>JAVUPR010000397.1:1200000-1920549 GCA_036785695.1 Gentiana straminea | reverse complement strand
ACCGCAAAAGTCAATATCACTCCAAGGCAATTCGATTTAATCAGCCTAAATGGAGCTGCAAGAACACCCTTTCCTGATTCTCTAGCACGCAATATATTTTCACGGTCTTCCTGTTCAGTTCAAAAAAATCACAATATCAAATCATTACCATACAAACATAAACACAAACACATAGAAGGCTGTAAACACAAACTCACTTTTCCAGAAAGCATATCCAAGGAAATAACATGTGCAATAGTATCCAGAGCAAAGATAACAGGGGCATATTCTTCCTGCATCGGGGAACGTTCCGGAAACTCCCTATTATACTCATCTTTATGAACAGGGGTTTGCTCAAGGGTGTCCATTCTCTTTTATAGTCCAGCCTTGTTGCTTCTCAAATTGATCCCTTTCCAGATTGCAATACCCTTACTGCGTACGCCACTCCACTCGTAAGAGGTCTCTCGAAAGCCGTTCTTTCCGTGTAGCTCGCGAATGTCATCTGTAATTTACGCAAATGAATTCATTTCAAATTATGGATTATACAGATTTTTATGCATTTCACCCTGAATAGAAATTGAGATTCTACAAAATTAAAAACTAGGCGAAAATGGCAAGCAAAATCATTGTTTTAAATACTAGGCAAAATCATTATCACTCGATTTCTTTTAAGAAAAATTACCTGATCAATTGCAGATGTGTTCTTGCTATGGTGAAATATAGAAACTCAACATAGAAATAGCTTGAATATGATTAGCATGGACACTAAACTGATCTTGTAACATCCTAGCTCTTTCTATCACACACACTCGCTACTTAGAGTCTCTTTCCCCTCTTTTCTTCAGCATGAGAAGTCATATGCCAAAAAACCCAAATAGAAGCTAAAATCCAAATTATAATCCATGCAACCAAAAGCTTCCTCCACCATGTTTTTCCCACTTTCTTGGGTTCTATATATTGGGTATAATTATGTTGATGGATCTTATAACCACCTGAGATTTTTTCACATAGTTTTTTCCAAATTTGCCCTCCATCATACTTGACTGTCATTGTTCCACTATTAGCAATCCAATTCATTGAAACTAAGTTCACAAACCAACAACATAGCATCAAAATTAAGTTCCCTAACTTGAATCCAAACCCCACTACATGAAGAAAACTCATCCAAATCAGAGTAAGAAGAATTCACCTTTTATTAAGTACCCACTTGGAAATTTTACAACCTAGTGTCTACTTGGAATCAGAAGAAACAGGGAGACTATAAGAAGATGAATCAATTATTTATGTTGATTGATGAAATATAAGGAACTATAGGAGAGGCTATATATTATCCACACGATCTGCTTGTAAAGAAGGTCCAATATTGAGTAAGATAATAAACACAAGATTTCAACTTTTTCTTTCAATCACAACACTATAATCTTGTTTCTAACATTATTACTGAATAAAAACCAAAACCCAGAAAAAATAACCGGGTTAAAACACAACCCGGGTGATAATCTTGAATTAAAACAGAGCAACAACTTGGTCAAAAAAAAAAAAAAAAAAAAAAACAAAAAAAACAGAGCAACAACAAGAAGTTAGATTTCTTCTGACCGACCAAGAACCAGAAAGCATGGAAACTTGTACTTTGCTCGGAAAATCAATAAAAACAGTAAAAAGGTTTGAAAGTCGGGCTAGTACTTGAATAGTGTTGGGTTGGAGAGACAGCAGGAAGACAAATTAATTAGACAAGAGTAAATTATGATGGAAAGTAACAGAGGTAATAAGTCGAATGATTAAAGGCGGCAGTAGAGGAAAGAAAGAAAGAAAGAAAGAAAGAAAGAAAGGAAGTTCAAACAATGGAGACTACGGTATATGGCACCAAGAATCTGTGAAAGCAAAGACATGAAGAGAATATGGTGGGAAAAATGTCCGCTAGCTATAGCTATAGCTATAGCTTAGAGCAGGGCATTATCTCTATCTATTTCTATCTCCATCCCAAACCCATATACTTAATGATTATTATTCGAATGAGATAAATAGAAATTTATGTACTTGCATTCTTTTTCTTATTCTTTTTATTGGTTTTTATAGGTGTTTTTTATTAACGACCTGAAATACATCCGGAGTTCATTCCAGATAGTATTTATAGGAAGCTGTTCACATTTATGTCTTTTAATATAATGCCTTTGAGGGAGAGTCAAAAATCCGATCTTTTAGTCATTATTGAGTCATGAGTTCGTTTGACGGCGATTCGACTCTTATACGTCTTTTAATATAACGGCTATGTGGAGAGTCAAAGATCCGTCTTTTAGGCATTCTCCCGAGTCGTGAGTTCGAAGCATACGGCGGTTTGGCGCAGATGTCTTTTAATATAATCTGCTTGTAAAGGGAAGAGTCGAAAGATCCGATCTTTTTTAGGCATTCTCGAATCATGAGTTTAGTACAGATAGGATATGCGGAATTTGACTTTTATTTAGGAAAATGGTTTGACCTAAATGTCTTTTAGTATAACGTCTATAAGAAGAATCAAAGATGGATCTTTTTATTCTCAGTCATTAACTACATGCGTCAATTTGTTAGATTTGTGTACTTGTATATGTTTTATTTTAGAGATATTTTATAGTACGATCGTTGTAGCGATGTTGTATTAAATGACGTTAAATCGTGCACTTTTATTTTTATTTTATTTTACATAATACATACATACTATGTGAAAAGAATGTAAAAATGAATGATATGATATGATCATTTCAACTTGATATAAGCTTTTCTACAAATTGTCGTTCTAAAATTTTCTTTACCCCTTAGTTGTCATGTCCTTGTAGAATTATTTTAAAACGCGCATCTTAGAGATATGAGTAGTGATAGTGACACAACAAAATAGTTACAACAAAGTACACAATACGTTTTTTGACCATTGATTATAATGTGAGGAAACTTTTCGATTTATATGAACCTCATAAAGATGAATGATGTAAAAGTGTATCATATCTTACTTTTGTGCGTATTTTATTGTCGCGTAAATATTTCCCAAAATATATACCGTCTTAGACCAGCCGCATACTTAACTTTATTATTTATTTTTTTAATCTTTTGAGCCTTTTGTATAGCGTTTTTACGACCTATGAACATCTTGTACGGTTATATATATAACCCCAAAAAAAATATATATACTAAGCGAATGATGCAGCATGAAAGCCTCTCTCGGATGAGTTGGATTCATGACAATTATCACTTGATATACTCTTCAAATATTTGTCGCATACAAACTCCTCTCATAACACATGTATATACAACACATAATTCATGTAACAATTTCCGAGTTTATTTCTATATTTTTTAATTATTTGATACACTTGAAATTATTTAATTTATGAAAGAGTGCAAATAATTAATGCACCTTATAATCAACAATCTCCTAACGCGTCGTCGCGTATCGTACCCTTGTTTGTCGGTTGTGTGATCACCACTCGGAGACCTCATCTACGCGTTGCGTGATTGCAGCTTGGTCCCGCGATGCTTGGAAACAAGCCCTCCATCCCTCCTACCTGCGAGGCCTTAACTTTTCCACTTCGGATGCTCAAAGACTAGGTCCTCGAGAACATCCAAGCGGGCCCAGATATCAAGCATTAGAGTCAAATCGTAACGCCCCGTTCCGGATCTGAGCCCATCCGGAAGAGAACGTTCGGCGCGTATAACATTAAATAAATCTAACGCTTATATGAAGCCTCTACGTCGTCGTATCGAAAATAAAGAAACGGAGGCTAAAAATACTCGGGTGGAAGCATGGATGCTACTAAGAATAGATACAACCATACTAAAGATGGATAGTTAAATTACAACGACGATAAACCCAAAAAAACTTACACTGAATACGGGGTCTTAGAAGTACAAACCAAACTTACAAAGATCTTAGAAGTAAGAGTACAACAAGTCTACGAAAAAGAATACGTGAGTCCCAAGACAACCTTTACAAGGAAAATAATCTAAAAGCTTCATCAAGGCATCAACATCCTCGAGTGTCGTCATCTACTCTTGGTCAACTTGTTCGTCTTCTCGGCCTTGATGCATAAAAAAATAAAATGCAAAGAGGTAAAATACAAAGTACTTAGTAAAAGTGAAGCTAATCAATAACTAAGTTGCAACAAAAAGGTTCTTTTTGTTATTATTATTATGTTATCTTTATGAGACCGACTCGATCTAGGGTTCACTCCATGTCCATCAACATGTCATGACTATACGTTTCTATCTTAACTTTATCTTGGTTACGTTAGCATTTAAGTAGCACTTAAGCATGATGTGTATCCATATCGAGATATCCTTGCCAACTACGGCGAATAGCACCGATAGTTCGGGATCCCCCGGTATGCATATAACTCCGGCGAATTTCCTCCTTCCGCCATTCGGCCGTTTATAGGCCGCCGGCGTTGTTCGCTTTCTGCGAACGTATCACATCACCGATATGAATCCGTGCCTTACCAAGAACGATGACGTTTTATCTTTTTTACTAAATATGTATGTTATAATATTATTTGTTGTTAACTAGTCACCTAAGTATTTTCAAGTAAGCTCCATCGGACCTACTCGCTTCACTACTTAGACACGGACAAAGCTTAGCAAATACACAGACATTGATGAATACTAATTTATCAAAACACAAGCCTTTTCATGTTCTTCCGACGGTCCCGAACTTTAACTCTTTGGAAGAGTACATTCGGTGCCGCAACTAAACGCTTCAGAAACTCATTCGAGACTTGTTCATTTTCATTTAGTGTTATTAGATCAAGAATTAACCTTTAAAACTCATCTCGTGGATTAAAAGCACAATTTCTCCAAAAAACGGGTTGAATGCGTGCGCATTGCACCTCTTTGGGAATAAAAGAGACCATTACGAAACGACAATGTGTGCGCATTTCTAGCCAATGCGTACGCATTCCACCTACAACATACTAAACATTCCTTCTTTGTACTTAAACAATTTCTATCCCAAACCAAATACGTTTATCACCAAAATACTCATAAAAACGGCGACAAAACTCAACTTAAACACACCAAGGCATATCACAACTCACTAACTACAACCTAACATGAATTACAGCACCACAGAACACAAAACTCATCAACACTCAACCCCGTCGTTATAAAACTATGATTACTTTCATTAGGAATAGCCTCTTACCTTAATTGCAAGTAATCTTGAAAACAAAGCGCCAAGAAATTGCTACAACTCTTGATCTCAAATCCCAAAACCTATTAAATCAACAAGAAACTCTAAAATCGTATTTTCTTGAAAATCTCGAAATGAAAAAGTGCTTGAAATAGAAGATTACTTGGATTATTTCCTATAAAACTATTTTTACTTAAATAAATAGGATAAATAATAATTAGGTCGTAGTGGGTATGCCCAAAGTTGCATCTCGTCGCAGAGTTTTCAAAAAAAAGGGAGAACGTAATCTTTAACCGTGCGGCCAATCCGTTCATCGTTTCAAGATGCCGCGGGAGAGAAAAGTGATCACCGCGACGAGGCACAACTTTGAAAAATAAAATATCCTTATTCCGTAATTTTTCGCCTTAGCCCTAGTTTTTGGTATCGAGAGAGAAGCGTCTTTTGTTTATAGGCTCCTTTTTTATTCTAAGATAAGATTCCTTTAAACCTTTTAGAACTTTCCCACATTCTCTTGAGCTTGATGGTAATCCTCGTAAGACTAAGAATCCTTAAACTCGTGGTTAAGTTGCACTAGGACCTAGTGAGGAGTCTTCTTATTCGAAGGTTAAGTTGATTTCTCGCTTCACGTCTTTTATGTGATCCCTCGGGTTTTGTTACTTCTAGGATCTTTAGTCGAAATTCTCTCATCTTTTGAAGTTTCTAAACCGTAACTTGTCATATAGGGTTAAGTGAAACCCTTTTTAAGTAAATCTTTTGGATCGGAGTCTTATGCCTACACCTTAAAGTCGAGGTCCTCTTGGTTGATTTCCTTTTTCCTTACTTTCCCTATTGAAATCTTTCCACCTTCTCTACACACGAATATCTAAGCCTACTTTTGTCTTGGCCTAACTTTGTAGAGAATGATATTTGATTCAACTCTACAAATCCTCCACTTTCTCTTTTCACCATCGCTTGGTTTGAGTTTATCAATATTCCTAGACCTTTGCTTTGCTTGAGATGGGTTCTACACGAACTCCATGTGTAATTCTTCTTTCCAAGTACTCCTCAGTCGTTTCAACTGTTAGTGTTAAAGGTCTCCTACTTTGGCACATAGTTTTCATCATCCTCGTCTTTGGCTTTATCCAACATGGGTGAATGCTTTTGTTTCCGCGTTTGCCTTTCAGGTTAAAGCCCTTACCGTGCTCCAAAAATTCTGGAAATTTTCCACAATATAGACCGATTTCTTTTCTACAATTTACCTTTTTCCATCGACTCGATAATCTTTATGGATTGTTGATGGGAGTCAACTTTACGTGATTCTGGTGTATTTTCTACCCCCGTTTACCACACTTTTAGCACGTTTCTTGGTGTTTCTAGACCGTTTTTGGGGTAATATCGTGAGTTTATAGCACGGGGAGTAAATCCATTGCTTTGATGGTTTACTACCTCTTTTCAGTGATATTAACCCCATTCTGAGCACTATTACCCTCTGGAATCGTTTTTGTGTCTTGTTCGTTCATGAGATTGTAGGGTCTAGGTGTCACGAGAACCCGGAAGGTGAATATTTATGATGAGAAGTATGATCAAGGTGCAAAAATTAACCTAGGAAGAAGAAAAATGAAGAAAATGGGGGAGAAGTGTTAGTATCTCAACCCCTATGTTCTCGTCTCCAAAGCAGAATTTGACCTATGATGGAGGCATTTTCTAGTCATTGATTCTCCATAAAAGTATTGAAAGAGATTTCCAACTCATTTTGAATCACTCAAATCGGAGTTCTACACGCGAAGATATCATGGTTTTACCGTGTACGGCAATCGCATCATCTCAAACGCGGGTTTCAACTCTCAAACCGGCGTTTCAAACTCGCTAATTTTGGACAAAGAGTGCACCTGAAGCGAAACACGCGTTTGGGGACCTCGAAACTGGCGTTTGGAGCCATTTTTCTGTAGATTTTTGCCCTTATAAATACTCCCTTCCATCGAATTTCACTTACATATTCTCCTCTCTCTTAGCTAATCCTAGCTAGCCCCTCTTTTGCTCGATTTTTGTAGTAGTTTAAAACACTTTCTCTTAGCTTAGATTAGCTTAAATATAGTTAGATTCTACTCTTTCCAAGCTCAAATCTCAATTCCAAACTCAAAGACTCCCACTACAAGAAAAAGGGGTTTTAATGACAGGAATTCCCGTCATTATATGTTGTTTTCTCGTCATTAAAGACTTTTAATGACGGGAAATCCCCATCATGCTCCCCTCATAGTTGCCCTTCTAGTTAAAGAATTCAATGACAAGAACCCGCCTCGTCATTAAAGATATCAAGGTTTTAATGACGAGATTAGACTATCATTAATAATATTTCTAGTGACGAGTAATTTCCTCATTATTATACTATTTCCCTCTCATTAGAACTAAAGTTGAAAATTAGTTTCTACCCGTTAATGACGGAGATTACCGTCATTAATAAGTGAAACACGCTCATTAATTACAATGAAAGAATCAGTCATTACAAAGAAATATTACTATATCAAAACCATTAAATACACCACACTACATAAAGTTGCAACAACATCCTCCACTAAGTACACTCCATGTTCCGGGAACACTACCTCCTCCACTAAGTACACTCCAAGTTCCATAAAAAAAGTTTAAAATGGAAAAGGAAGTACCAATGTAGAAATACAAGTCCTCTAGGAAAAAAAAATCAAAGTGGGACATAGCATATAATGATACAGGAAGTTAAAACTACTAGTATGTAGTTGTGGTGATACACATGTTTTTGATCACATGGCAAAATGAATATGGATGTCCATTAGGATGTGATTGAACAACGGTTTACCTTGTCGTCTCTGAGTAATGCATGACATCCATGAGAAACATTGTTATTCATACTCCAATGTAAAGGAATTATGGATCTTGAGCAGCATCATATAATACACAAAGGTAAAGAAGGTATCCAAAGTATTTATCACAACATTTGTATATACCCATATACAACATAAAGTAAAGTGTTTAAATAGAACAAGCACAAAATGAAGCCTTAAGGGATAGGGCATGAGAAATAGGGCATGATTTCGACAATCATTAATCAAATGTGTCAATCAACCAAAAAAACCAAACTAGCAAGAAAAGATCATGCTTTAAAAGCATAACAACTGCTAGTCATTTTGGAAACGAAAATAGTATGGGCTTTCATGGGACTAGGACAAAGAGAAAACACACATAAATAATTTCAAGTGCAACTTCAACTTCATAAAAAATTATAATAACGAAAAATTAATACCTTAGATTTTCTAGGTAGCATGTCAAACAATGAAATCTTAATACCGATTCGAGAATAACCCAACCCCCTCTTCAAAGCATTCTCGAGTTTTGCAAAAGTTTCCATCTTTGAAGCCTAGTCAAAAGTTTAAGATCTTCCCCGTGAGCAAAAAGCATTAAAATAAACCCAATGAGATTATCCGTTGATTACGGTGAAAATGCAACCACCAACCAATACTTTACCTCCACTAGAAATACCAATGCCGAGCCCAAATATTATCCATTTTTTCAACTGACTTGCTTTATGATGTTGCTCTGACATTAGAGCATCCGCATTCACTAGCACGATGGATCAAGAGGTTATGATTTCAAGTCTCATTTAATACAAATATGTTATATACATGCACCTTCCATATAAAAAAAATCTAAAGATAAAAAATGTCATGTATATCTATCAGCAGATTTCTAAAGATTGGATCATGAAATGTCATCAAATATGATCCTCAAATAATCCATATGCATATTTATAAAGATGGGATCATCATATAAAAGTGATGTACGTATAATATATTTATCCATATTACCCTTAATATTAATGAGCACATGCTAGATTAATTTCCCCGGGACATGGGCCACAAACTGACCACCCCACTTTAAACCATCCATGTTACTCCATTCATATTATTTGCTCTTAAAAACCAAAAGAAACACATGACATAATATTATAAGCCCAAGACATAGGGCACCCGCATAACAATTGTATATGATAAAAATCAACATATTATGAGATACACATCAATATCCTACATGATTATTGTTGTAAAAGATTCATATCAATATCATACATGATTATCATTGGTTGGTGTAAGATGCTACGTGTTAATTAATCCGAAGTAGGCACATAGCATTTTCCTAAGAATCATATCATCATCATCATCATCATTATAACAATTCCTCTCAGATTAACAAACCATCTAGAACAGGAAAATGCAAACAAACATGAAACAGCAGAATTAAAGAAATCAAAATCATGTGTCATGATCTAGCTCAAAAACAATGGTTTAATCCTCATCAGAATGTTGTATTCTTACCAGGTTAAACCCAGACGTTTCGGTAAATATGTCCATGGCGAAGTGATTGAAAACATCTTTTACCCCATCTATAAGAAACGAGCAAGGCGTGTCGGATTGAAGATTCGGGTAAATGAGTTCCATCACCCTGAGAATATGAGCTACTTCAATGTATCTTTGATGTGACCGAATTTCAATGTTATTGCCTCACTCACTTTCCTCCTCCACCTTCCTCTTCTCCCCTATGCTAGAATCCTCCGTTTGGTCCGGATCCCAAGCTTCTCGTAATAAGGTTTCGTTAGTTAAAAACTCCCGAGATAGATATCCGGCTTACATGATTGTTCGAAACCCGCCGGGACAATTTCACATAACTCGCTTAAGCAATCAATATATGGAATACACACATCAATATTTTTAACCTCTATAAATTCAAAATAATGATAAAAGACTGAATATCAAAAGTAAAACAATAAAACATATCTCCCAAAATAAGGGTGGTAAACATACCTTAGATTAAAGTAAGGACCTTCACAGTTCACAGCAGATAATTCTACACAACCACAAAGTAAAACAGCCATGCAATAGATCAAAACGGAAATTAGATGTAAAACACATGGGGGTTGCAGCTAATTCACGGTCTTCATAGAAAGCCTTTTAGAAACTTCCTGTGCAGTAGTTTAGGCACTCCAACCCTATTATCCCATAGCGATCTCCAATCAACCATGACCACAAAGCCGTGCAGAGTAAAAGAAGTAAAGAATGGACAATTTGTGAAGAAACAGCACTGTGCAAAAGAGAAACAGAGAAACAGTAAAGACACAAAAACAAGTTGTAAGAAAAGTTCTATTTTGCAAGCAAACCTAAACTAGACTAACGATTAACTAGACAGACTTAAGAAAAACAGAACCTAATAAAATACTGATGTGGACTTAAACAGACTTATAGAGCGCATTACCAAATTTGCTTTTCTGAACTTCACACTTAACCAAAATATATGGCTTATGCCAAGGGTTCACTTTGATTTTAGTTGGAATCTGATTCTCTGAAGCATTTATTCAATGTATCATCCTCTGACCTTAAATAACACAAATCCCATAATCTAAAATAAAATCCATGGACGAAAACAACATAAGGATGCAAGCTAACCAAAATATATCAATTTAAAACAACCAAACTCAGCCATGAATCATTACCTCCTTTACTAGAAGATTGTATGAATACAATGATTCTGACACTGCTTTCCATGTCTTTCCATTCATTTCATCCATCAATTTCCAGTCAATATCAAATTCACCAAATCACAAATTATAATGACATAGTCAGTGAAAACATTAACTTAAACAGATAAGGAATGTCATATTTTTACAATTGAACTCATCACTAAAAAAAAATCAACCCCCGCACCCAAAAATACGGATTCAATTCTCGCATTAACAAAGTCGATTGTACATATTTCTCAATGAGTGAGCATCGAGCGATTCGATATCCCCAACTTTCGACCTCGAAAAATCAACAACAAAACAAAGAATAGAAGGGTATACCCGTAATAGAGTTGACGTCAATCGATAACAATTTTACCCTATTTTGTTGATTATAGCAGCCCACAATTTTACCCTATTTTGTTGATTATAGCAGCCATCAGGCAATCAGCACAACGGAATTAAAAAAAGAGTCTTTCTACTCACCGTTCAAAGGAAGGGTTTTGACCTGCTTCTTTTGCAATCGATGAAATCGGAGGAAGGAGAATGATAGACAGAGATGACGGAGGATGACAATCGCCGGAAAGATGATTGATTTGCAGTTGTATGACAGACGCCGGAATTGGTGGTCGGAGTGAATTGGCAAGCAGTCGATGGCGGAGGTTTTGATATTTCTAGGTTTTTTGTTTTGTTTGAAGTGTTTTAGGTTAGTGTATAGAATGAAAATAGGAGTAGGAATTAATGTTTTGACTCAAGAAAATATTTGGGAATGTTTTGGTGGGGATTGTTACCCGCTTGTAATTTGGGTTTTTCTTTAAATAAAATTTGGAGAAATGTTTAGTATGGGAAAAACTAATTTATAATATTTTTTAACATATTAATGAGAAGATGTTTTTTTTGTGTATCAATATTAACGGGATAAGGAACTAACAATGACGAGAATTAGAACTTCCTCACCGTTTATACATGATTAAATTATATATGTATATTCTTCTCATTAAAAGGCGTTGATAGTGACGAAATCTCGGCCCGTCATTAGATTCCCATCATTATAACCCGTTTTTCTTGTAGTGTCCACCTTTTAATTACTTCTCTATTTTGTACTTTTGGATCTCAAACTTGGATTTCTCGATTTTATGGTATATTTCTTCTCTCCCTTACCTCCTATGGCTTTTATTTTGTTATATGTATGTTTTAATTAGTATAATGAGTAGCTAATTCCTTAACATAGTCGAATCATGTGAAATTCGGTGAAATCACCCTTTGGGTGATGAAATTGGAAGTGGGTGGTGCTTTTTAATGTTTTATTTTGCATATTTCACGTCTTAGAACTTGTTATAACGGACTTGGACTAGATTAGCTACCTAGGTCAAATATCACACACAACAACCTTATATGAGTTGTTCTGCGGGAAGATGTGGGATAAGGGGTTCTAGGGTCGCGGAGTAGACCCGGCTTAGTTGCTAAGCCCGGGCCCAAAGTGAGGTTACTCGTTTTAACGTTTAAGCGGCTCTAGTGCATATCATGTCTTGTTAGCGAATCTTCTAAAGGGAAGGGTAGTTAACATGACATAGGGTGTTAAAGGAGAGTTGTTCAGATCTTAGCACCAGAATTAGGAGCACGCACCCGTGAGATCGTTTGCAAGAGTTCGTTTGTTTTAATGCACACTCCCGGTTTTGTCTATCCTTAGAGTTGAAACTAGCTAGATGGATCATGGTTCGGCTATGTCCCTCTCCATTAGTTAAACTTCGTTACTAATCGCTTTAATGTCGTTGTAGTTGTATAAACCATTTCAACCATCGATTTTCCTAGATTAAGTTTGAAGTTTTCTTTGGTATTCACAACTATATTCCTTTGGGTTCGACCTCGTACTCCTGTAGCTATGCTAGCAATCGACCCGGTACACTGCCGGTTAAAGAGTTAGTTTACCCACGGTTTCGAGTCTTTATAAATTGTTTTTGTTGGGGTAAATTTTAGCTCAATCAAAATGGCGCCGTTGCCAGGGAATATGTTTTTGTGATATCTTGTAAGTGAACCGAAAGCTTAGGCCTAGGTTGTTTTTTTTTCTTTCTTGATGATGGCTTTTTGTTGAAAAGTCACACCACCTATTACGGTGGTGGTGGTGACTAGATACCGTGATTGTGTTCTTATTGTTTTCTCGAGATCTTGCATCTTGAGCTTAAATGGATGGATTTTTCAATCAATACTACTTACACCGAACAAAAATACCCCTACCAACCTCGTGCACCCGAACAATGTTATCAACAACGGCTCGTGCCTCCTGCCTCGGTATCATCACGAGCGAGTAACCAAGGTTCATGGGCTTATCAGTGCCCTAGTGCATGCCAAAGTCAAAATTATGGTTATTCAAGTTATGAGCCACAACATTATGAGGGTTGTGCGAACCCTAGTGCTTATCAGGATTACGGTGTTCATACTCAACGCGTTGATAGCTTCACCCAGATTCAGCCACTTGATCAGAGTCTGGCATGGCAAGAAGCCTACTACTCACCTCCAATGAATCAAAGTCAGTATGACCAGTTTCCCCCCATGCCACAAGAAGGCTTCACCGACATTCAAATGGAGCAGTTGATTCAATTGAACGAGAGTTTGATTCAAATGAACAAGGATATGCAAGAGTTCAATAAAAGCTTTGACTCCGACATAAGAAATCTTGAAGACGGGATGAGGCAATTGATTGAAAAGAGGAGGCATGAGAAAGAGGAAGAGACATGTGCAATAGAGGTGGTCCGGGATGATGATGTTATCACTGAAGAAGTTCAGGATGAGAGTGAGGTTGATGATTTAGTTTGCTATGATGAGATTTCTGAGCCAAATAGTGAGTTGGGATTGCTTATAGTGCCACCTCCAATTGCGATATTTGATTATGGTAGGTTTCACGTTCTACCTACTGCACTTTCACCCCTTGAGATGAAAATTGATGAAACCTTGGTGGAGTGTGTGGTGGAACCGACCATTGTTATGACTGACTGAGCAAGAATTCTTTGGTGATGAGAATAGCTCGTTTTGGGATGAAGAGGAAGTGCAAGATTTGGAGATGGAAGATGTGCAAATTTTATCTATTACACCGCCTCCCGAAGAAATGCAAAATGATGACCTCGAAGAGTGTATGATAGATTTGAGCACACTGTTTGATGAGACAGAATTAGAGTCGGAAGAGAAACTGGGATCGCCCATTTCACCCTCACTCCCAATTGAAGTAAATGAAGATGTCATTATGAAGAGTGTGGTGAAATCGTATGAGACTGAAGAGCCATCTATGGTAGACCTACCGGGAGAAGTGGAGATTATTAGCATGCCGGTCCCGGATTATTACACTCTTCCACCTTGTGTTGATGAGTATTATGCGATCAATTTTGTGTACTCACCGGTAAATGGAGCTCATAGAATTTGTAAAAGGGGACAACTACCATGGAATGGCAATTACAAGAAGAAGGTGATGAGAGATTTTGACAAAAGAGGATTCCAAAGTTGGGAAGAGGTAACATCGAGGGCCGTGAGAGGTAAGTTTCTAGTGAACTCGGTTTCCATGATGCTTGCTATTTTTAGTCTTCTTGAGTTGTTGATCTTTTTGAGCTCGGATTTTGGTTGATGGTTTTGGTGATACTTGTTTGAAATAAAATATTTGAATTGTCGTTTTGAGTCTTTTGAGGTATGAGTCCGTTTAGTGCCACTACGTCGATGCTAACGACGTTAAACAAAGCACTTCTACATTTTCTCGCATGTGCCAATAGTATTACTTTGAAAAAATTGGCACTGTATAAGTCATCTCGTCGAGCCAACGGCATAAAACAAAGGCGCTTGGGGGAGGCAACCCACCTTTTTGGTAGTTTTTGATAGTAACAATGTGTTTGGAGTGGTCTTTGGGTGCAAGAGGGGATAGTTTGGCTTAAAAGAGAGGTTGGGGTGAGAATTTCCTTTTGGTTCCGGCTTTTGTACATAGGCGGGGATGTTTTTTTATGTGAGCCTCTATGGCCTTATTTAATGCGTGGATGCTCGTGTGTTTCTTTTGATTATCTTTACATCCAGTGCAATTCCCGTTTAGTATGGTTGATATGCTTTGATACTTTGTTTGTGGCATGGCTTCTATTTTTATATATCTTGTATTCATCACCATCTTTTGGCACGTGGACTTTTCCCGTGCATGTGTTTGCCTTGGTTTTTGTATCTATGGTTTTAGATACTCGAGATGGAGCTTACTCGAAGATGTCACGTGCGCTACTAGTGCGCCTTTCTACCGGGTTTTGCTCGATTTTTGTAGTAGTTTAAAACACTTTCTCTTAGCTTAGATTAGCTTAAATATATTAAGATTCTACTCTTTCCAAGCTCAAATCTCAATTCCAAACTCAAAGACTCCACCTTTTATTTACTTCTCTATTTTGTACTTTTGGATCCCAAACTTGGATTTCTCGATTTTATGGTATATTTCTTCTCTCCCTTACCTCCTATGACTTTTATTTACTGTTATATGTATGTTTTAATTAGTATAATGAGTAGCTAATTCCTTAACATAGTCGAATCATGTGAAATTTGGTGAAATCACCCTTTGGGTGATGAAATTGGGAGTGTGAGGTGCTTTTTAATGTTTTATCTTGCATATTTCACGTCTTAGAACTTGTTATAATGGATTTGGACTAGATTAGCTACCTAGTTCAAATATCACACACAACAACCTTATATGAGTTGTTCGAGGGAAGATGTGGGATAAGGGGTTCTAGGATCGCGGAGTAGACCCGGCTTAGTTGTTAAACCCGGGCCCAAATCGAGGTTACTCGTTTTAACGTTTAAGCGGCTCTAGTGCATATCATGTCTTGTTAGTGAATATTTTAAAGGGAAGGGTAGTTAACATGACATAGGGTGTTAAAGGAGAGTTGTTCAGATCTTAGCACCAGAATTAAAAGCACGCACCCGTGAGATCGTTTGCAAGAGTTCGTTTGTTTTAATGCACACTCCCGGTTTTGTCTATCCTTAGGGTTGAAACTAGCTAGATGGATCATGGTTCGGCTATGTCCCTCTCCATTAGTTAAACTTCGTTACCAATCGCTTTAATGTCGTTGTAGTTGTATAAACCTTTTCAACCATCGATTTTCCTAGACTAAGTTTGACGTTTGCTTTGGTATTCACAACCATATTCCTTTGGGTTCGAGCTCGTACTCCTGTAGCTATGCTAGCAATCGACCCGGTACATTGCCGGTTAAAGAGTTAGTTTGCCCACGGTTTCGAGTCTTTATAAATTGTTTTTGTTGGGGTAAATTTTAGCTCAATCAATTGTTCATAAAATTCATGTTCATGCCGGAAACTCGTCCCGTAAAATCTGCAGCAGCACCTCCACTTCTTCTTATGTTTTGAACAGGTTAAACACACTCAAATGACCTGAATTTTTGATATGTTGCAGAGAAAACTTTTATCTACAATTCTCCTTTTGGAACTAAGTTCAGATTCTTTTTCGTTTGATCTTTATTTGCAACTCAACTCAGTGTTTACTAATCTGGAAATTCTGACAGCTTGTGCAATCGTCAGATATAACTATTTTTGACTGACTTTATCTCATTAAAAATTCCAATATTTTTCTATCACTTGGGAAACTCCAGTATCTAATCTTTTATCTTTGGATCATGCTCTAATTACTTTTTGTTTGGGCTACACAAGTCGATAATGACAATGTCCGGAGTAAATATCATACACAACAGCCTAAAAGGAAATCCTCACCTCTTTGACTTAGGGTTTGGGTTAAGAGGGTAGTAATTTACGATTGTTATGTTTAGGAGTTCCCCGAAGTCTGATCTCCTTCTGAGTTAAACCTTTTAGTAGGATGCTTGTAAAGCTAACGTTATAGTTTCTTTTGCAGTTGTAAACAGGAACCAAGATGCTATCCTCCAGCATGCCATGTTTGTTGTTCAGACCCTTTTCGTTCCCTTTGTAATTACACATTTTCTGGTAATTTATTTCTCATGTAATCCCTCACTTGAGATCTTTAAACTCAAAAAATCCTCTCCGCTTGTTGTCATTAATTACCTCAGAAACATATCGCCTTAAGCCCTTCTTCTAAACAAGTTCTTACTTTCTCACTTTTCAAATCAAGAAACAAGTTCTCTTCAAAATTATACATTGTTGCACTCCCATCATTCATTTCAAATTCAAATTTCACTAAGCCTTCTAATGTCAGAACACTTTTCTTACTTTTGTTCATTCTCAGCTCCCCTCCTAAGGGTAGTGTCGATGTTGTAACTATTTCACGTAATGCTGCCTGTTCTTTTAAGGTATGCATATCTTCTTTATCCGGTCAAATTTTTAAGCCTACTATGAAATTCCTTCTCAATTACCTACCCTTGACATTCTAGCAATTTATGTCAAACCTGTTTCAAGCTGAAGGTAGACTTTTTCAAGATGCCTTCCGAACCTATCTAGCCAACCAACATTTGAACTCCAAAACTTCCGATTTTCCAATTCAGATTAATGTACCTTGTACCCTTCGGTTTTAACTCTCTTTCAGGCCATTTAGAGTCATGAACCGCCAGATACACATTTTCACATTCCTTCTTATGTTTTGGCGTTTCTACTACAATTTTGTTATATCGGTTGAAATGCCTATTTTTTATTTAACCTCGAGCATTTGTTCCTTGGCAGTGTACTATTCCTCTCAAGTAGTGCAACCTTGAACCCTTGATTTGAATCATCAATGATCGTTTAAACTTCATTTGAAAGTTTGAATTGATTCTTCGAAATCAAACCTTATCTGACAATTCTTAAGTGTCGTTTCCTCTTCACTTAAATCCTTGTTTTCTGCTCACTTATTCCAATTTTTGATATTCCTTTACAATTCCTTGAGGGAAGTTTATATTTCTTTTAAATATTGAAATAACCTCTCTTTGACTATTTCAAACTTGGACACTTCTTGACAAGTGTTTATTTTATTCTGAGACCTTTATGGTGTACTCGTTTTGTCTCCATGGCTCCTTCATGTTGAGATTCTTGCTCTTTACTTGATTTCTAAATTGTCTAGTCTTTTTGGTGCTCGACCTTGCACCTCTGCCTTGCTTCTCGGTTGTATGGTGATTCATCCACGACATTCACGTGAACTGAGAATTCTCCTAGCTCGCCAACAACCACTTTGTTAACCAAACGATTAACAATCAAGGTCACCTTCCTAATGTTCTCAAGCCCAGTGTTCTCTCTCCATGCATTGAGAATATTTCCAAGTCCATCATGTGGCGCTTCCCTTGATGTCTCCACTTTCTAAGGGCTTATGTAAGAGCTCATCATCTTCCTTTCAAGTGGCCTAAGTTCCCTTGCGGACCACCGTAACTTGCAAAATTCCACTCTCTCAAATGAATCTCATATGCAAGATAATCCTTTTGCTTCTTTCTTGGTGGCCATCTTTTGTATTATGATACAATGTCTCATTATTCAGCCTCGGAACCACCTTCAACTTTTCCCCAACACGGAATCATCTTGTTTTGCTTGTAACCTATGCAACCTCCCTTGTTTTGAGTACTTATACCTTTCCTTGGCTTACTTAGTGAACATACCACCCTGGTACTCAACTTGTCACTTTTCAACTTCATTTATTTTCCAAGATAACTCTAATTGGCATAAGGATTGAATCAGAACATCAGAGAGAAATTATGACAAATGCATGTTCTCATTTCCCTAAGAAGTCTTAGAAACCCTATAGCCATAATCCTTGCAGTCCTACACATGCTTGGGCCGCAGTGAAGGAGGTTGAGATAAAAAGAAGTGAAGTATGCCAGAAAGTTGTGAGTCAGTTGGGAAGCTCAAGCCTCCAGGACATAGGTCAGCAGAAGCAAGTATGTCGTACCGTTGATCGCGAGATGTAAGGCAGCTGTTGAGATCGTGAAGAAACAAGACAAAGATCTAGTTGTCTCGGTTACAAATGAGTGGCTGGAGCCCAACCAGCCAATGGACACGAGTTAGATAAAGATGGCAACCGTTAACATCGGAATCGCCTTTGGGTTCCGAGTGCGGAAGATTGGGAAGGACAATGAAGGATGAAAACCATGAGATTGCAATGGCGCTTTATCTCGGAGCGACCAAGATGTACAAGAGTTGGAATAGTGTTGGTCCCGTAGAAAGGTGAAACTATAGTCGAGGGGGGGGGGGGGGGGTGAATGACTATAGTGGAGTTTCAAAAACTTTTCTTTTGTTTAAAAGCTTTTGGGCAAAATGGATAAGTCCCTTCTTACTATGTTGTTTTCAAATCGCTTTAGGCAATCACGTATATAAGTTATGATCTAGGCAATTTAAATAAATACCGTAAAGTAAATTGCGTAAAGTAAATTGACACAAGGCTTATAGTGGTTCGTGGTGGTGTAATCCCTTAATCCACTCTTCTCCTGTGATGATTGGAGGAATTCACTATTGTTTTCACAGATACAATAGTATGATTGTCCTTGGCTTCCCAAGCTTCACAATCTACAAGACTATCACTCCTTGACTGCAACAACTTCAGTGATTCAGTCTCCTTTGCTGCTCCTTAAGATCAAAATCTTTCAACAGCTATCACAGACTCAACTCCTTCTCAGATTGCCTCTGATTCAGTTGCTTCAGTTTGATGTGAATGTGATCCACAACCTTGCTTGATCAATCTCAGTGCTGAATATGACTTTGTAGCTCTGATGTCTGAGTTGATCACTAGATGTATCCTTGTAAGTTCAGAGAAGGCTTTTTGAATTGACAGAGTTTCCGCTTGATTTTTTTTTTTTTCAGATCGTTGTTTTGTTTTTCTGTCAATGCCTTCTATTTATAGCCTTGAATAACCTTGATTTTGAAATTCCGTCCGTTGGCTATATTAATGAGGGAATAATCCTTGATTTTATTGTTGTTCCCCCTTAATTGCATTCTCCTTGATTTCAGTGATCGGATTCTTTTTCAAACGTATAGCAGAAAATCCGTCCTTGATTGATCCTCTATTGATTGTGCATTCAATGCATGATCCTCTAAATCTTCAACATATATTAAATCTGATCTGGTAGGTATTACTTCATTGTTTTCTGAACGGTCGAGTGATCCTTCTGACTTAGCCGTTTTGGCTCTTCCTTTACCGTTTTGTCTTCACTCAGCCGATTCACTGTTTTCTTCTTTGCTTCAGTTTAAGGAGAATCTTTGTACTTCACTGATCCTTGATTGGGATGAGATCGTTGTACACCATATTTGAATATTAAGTTTCATCACTTGAAATATAACTTAGACTTATCCAAGGTCATCACGTACTTTCTTGGTTATAAGTCGACCATAAAGTCTTCATTGTATCTCTCGTTGGTGCTTGGTCGGCTTCACTCTGCCGAATGTCTGTTTTATTTTGCCGTCCTACCAACTAGTACAATAGTTGTCTGACTCAACTTATACAACATGTCAGACTCTAAGTAAAGACTTATACAGAGAATTCTAACTTATTTCGTGCTTGCTATAACATCTAGTATGGCCATCATCAAAACATAATAAATGTTCCTAACAAACAAGATCGCCGACGATCTTTCATGAATATAGAGACAGAAGAGTCGACTACAACAATAGCTACCGCGCCAACATCTAGATGTCAACATTTGAAACTCCACATGGGGAAAAAGGAAGAACGCGAATTTTTTGGGATGAAGTAGAGTGACGGCAGAATACGAGACCAGAGTTGTTACAGCATGCCAACGAGAAGATTGAAGTGGATCGTCGCAACCTCGAGATGGCTCAAGATAGGTAGAAGAGTTGGGAAGATGAAAGAAGAACTCTAAGAGTTAGAAGACGAAACGCTTTGCAAAGTCCGTAATTCAAGTACACCCCAGCTTACATACGAGTTTCGAGGATGAAACTCCTCTTAAGGGGGAGGAATGTAACATCCGTACTTTTCGTAAAGGGTAAAATAGTAATTGGGCATGCCTACTACGACCTAATTATTATTTATCCTATTTATTTAAGTAAAAATAGTTTTATAGGAAATAATCCAGGTAATCTTCTATTTCAAGCACTTTTTCATTTCAGGATTTTCAAGAAAATGGGAGTTTAGAGTTTCTTGTTGATTTAATAGGTTTTGGGATTTGAGATCAAGAGTTGTAGCGATTTCTTGGCGCTTTGCTTTCAAGATTACTTGCAATTAAGGTAAGAGGATCTTTCTAATGAGTAATCATAGTTTTATAATGATGGGGTTGAATGTTGATGAGTTTTGTGTTCTGTGGTGCTAGAATTCATGTTAGGTTGTAGTTAGTGAGTTGTGATATGCCTTGGTGTGTTTAAGTTGAGTTTTACTGCTGTTTTTATGAGTATTTTGGTGATAAACGTATTTGGTTTGGGATAGAAATTGTTTAAGTGCAAAGCAAGGAATGTTTAGTATGTTGTAGGTGGAATGCATACACATTGGCTAGAATGCGCACACAAGTCTTTGCTTTCCGAATGGTCTCTTTTAATTTATTCCCGGCGGGTGTGCGCACGCATTCAACCCAAGCTTTGGAGAAATTATGCTTTTAATCCACGAGATGAGTTTTAAATGTTAATTCTTGATCTAATAACACAAAATGAAAATGAACAAGCCTCGAATGAGTTTCTGAAGCGTTTAGTTCCGGCACCGAATGTACTCTTCCAAAGAGTTGAAGTTCGGGACCATCGGAAGAGCATGAAAAAGCTTGTGTTTTGATGAATTAGTATTCATCAATGTCTGTGTATTTGCTAGGCTTTGTCCGTGTCTAAGTAGGAGAGCATTAGGTCTGAGGGAGCTTACTTGAAAATACTTAGGTGGCTAGTTACAACAAATAATAATATTACATACATATTTAGTAAAAAGATAAAACGTCGATCGTTCTTGGTAAGGCACGCATTCATATCGGTGATGTGATACGTTCGCAAAAAAGCGAGCAACGCTCGCCGGCCTATAAACGGCCGAATGGCAAGGAGGAAATTTGCCGAACGTATATGCATACCGGGGGGATCCCGGAACTATTGGTGTTATTCGCCGTAGTTGGCAAGGATATCTCGTGATGGATACGCATCATGCTTTTTGTTGTACAACTTAGTTATTGATTATTTCCTCACTTTTACCAAGTACTTTGTACTTACCTCCTTTGCATTTTATTTTTGTATGCATTGTGGGGTGAGAAGACGAACATGTTGACCAAGAGTAGATGGCGACACTTGAGGACGTTGATGCCTTGATGAAGCTTCTAGTTTATTTTCCTTGTAAAGGTTGTTCCGTACTAGTTGTATTCCTTTTTCTTAGTCTTGTTGTACTCTTACTTCTAAGATCTTTGTACGTTTGGTTTGTATTTTTAAGACCTCGTATTGTGTAAGGATTTTTGGGTTTATCGTCGTTGTAATTTCACTATCCATCTTTAGTATGGTTGTATGATTGTATCTATTCTTAGTAGCATTCCTTAGACTGTGCCCGTCCTCCTGCGCATGCTTATATTTCTAGTGCAGTCACACATTTTAGGGATCTAAAATTAGCTTGGTCTTTAGATTCCCCTTAGTTTTCCAATTTTCATTGTTGAAATTCATATGTACTCCTTTGGTCGATTTGGACATGCTTGATTAATAAACGATCATTTCTCTAAAGAAATTGATAAAAGGAAAAGACATTAAATGATGATTTGTACATGAAATCCATCAAATAAAATTGAACAAATTTAATTTTGAAATTTGGGCGATAACATTGGATAAACATAAGTTGATGTGCGCTCGGTTGATGAGTCAGTTTGGGTTCAGGAAGGGGAGCATAAGTTGTTGGCGGAGGATGAAAGACGTGGAAGAAGATCGTGATTTCGGGTCCTTTCAATTCATGAATCTTTTGACGCAGTGGCGGAACCAGGAAAAATTTTCGGGGTGGTCTTGGTATATAAACTGTAAAGCTAAAAAAAATGTTGGTAGTGGGATTTGAACTTACAACCTAGGATTATGGAGACTGAAAAGAATTTGTTCTTAAACCACTAGGATATAAAGTCATTTGTTCAATAAAAAGACACATAACATACTAATATTAACACTACTACTAATACAATAATGAAAATTCGGGGGGGCTTGGGACCATATATAGGGTTTAATTCTGGGGGGGCAGACCACCCGGTCAAGCCTTGGGTCCGCCCCTGTTTTGACGTAGATCAAAATGAACCAGTTATTTCAAAATTCAAATGCTTGGAGATGTCGTTATTCAGACTTTCAAAGAATGAAGTTGATGATAGTGCTCAAGTTGAGCTATTTTCATAAGCAATTTGCATACCGATTTGCATCTTTGGATATTATGGATGTGATGGAATCGATAAGGAGATATAATAAAGGGTTTGGATTGGAGCCCCATCTTTTTTCAGTTGGAGTAAAACTGATATTAATGCATGGACCTATGACATGCCAAGCATGATCACGTCGATTATGATGGCTATGTGGTTTAAATCTTGGAAAAGAGTTCTCGAAGCGCCCTTCATGTGTCATGAAGGGTGTAAAACCTGTGATACCTTACACTGATAAATTAAATTTCATATCACTTTAAGTGCTGATCGATGCTATTTTTACTTTTCGGATGGGCGTTTCATCGTCAACATATAGCAACAAATATTTGTTCAAGTTATCGTGCATTGATGTGGTCGATTTCAGTGTAACGCTCCGTTCCCGATACCGAGTCCTTACGCGGAAAAAAAACGTCTGGCACGTATCACATTAGATACTCTTAACATTATACGTAAACCTTTACGTCATCGTATCAGATAAAAGCAAGCTAAAGAGACTCGGGTAAATCATATAAAGATCTAAAACGAGTTACAAAGCCGTCCAACTAAAGATAGAGGCGATATCTTACAATACGATAAACCAAATCTTACAACATACGAAAGGTCTTACAAGCCGTAGGTACATATCTTACAAACTTATGTCTTAAAATAAAGCAACTGAAAATACCACATGCCTTTGATAGGAAAGATATATAGTCATTACAATACATATTTAGAAACAAAATCTTGACAATAAACTTCCAAATCATAGCATAGCATAGCTCATTCGACATCCTCATCTCAAGATCATCCCGCTCATCTTCTCGGAAAAGGGAAAATATACAAACATTCAAAGGGATAAGTACATAGCGTGCTTAACAAGAGGTAGAAGCTATCGAACATCGTGTTTTATAATGTGATGGAGGTCAAGTTAAATTATTAACTCGATGCCTACTAACACACTAGCAAGAGAACTAGGTTCAATTGTAGTATAGCTAGATAGAGTCGAGGTCGATCCCACAAGAGACTCGGCACAAATAAAACACAACTTTATCCTATTAGAACTAAATTGAAAGGGCGGTCTATGACCAACTAAATGCAGTAAATAAAATAGTGACAACCACAAGACACAAAAGCCCACAAAGACAGACTAAAGACTACTAAAACACGGAAAATACGGTTGATATTATCTAAACAAATGGTATTGATTACGCTAGTAAATTATAACTCCCCCATGTGAATTAGGATGATAACGAGATAAAACAAACGTTAAAGATTAATTATTATGACTACGGGAGTCATCCCCTAAGGTAGATTTAGCTCCGGTTAGGCCATCTAAATCATCGTGCCTCCATTACGTGGCTTCGCTTTTTAATGCCTCCATCTCATATAACTTCTGACACAATTACGAAACTAGGGATGCCGGTATAAACCGTAACCTCATCTAAGCAACATTCCTAGGGTAAGGCGTACTTCTTAGATGCCGATTCAATCTATATCCTAAGTAACAATCACTTTTTGGGTTTCATGTTAAATTATGATGACAAATAATTAAGTTGATCAGTTTAATTACTCGTTTTAATTCCAATTCGTAGAATCCGACGTAGTCGAAGCCGATCATAATATTGCCCTACACATTACCACGCTCGGTCAACCGAACGACAAGACTCGGGCGACCGAATGACATGTCTCGGTCGACCGAACACAATTCTGTGTTGGAACAAATCATGATTACTCCTTAACGTTTCTAACCTAAACACATGGTTCGTAAATTAATCTACATCACGCAATCAATACAAAAAAAACTACTCCATAATAAAATACATCAGATCTACGAATAAAGATTGCATAATTGAATAGTCATACCCTCGAAGACGAGAGTGACTCCCAATCTTTAATGCGCTCCCCAACCGGAGAATCCAATGAATCCACAATGTACGAACATAAAGAAAAGAAAACTAAAACTTAAAACTCAAATTGTAGAAATTGTTCTGTGTTGTAGTGGTGTGTCTTTTTCAGCGTCGTGGCTGCTGTTTATATAGAAGTTGTAGCCGACATAGGGAGAATCCAGAAGATTGACATGCATTTATCAAATTAGGCTCGGGTGACCGAACCTACACGCTCGGTCGACCGAATGGCTAGGCTCGGTCGACCGAGCCTTCCCTTGTTACGCGTTTTCACTCCGCTTTATCTGACTTGTTCCCCACTCCATGCTTTTGAATTGATCTGATTAATCTTTTCTTCAATGCTCCGATTTTCTTCTCTTTTATCTTGAGATTTCTCGATTGCGTGATAATTATCTTCCCGATTCGTTATGATCTGCAAAATCAGTATTTATCACACAATTAATTGCTCTTTTATAATAAAAATAGCTAAATACCAATTATCATATTAATAATCACTTATCATTAAATAATAAATATAAACACATGATTTAATATGAAATATATATAATTAACTCCGATTTAAGGTTATAATTGATGACATAAATAGGTATATTTTAACCGTCATCAAAATGCCCCCCACTTAAACTTTGCTTCGTCCCGAACAAAGCATCAATAAGTCATTCCCCAAGACAACATTTTCCTTGATCATCTCATACTTACACAAGAAACCCGAGTCAACTCATACCAGTCATGCTCATAAGATAAGCATTATTCACTACTCGCTATGAATCGAAGTGATTGTGTGCATGTGCATTGGTTTTATATAAATGTAGCAAGATTAGAGCTTATGCAGACTTCATATCAAAATTCACCAACATCAGCATTCATACTTCTTATGCCTCGCAATGGTCAAAGCACTAGAATAATAAGCAAGAGTGTATCTATAGGGTTTTTGGACTTGGAGACCGAGTACTACTCAAAGCCTCTAAAAATTCGAAATTTTTTTTGTTTTCAATTTTGCATTTTTTTCGAATACTACTAATCTCAAGGAAGAAAAATTTTTCGTAGAGTATCCCCCTATCTTAGATTAAGCATAGCATCGAATATTACCACAAGCGCGGGGCTACTTTGGTAATGTTACTACAAGCCCAGTGTTTTAATGCATTGTCAAAACACAGGTACGTCCCAAGCTTATTACTCCGCTTTTGTTGGCTAGAAGATCAGAATACATCAGTCGATAAATATCGACACTAGGTCCTCATAACCAATTATCTACACAATGTACACATACTTCTTTCAATTATAACGCATGCGGTACTAAGCGATTCACATGTTGAGTAATTGAACAATACCTAACTACTTGCAATTGTTGGCATGAATATCCTTAAGTTTACTAACAATTTATCGCAAAAGTATAATATGACCACGTACTCACGCAACTTGGTTCCTTTCCTATCAATTCTAAGTATAAGAGCTTCACAAGTTTAAGGGTACGAGTTAAACAACTTGGCATTTATCCATAAAAATTTTTAAATTTGGCTCAATATTGTCTCAATATTCCGTTCCCCTTGACTTTCTCAATATTGTCTCAATATTCCGTTCCCCTTAACTTTTTCAACATATATTTTCAACATATAGCTAAGTCCCTTGCCCCCCACTTAAACATGGCATTGTCCTCAATGACAAAAATAAATAAGAGTTCAAGATGAAAGACTTAGCTCTGGGAACGGCTCCCAAGTAAAGGAGCAATATCGGAGTAATCATCGGCACAGCGTGGAGAGACAGACACATCCTGTATAAACAAACAAACTCCACGAAATCGTCAAATACCATGTCTATGGAAGTTATAAAATAATGTGGCAGTAATTAGATATAGATATCTAAAAACAGTTTAAGCCACGTTACTTTATACTGCCATGGACAAGACCAAAAGGGATTTAAACCTAAATAAAAACTCACATGACGGCTATCAAGGAAAAAACCTCGTTTATTCCGAACTTAGACTCGGAACATGGCGAGATGAAAAAAACCGTGATAGGCGCATGCTACTTTATTAAAAAAAACGAAAAAGATAGTTATAGGTAGTAGTTCTAAATTTATAGTCGCTAGCTCGACTCAGTTCAAGATGGTTTATTCATAGACAGGGTCATCGAGGTACAAAACCTCCACCTCAGTATCAGGCGGAAGCCCTTGATAATGCTTCACACGATGTCCATTGACCACAAATCTGGACCCGTCTTTAAAATTGAATAGCTCCACCGCCCCGTAAGGAAAGACTTGTTGTACTTGAAATGGGCCACACCATCTTGATTTCAACTTACCCGGGAAGAGTCTTAAGCGCGAATTGTACAAGAGAACCGCATCACCCTCTTGAAAGGTTCTCTCCGAATTTTTTTGTCATGGAACTTCTTCGTCCGCTACTTGAAAATCTTGGCATTCTCGTATGCCTTTAAACGAAACTCCTCCAGGCGAGTTAATTCTAACATCCTCTTCTCACCGACCAACGTCTCATCAAAATTTAGCATCCTTGTTGCCCACATGGCCCGGTGCTCCGGTTCCACGGTGTAGATGACATGCCTTTCCAAAAACAATCCTATACGGTGACATTCCAATCGAGGTTTTATATGCGGTCTATAAGCCCATAAAGCGTCGTCTAAACGTAATGACCAATCCTTCCTAGTCGTGTTGACAGTTTTCTCCAGGATACGCTTTATCTCTCGATTGGTAACTTCTACATGTCCACTAGTCTGGGGGTGATATGCGGTTGCTAGCTTATGTCGAACCCCATACTTAATCATCAGCCTTTCAAAAGGTTTATTACAAAAATGACTACCATTTTCGCTTATAATCGCCCTAGGCGTCCCAAACCTTGTAAAAATATTCTTTTTCAAGAATCTAACCACAATCCTAGCATCGTTAGTAGGTGAAGCAATGGCCTCAACCCATTTGGATACATAATCAACAGCAACTAAGATATATCGGTTAGATAATGACGAAGTGAAGGGTCCAACGAAATCTATTCCCCAAACGTCAAAAAGTTCTACTTCTAAGATGCTCTTAAGTGGCATCTCATTCCTCCGTGAAATATTTCCTGTCATTTGACAAGCATGACATGCTTTTGCATATTGGTGTGCATCCTTAAACAATGTCGGCCAATAAAAACCGCATTGGAGGACCTTAGCCGCAGTTTTATCTTCCCCGTAGTGTCCTCCAACTTCATAAGAATGACAATGCTTTAGGATATCATTATACTCTTCTTCGGGCACGCACCTTCGAAAAACATTATCAGATCCTAGCTTAAACAAATAAGGATCATCCCAATAATAGTGTCTAAGATCTTTAAAGAATTTTTTTCTTTCTTGGACAGTGAGATTTGGTGGTAGGTACTTTGCGGATAGATAATTAACAAACAAACTAAACCATGGTTGCTTCTTCTCCTTTACAACCTCTATTCGCGAAGAAACTGCAACACAATCATCATGTCCCCCGATGGTGGTGATGGAGAAAAGTTGTTCATTAGGAAAAGATTCTCCTATCTCAGGTAACTCCTCACCATCCTCTAATTGTAAGCGCGATAGATGATCGGCCACCACGTTCTCACTTCCTTTCTTATCTCGGATTTCTACGTCAAATTCTTGCAGCAGTAGAATCCATCTCAACAATCTAGGCTTTGAATCTTGCTTTGCTAGGAGATACTTAAGAGCTGCATGGTCGGTCCACACAGTGACTTTAGATCCCACCAAGTAAGATCTAAACTTGTCAAAAGCAAAGATAACGGCCAAAAGCTCCTTCTCCATTGTTGCGTAGTTTCTTTGGGCAGCGTTCAAAGGCCGACTCGCATAATAAATAGGTCTGAAGATCTTATCTTTTCTTTGACCCAAAGCGGCGCCAACAAGCGGTACCACTTGCATCGCACATCGCTCAAACGGAAGTTCCCAATGCGGTGCGACCGTAACGGGTGCGAGAATCGGCCTACTTTTTATTTCGTTGAAAGCTTTTATGCACTCATTAGAAAACACGAATGGCACATCCTTGGCCAATAATTCGGTAAGAGGTCTAGAGATTAAGGAAAAGTCCTTAATAAACCTACGATAAAATCCGGCGTGGCCTAAAAAACCTCGCAAAGTTTTAAGATTAGTAGGTGGAGGTAATTTCTCGATCACCTCAACTTTGTCTCTATCCACCTCTATACAGTTCTTTGATATGCGGTGGCCTAGTACTATACCTTCCATAACCATCAAATGACATTTCTCCCAGTTAAGCACAAGATTCGTCTCCTCACATCTCTTCAACACTCGTGCTAGATGTGTGAGACATGAATCGAAATCGTCTCCAAACACGGAGAAATCATCCATAAAGATTTCCAAGAAGTCTTCCACCATATCCGTAAATAATGACATCATACATCGTTGAAATGTCGTGGGGGCGTTGCATAATCCAAATGGCATTCGATTATACGCAAATGTCCTATATGGGCATGTAAACGTTGTTTTCTCACGATCTTCGGGCAAGATGTGGATTTTATAGTATCCCGAATATCCGTCAAGAAAACAATAGAAAGCATGCCCGCTCGCTCTCGAGCATTTGATCGATGAAGGGAAGAGGAAAGTGGTCCTTACGAGTCGCATCATTTAGTTTCCTAAAGTCTATGCATACTCGATGACCGGTGATTAGCCTTACAGGAATTAACTCATTCAACTCATTGGCTTGCACCGTCAATCCTCCCTTTTTGGGAACTACATGGATAGGGCTTACCCATTCGCTATCAGCAATTGGAAATATAATTCCCATTTCTAGCATTTTTATAACCTCATCCCTAACCACTTCCTTTAATTGTGGGGTTAGACGCCTCGAGGTTGTGCAACCGCTTTCTTCTCGTGGTCCACGGAGATTTTGTGCATACATACGCTAGGACTAATGCCCTTAACGTCAGCTATGGTCCATCCAAATGCTCCGCGGTACTCTCTCAAAACTCTCATTAGTTTCTCCTCTTGTAAGTCCGTCAAGGAAGAAGATATAATTAGTGGCAAAGTCTCATCTTGAAGAAATACATACTTCAAATTTGCAGGAAGAGGTTTTAAAGTCAAATTTGTGGGAGGTTCTTCCAAAGAGGTTTTCAACTTTTGACCAAAGGAGTTTGAGTTCGAAGTACTTATGCCACGTTGGTCTATGATAGAATCTTTCAATCTCCGCAAAGACTTACTTCCTCTACAGTGCCTCGGGGTCCCTCTACTACATCCCGGCCATATCATCTTCTCCTCCTCACTACTCACGTACTTGACTTCATCTTCTTCTTCTAAGACAAAGATCCAAGAAATCCTTTATACTTTCATGTTGTTGAAATTCTTGAACGATCCTATCAATGGAATCCAACATGAAACATGCATCCTCTCCATCATCAGGTTGCTTCATAGTGTCGAAAACATTGAATGCAACTCTCTCTTCGTTCACTCTTAATACTAATTCGCCTTTGTAAACATCAATTATCGTTCTACTAGTGGCCATGAAAGGTCTCCCTAATATCAAGGGTACTTCGTAATTAGCTTCCATATCTAATACCACAAAGTCGACAGGAAATACAAACTTTTCAACTCTTACTAGCACATCCTCAACCACTCCACACGGTTCTTTGACGAACGGTCGCCTAATTGCGGTGTGATTGAGGTCTTCTTAAGATCTTTCATGCCTAGCTTCCGAAAAATAGATAGTGGCATCAAAGTTCACGCTAGCTCCTAGATCACACAAAGCTTTGTTTAAACATACGTTACCTATGGTGCGGGGAATGAGAAAGCTTCCCGGATCTTTGCATTTCGGGGGTAACTTATGTTGAAGAATGGCCGAGCACTCCTCATTAAGGCATATGGTCTCTAAATCTAGAAGTTTCCTTTTAGTTGAGACAAATATCTTTTAAAAACTTGGTGTACTCAGCATTTCGGCTAGTGCTTCAACTAGGGGTATATTGATTTGTAACTTACCGAACATATCCATGAACTTCTTATACCTCTTATTATCAAACTTAGGCTTCGGCTTTGGTGGAGGATAAGGTAGAGTTGAAGGATCGACATCGTGAAAATTGGATACTTGTTATCGTAAAGTTCAACTCTAGTGGCCAAATAGCGGTTCTTTATACGTTCTTTGCTTAGGCAAAGACGCGGAAGTATTAGTCTCATTGCTTGGCTCACCATCCTTATTCTTTGTGACTTTCTCTTTCTCTTGCAAGGATGGTGGAGTTACCTCTTTTCCACTTTTTGTCATGATCGTATTCAAATCTTTAGGGTTCTTCTCAGTGTTGCTTGGCAACCCTCCAGGAGGTCTAGTTGAGACTTGCTCAGCTAGTTGTCCTATCTGGTGCGTGAGGTTTTGGACTAGAGCTTCTTGATTGGTCACCTTAGCATCGGTCTTCTGAAAATATTGGCTAAAGTTAGTGGCTAAATCAGCCATAGATTTTGAAAGTTGTCCCATATTGTCAGTGACGACATTACTCAGTTTTTCTATCGCAGCTTCCCAACCAAAAGTTTTAGTTTGCCGTGGTACATAAGTGGTAGGCGCTTTAGGCCTTTCTCCCGCATTAATGTCACTATATCGGAATCCAGGATGGTTATGATTAGGCCCGTACCCTCCCCCGATATAATTGGCTTCTTCAAGTACATTTCAAAGATTCTCACTTTGAGGTGCTACCTCAATTCCACCCCCTTTCTCTACTCTTGTCATCCTCTCTTGCATCCCATCTACCTTATTGTTGATAACGTAAAGTTGTTCTAAAATTTTGGTAGATGCACTATCATCAAATATGTCGGCGGCCATCTTCACAAGAGCTATGTCATTGCCTCCCCATTGGCTATTCATCGCTATTTGCTCCATCTTCCCTTGTGCCTCCTCAGGAGATAAAAGAACAAACGCTCCATTGCTGGAGGCGTCTACTCTAATTTTCTCGGTCTCTCTCAACCCATGGTAAAAGGTTTGCATTAGCAACCAAAGAGAAATGTCATGATGAGGACACTTCCTCATAGCTTCCTTAAAACGCTCCCAAGCTTGATCAAAACTCTCCCCAGGTTGTTGCTTAAATCCTAGGATGTCTTGGCGTAACTTAAAGGTTTTTCCCAAGAGAAAATACTTATTCATGAATTTTTGCAACAATTGTTCCCAGGTAGTGATAGACCCAAATCTAAAGAGAGAAGCCATTGCTTAGCTTTATCTTTCAAAGTGAAAGGGAAAAACTTAAGACGAATGTTACCCTCCGGGATTAATTCTGGTTTCACTGTGCTAACGATTTCCAAGAAATTCGTCACGTGAACACCAGGATCCTCGTTCTGAATTCCATGAAAAGTAGAATAGTTGGTCACCATTTGAATTACATTAGGCCTAGGGTGATAGACTTCCGCAGCATCTTGCGGTGCTACGATAGCGGGAATGAATTGCTCAATAGTGGGCGTTGCATAACTTTGCAAAGTACGCCTTGCTCCTTGAACTAGGGCTTGGTTCTCATTATTAGCATTTGCATTCACATTATTGGCATTATTGATAACAGGATTAGGTACCTGGTTTGGATTGACTGGATTGCCTTCCATTTCTGTTTCAGATTCGGAATGTTCAGAATGTTCGGTTGTATGTCCTTCTTCCACTCCTTGCTCGCTTTCCTCAAGATTTGGATCATCTTCTCCTTGTTTAGCCAGTTCCCTAGCTAACTTCCTATTCCTTCTCGCAAATTTCTCTATTTCAGGATTATAAGGCTCAAGCGGTTCCTTCGATTTCCGAGTAGCGTACTATAAAATAATAAACAACAATAAAACAATTAATCACTAGTAAAGGCTAGGCCTTTAACTAACTAACTAACTCAAACAGACTCGAAATAAGTTTGAGAAAAGAAAACGTAAATAAAACAGAAGCAGAATGTTTTAAAACTAATACAGAATAGAAACAGAAAAGCTAACTCTCGGTCGACCGAGAACCGTGGTTCGGTCGACCGAACTTTTTATTATTATTATATATATATATATATATATATATATATATATATATATATATATATATATATATATATATATATATATATATATATATATATATATATATATTTTACGACACCGTTTAATATACGTACTCTTATTCACGAATATTCACGAATCCAGCTTCTAACAAAATAAGCTATATCTTAATTTAATGACTCGAGTCCCCGGCAACGGCGCCAAAAACTTGATGGAGGTCAAGTTAAATTATTAACTCGATGCCTACTAACACACTAGCAAGAGAACTAGGTTCAATTGTAGTATAGCGAGATAGAGTCGAGGTCGATCCCACAGAGACTCGGCACAAATAAAACACAACTTTATCCTATTAGAACTAAATTGAAAGGGAGGTCTATGACCAACTAAATGCAGTAAATAAAATAGTGACAACCACAAGACACAAAAGCCCACAAAGACAGACTAAAGACTACTAAAACACGGATAATACGGTTGATATTATCTAAACAAATGGTATTGGTTACGCTAGTAGATTATAACACCCCCATGTGAATTAGGATGATAACGAGATAAAACAAACGTTAAAGATTAATTATTATGACTACGGGAGTCATCCCCTAAGGTAGATTTAGCTCCGGTTAGACCATCTAAATCATCGTGCCTCCATTACGTGACTTCGCTTTTTAATGCCTCCATCTCATATAACTTCTGACACAATTACGAAACTAGGGATGCCGGTATAAACCGTAACCTCATCTAAGCAACATTCCTAGGGTAAGGCGTACTTCTTAGATGCCGATTCAATCTATATCCTAAGTAACAATCACTTTTTGGGTTTCATGTTAAATTATGATGACAAATAATTAAGTTGATCAGGTTTAATTACTCGTTTTAATTCCAATTCAGAGAATCTGACGTAGTCGAAGCCGATCATAATATTGCCCTACACATTACCACGCTCGGTCAACCGAACGACAACACTCGGGCGACCGAATGACATGTCTCGGTCGACCGAACACAATTCTGTGTTGGAACAAATCATGATTACTCCTTAACGTTTCTAACCTAAACACATGGTTCGTAAATTAATCTACATCACTCAATCAATACAAAAAAACTACTCCATAATAAAATACATCAGATCTACGAATAAAGATTGCATAATTGAATAGTCATACCCTCGAAGACGAGAGTGACTCCCACTCTTTAATGCGCTCCCCAACCGGAGAATCCAATGAATCCACAATGTACGAACATAAAGAAAAGAAAACTAAAACTTAAAACTCAAATTGTAGAAATTGTTCTGTGTTGTAGTGGTGTGTCTTTTTCAGCGTCGTGGCTGCTGTTTATATAGGAGTTGTAGCCGACATAGGGAGAATCCGAAAGATTGACATGCATTTATCAAATTAGGCTCGGGTGACCGAACCTACACGCTCGGTCGACCGAATGGCTAGGCTCGGTCGACCGAGCCTTCCCTTGTTACGCGTTCTCACTCCGCTTTATCTGACTTGTTCCCCACTCCATGCTTTTGAATTGATCTGATTAATCTTTTCTTCAATGCTCCGATTTTCTTCTCTTTTATCTTGAGATTTCTCGATTGCGTGATAATTATCTTCCCGATTCGTTATGATCTGCAAAATTAGTATTTATCACACAATTAATTGCTCTTTTATAATAAAAATAGCTAAATACCAATTATCATATTAATAATCACTTATCATTAAATAATAAATATAAACACGTGATTTAATATGAAATATATATAATTAACTCCGATTTAAGGTTATAATTGATGACATAAATAGGTATATTTTAACCGTCATCATAATGAAAGGAAAGCAATTATTACTAAGATCATCTTTATGATTAGTCATCACATCTACAGATCACATTGTGTTCTATAACACGTGTGGGGTCCATATTTTGTTTCTAGCTCAACTTATCTTTGTTACATCATATATTCAAAGGCACTATGCTTAGTCTTGCACTAAGAACATTGGGGTGAAACCTACTAGAGATCTGCACTAGTAGCCACGGGCTAGTCCCGATAGTGTGTGTGTTCGGCGGAGTCCCTCCACTTTTACTGACCGTCTATGTGATCGGAGAAGTTATCCACTTTTTCTAACCACACCACACATCGCGATATTGTCTTGTGCCTTACCAAGAATAACATTGATGTTTAGACTTTTATCTATGAAATTATGTATATTATTAATCATTAACTAGCCACCTAAATGTTTTCATAGAAAGGATCACTTAACAACTCTACTCCCTCGTCTTAGACAACTAGACTCTAACCATGTCCTAGCACATACACATGCATTGATAAACACTACTTCATCAATGCACAATGTCAATTATACTCTTCCGACGAACTTCAACTCTTCAAAGCGCCCATTTGGTGCCGGAACTATATGCCTCATAAGTTTATTCATGGCTTGGTCATGTTACTTTAAGGTTATTATATCACATAGGAAGGCCCAAACTCAAGCTAAGCCTTTAAAAGCTCAAAATTGTACAACAAGGTCTTTAGCCGGCACTAAAGATCTTTGGCGCGCGCTGGAGCACAACAGAGACTCTGTTCAGTCTTGGCGCGTGCTAAAGCATTTTGGCGGGCGCCAAACGGTCGAACAGCCCTAAAAACTGCAGATTTTCTGCACACCAGGATCCAAACCAAAAACAAGGCATATGCAACGAATTCAACACAGAAAAAGCATAAAAATACAACCAAACTACTTGCGAGACAATATAAAACAACACAAGTTCAATAGAAAGACCCTCCTAAATGAAATCCAAGCAAAACGAAGCAAAATGTCCAACGCAAAACTACAAAACCTTGTTTTCCTCAAGCCAAGCTTTCTGAATTTCAATTTTCTAATACCAAAACGTAGTTTCAAAAAAAAAAAAAAAAACGTAGCCCTCTTCACAAGGATTCCAGTGCTCTACTTGAATCTTCAATTCGAGCAATGGTTGATGAGATTCTTTAAAGATTCTTCTTTGCCTTTTCTTTTCTCAAAGTTCAGACTTCGAACTTTGGTTTTTTGACAACTTCCCAACTTACAAGGGAATGAGTTTTTTTATTATTATTTTTTTTGTAAATACATCCCAAGGAGCTATTTCTCTCTTCTTCTTTTTTTAACTTAAGACCAGTATTTAAAAAAAATATTCTGAATTTTCGTTAAATGACTCTTTTGCCCTTTTTAAAAAATTAGAAATATTACAATAAGTGAGAAGATTGGTGCAACTTTGGCCAACTATGTCCATGATTGGGGAAATCGGAACACGAGGAGGACAATGAATGAGATTCAAAGATTTTACACGATGTCTACAACTCTATTTCTTTTTTGGATTCCACATTATATTTTATTTGTTCCGGGGATCTTTTTTTTTTTTTGGTTTTGGAAACACAAAGTATTGCACTCTTTCACATAAGCATGATTTTTTCACTTTGGGTTTTCACTCATAAGTTTTAAAGAGGCAGGTCTATGTTTCATTTGCGTATTTTGTTATAAGAAGGGGGGGGGGGGGGGAAGGGGGCTAGGAAGGACATGATAAGTATTGTATAGAAAATTTCTCCATCTATCAATTAAAGATATTATTTTCACACAGCAAAATATCTTAGCACACATAATTTTTTTTTTCAATTATCCTTTAAATTTTCGGACATATTTATTCTGATCCAAAAATTTAGGCAGAATGCTAAAAAAATTGCCTGAATTTGAGTCAGAATGTATGAACGGCTTTCTGACCGATATTTGGTCTAGAAAACAAATACGTTTGAACTGAAATGAAATCAGAATAATCAACCATATTCTGACTTATGTTGGATCAAAATAGTGTGTGTTATGCGAAAAGATGTTCCAAAAGTTTTTTAGTCTTGCATTAAAGTTTTTTTTTTTCTTTCAAGAAGGCCTTGTAGTACTTCTTCTTTTTTTATAGTATAAGAAAGATATATACCTTTAAATTATGGGCTTTTAACAGTTTTAGGACCTCATGTTTTATTCTTGTGTCAAAATTGACCCTTATTTTTTAAAATGACAATTTTAGGAAATCATGTTTGTGTTTTTTTTTTCTTCAGTTTTAGGACAATTTCGAAATTTCCGTCTAAGTTAACGTCAAATTTGAAGGAATATTTGAAATTGTCCTAAAACTGAAAAAAAAAAACACAAACATAAGGTCTTAAAATTGTTATTTTAAAAGATAATGGTCAATTTTGATAAAAAGTTAAAACATGAGGTCCTAAAATGTCACTTTTTAAGGGAATTTTTACACTTTTTAGGACCTCATGTTTTAATATTTTGTCAAAATTGACCCTTATCTTTTAAAATAACAATTTTAGGACCTTATGTTTGTGTTTTTTTTTCTTCAGTTTTAGGACAATTTCAACTATTCCATCCAACTTAACATGATTTGCCGTTAACTTAGACGGGAATTTTGAAATTGTCCTAAAACTTAAAAAAAAACACATAGACGGGAATTTTGAATCTATCTATTGTCATTTTAATAGATAATGGTCAATTTTGATATAATGATAAAACATGACGTCCTAAAACTGTTAAAAGCCCTTTAAATTATTGTTCATTTTCTAAAATACTAAAAATATTATAAAAACAGAAAATATTGATGTAAATTTGAATTTGACTTCTATATTTCGTGATTGGGATGGGCGAGTACTTCATGTAGTATCTCAAAGAGTCACGGGCTTTATAGACGTAGAGGCTTTGGAGCTCACAACGATCTATCAGGCATTGTTTTTGGCAGTGTCACGGGGACCCTGTCGCATTGTGGTGGAGAAGGATTCGCTCTTATGCGTTCAACGGCTTCAATCTAGGTAGGAGGATCTTTCCTTGTTAGGGTTGCTTAGTTGTTGACTGTCTTCATTTGGCTAGGGATTTTGAGTCTTGTTCTTTTATCTTTGTTCGACGCTCTAGTAATAGGCCCACATATTGTCTAGCACATGCATGTCGGTCTGCCGCTGGTTTTGTATCTTGTGTGTGACACCATCACTTGATGTACTCGACGCTTGTGTTTTTTATTTGATTTAATGAAAATGTAGCTTTCAAAAAAGATTTTTTTTTTGTTCGTTTAGTGTAATTCTTTGTTGAGGCGTAAACACGTGCGTACGTGTAATGCACATGGCTAGTAATAAACAAAAAGTCATGTCAAATAACATTTTTTTTTGTTATATGTCAAATAACATTTAATATAATCATTTTGTATGTTTGAACTTTATGTATGTTCTTTTTTGTAACGAGGAAAAAGAGAATCTTTTATTGATTTAAATTAGCCGAGCATGTCAAAAGTATATTGGAATGCGGTCTCTTACCTCATTGTTTGAGACTGACAAGTGATAAGTCTTCATTTGCCAGAAGATGGGCCGGAAGGTTGCCCTCTTTATTGACAAAGGAGGAACAATAATTGACAAAAACAGGAATAAGAACTTTACAATCATCGATAATAGAACCTATGTGTGATAAATCCTCCTTATCCGACAAAAGCTTTTTTTGAACCGCCTGCGAATCGCCTTCGAATATGACATTAAAGTAGCCTTATGTGATTGCAAATACCATAGTTTGGTGAATGGATAAGGCTTCAGCTATGACGACATCAAAGCCTTCAACGAACTTTAGAGAGAAGCTGCGGAGGATGTTACCCGAGCTATTTCTGACTAGGCTTCCTATTGCCACCTCAGACCTTTTCACTGGTGCATCAACATTGAATTTTACTAAATTTTCCCTAGGTGGCTCCCATCGTTTCTTAACACTTGGCGGTTTAGGAATGGATACCCTCATTGAGTGAACTTGAATGTAACTCCTTGCTTATATATGTTCTTCTGATGTAAATATTTATTGATGTGTAAACCCGTGTTACGTGAATATATCCCAATATGTAATACATATTCCTAATAATACATAAAAGGTCATGTCAAATAACATTTAATATAAGAAATAAATAGTCGCTTTTGTTTCATGATTTTAATATTTATATCCGATATTTCATCTTGATATTTTTACTCATTATATTGCGGACGATTATATATTTAAAATAATAATGATGTTAATTTAAATAGAAGGACATAGTTAGTTTTTTATGGATGTATCACCCTATGATGTATAAATACTTGATATTTGGATGAATAAAACCAGAAAATTATGATTGTTAATTTAAATTTGTCATCATATCAGAGTCAGGTTACGGTATATGAAAAAAAAAACAATAGAAAACACACGCAGCAGGAAACCCTATTACGCTGCAAACTATAGTCGGCAAGCTCATCAAGCATGGCCGAAGGAGAAGAACATGGGAAGAAGATGGACGCATACTTCCTCAGTACTAATGATAATCCCGGTTACCTTATCACCCCAACTCAGTTACGTGGAAACAACTACGTCGAGTGGGTGAAAAGAAAATTCGGCTTCTTGGAGGGCACGATTAAGAAGCCAACAGATGAAGGAAAATTGGAGGATTGGTATACGGTGCACTCGATATTATTGTCATGGCTCATGAATACGATCGAACCCTCAATTCGATCGACATTATCTCAATATGAAGATGCTCGAGATCTCTGGCTAGCATTAAAGGGACGGTTTGGTATGGTAAACGGAACTCGTATTTGTCAATTGAAAGCATCTCTGGCTGAATGTAAACAAGGTAAAACTGAGACTATAGCTCTTATTTTGGTCGTATAAGTAAAATCTGGGATGATTTGGCTATGTTAATTACCGTTCCCTTATTCTCCTGTGATGGATGCAAGTGCAAGCTTCCAGATCAATTTCAAAAACTACTTCTGGATGATAGACTTCATTGGTTTTTAGTTGGGCTAGACGGAGCATACGCTTCGGTTCGTTCGCAATTATTAACACAGGATCCGCTCCCTTTTCTGGATCGAGCTTACCAAAATTTGATTCAAGAAGAAGAACTTCGTGCAGGCTATTATACTCAGCAGAAAGATGAAGGTGATACAATGATGGCCCTTAGAATTCAGGCCGAAAATCGAGCAAAACTTAAAAGCAGAAAACGCTGAAAAATTATGTAATCATTGTAGACGAAACGGGCATGATCAACAGAGTTGCTTTTAGATACATGGTTATCCCGAGTGGTGGGGGGGATAAGAAACGTGGTGGCCGTGGCTCAGGTCGTGGGAATCGTGGAGGAGAACGGACGGGAAACTCAGCAGGAAGGGGGACGTCGATCAATGTTGCAGCTGTTGCATCGGGCTGGCCCGATCTGGGATCAGCATGTGTGAACAATGCCAATGTCGGCTCATCAGGTTCAAACTCAACTGGACTGAAAATTCCTTCAACAGCGGAGCAGGCCAGACTTCTTAATTTAACACCGGCGCAGTGGCAAGGAATCCTTGATGTTTTGAACCTCGCCAAACCGAAAGATCGCTTAATCGGTGAATATTCGTGGATCATAGATACTGGGGCTACCCATCATGTGACTAGAGATATAAATAATTTAGTGGACGTACGGACGATTGATATATGTCCTGTAGGCCTCCCCGATGGTCGAACCTCTCACGCCACACATGAAGGAAATAGTACTTTGCCCGGTGGTTTGAAACTCGAACATGTTCTTTATGTGCCTCATTTAGCATGCAATTTATTATCGGTGACTCAGTTACTAGATTCATTTAATTGTCAGATATTCATTTTACGTCTAAATTATGTGTTATGCAGGACCGAATAACGAGGAGGCTGATCGGAGTGGGTGAGCGCGAAGATGGACTTTTCTTTTTTTGGGGAGTACCACTCATCAAGGTTATGGCAATCAGTGGAACAGAATCCATGGATCTATGCCACAAGTGTTTGGGACATCCCGTAGAAAAAGTGCTGAAACAACTTCCCAGTGTGAGTGCATCTAGTTTTTTGAATAAATATGGTTGTGATGCCTGTTTCTAGGCTAAACAACCACGGGATAGTTTCCCGATTAGTGATATTAGAGCTAGTAAGATTTTTGAATTAGTGCATTGTGATTTGTGGGGACCGTATGTGACTCGTTATACATGCGGGCCTCTTATTTTGACAAATGTAGATGATTTTTCTCATTCTGTTTGGGTCTATTTACTATATAACAAATGGAAATTGAGACAATTTTTTTTAAATTTTGTGGCACTGATTGAACGACAGTTTAGTGTAATAATTCAGTGAGTTAAGAGTGATAATGGCAGAGAATTTAAACGCTTGCTTCCATATTTTCAAACGGAAGGGATTATTTTTGAGACATCGTGCGTGGGTAGACCTCAACAAAATGGTAGAGTTGAGCGAAAACCTCAACATATTTTGAATGTGGCTCGGGCATTGCGGTTTGAGGGACATCTTTCGCTAAAGTTTTGGGGGGAATGTGTTATGACCGCAGGCTACCTAATTAATCGGACTCCGTCACGTGTTTTGAATTATAAAACACCTTATGAATGCTTATTTAGTAAACCCCCTTAATCTTGATGTCCTATGAGTCTTTGGATGCTTGTGTTATGCCCATAACTTAGTGCATAAGGGAGATAAGATTGAAAGTTGAAGAAAGTGTGTTTTTTTTGGATACCCTTTTGCGAAGATAGGTTGGACCCTTTTTCGATTTAGAAATGGAAGAAATTTTTGTGTCTAGGGACGTGAAATTTTTTGAACATGTTTTTCCTTTCAATGAGTCATGTTCTACTTCCCCTTCCCCGATAGTGGTTCGGAATATTGATAGTGGGGAGGTGTATGTGGATGTTGGGGATCTTGTTGTGGGGCTGACCTCATCTAGTGGGGTTGTGAACGACAGTGACGCATGGGGGTTGTGGAGACTCGGGCAAAATTTCCCAATTCTCGCTATCAGGATTTTGGGACACATTTAGCAGTGAATAAGAAAAGTCCTTCGGTGCGCTCCTCTGCTCCATCTGACTCCTCAGGTAGTTTATATCCGCTTACACATTATGTTGATTATACATGTTTTTCTGATGCACATAGACGGTTTCTAGCAAATGTAAGTGCAGGGAAGCCATTGAAATCTTTTAAAGAGGCAGTCAAATTTGAAGGATGGCTCACTATGGCTGAAGAAATAAGTGCCATGTAGGAGCAAGGCACTTGGGTCCTGCAAGAATTGCCTCCGGGAAAAAAGGAACTAGGAAGAAAATGGGTTTACACAAAAAAATATGATGAGTTGGGGAACCTGCAGCGGTTAAAGGCTCGCTTGGTTGCGTTCGGTAATCACCAGGTCAAGCGCATTGACTATCATGAGACTTTTGCTCCTGTGGCAAAAATGGTCACAGTAAGGGCTTTTCTCGCTGTAGCTGCTGTTAAGAAATGGGAACTTCACCAAATGGATGTACACAATGCCTTCCTCCATGGAGATCTGGATGAGGAAATATATATGCGGGTTCCCTTTGGGTTTGGGCATTCCAACCGTAATATGGTCTGTCGGATGTGAAAATCGTTATATGGCTTGAAGCAGGCACCTCGGTGCTGGTTCGGTAAACTGGCATCGGCTCTGAAACATTATGGATTTCGTCAATCTTACTCTGATTACTCACTATTTACTCTTGTTTGTGGTGAGGTTCGGATTAGTGTGTTGGTTTACGTCGACGATATGATCCTTGCCGGAAATAATGCTACAGCACTGCAGATGTTCAAGAATTATTTGAGTAGCTGTTTTAAAATGAAGGATTTGGGATGGTTGAAGTATTTCCTTGGGTTGGAGGTTGCTGATCGAGACTTTCTAGGGTTCCAATCTTACCGGCAGTGTACCGGGTCAATTGTAGTCTAGTAAGTGGTCAAGGTCGTATCCACGAGGATTGTGAGGCTGAACACCAAAAAGCTATTATTATCTGGATCTAAGTCACTAATTAACAAGAAGGTAAATGTATCTATGATTCTACTGCTACAAAGGTGATAAAATGATAAAAGGCCTAACCAAGACAATGCATTGATCAAGTTTATCTCTACTAGCATCATGTGAATGAACTACCTACCAACCTTCCATTAGTGTTCAAGTGTGTGTTACCGGTGCACTCATAAACTAGTAGTTTTCCCTCATACGAGTTAATGAAACTACTCTATGTCTCCTCCTTGGTCTAAGAATCCTAGACCTAATGATTCAACAAGATACGAACTTGAATGCAATGACAATGTCAATACTCTCCGGATAAGAAATCGAGTTCCAATTAAGGTCAATTTTACCTTCCGGTTTTCCTATCCCTTCTCCCACACCTAATATCTCCTTTCGGTCTTAACTAAGAGTGTGTGTGCTAGTGCTAGGTGATCAATCCAACACCGATAAGAAATACGGTGCAAATAAGAAAGATAAAAACAACACATAAAGCTATGAAATATATCAACTAAAATCCCCAATCCACTAATAGAGATTAAACTATGACAACATCATGGTCTTGGCTAGTTAACCTAGCCACTTATAACTACAAACATTAACATGTCAAGATTAACATTCATAATCATAAGAACACTTGAATCAAAATAAAGATTAAGAGTTACCGATCAAAAGCAAAAATCGAAATTGGTGTCCTTCGTTCAAGCTCCAAAACCTCGAATGTAGTTGATACAATACACAAGTGTATTTAGCTCCAACAAAGTAGAAGAAATTGAACTAGGAGTCCTTAATATTACAATTGAAATCAAGAGTTGAATCTTGGTGACAAAATCCGGCTAGGAGAGCCTTGGGGAGGTGGAGGTGTCTTCAAGGGGAAGTAGAAGGGTTTGGGGAAGAAGATGAAGTTTTCTTTTTTTTTTTCCTCTGATATTTTCCTCCCCCGTCTCTGAATGTAAAGTGCCAATATAAAGAGTTGACCTAATCCATTTCCGGCTTAAGATGGTCTTTTACGGTCTAAGCCGAGTCAATTCAGTTAGTTGGATGTCTTGTCCATTAAATTCCAAATAATGCCCGATCTTAGAAATCTTTGGTATTCGGCTTAAGCCGGACTTTTCCAGTCTGAGCCGGGCATCTCTTAGTCCTATGTAATGAAAATTCATAAAAATTGTTGTAATAATTTTGTTTCCGCATCCATCGAGCTTTATGTCACGACCCTAAGGTTTCACCACGTGTCGTCACTCGGGGTCTTGGTCAACCTATAATCCTGCAATAAATCACCAAAATACCAAGCGTAAACCCGACACGATGCTCTGGTTACTATCCCGGTACAAAACCTATCAAAATATGATATTTTATATAATAATTACTATCTACACATTGGGATGAAACTAAGCAATTAATGACTTAAATTGGTACAATAATGCTCAAAGTGGTATCATAAATTGGGTAAAATGTCATAATAATGAGCGACAAAAGAAACTTACCATACGCCGGCATATTAGTGAGTGTTTCGATGAAAGGGATATTAATGGTTAAGTGCCGAAAAGTGTCAAGAAAACGTGCATACTTATTATCCAACTTCATCTTTTTGATTTCCTGTCTCCGGGGATAGGGAAGTGATTCAAGATCAATTAAGTAGGGTTAGAATGTATACCTCCCTTACCCTTGTAGTTTGATGAAGATGGTGAAGCTTCTTTGAATGTTTGTGCATTTCGTGGGCGCCACGTGTCATCATTATGCCTCATTTTATTTTAAGAATGCCTAGAATTTCCTCCTGTAATTCCGGCATTATCCGTATTGGTTCCGGTATGCACCGGGCTATCTGTGTAAATTCCAGAAACTTTTGAATTGTTCCCGGTGTGAGCCAACCTTCCATTGATGGTTTTCTCTCTAACATGCTCATTGAATAAGGTCCTTAAGTCACTAGCTCTCGGGTTTTTCAATAGCCTTGGAACCTTTATCCATTTTTCTTCTTCCTTTCCTCAACAAAGCCATCATTTCTAAAAAAATCATCAACAATCTCCTTTTCCTCTTCACTCAACCCTTCATCTTTCTCATCATCAAATCTTCTTCAACCTCATTGCTTCCATCATTATGCCCATATAACTTTCCACTTCGAGTAATAACATGGACTCCTCTTGGGTTTCTCTCGGTGTTGCTTGGTAATCCACCCGGGGGCCTACTACTATTTCTCTCGCCTTCCCTAATCAAAAGTTCTTCAATACCTCTCATTGATGCTAGCTTCCATCGTTCTCATTCTTGTATTTAGTCCCACAATGGATGTTTTCAAATTGCCAACATCTTGGTACATCCCACCAATAGAAGTCATCATGGTTTGCATATTGGCGGCTTGAGTAGCAACAACTCCTATCAAGTTTTCCATCAAATTTTTCCATTGAGAAACCTCTTCCGTTGATTGAGAAATTTGTTGAACCGGGGCACATTGAGTAGGAACTTGTTGGTAAAAAAGAGGTGGATCAAAAGCATTGATGTGAGTGTTGTTCAAATCCCGATGTTGTTGATGACGGTCAAATTATACTCGTAAAAGTCATCAACATTGTCCTTAAATCGAGCCTAATAATATTTATTTTACATTAAATTACATGCTTATAATGATTATTTGATATTTGATAATTTAAAAGATATAATTTGGTATTTATCCGTTTTTATTATTTAAATATGATTTACTTTAGGATAAATATTTATTTTGTAGATTGCGATAAATCGGAAGATATCTATTAACGGAGGAAGTAAATCTCAAAGGAAATTAAAGCAGAATCGGATTACATTGAAGATAAATACCGGAGCAGCACGAAACGTGGAGTAAGGCATGACAAGAGCCGAGCGAATCGAATCGAAATCGGCGGGCTCGGCGCGGCGACCCTCCAACTCGCTGGGGGCGAGTTCACCTTTATCCGGAGATCGGCCGGGAGTTATTTTTAATTGTTTTGATATTTTGAAATATATCTTTAAATCAGCTTGAACCCCTATAAATAGAGCTGTACGAATTTCATTTGAGACACACTTTAGAAATACAATATTCCAATACTTTTATCAATATAGTCCGTTGCTTTTTATTTTATGTTCCTTTCATTACGGAGTCATTAAAATCGCCAGTTAGAGATCGTATCGAAGAGTGGGAATCACGCTCATCTTCGAGGGTAATGTCTACTCTATTATACAATCTTTATTCGTAGATCTAATTTATTTCGTTATAGAGTAGTCGTTTTGTGTATTGATTTCGTGATGTAGTTAATTTACGAACCCATGTTTATGTAGATCTGAGACGTAAAAGACGTTTCACGAGCAAATCTGGTTCAGATATGAGCTTACTAGTAGCAAGATCTGTGATGTTCTTGATTTGTCTGTGAACAGCTTCGACTACGTCAGGTTCTCTACTTTGTAATTTAAACGAGTAATTAAACTTTATCAACTTAATTATTTGTCATCGTAATTTAACATGAGACCCAAAAAGTGATTGTTACTTAGGACAGAGATTGAATCGGTGTCTAAGAAGTACGTCTAACCATAGGAATGTTGCTTAGATGAGGTTACGGTTTATACCGGCATCCCTAGTTTCGTAATTGTGTCAGAAGTTATATGAGATGGAGACTAAAAATGTGAAGTCACGTAATGGAGACACGATGATCTAGATGGCCTACCCGGAGCTAGATCTATTTTAGGGGATGACTCCCGTAGTCAGAATAATTAATCTTAAATGTCTTATTTTGTCTCGTCGTCAATCTACATAGCATGAGGGAGTAATTACTACTAGCGTTATCAATACCGTTTGTTAATCATTTATAAAACCTATAAAAATAAGTGTCTTAGTGTCGTTGTGTCTTTTGTTTGGCTTTGTGTTTCTATTGTGTCAATTTTAATTCTACGTTAATTGTTGGTCGTAGACCGTCTTTAATTTGCTTTTTAGTTTAATAAGTCATATTTCGTTTAAGCCGAGTCTCTGTGGGATCGACCTCGACTCTATCTAACTATACTACGATTGAACCTAGTTCTCTTGCTAGTGTGTTATTTAGGTATCAAGTATTTTTATTACTTGACCCGACAATCAAGTTTTTGGCGCCGTTGCTGGGGACTCGTGTCATTAATCAAGTATAGCTTATTTTATTAAGAGTAAATTCGTAAATATTGTGAATAGTGTCTGTTTAATTATTTTTTGCAGTATAAATTTAACCTATAAGTGTCATAAAACGAATCGGGGCAGTCCCCCAGAATTTGGTGAACTCGCTCCCAGCCAGCCCTGAATTCGCTGGGAGCAAGCCAGATTTTCTGGTCGGTTTCTGTTTTGTTTCGTTTTACATAGTTTCTACTTTGTGTTTTCGTATTTTTCATAATTTTTAGAGTTAGTTTTGATTTCGTTTTTATTATATAGTCTAGTTAAAGGCATAGCCTTTTAAGTTTTTAATTGTTTTATTGTTTTTTGTTATTTTATAGTACGCAACTCGGAAATCGAAGGAACCGCTTTAGCCATATAATCCTAAAATAGAGAAATTTGCAAGGCGAAATAGGAAGTTAGCTAGAGAACTGGCTAAGAAAGGAGAAGAGGATCCAAATCTTGAGGAAAGCGAGCACGAATTGGAAAAAGGACATACAACCGATCATTCTGAATCTGAGGCAGAAATGGAAGGCATTCCGAACAATCCGAACCATGTACTTAATCCTGAAGTTATTAATAATGCCAATAATGTTAATAATGCTAATAATGGAAACCAAGCCCTAGCTCAAGGAGCGAGGCGTACTTTACAAAGTTATGCAACACCTACTTTTGAGCAATTCATTCCCGCTATCGTAGCACCGCAAGACCCTGCAGAAGTCTATCACCCTAGGCCTAATGTAATTCAAATGGTGACCAACTATTCCACTTTTCATGGAATCCAAAACGAGGATCCTGGTGTTCACGTGACAAATTTCTTGGAAATCGTTAGCACTGTGAAGCCATAATTAATCCCAGAGGGTAACATTCGTCTTAAGCTTTTTCCTTTCACTTTGAAAGACAAAGCTAAGCAATGGCTTCTCTCTAGCGTTTGTTCTTTTATCTCCTGAGGAGGCACAAGGAAAGATGGAGCAAATAGCGATGAATAGTCAATGGGGAGGCAATGACATAGCTACTGTGAAGATGGCTGCTGATATATTTGAGGATAGTGCATCTACCAAAATCTTAGAACAACTGTCTGTTATCAACAGTAAGGTAGATGGAATGCAAGAGAGGATGGCAAGAGTAGAGAAAAAGGGACTGGAATCGAAGTGACTCATCAAAGTGAGAATGCTGGTACTGAAGAAGCCAACTATATTGGGAGACAAGGAAATCAATGGGGAGGATACAAGCCTAATCATAACCATCCTGGATTCTAATACAGTGACCCCAATGCAGGAGAAGGGCCTAAACCGCCTACTACTTAGGTACCTCAGCAAACTAAAACTTTTGGTTGGGAAGCTGCGATAGAAAAATTGAGCAACGTCGTTACTGACAATATGGGACAACTTTCAAAATCGATGGCTGAGTTCGTCACTAACTTTAGCCAATATTGTCAGAAGAACGATGCTAAGGTGACCAATCAAGAAGCTATAGTCCAGAATATCACTCACCAAATAGGACAATTAGCTGAGCAAGTCTCAACTAGACCCCCTGGAGGATTGCGAAGCACAACTGATAAGAATCCTAAGGATTTGAATGCGATCATGACTAGAAGTGGGAAAGAAGTAACTCCACCATCTTTAAAAGAGAAAGAGAAAACCGCAGAGAGTAAAGATGGTGAGCCAAGCAAGGAAGGAAATGCCTCTGGAACTTTACCCGAGCAAGAAACCTATAAGGAACCTGCTGGCCCTAGAGTGGAGCTTTATAATAATAAGTATCATTTTTTCACTGATGTCGATCCTTCAACCTTACCTTATCCTCCACGCAAATCTAAGCCTAAGGTTGATGACAAAAGGTATAAGAAGTTCATTGATATTTTTAGAAAGTTACATATCAATATACCTTTAGTTGAAGCACTTGCTGAGATGCCTGAGTACACCAAGTTCTTAAAAGAAGCTATCTCTACTAAGAGGAAACTCCTAGATTTAGAGAACAATTGCCTAAATGAGGAGTGCTAAGCCATTCTTCAACATAAGCTACCCGCTAAATGCAAGGATCCGGGAAGCTTTCTCATTCCCTGCACCATAGGTAACGTATGTTTGAACAAGGCCTTGGGTGATCTAGGAGCGAGCGTAAATCTGATGCCTCTATCCATTTTTCAAAAGCTAGGTATGAAAGACCTTAAAAAGACTTCAATTACTTTGCAATTAGCTGATCGTTCGGTTAAGGAACCTTGTGGAGTGGTTGAGGATGTTCTAGTAAGAGTTGAGAAGTTTGTGTTTCCTGTCGACATTTGTGCTAGATATGGAAGCTAACTACGAAGTGCCCCTAATCTTAGGAAGACTATGGCCACTAGTAGGACGCTTATCGATATCTACAAATGAGAGTTAGTGTTAAGAGTTAATGGAGATGAAATAGCATTCAACGTGCTTGACACTATGAAGACACCTGATGATGAAGAGGATGCATGTTTCATGTTGGATTCTGTTGACAAGCTTGTCAATGACTTCCAAAAATATGAGGATATTAAGGATTTCCTCGAGGCTACCTTGGAATTAGAGGATGAAGTACCGTATGAACATATCAAGGAAGAAAAAGTGATATGGCCTGGATGTAGTAGAGGAACCCCTGGCCATGTTGAGGAGATGAAGTCTACCGAGGTTGAGAAATTCTACCATAGACCGACTTGGCATAAGTTCTTTGAACTTAAGCTAACCGGACAAAAGTTAAAGACCTCGTTAGAGGAACCACCTACCAATCTGACATTGAAGCCTCTGCCTACACATTTAAAGTATGTATTCCTTCAAGACGAGACCTTACCGCTTATTATTTCTTCTGCCTCGACTGAAATACAAGAAGAAAAGCTGATGAGAGTGTTGAGAGAGTATCGCGGAGCATTTGGATGGACTATAGCTGACATTAAAGGCATTAGCCCTAGCGTGTGCATGCATAAAATCTCCGTCGATCCTACAAAGAAAGCGGTTGCACAACCCCAAAGAAGGTTGACTCCACAATTGAAGGACGTGGTAAGGGATGAAGTTATTAAGATGTTAGAAATGGGGATCATCTTCCCTGTCTCTGATAGTGAATGGGTGAGCCCGATCCACGTAGTTCCTAAGAAGGGAGGTTTGACTGTACAAGCCAATGAGTTAAATGCGTTGATTCCTGTTAGACTCATTACTGGTCATAGAGTTTGCATTGACTTTAGGAAGTTAAATGATGCAACTCGAAAGGATCACTTCCCTCTTCCCTTCATTGATCAAATGCTCGAGAGCCTGAGCAGACATGCGTTTTATTGTTTCCTTGACGGTTACTCAGGATATTATCAAATTCATATCGCACCCGAGGATCGTGAAAAGACCACTTTTACATGTCCATATGGAACCTTTGCTTACAATAGAATGCCCTTTGGTTTGTGCAACGCACCAGCAACGTTTCAAAGATGCATGATTTCTCTATTTGCTGATATGGTTGAATATTTCCTAGAGATCTTTATGGATGATTTCTCCGTATTTGGAGATGATTTTGATTCATGTCTCACGCATCTAGCACGAGTGTTGAAGAGATGCGTAGAGATGAATCTGGTACTTAACTGGTAGAAATGTCATCTTATGGTTACTAAAGGTATAGTACTTGGCCACCGTATTTCAAAGAACGGTGTAGAGGTGGATAGAGCAAAAGTAGAGGTGATTGAAAAACAGCCTCCACCAACCAATCTTAAGACATTGCGAGGTTTTCTTGGCCACGCGGGATTCTATCGTCGGTTTGTGAAGGACTTTTCCTTAATCTCTAGACCTCTTACTGAATTATTGGCCAAGGATGTGCCATTTGTGTTTATTAATGAGTGCATTAAAGCTTTCAATGAGTTAAAGAGCATGCTATTACTGCACCCATTCTGATTGCGCCTGATTAGAATCTACCTTTTGAGTTGATGTTCGATGGAAGCAATACTACTGTAGGTGCTGCCTTAGGACAAAGAAAAGACAAGATCTTTAGGCCCATCTACTATGCTAGTCTAACTTTAAATCTGCTCAAAGGAATTATGCAACTACTGAGAAAGAGCTTTTGGCTGTTACCTTTGCTTTTGACAAGTTTAGATTTTTTTTAGTAGGATCTAAAGTCACTGTTTGGATGGACCATGCAGCTTTGAAGTATCTTTTAGCCAAACAAGATTCCAAGCCAAGGTTATTGAGATGGATTCTACTATTGTAAGAGTTTGATGTAGAAATCCGTGATAAGAAAGGATCTGAGAATCTGGTTGCGGATCATCTTTCCCGTTTACAAATAGAGGATAATGAACCAATGACTGAGATTGGAGAAACATTTCCTGATGAACAGTTATTCTCCATCACGGCTATACATGGAAAGGATGATTGCGCTGCAGTATCTTCGCATGTTGAGGTTGTGAAGGAGAAGAAACAACCATGGTTTAATGACTGTGTGAATTATCTATCCGCGAAATACTTGCCACCAAATCTCAGCCCCCAAGAAAGAAAGAAATTCTTTAAGGATCTTAGGCACTATTATTGGGAAGAGCCCTATCTGTTTAAGCTAGGATCCGACAATGTCTTTAGGAGATGTGTGCCGGAAGAGGAGATGTATGATATCCTTAGACATTGCCATGCTTATGAGGCCGGAGGACATTATAGAGGAGACAAGACGGCTGCAAAAGTTCTCCAATGTGGTTTTTACTGGCCCACTTTGTTCAAAGATGCGTATCAATATGCTAGATCTTGTCATTCTTGCCAAATGACGTGAAATATCTCGAGAAGGAATGAAATGCCACTGAAGAATATCCTAGAGGTGGAACTCTTTGATGTTTGGGGTATTGATTTTGTGGGACCCTTTACTTCGTCTTTGTCCAACCGCTATATCTTAGTGGCGGTCGACTTCGTGTCCAAATGGGTTGAGGCCATTGCTTCTCCTACTAACGATGCGAAAGTCATTCTGAAGTTCTTGAAGAAGAATATTTTTACGCGGTTTGGAACCCCTCGTGTCATTATTAGTGATAATGGAAGCCATTTTTGCAATAGGCCATTTGAAAAGTTAATGATTAAGTACGGGGTTAGACACAAGTTAGCTACTGCATATCACCCTCTAACAAGTGGACAAGTTGAGGTTACAAATCGAGAAATAAAGCGCATTTTGGAGAAAACTGTGAATACGACTAGAAAGGATTGGTCGTTGAGATTAGATGATGCCTTATGGGCTTATAGGACTGCTTATAAGACGACTATTGGTATGTCCCCTTATAAAACTGTGTTTGGAAAAGCATGTCATCTACCAGTTGAACTTGAACACCGTGCCATGTGGGCTACACGTATGTTGAATTTTGATGAGAGTTTAGCTGGAGAAAGAAGATTGTTGGAATTGACTCGCCTAGAGGAGTTTCGTCTGGAAGCTTGTGAGAATGCGAAAATATTTAAGGAGCGCACAAAGAAATTTCATGACAAGAAGATATTGGACCGCACCTTTAAGGAAGGCGATCTGGTTCTTCTTTATAATTCGCGCTTGAGACTCTTTCCTGGCAAGTTAAAATCACGATGGTATGGCCCTTATCAAGTGAGTAAGGTTTTCCCTTCTGGAGCTGTTGAGTTATTGAACCTTAAAGACCAATCCACTTTTGTGGTTAATGGACACCGTGTGAAACATTACATTGGTCTTGGTCAAGGGAAGGAGGAGGAAGTCTTCACTCTTGAAGATCCTACCTATACTTAAACCATCGTTGAGTTAAGTTGAGCTGGCGACTATAACCTCAGAACTATTTCTTGAAAACTATCTTTTGTTTTTGTTTTGTTTGAATAAATTAGCATGAGACTGTTAAGGTTTTTTTCATCTCTCCATGTTCCGAGTCTAAGTTCTGAATAAACGAGGGTTTTTCCTTGATAGCCGCCATGTGAGTTTTGTAGTTTTAACTCTTTGGTTTCCTTTGTCGTTGGTTGTATGAAATAAAGTGGCTTAATTTGTTTTTGGATACCTAATATCTAATTACTGCCACATTATTTTATAACTGCCATTGACATGTTATTAACGGTTTCGTGGAGTTTCTGTTTGGTTTGCTTAAACAGGTTTTCGTTTGCTTCTCCACGATGTGCTTGCATAACTCCGATAATTTGCTTCTGCTTGAGAGCCGTTTCCAGAGCTAAGTCTTTTCTTAAATTCTCCTTTTTCTTTATCATTGGGGACAATGCCAAGTTTAAGTGGGGGGTAGGAGACTTAGCTATGATGTGTTATAATTAAAAATTGAATGAAACGGTGAAAAATGATAAAAAAAATCGGTGAAAATGATAAAAATTGAACAAATGCCAAATTAATTAGCTCGTATCCTTAGAATTGTGAGTTCTTATACATAGAATTAGTAGGGAAGGAACCAAGTTGCATGACTACGTGATCATTTTATACTTATGTGAATGTAAATTTAAGGATATTCATGCAAACGATTGCAAATAGTTATTTATTATTCGATTACTCAATTTGTGGATCGACGTTTACCGCACAAATTATAATAACTGAAAGAATTATGTGTACATTGCGTAGATGATTGGTTATGCAAACCTAGAGTCGAAATTTATCTGCTGATGTATTCTTATCTTCTAGCCATCAAAGCGGAGTAATAAGCTTGAGAATTATCTGTGTTTTAACAATGTGTTAAACACTGGGCTTGTAGTGACATTACCAAAGTAGCCTCGCGCTTGGGGTAATATTCAATGATATTGACTAATCTATGAGAGAGGGATTCTTGCAATGCATAATTTACTTTTAAAGCAAGTTGCTTTCTTGAGATTTGTTAATGCTTGAAGTTATGAAAATACGAATAAAGTCAAGTTTTTAAGAGGCTTTGAGTATTTTCTCAGTCTCCGAGTCCAAAAACCTTATGGATGACGCTCTTGCTTATTGCACCATGTCTTTAACCATTTCTAGGCTTAAGAAGTGGGAATGCTGATGTTGGTAGGTTAAGACTGTGAAGTTGGCATAAACTTTGATCTTGCCACGAATATATAAAACTAATGCACATGCACACATCACTTCGATTCGTAACGAGTAGTGAATAATGGATACCTTATGAGCATGAGTGGTATGAGTTGACTCCAGTTTCTTGTGTAAGTATGGGTTGACCATGGAAAATGTTGACTTGGGGAATAACCTATTGATACTTTGTTCGGGACGATCAAAGTCTAAGTGGGGGTAGTTGATGACGGTCAAATTATACTCGTAAAAGTCATCAACATTGTCCTTAAATCGAGCCTAATAATATTTATTTTACATTAAATTACATGCTTATAATGATTATTTGATATCGGATAATTTAAAAGATATAATTTGGTATTTATCCGTTTTTATTATTTAAATATGATTTACTTTGGGATAAATATTTATTTTGTAGATTGCGATAAATCGGAAGATATCTATTAACGGAGGAAGTAAATCTCAAAGGAAATTAAAGCAGAACCGGATTACATTGAAGATAAATACCGGAGCAGCACGAAACGTGGAGTAAGGCATGACAAGAGCCAGCGAGCCAATTAGAAATCAGCAGGCTCGCTGGCAGCGACCCTCCAACTCGCTGGGGGCGAGTTCACCTTTTTCCGGAGATCGGCCGGGAGTTATCTCTAATTATTTTGATATTTTGAATTATATCTTTAAATCTGCTTGAACCCTTATAAATAGAGTTGTACGAATTTCATTTGAGACACACTCTAGAAATACAATATTCCAATACTTTTATCAATATAGTCCGTTGCTTTTTATTTTATGTTCCTTTCATTACGGAGTCATTAGAATCGCCGGTTAGAGATCGTATCGAAGAGTGGGAATCACGCTCGTCTTCGAGGGTAATGTCTGCTCTATTATGCAATCTTTATTTGTAGATCTAATTTATTTCGTTATGGAGTAGTCATTTTGTGTATTGATTTTGTGATGTAGTTAATTTACGAACCCATGTTTATGTAGATCTGAGACGTAAAAGACGTTTCAAAAAGCAAATATGGTTCAGATATAAGCTTGCTAGTAGCAAGATCTGTGATGTTCTTGATTTGTCGGTGAACGGCTTTGACTACGTCAGGTTCTCTGCTTTGTAATTTAAACGAGTAATTAAACTTGATCAACTTAATTATTTGTCATCGTAATTTAACATGAGACCCAAAAAGTGATTGTTAATTAGGACAGAGATTCACTCGGTGTCTAAGAAGTACGCCTAACCATAGGAATGTTGCTTAGATGAGGTTACGGTTTATACCGGCATCCCTTGTTTCGTAATTGTGTCAGAAGTTATATGAGATGGAGACTGAAAATGTGAAGTCACGTAATGGAGACACGATGATCTAGATGGCCTACCCGGAGCTAGATCTATTTTAGGGGATGACTCCCGTAGTCAGAATAATTAATCTTAAATGTCTTATTTTGTCTCGTCGTCAATCTACATAGCATGGGGGAGTAATTACTACTAGCGTTATCAATACCGTTTGTTAATCATTTATAAAACCTATAAAAATACGTGTCTTAGTGTCGTTGTGTCTTTTGTTTGGTTTTGTGTTTCTATTGTGTCAATTTTAATTCTATGTTAATTGTTGGTCGTTGACCGTCTTTAATTTGCTTTTTAGTTTAATAAGTCATATTTCGTTTAAGCCGAGTCTCTGTGGGATCGACCTCGACTCTATCTAACTATATATACTACGATTGAACCTAGTTCTCTTGCTAGTGTTTTATTTATGTATCGAGTATTTTTATTACTTTACCCGACATCTCAATAAACTCATTTCTTGTTCTGTAGATACATCGGAGTTTGTTAATTCTTCGATATGAAAAACACCCAAGGGAAATTCATCACATGCTTCAAGCTTCAAATCTCTCTTCCCCGCTTGTAATTCATCAACCCTATTATTTATCACAGCCATTTCTCTCAAAATTTCTTCCTCATTCGAATTCTGCTCATCCCCAATGGCAACTTCTGTTTCACTTGTGCCGGGACCCCACAATTTCTCATTTCTTGTCACTCTTTCAATTGCCTTATAAACATCTTGGTCTGTGCTCATCATAAGTGATCCATGGCATTCCGAATCAAGCTTTTTCCTTGACAATTTATGCAAGCCTCTATAGAATAATCTGACTTGCATTTCTAAAGTATAAGCATGATTTGGACACGCCCTCAAAAGCTTCTTAAAACGGTCCCAAGCATTGTCCAAAGATTCAATTACATTTTGCTTGAAAGTAGTAACTCTTACCTTCAACTCCAAATATCTACCCAGTGGAAAGTATTGCTTCACAAACTCGTTTTGTATGTCATCCCATGATTGCAAGTGGTGGTAGGGAAGGGGCATAAGTCATTCCTTTGCTTGACCTTCAAAGAAAAAGGAAATAATGCAAGACGTGTTAATTCTTGACAAGCATTATCTTGGAATCCCGTATTGCATATTTCTTCAAGATTATAAAGATATGAATGGGGGTCATCATGGGCCTTTCCATGGAATTGAGCACTACTCTCCACTAGACCGAACATATGAGACTTGATTGAAAAAAAAATTTCCTCAACGTGAGGTAGCCGAATAGGATTATGAACTTGATTTTTTCTTTGAGTGGCTTGCTCACAAAGCAGTCTATCTTGGTAGGGTGGACTTGGGGGGGATCATATGGATATGGTTCTTGGGGTGGTGGAGGAATTGGTGGAGGTGGTTCAAGTGGAGGTGGTGGAATTTGTGGATATGGTTCTTGTGGTGGTGGTGGAGGATAGTCATTTGGATTTAAGGGATTTTGTTCAAAAAGGGCATTTTCGTGGTTATGCCATCCTTGTGCATTTCCTTGCACCTCATCCATTTTCTCTTCTTGGTGTAATGACTCTTGATAAAATGCTTTACCAAGATCCAATTCACTACGAGCTTGGCCAACCTTTATCTCAAACAAACCATGCCTAATATAAGTGTTGATATCCGGGGGTGTAACGAGTATTGGGGCCTTACAACGTAAAGAACGGTTCATCAACTACAAGATAGAAAACAACAAGAACACAATTAATAGAACTTGGTGACTTACCAAAGAGGTAAGCACCAAAATAAAATAGAAATGAGATTAGAAAAAAAAGATTGACTTATTCTAAAGAATTTTGAGCAAATATAAGTATCACCGGCTACACAATCCCCGGCAACGGCGCCAAAAACTTTGATCGAGACTTTCTAGGGTTCGAATCTTACCGGCAGTGTACCGGGTCAATTGTAGTCTAGTAAGTGGTCAAGGTCGTATCCACGAGGATTGTGAGGTTGAACACCAAAAAGATATTATTATCTTGATCTAAGTCGCAAATTAACAAGAAGGTAAATGTATCTATGATTCTACTGCTAAAAAGGTGATAAAATGATAAAAGGCCTAACCAAGACAATTCATTGATCAAGTATATCTCTACTAGCATCATGGGAATGAACTACCTACCAACCTTCCGTTATTGTTCAAGTGTGTGTTACCGGTGCACTCCTAAGCTAGTAGTTTCCCCTCATACGAGTGAATGAAACTACTCTATGTCTCCTCCTTGGTCTAAGAATCCTAGACCTAATGATTCATCATGATACGAACTTGAATGCAATGACAATGTCAATACTCCCCGGATAAGAAATCGAGTTCCAATTAAGGTCAATTTTACCTTCCGGTTTTCCTATCCCTTCTCCCACACCTAATATCTCCTTTCGGTCTTAACTAAGAGTGTGTGTGCTAGTGCTAGGTGATCAATCCAACACCGACAAGCAATACGGTGCAAATTGGAAAGATAACAACAACACATAAAGCTATGAAATATATCAACAAACATCCCCAATCAACTAATAGAGATTAAACTATCACAACAACATAGTCTTGGCTAGTTAACCTAGCCACTTATAACTAAAAACATTAACATGTCAAGATTAACATTTATAATCATAAGAACACTTGAATCAAAATAAAGATTACCAGTTACCAATAAAAAGCAAAACTCGAAATTGGTGTCCTTCGTTCAAGCTCCAAAACCTCCAATGGAGTTGATACAATACACAAGTGTATTTAGCTCCAACAAAGTAGAAGAAATTGAACTAGGAGTCCTTAATATTACAATTGAAATCAAGAGTTGAATCTTGGTGACAAAATCCGGCTAGGAGAGCCTTGGGGAGGTGGAGCTGTCTTCAAGGGGAAGAAGAAGGGTTTGGGGAAGAAGATGAAGTTTTCTTTTTTTCCTCTGATATTTTTCCTCCCCCGTCTCTGAATGTAAAATGCCAATATAAAGAGTTGAACTAAACCATTTCCGGCTTAAGACGGTCTTTTACGGTCTAAGCCGAGTCAATTCAGTAAGTTGGATGTCTTGTCCATCAAATGCCGAATAATTCCCGATCTTAGAAATCTTTGGAATTCGGCTTAAGCCGGACTTTTTCGGTCTGAGCCGGGCATCTCCTAGTCCTATGTAATGAAATTTTATAAAAGTTGTTGTAATAATTTTGCTTCCGCATCCATCGAGCTTTACGTCATGACCACAAGGTTTCACCACGTATCGTCACTCGGGGTCTTGGTCAACCTATAATCCTGCAATAAATCACCAAATACCAAGCGTAAATCCGACACGGCGCTCCGGTTACTAAACTGGTACAGAACCTATGAAAATATGATATAATAATTACTATCTACACATTGGAAGCAATTAATGACTTAAATTGGTACAATAATGCTCAAAGTGGTATCAGAAATGGGGTAAAATGTCATAATAATGAGCGACAATTTGTTTCTCATCAGTTGCCAGAAATTCACATGGCATCTTTCTCTCCCAACGGAAGTACGCCTTGGATATTATTGAAGAGACTGGTCTATTGGAGAATAGAGCAAAATCACCATTTGGCGATCGATGAGAGTGAATTGTTGGCTAATCCGAGTAAATACCAGCGATTGGTTGGGCGTCTGATTTATCTTGTAGTTACGCGCCCGGATCTGGCATATGTGGTTCATGTCCATTCCCAGTTTATGCAAGAGCTGTGGCTTACCCATTGGGAAGCCGCGTTACGGGTGGTCCGTTATTTGAAGAAGAACCCCGGTCTGGGGAAATTGTTGCACGCTGATAGTCCGTTGTCCCTGGAAGGATGGTGTGATTCGGATTGGGCAAGTTTCCCTGTTTCTCATCGTTCATTGAGTGGGTGTTTTGGGGTGCTTGGTATTTCACTGGTGTCGTGGAAGACCAAGAAACAACAGATGGTGCCGCGATCTTCTGCTGAGGCGGAGTATCGTGTTAAAATAGTGTCCTAAACCCAATCGGGTTGGACCAGATCCGACCGGGTCGGATCAATTCTACTATTTCTTTATGATTACACATATACAATAAATGGCTTTTCTGTTGTCATGTATTTGTTCTTTTAAAGAACCAATTATGAATTGTTATATAATAACTTCTTAGTATTAAACTGTGATAGAGAAACCATGATAGGTGATTATGGTTGATGGGATCTCTAATCACTTTAATAAACTTGATACTTAAATGTCTCTAAGCTTATGTACTATTAAACAAGGCATTGATAGTACAAACAGGCTAGCATGTATTAGATGTCTTCTGTCTTTAAGGGCAGGGATAAATCTCGTCTATCGAAGTGTAGAGACACTTGGACTATACGTAGACGTGTATTTGAGAATGCGTACATTAGACTGACCCACTTACACTGTTAAGTGTCACACTATGTGACGATTGTGAAAGTATCCTTAAGACCGGAGTCTACATGGAATCACGGTGTGAATTGTAATGCTTTGACACTATTGAGGTTTCCCCTAACCATGGGGCCATCATGAGGTAGTGATTGAGTATGATACTGAAGCATGCAGAGTATACATGTTTGGTCGTCCGGGAATCACATACCCTATCAGTAGGAGTGAATATCTGAAAGGGCCTTCCCATAAGGAATGTCTAGTTCTCGTGAATCTTTGCAAAGTGGGAGTAAATGAGTTATTCCGAGAGATTTTGATATCCAGATTATGGGATACGATCAAGATACGATCGTATGGATATTACTACGGCGATAGGATTCTATTTACACGCTAATCGAGCACATGAAAGGTAGTAGTCATTACGTATTGACTCTTCTGATGATTGGGGGTCAAGGACGTGTTTCTAGACGCTATCTGTTATCGTTAGATGTGAAGGGCATTTTTGTAATTGCGCCTTGTGTCTACGGCCAATGTATTCGGAAGACATTCGGGTTACACACATATGAACATCAAGTCGGATTAAAATGTGGTTATAGTTGATAACCAAATAAGGAAATAACTTATCTCATACTATAAAGGTTATAGTGGTAAATTAATATGGTGGTATTTATTTATTATGATTAAATATAATACAAGATATTAATTATATTGATTAATTAAATATGTGTATAGATACATATTTTTCGAAATATATATGTATATATGACATACATGTATTTTGTGAATTAATCATAGTATTATATTAATTAAGGAAATTCCCAAGTCTAGATTTTTGGGAATATGAGACGCCTTTTCCTTCCACATCGATCCAGGCGAGTCATCCGACTTAGTGGAGATGCGTGCCATCTACTATGCCTTAACAGAGGCAGGAAGGCTAGGCCACCCTGCTATGATCTTTGAGAGTGACTGTCTGCAATGTATCCAGGCCTTATCGCGTCCGACCGAGGATTTGTCTGCCTTTGGATGCCTTGCCCGAGATTGTCTTTCAGCTGTGGCTTCGTTTGCTTCCAGTCATTTTGTTTTTCTTAAACATTCTGGCAACATCCCGGCGCACTTCCTTGCTAGGCATGGAGTTCGGCTGTGGGTGCTACTCTTTGGTGTGCTCCTCCCCCCTATGATGTAATTTCCGCTTCTTTGGCGGACTTGAATTAATAAAAAAGTTGGATTCCCTAAAAAAAATATACACTTGGATTGTGAAATTTAATTATTGGTATTACCATATATTAATATATGATATTAATATATATATATATTTGTGGTCACATACGTGACATGCATATAAGATATGCATGTGCACAATTGTGATAAATGTATATATATGTATAAATTTATATTTGTAATATATATATGATATATATACACATGTGTAAATAGATTTATGGTAATAAGATAAAGATATATTCAATATGAGATATTGTCAATATATATTTTGGAAAAATATTTAATATCTATTGAACATTTAATGAGATAAATCAATCAAATATATTTTCTTATTTTATTAGGAAAAAATTTTCTTTCTCAGTTAATCCTATTGAGAATATGATTGAAGGGGGCGCACCACACCTCTATTTAAGAGGAGGTTGGCTAGCTCTTTCTACACACCATAATTCCAAGAGCTAATTTTTTTTGTGAAAAAATAAGAGAGCTTCTTAGAGAGAGGTTATAGAGAGAGAATAGGTCGACCAAGCAGTCGAGTTTTTTTAGTAGAAATCCGTGGCGGGATTCCGGCGAGGTGTTCGTATGGATTACTGGTAGAGGCCGGAAACGTGGACGGCTCGCGCACATCTACTCCTACCGGACGGTCAAAGCGTCGATCTATTAGATCAACCAAGATAATATTACCGCCCTCTCTTATATGTTTATTGTTAAAACGAAGTCGATCCTGGATTGTGAAATAAATTTTTGTAATTCCACTGCGCTACTCGATTGATTTCCCTACAGTGGTATCGGAGTGGTCTTCGAGTTTAAGCACTAAGCATCTTTTATTCACGTAGTAAATTAGATCCAATAGATTAAAATATGTATGATATTGATCCGTAATAGATACACCAAAAGAAAAAAAAAGGAGAGGCGGCGACGACGGCACCACCGCCATATCGGCGCCGGCGCCGGCCTCCGGGATGCCGGAGGCTGTCGGCACCACCGTCCCCTCCTCTTCTTATTTTGTTTTGTGCATCTTTTATATTTTCAATATGGTCCATAGCTCATAGTTGCTTTTTGATTGTTGGGGACCAATGGTTCAAAAAGTTTGAACCATTGGTCAACCTTTATGATGCACCGACACTTCAACCTGATCGTCTTGCACCGTGTCCGATACAAGACACGACAAGACACGCTCCGGCACGCTCCGACACCGTGTCCGATACGTGTCGGGTGATTAAATTAATATTATTTAAAATTTAAATATCCGACACGCTTCTGACACACTGTCGACACTCCCCGACACGGCACCGATACTCTCCGACACTCCTGGACCCAATTTTTTTTATAAAAAAAATCTTTATTTAAGTTTTCTTCAATGGAAACGTTAAAATCATTTATATAATAATTAAATAAATAATACGCCGTATCAAGTCTGTATGTTTTTTTTGTTGATAAACAATCATTTTTACAATTTGTAATATTTTGAAGGTCAATCACAATTTCTTTTGCACCGTATAAAGGTCGAATATCTATTCTAGATATTCATAGATTTTATGTAATACCTATTTTATTTTGTCTAGTTTTTACAGATGTTTACGAATATTTTTTTTGATAAATTGAATTTTATTTACATTACACACACACACACACACACACACACACACACACACACACACACACACACACACACACACACACACATATATATATATATATATATATATATATATATATATATATATATATATATATATATATATATATATATATATATATATATATATATATAACGTGTCGGCGGCGTGTCGTGTCCTTAAATTTTAAAATTAGCCGTATCGTCGTGTCCGTATCGTGTCGTGCGACGTGTCCGTGTCTGTGCAACATAGGTCAACCTAGGCTATTCCAAATCTGTTTGCAATAGGCCTAGGCCTCTTCTAAAAATTTTGATTTTGAAAAAGACCTAGATGCCTAATTTAACCAAATGCATTCTTTTTTATTATAAATCAAAAGGGAGAAGAACAAAAGGGACCACATGATTTTAATTTTTTTATTTAAAATAGTTTAAATTTAAAAAATTGAAATTAAAGTTATTAATTAATTAAACGTTAATTAATTAATTGATTGGATGCTTTATGACGCAAGTAGTTAAAATTTAAATTTTACCTTTTTCAGAAGATATTGATTGTATGGATTAGATAGTAGATATAATATGATTATATGGACCCCGATTGATCATGGACTCGACCAATAGGATATATGTGGATGCTTTATTTTCTGTTGGTTTTTTTTATTGCCCTAGGCCGTTTTGAAGAACGTAACCTAGTTTTATTTTTGCATTATCCCACTCCCGTTAGCTCCCACGTATGCGGCGGGTGTAAAATTTATTAGATAGACTTTTTAAAATAAATTGAAGACGAAGATGGAGACCAAAGAAAGAAGAATAAAGATTCTATTAGAGAATGACGCATTAAAGATCCATTGGCGGTTGCAGCTACCCATACCTGCGATTTCGTCAGTTTGTATTCCAAACCGCATTTAAGAAAAGTTCATGATCATACCGGTTAATATTGTACGCGGAATGTTGTGTATGTTTTACTTTATACGATATTATAGAAATATGCACGTAAAAGATGAGACCCTAATTTAATATAAAATTAATTAAGTGAATTAATTTAAAATTACTCCCATGATAAAAATCGAGTTATAATATATCTCCCAATATTATAGTGACGGTGAATAGCCCTTGTTCGGATCCAGTTGATCGGCCCACGTCGGGAGTTGATCTACCTCGGCTATATCGTCATTATCAAGATATGATCGTTATGAGATCTCATGAATACTTGGGTTACGACTCGACTAAGAATCTTGAGGTGATTGGCTCACGTCAGGACCATCTGATTTCAGAGACATGAGGTTGACTATCAAATAGACGATGTGAACTGTCAAAGAGTTGACTAGTCAAACCACTGGAAGTCATGTTGCATGCGATTGGTAAGAAGTGCATACCCATCGAAATTGACCCGGTCGATCGGCCCACGTCGGGGATCGAGTCAACTAAACAGGATTCCAGTCAATAAAGAATTTTGAAAAATTCTTGAAAGTCAATTGAGAGTAGTTGACTAGTGGGAGCAAAATCATAATCCCAAAGACCATCTTTGATTTTGCATGTATAAACAACAACACTCTTTTATCTTTATTTTATGTTGTAGTTTTAGCAAATTTTATTTATGTTTTGTATTCTCGATAGTTAAAAATCAAAATTAAATGACTGTTACCTTTTAAGAAACGTTCGCAAGTTGGTTAAGTAATTTTAATCCTTTTAAATAAGCAATGACACGCACAATCGCTTTTTCGTAGTTGAAGACAAGGAGGCTACATATTTGATGGAGCCCTCTAAGACTTTAACGGAAGCTCACATATTGGACATAACGATATCCAATGGGTCACTCCGTCATACGATGATGATTATTCAAACATTAGATGGATTGGATAAGGATGACCACGCCGAATTTTGAAAAGGTTGTTTTCAAAATTGTAGATTTAAGTATCGACTTAAATCTTTAATCATTGCCTGAATGTAAATTAAATAGTTCATGTTTTGAATATGATTCAAAAAGGTTAAATAGATTATTTAAGAAACGTTGGATTTTCTTTATGAAAGAAAATTGAAGACTAAATTAAGAAATATTTACAAGAGTTTGAAGGATTAAAATGGAAAGTTAGGGCATGTGCTTAAAGAAGAGAACTTATTGAAGTCTCAATTTCAGAAAAGCACGTTGAGATAAATCTATCTAAAGTCAAGTCAACTCTCGGATATATGATAGCCTACGAGTGTGATTAAATTAGAAAGATTAAATACAGATTTGGAAGGTGAAGCAAACGTTGTAATACTTACCATATCCTGAATCTAGTAAACTGATAAGGGAACTAAATAAATATTATTATGTTCTTGTTCTTATGAAGAACATATTTTTATCTATATGTTAGGATTTAATGGATAAATTCAATTGTAAGGAATAAATGTTATTCCGATATGGTTGAACAGCCACTGAATCTAACATACTAGATTACTGTCATCATATAGTTGATATGAGTGATGAAATCTCAACTAAACATTTATATGGCTGTTATCCTTGATTTTGTGGCTATTCTAGACATAGTCCCTATGGAAGGGAAGCGTGTAATCAAATGTCATTCTGATGATTCTGAACCATATGATTATGAATCATGTGGGTTATACGTATCTTATCCTAAGATGACTAAAATACCCTTTTATGAAAATGGTTATAAAATCTAGAAAATTGACTATAGCCTAAACATATTGATGTTCATTGGCTCATGACAATTTATACCATAAATAATTGTTTCTCTCTCTTTTGGACAATTTAGAAATAATTGAATGTACTTATTGAAGTACGACAATTCTGAAAGCCCAAAAAGTTCGAGCTAGTACGAATATGAGATAAATGAAACTTAGGAATTAATCTTCAATTGGATTGAAGCAATTAATAACTGGAGGGTGTTTCAGAAGTCGTCTGAAAAGGAATCAGATTCTCCCTAAAAGGATATCATTTTTAGATGCGCGATCGGATTGTGATTCCGAAATGTAAGCGAAACTTTATACGATAAAGTAGTGACGTAAGCCATGAATCCCTTACCCATTTCGGGATAGTGCCCTTAATCAAAACACATACTTAACCGAGTTCCAAAGAATAAGGTTGAATAAATTCCATTTTAGATATGGAAGGGGATAATGTCGAATCTATCTTAACCGATGATTGAAGTTGTCATAGGCAAAGTCAGAAAGGCTGGAGCCTAGTACGACATATGCAACTTTGTGGAATATCTTAGCAAGTACGCTAGATATCATTTACTTGCCCGCAGAGCAAAATGTGTTTGTCTCCAAACATGCTATCTTTTAGAGGAAGTGTTTCTTCCAAAAGAAACAGTGGGAGTAAGTGAGATCTCAAAAGAGTTTGGGAGCCACAATGAGAGATTCAACCAAAGGAACATGAGCAGACGCCGCATAGTTATGAGGTGTAGAACACTGCTCAGTGCACACAAATGTTCTATAAGTCTGCGGATAACCTCAAGCCTGAAAAGGCTGCGGGTAGGTTCATCTTAAAGTATGAATATCTCACGATTTACGAAGGAATGTTGAAAGGCAAGATTGAGAGATATGGCCAGGAGCCATAATATCTGAATTAGATTCCATCAGTGACAACCAGGTTGTGAACCTAGTCTGTCTTACCTAGAGGGAATGTCCCTGAAAGGCTGACATTGATAGTAATATGTTTACCACAAGGCTATAGTGACGGATGAAGGGTACGGGGTGTAAACCTTGTAATTATCTTTATGCTGCCAGCTGAGCCCAGTTCTATTCAGACTATGCTTGTTATAACTTCGTATCATGGCTATATGATAGTGTTGAAGACGTTGGGCAAACACCTCGATGTTCATAGACGATAACATGATATGCAAGGCCACGAGATCCATTTATGGACTCAAACAAGTTTCTCTAGACAATTTCTTTGTTTGATAATCAAAGGAGTTTGATTTAGTCAAAAGAAAGAATATGCCCAATGTGCAAGAGGGATAGTGGGAGTGTGTTATGATTTTTGGGTAAGGTATTGGATATCTCTCTCAGGAATTATCACCCCATGTCACAGTCAATTAATGTTTGGTAGTTCAAGATCTTTACAAAAGCACTTAAATTAGCAGTTCTTATTTTTAGAAATAAGAATGTATAGTGATAGATTTAACTGTTGTTAGTTTATAGTTTACCTATATAGATGTGATGCTAAAAGATTTTATCAAAGATCGCGATAGGAGACACTGCTAGCCGATGTTCTCAAGATTTATCTATGTTAGGACGTTAGTCCTAAAGATAAGGTGAAAGATGATGCTTATGGAAGGTTTCCTTTGCTACTGCGATGGGAACCATCATAAAAGTAATGCTAGATGTTCAAAGTCCATGCAGAGTCATGAGCAAGTATGAAAGTAAATCTGGTGAATGTCGAGAATATCCTTAAACATGTTAGGGATGGTTTCCTAGTTTATCGAAACTTGGAATCAGATAAATGTAGATATATAGACGTGTATCCTGAGTCTTATGAAGGCGAGTGGGAGCTACAGTCTGGGTTTGCAGTCACTTTGATTAGGTGATACAGTGAGCTAGAAATGTTCTTAGTAAGAGATCACTGTGAATTCTACAACTGAGCCAAATTACAGTATTGCCTTGGAGGCACAACGGGAGCAGTACATGGATCTAAAAGGTTTATTCATGAACCTTGTATGGTTCTTCCATATTTTCTATATAGCAGATATAATTGTGTATTCATTGCTTGAAACAAGGACCAGGGTCTCATCAGAGATTCATGTGTGTTGAGGCGGTTCCTTTTGACTTGGTCATTTGGAACATGGTACGAATATAGTCTAATTCCATTCAACGCTAGGGCTGGTTGCGAGTATTGCATGAGATTCTTGTGTTTCAACTTGGTCTTGTGTGTACGAGTGATTGTTTTTAGGCCAAGTGAGAGACTGTTGAAATAGTGTCCTAAACTCAAATTGGGTTGGACTGGATCCGATCAGGTCGGATTATTTCTACTATTTCTTTATGATTATACATATACAATAAATGGCTTTTCTGTTGTCATATATTTTTCTTTTAAAGAACCAATTATGAATTGTTATATGATAACGTCCTTAGTATTAAACTGTGATAGAGAAACCATGATAGGCGATTATGGTTGATGGGATCTCTAATCACTTTAATAAGTTTGATACTTTAATGTCTCCAGGCTTATGTAGTATTACATAGGGCACTGATAGTACAAATAGGCTAGCACGTATTAGATGTCTTCTATCTTTAAAGGTAGGGATAGATCTCGTCTATCGAAGTGTAGAGACACTTGGACTATACGTGGACGTGCATTAGAGAATGCGTACGTTAGACTGACCCACTTACACTATTAAGTGTCACACTATGTGACGGTTGTGTAATAATCCTTAGGACCGAAGTCTATATGGCATCACAGTGTGGATTGTCATGCTTTGACACTATTGAGATTTCCCCTAGCCATGGGGCGATCATGCGGTAGTGATTGGGAGTGATACTGAAGCATGCGGAGTATACATGTTTGGTCGTCCGGGAATCGCATAACCTATTAGTTGGAGTGAATATCCGAAAGGGCCTTCCCATAAGGAATGTCTAGTTCTCGTGAATCTTTGTACAGTGGGAGTAAATGAGTTATTCTGAGAGAGCTTGATTATGGGATTCAATCAAGATACGATCGTATGGATATTACTAAGGCAATAGGATTCTATTTACACGCTAACCGAGCACATTAAAGGTAGTAGTCATTGCGTATTGACTCTTCTGATGATTGGGGGTCATGGACGTGTTGCTAGACGCTATCCGTGATCGTTAGATGTGAAGGGCATTTTTGTAATTGCGCCTTATGTCTAGGCCAACATATTCGGAATCCTATCGGGTCACACGCATATGAACATCAATTCGGAATAAAATGTGGTTATAGTTGATAACCAAATAAGGAAAGAATTTATCTCATACTATAAAGGTTATAGTGATAAATTAATATGGTGGTATTTATTTATTATGAATAAATATAATACAAGATATTAATTATGTTGATTAATTAAATATGTATATAGATACATATATTTCGAAATATATATGTATATATGACATACATGTATTTTGTGAATTAATCATAGTATTATATTAATTAATGAAAATCCCAAGTCTAGATTTTTGGGAATAAGAGGTGCCATTTTAAAGAGTATAAGATACACTTGGATTGTGCAATTTAATTAGTAGTATTACGATATATTAATTAATATATGATATATATATATATATATATATATATATATATATATATATATATATATATATATATATATATATATATATATATATATATATATATATATATATATATATATATATATCACATACGTGACATGCATATAAGATATGCATGTGCACAATTGTGATAAATGTATATATATGTATAGATTTATATTTGTAATATATATATATGCTATATATATACACGTGTAAACAGATTTATGGTAATAAGATAAAAATATATTCAATATTAGATATTGTCAATATATATCTTGAAAAAATATTTAATATAATTGAATATTTTATAAGATAAATCAATCATATATATTATCCTTATTTTATTAAGAAAATGTTTTCTTTCTCTTTAATCTACACAGAAGCTAATCCTACCGGGAATAGGATTGAAGTGGGCGCACCACACCTCTATTTAAGAGGAGGTTGGCTAGCTCTTTATACACACCATAATTTCAAGAGCTAATTGTTCTTGTGAAAAAATAAGAAAGCTTCTTAGAGAGAGATTATAGAGAGAAAAGGTCGACCTAGCAGTCGAGTTTTTTTAGTAGCTATCCTTCGCTGGATTCCGGCGAGGTGTTTGTATGGATTCCTGGTAGAGGCCGGACACGTGGACGCCTCGCGCATATCTACTCCTACCGGACGGTCAAAGCGTCTAGATCAACCAAGGCAATATTACCGTCCCCTCTCTTATATGTTTATTGTTTAAACGAAGTTGATCCTGGATTGGGAAATCAATTTTTGAAATTCCGTTGCGCTACTCGATTGATTTCCCTACATATCAGTCAATGGCTGCTATTACCTATGAATTGAAGTGGCTCATACAACTGCTAGGTGACTTGGGGGTTCGCGTACCGCCTGGTATTCCTCTTCATTGTGATAGTCAGGCTCCGTATCGCGCAAAATCCAGTATTCCATGAGAGAACTAAGCATATTGAGGCGAATTGTCATTTTGTTCGTGACGCGATTACTGAGGGTTTACTTGCTCCTGACTATGTCTTTACTCATGCTCTGCTTGCTGATATTTTCACCAAGGCGTTGGAAAAACAGCAGTTCGAGTTCTTGCTTAGCAAGTTGGGCGTACGTGATCTCCACACTCCAACTTGAGGGGGGTATTGCGGATTATAATAAATTTAACATAATAATGATCTTAATAATTTAAATAGAAAGACATAGTTGGCATTTTATGAATTTAGGGTATCACCCTATGATGTATAAATACTTGATGTTTGGATGAATGAAATCAGAAAATTATGATTGTTTATTAAAATTTGTCACATTATCTATGTTTTCTTATAATCAAATTTTCAATTTAAAGTGCCACATATCCAAAATTTAATGGTGAATGGACAACATAATCTCGTCAATGAAAACTTTTTTTTTGAGGGACGTCAATGAAAACTTAACACACGGGAAAATGAAGTTAAAAGCTGAAAAATACATAGACATTAGACAGTGTTTTAAAATACCAAGATGAAACATAAATGATAAAAATAAAATAATGTAAAATTAAAAAGTCCACAAGGGTGTATACCCTTTTAAAATAATCATTTTTTGGGGGTTGGGGGGGGGGGGGGGGGGGGGGGGTCGGGGGGTATTCATATTGCATGTTGAACTTTCAGGATCGACAAAATGGAATAAATAAAAGGGAAAATTGTAGTCTACACCTACTATTAGTGTGTGTGTATATATATATATATATATATATATATATATATATATATATATTTATATAATTTTCAAGTTCAACACAAGGGTATAAAAAGAAACATCCACCTAGCTAAAAAAAAATCTACTTTTTATCGTAATATTGCATTACAGCAACTTTAATTTTTTATTTTTTAAAAGAAAACAAAAACATGCTGAACCCACATTTTTCTTTTTGAGTGTGCATCAGCAACTCGTTGTCACATCCCGATTGGTCTATTTATTCTCCATTATTTCTACTATCCAACCAGCTTGGGAAAGGTCTGAGTATATATCATATATGCAACTCCAACACGTCAAGTTGTAAATTTGTAATCCCATATACCCGCTAATCTAATGTTGTCCAAGTTGCCACGAAAGGGTTGCAAGCCAGGGCAATAGGGATGAAGGAATTTGAGCGCTGATGTAGCTAACAGCCATCCTCATAATCGATTCATTAGGGTCGTCACCTTCTACTTGGCTTCTCGGGATCACATGGTGAGTTTGTTGGATGTAATATCGCCGGATGAATCATGATCCACCCGATTACGCAGCGGAAAGTATAAGATCTAGATCTAGTCAACCAAAATACATAAAATAATATATCTAAACCTACAAGGGATTTTAGATTGTTTACCAGTTTATGGTGTATAAACGCCAAGAACAATCTTTAATCCAAACTACTCGATCCAATGAGATGCCACCGTCTTCCAACGTGTATCTCCAAGCAACACTAAGTGGATGGTGTTTCAAGTCGCAAGACCTCCTTGTTATGCTACCTTAGAAAAACCCTAAGTTCTTCTAAAACTCGAACCCTAGTATTATAGCCGAAATCTCTAAGCTATAATACTCCCAATATTTCGAAATTTATGTGTGTCATAAGGCTTGGGAGAATTATCTTTATATAGGAGAGTAATCCTTGTCCTCCAAGGATTTAATAATTAAGAGATAATTATTAGATTAATCTTTATTCCAAATAAAAGATGAATAAAATAATTATCCCAAACAAATTAGGATAAATAATATTATTATCTAATATTCCACGAATTATCAATTAACAAATAAAAGATAAATCACACATTAAATAATTATCCAAGAAAACTAATTCATTAATAATCATTTAATAATAATATGCGCCCCACCCTAATTAAATAAGGTCCATGTGCATTTTTTGACACATTGGGCCGAGTCCACGAAAAATTTCTTTTCCATGTATTTAATTATCTAGTCCAACTAAACAATTAATCCACATATCAATTAAATAGTCCAATCCAACTATTTAATTACAATTGAGGTGAAACGACGAGAAAACATATGCTATGTTAGGAGCCACGTCGGGGACCATGGACCCATATTCAGTAGCTACAATAAATCGAATAAAATTATCCGTCAGACCGAACAATTATATTCAATCTATTAATTCCAGGATTACACCACCATAAACCCGAAACGGAACTCTGCTGAATATAGATATAAACTTACATTTAACTATGAGTTATAAGGTGTCCACTGATATATTCATTACATACGGACAAATCCTCCATAGACTGTTCACTTCGATTCGGGATATCTCCGCAAACCCTTCTCGAAACATGTTATCCTTATTTACCATTAACCCCCCCCAGTGATCAATTAGTTCATAACTAATATAGTATGAACTGGGTCCATCGATCAGTTTCTAGGGTTAACAAATAAGGGAACCGTCTGTCTACTTCCCGAGGGAAGGAATGGGTTCCATATCTGTGATAGCACAGACTACTCACTCATCCTAGAATAGAGCCAACGAGAAGTGTTGGACCACATACTATGGAGTGATCCTTACCAACACATCAAACCCTACCCTAGTCTAAGCAGTCGTCTGTGATCACTTCAGAATTGAGATTAATCCATATATAATCATCTTGTGATTCGATAAGATTTCTCGATTACGGAATTATATCGAGAACTCATATCAAATCGGTCCAGCCCTATATGATTATCATCATATATAAATGCCCCATTAGGTACCTTATTACCGACAGCCCGGATAAGACTGTCACACCTAAAGTGTTCTGGGCGCATTTTTAGCAATTTAATATAGAGACCCGTACTCAGATTAATAAACGCTACGGACTAAGTTAATTTTAAGTATATTTCACAAACTCAATCCTCGTGTGTATAGCCATACACTAAGTTATGTGATTACATAATCAATATACTTACGGTTTTCTGCAGTGTATTAATATTGGCACTAGATGCGAATAAATAAGATGAAATATATTCTGTCATTTATTTAAATAAAATAATTACAATTGTCTTTCGGGCATAAAACCTAACAATCTCCCACTTGCACGAAAGGCAAGTGGATTAATTGTTTTAGAGCACACCCTATATCTATATTACAGCAATACAACTCCCACTTGCTCTAAAGCAAATAAGTCATGTCCCTAATACCAATAGTCTCCAAGTGCCGGTTGAAGACGTCTAACGGCAAATGTCTTGGTGAAAGGATCAGCGGGGTTGTCAGCAGAGGCGATTTTCTTGACGGAAATGTCTCCTCTTTGTACAATCTCTCTGATTAAATGGTACTTTCGCTCGATATGCTTCGACTTGTGGTGACTACGGGGTTCCTTCGAATTGGATACTGCCCAATTGTTGTCACAATAGAGAGTGATCGGATCGTTGGGATTTGGAGATACCCCTAAACCACTCAGGAACTTTTTGAGCCAAACTGCTTCCTTAGCTGCCTCGGAGGCCGCTATGTATTCAGCTTCCATAGTAGAATCAGCCGTGCTGGATGGCTTGACGCTTCTTCAAATGACTGCACCGCCACCAATGGTAAAAACTGAGCCTGAGGTAGATTTGAAATCATCTCGATCTGACTGGAAGTCAGAGTCAGTACACCCCTGCACATCCAGGTTTGCACCCGAATATACCAGCATATAATTCCTAGTCCTCTTTAAGTACTTTAAGAGGTTCTTTACTGTAATCCAATGCTCATTGCCTGGATTCGACTGATAACGACTGACGAGTCCAACACCATAACAGATGTCTGGTCTAGTGCACAGCATAGCGTCCATTAGACTACCTACAGCCGAAGCATAAGGCACTCTTTCCATAGCCTCTGTTTCCTCAGGAGTCTGAGGACTCTGAGTCTTAGAGAGATGGACACCGTGATGAGTTGGTAGGTAACCCATCTTTGTGTCTGTCATGCTATATCTAGCCATCACCTTATTAATGTAAGTGGCTTGTGAAAGAGATAACATCTTATTCTTACGATCCCGTATTAATTGGATCCCGAGAACATAATTCGCCTCTCCCAAAAATTTCATTTGGAATTGGCTGGCCAACCAAATTTTAACGTCCGACAACATCCCCTTATCGTTTCCGAATAGGAGAATGTCATCTACGTGCAACAATAGAAACACAACCTTTTCCTAAACGACTTTCTTGTATACACAAGGTTCATCAGGATTTTGTTCGAAATCATATGACTTAATGGTGTCATCAAATCTAAGATTCCAAGACCGAGATGCTTGCTTCAACCCATAAATGGATCTCAGCAACTTGCACACTTTGTGCTCTTGGCCTTCCTCGATGTATCCTTCTGGTTGCTGCATATAGATTTCCTCGTCGAGAAAGCCGTTAAGAAAAGCTGTCTTGACATCCATTTGCCAGATTTCAAAATCTAGGCATGCAGCAATAGAAAGGAGGATCCAGATGGATTTAAGCATGGCGACATGGGAGAAGGTCTCTTCGTAGTCTATACCCTCTCTCTCTGTGTAGCCCTTAGCTACAAGCCGTGCTTTAAAGGTTTGCACCTTACCATCAACTCATCGCTTCCTCTTGTAGAGCCACTTGCTCCCTATGGGTTTTACTCCTTCGGGGCAATCTACAAGCTTCCAGACAGAGTTAGAGTACATGGACTCTATCTCTTGATTCATCGCGTCAACCCATTGATCATTGTCACGATCATCCATGGCCTTACGAAAAGACACTGGATCATCTTCCACACCATCAGAGATGGCTACGTTCGCCTCTGATTGTCCATACCGATTTGTTGGCCAAACCACTCTCTCAGTACGTCTGGGTGGGTTAGGATTAGGGGTGACTGTTGCATTCATAGTGTTGTCTACAGTGACACTAGGTGGCACTTGTGGTCTGACCTCGTCAGAAAGTAACTCCTCAAGTACGACTTTACTTCGAGGCTTGAAGTCTGTCATATACTGATCTTCAAAAAACATGGCGTTAGTAGAAACTATCACCTTTTTATCTTCCGGATCGTAAAACAGACCTTCACGTGTTCCTCTGGAGTAGCCTACAAACATACATACTTTCATACGCGTTTGTAGCTTCGATGTCTTTTCATTTAGCACATGTACAGGACAACCCCAAATGCGAAAGTGACGTATGATTTCGCGACGTCCCTTCTACAGCTCCAAGGGTGTCGTAGTGATAGACTTTGACGGTACTGCATTCAATATGTAGACCGCTGCTTCTAGAGCATATTCCCAGAAAGATAACGGTGGCGAGGCGTAGCTCATCATTGATCTGACCATGTCAATCAATGTTCTATTTCTCCTTTCAGCAACTCCATTTTGATGAGGTGTCCTAGGCGCAGAACGTTGGGAACAGATCCCATGTTCAAGTAGGTAGTCAGTGAACTCATTATCTAAGTACTCTCCTCTGTGATCAGTGTGAAGGCATTTCAAAGACTTGCCTAACTACCTTTCGGCTTCTGATTGAAATTCCTTAAACTTGCCAAAAGTCTCGGATTTTCGACGCAGCAGATAAACATATCCGAATCTCGAGTAGTCGTCGATGAAAGTAACAAAATACTCGAATCCGCCTGTAGCTTGCACATTCATTGGACCACAAAGGTCTGAATGTACTAACTCTAGAGGTTATTTGGCCCTATTCCCTTTTGACGAGAAGGGACGCTTAGTCATTTTTCCCTCCAGGCAAGATTCGCAGACTGGCAACGAGTCAACAGATAACTCTTTTAAGGTATCACCCTTAGCCAGTTGTTTGAGTCTTTCCAAGGAAATGTGACCTAGCCTAAGGTTCCAAAGATATGTACTATCTTCTTTATGAGAAATTTTCTGCCTTTTAGCAGATTTTTGATGCGCTACATTAAACATTTCAGTATTTAGCAGGGGAGCATGCGTTGGTTTAAGGAAATATAATTCGTTTTCTAATTCAGTGGTACACAAAGTAAAACCATTCTTTGAAATAGTAAACTCATCATTCATAAAAAAAAAAAAGAGTACAACTGGTCTTTCAAAGCAGAATACGAAATTAAATTTCTCCTAAAATTTGGAATAAAATAAACATTGTCTAACTTCAAAGTTTTTTTTTCCAAAATGTAACTCAACAGATCCCACTGCTTTCGCTGAAACTAATTCCCCGGTGCCGACTCTCATAACTTGAGCTCCTTCCTCTAGCTCCTGAAATGAACTAAGGATCTGCAAAGAAGAACATACATGGTTAGTAGCTCCAGTATCCAGTATCCAAATTGATACATCTTTAGCTACATTAAAAGATTCCAAGACAAGTAATTCAGGATTACCTTTCTTATCTTTCCCATTGCTAGCCTTAACCTTCCCATCCTTTACATCTTTGAGATATACGGGGAAATGACGACGCCAGTGCCCTATCTCATTGCAGTAAAAGCACTTGCCTTTGGGCTTGGATGGTGCATTCGGCTTAGCCTTCTTCATCATAGGTTTAGGCACCGGCGCAGTTTGTTTCTTATTCTTTTGCTTACCATGCTGGTTAGACTTAGACGCCTTGGCTACGACCATATTGGCCTCAACCTTCTTTTCCTGCTCTTGGGATTTATCTTTCATAGAAAGACCCTCGAAGACTTGCAGTTCGTTGATCAACTCCGTCATGGAAAGGTGAGCCTTAGTCATGACGTAGCTAGTCCTGAACGTTAGGAAATCAGGTGTCAGAGATTCGAGAATCACGGACACTTGGGCAGCTTCGTCTATAGTCGCACAATGAGTTGCTGCATCAGTAAAGTAACTAATCATGTTCATCACATGACCAGTAACCGACTGACCCCGCCTCATCTTGGCATTGACAACCTTCCTCACGGCCTCGTGTCTTGCTTGATCAGACGGTTTGCCAAACATGGTGGTTAAATGCTGCAAGATTTCTCGTGCAGTATTAAAACCCTCAATTTTGTTCCGAATGACCTCCGACACTGAGGCTAAGAAGATGCCTCTTGCCTTATTGTTCGCCTCTGTCCATTTTTTATGTTGATCGCAAATTCGTTTAGGCAGATTATGAGGGGGAATAACAGGGCATTCCTCAGTCAAAACAAATTGCGCATTCTCAAATATGAGCACCACGTTTACGTTACTTTTCCACTTAGTAAAATTATCGTCATTTAGCTTATCATTCAGTAAAGTTTGAATTTGCGAAGACATGTTGCTGTAAATAAAATGACAGAAATTTAATCAAATATACACTACTATAATTTGTATTTTGGGAATAATAAACTTATATAAAGTTTATCCTACCATTCCAAGGATTTAACCTCACATCGTACCGCCTCCTTTAGGGTCGGTATCAGCACGATGACGGTTAAACTGAGACAATCTCTCTCAATGATTAAGCTTCGAGAATCGAACATCTCACGGGAATCAGACATCCCGGGCCTTAATCATTGATTACCTTCCTTTTCTAGCCTAGATATTTCGAAAATATCCATAAAGAGTGTGACCTACTATATCAGATCTCAAAGTACGCCCCGAGTATGCCGCCTTTAGGGTCGGACAGTGATCTAACGAGTACCCGAAATCATATCCTTTCGGAGACCAAGCCTTGAATTTTGATAGGGGTGAACACCATCTTTAGGGGGCCAGAATCAAAGTGGCACCAGGCGTCACCCTTCTCTCACGTGCTTGCATCTATAGTAGAAGTCGTGGGGTTGGCTGTCGCCTTCCCCACTCCTACTCAATAATTTGAAAAAAGTGGTGGGTTTACTAATTACGGTTTCGGTCTAGACAATAAGAAACAATAAATCAAAGTACTCCAAATAGGGTCGGTTTTGTAGGCAAGCCTACGCCGTCTTATTCGTTGGAACATATGTGACAGTTCAGGCTAATCCGGCAAGAGAAGCCCCGTTTAGCCCGAAGGCTTATCGGCTATGCTAAGTCTTGTCGAATTACTGTATCGTACATCACACGTGGAGGGGAGTCGATTGAGCCGAAGCTCCGTTGAACTCTCCCAACCATGGTCAGACCATTTCCGAACCCATGTACTATGATTTTCCAATTTCTAAATTATCAACCAAAGCGCAATCTCGTTTCTGTTTAAGGTGGGTTCACTGGGAAGCCATCACCGAAAAACTCAACGATTTATCTAAGTGGGATTCACCAAGAATCCATCACTAAAATCGTAATGTTTGACAAAACCCGGTTCCTCGGTTTTTATAATTAGTTATTTATTTATTAACTACCACATATTAATTAAATAAGCCTTTAAACTAATTATACGAGTTATACATGCCTAATTTATTCGAAATAAACTAGCTACATGTATGCATTGGAGTGGAATCATGATATGATGCATGTCATGGCAATTTTCCGGTTATATCATAAAATTTTCGATCATACACAAAAAAAAATAACGGAAAAGTAAACACCGAGATGGACCGTTGGTACCCCCGACTATCATATTTTCTAAGGAAAAGTAAAAACTTAATCTAATCTTCGAGTCTTGAACTTCGAATCTTGATCTCGAACCGCCAGAACACGAACCACGAACACCCGAGAGGAGAAAGGCCTTTTAAATTAAATAAATTCAATTTATTATAATTAAAACCTTTTTAATTAAAAAAGTTTTTCTTTTCGTCTGTTATTATTATTTTTATTATTACAGCCGAAAGGCTGTTTACTATAACCAGATTATAAAAAATATAGGTTTTTGGTGGGAAGGACAAACTAATAACTAAACCAGGATGCAAGGACATTGAAAATTAATCAAGACAAAACATATGTAATTTTCCAAAATCACCCTTTTCCTATATATCTATAAATTAAAACACCCTTCTTCCCCAAGAAAAAAAAATTGCATCAGCGGCTCTTCTCCTCAACTCCCCGCCGGCACTAGATGATAAATAATGCGTGTCGACTACTTTTTTCTACAAAAATTAATTGTAATCTTCTTTCTTACATAGTAGCTTTAATTTCACCGATTTTTTGGGACCGATTTGGTCCAAATCGACCCCTCATGGGGAAAAACGCGAAGAAAAAGGTGCGGTCATCGTCTTCTCCAAACTCGAAGAAATTGGAGGTCGCTTCACCGTTATTAGCTCTTCCAAGGCTCGAGAATGGGGGTTCGATGGATGCTCAAGCTGTTTTGGACACCATTGTTGCGAAAAAAGAAACTCCGGTGGTTGCAGGTGCTTCTTCTCCGGCGACTGAAACCTTGGTGTTGTAGCAGAGAGCTCCGATTGATGAATCTGTTTTTTTTTTTTTTTTTTTTGATGAATGGAAAGGAAAGAGTAACAGATAGATTGTGATTGAAATTGATGAATGGAAGGGTGATTGGAATTGACGAAGAACGATTTGAATGATTGGGGATTAGGGTTTGTGGATTTTCGGCTGCAACCACTGCTCCGCCCAAGTCCACTTTCCGGCCAAGAGAAGGCAGGCTTTTTTTTTTTTTTTTTGGTTTAGGGTTGTTACTATTAATTTTGTAACGTTACTAGGATGTTACGACATTTTTACGGACTGTTACGACTTGTTATTGGCCGTTACTACATTTTACGGGGCTGTTACTATTTGTTTTTAGTCTGTTACTACTTGTTTTTAGGATGTTACGACATTTTTTTGACTGTTACGACTTGTTTATTGGCCGTTACTATATTTCACGGGGTTGTTACGACTTGTTTATTGGACGTTACGACTTGTTTTTAGACCGTTACTACTTTTTCATTGGATGTTACGACATTTTATGGGCTGTTACTACTTGTTTCTTGACTGTTACTATTTGTAGAGGGGTAAAAAGTAACAAGGGGTATTTTTGTCCAAATATTTTGTTTTTGTCCTTTATAACATCCGAAAAAAAAGAATGTCCTTGCAGACCCATTTATGTTTTTTTTTGTCCTTGTAGCCCCTTCCCCCTAAAAAATATATATATACATATACAGCCGCATAAAACCCTAGCCGCATGCTAGTTTTATAAAAAAAACAGACTTATAGCAACGCTTTTCAGCGTCGCAGAAAGTCCTGTAGCGCAGAATTTTAATTAAAAAACAGGTTTTTAGCCGTTTCACCTCGTTCATACCTTGGGTTTCGCCTTGATCTTCATCTTTTCAGCAAGATCTTCATATTTCGAGCCCGGAATATAAAAAAAAATTACGACAAAGATGCTATTTTTTTACATAAAAATCGATTGACATTAAATTAAAATACAAATCCTATGCTCAATTGTTACTAAACAAGAGAGCTACAAAATAGATTTACGGATAAACGATACCAACCCCAATCCATCTATTCAACCACAACAATCACAAGGCAACAACATGATATTTTCGAATTTAAGCAAATTAAAAATGAGAACAAAAACAATCGTTATCCTTATTTACCATTAACCCCCAGTGATCAATTAGTTCATAACTAATATAGTATGAACTGGGCCCGTCGATCACTTTCTAGGGTTAACAAATAAGGGAACCGTCTGTCTACTTCCCGAGGGAAGGAATGGATTCCATATCTGTGATAGCACAGACTACTCAGTCATCCTAGAATATTGCCAACGAGAAGTGTTGGACCATATACTATGAAGTGATCCTTACCAACACATCAAACCCTACCCTAGTCTAAGCAGTCGTCTGTGATCACCTCAGGATTGAGATTAATCCATATATGATCATCTTGTGATTCGATAAGACTTCTCGATTACGGAATTATATCGAGAACTCAAATCAAATCGGTCCAGCCCTATATGATTATCATCATATATAAATGCCCCATTAGGTACCCAATTACTGACAGCCCGGATAAGACTGTCACACCTAAAGTGTTCTGGGCGCATTATTAGCAATTTAATCTAGAGACCCGTACTCAGATTAATAAACGCTACGGACTAAGTTAATTTTAAGTATATTTCACAAACTCAATCCTCGTGTGTATAGTCATACACTAAGTTATGTGATTACATAATCAATATACTTACGGTTTTCTGCAGTGTATTAATATTGGCACTAAATGCGAATAAATAAGATGAAATAAATTCTGTCATTTATTTAAATAAAACAATTACAATTGTCTTTTGGGCATAAAACCTAACAGATTTATCGATCTTGGAAGGCTCGTTACGGGTTCTAGCTCTGTAGCTAGGTTTACTATTGATTTGTTACCGGTAGCGGGCTCGGGTTAGTCCCGGCTGTGTTGCTTGATGAAAGAAGTTGATCTGGGTGGTTCAGGTAGCAGAACCAAGAGAGGGCCAAGGAATCGAAGAACCGTCGGTTGTCCGAGAGGACATACTCCAACTTATGGAGCGCTAGTAATAAAAAAAAAATACTCTCCTCTTACGAGTGGCGTACGCACCTCTTTGTCTACGCTCGTTCATGCCTTATGTGAAGCTCCCCATGTTCTCTAGAACGATATGGTAACTCGAACTCCCGTTATCGCTGATTACATTCAGGCGGGTAAGGGGTTGGCTTGCCCGTGTGTTCTCTCGGTCGGGATCCTCTCTCAAAGATCAGTCAGTTGATTGACCGACCGTAGCTATACTCAAAGAAGGCCTACGCTTGACTTCTTCCTCTCTTGTAAGTTGAGTGGCTTACGCCCCTCTTCTCTGGTTGATGGAAGTCCCACGGTTTTTATTTTATATATATATATGCACCACGAGGTTGCTCCGATCATCATAATTATAATTACATAAATGGTTCAATATTGATAATGTCGGATTTATCACAAACGGATAGTGCGATGGATATCTTGCTTATTATGTTTGATTTTGTATAGTTTTCGTTATTTTAACTCAAAAACAATGTGAAGATGCACAAGAAAATTTAGTAATAAAAAAGGTTTTTCCTTTTTTTTGGGAGGGGGTGGGGGGGGGGGGGATATTATGTCTGTATCGAGGTTGCTGCCTCCGTACCCTTGAGTGTAACGGATCAAGCCAAACGTCGTAGTTCTGATGTGCAGGGGGACACCGTACCGTTATTTATAGATGTATAGTCAGTGTTTACAAAAGGTGGGGTATATGTGTGTCGTTAGGCGAGCTTTGTCGGGCGGGCTTACACAGAGGCCGCTGTGAGCTCTTCACCTTTAACCGATGCACATGAACTTTGATGCCGGGTTGAGCGGGCTTTGTCTGAGCTGATGATGGTTGAGCTATGGGCGAGCAGGTCTGCCCTCGGTGCTTTGAATCGAGCTGGATGTTGTTCACCGGGGTTTGCTATCTTAGCCAATGATGAGAATCGTAGAGGCGTGTTAGAAGGTCCGCGGACGAGAGGTATATGTCTCGGTCATGGTTTATATATCAGTGATATTCTCTATAAGTCTTGCAAGTGTAAAGGATACATGTATTGATTATGGCAACCCGAACCTATGACATGTATGAGGTATTAATTAAAGGATCAAAACAATTTTTTATGTTTGCTCTTAGCTTAAGACCAGCGATGGCCTCTGGCAGTTTGTCAGTACAACTCCCAAGTCCTCCGTGTACCATTTAGAAAAAGATGACATGAGTTTGATCCATATATGTTGTTGCATTAGGCCATGTACAATTCATTAGGCCATGTACAATTTTAACACATATAACCGTTTAGTACTTCAACCCGTATTCTCAAGTGTGTGTTTAATATACAAAGAGCCAAAGTTATCATGAAGCACATAGGCAACTAAAGTATATATAAATAAATGGAATGAAATCCCCTGGATATGGCCTAGTGGTGAGCGGATGAGGTGGTGTAGTGCCTTGCTATATCTAAAGCCGGAGGTTGGGGGTTCGAGTCCCGTAAAGGGCGAGTCCCGTAAAGGGCGAGTCCCGTAAAGGGCCGGCCCCTTTCGAATAAGAGATATCTAATGCAAAACCTCATCCCTGAGCTGCTAGGTACCAATATTAACCTCTCCTCGAATTCCTGTTGGATCGGGGGCGAGGGGGGCCCTCACGGTTATGGTTTAACCATTTTTTTTCTTTAATAAACGGAATGAAAGTAGAGATAGGGCGACGCTACATTATGCAAGATTGAGACGGCCGACTCGAGGAAAAAAAAATTAGTTAATAGACTTTCTTATAATATATACATATAAATGTGAAATCAATCCACTAATTTTTATGTATTTACTCACTTATTTTACATATTTAACCCAAAATGTAAACGAAACAATTTCCTAATTCATATAAAAAAATTCCTGTATTCGCCCAGAATAGAGACATAAGACGTTTCATCTCATAACTCTCCAATATTATTGAATCATTATCTCTTAAGAAAAACCTTTAGTTGTTGAAAACCAAGTGACATATTGAAATGCTAAGAGTGACCCCAATGGGGGGATTTATCCCCCCTCTAAAACTAATATAGATGGAGCAACCCACCTTTAAGCCCACAGTGGCTCCCAACTCAACACCCTATCCCTAAATAAAACTAAGGCTCCCCCTAAATATGAAGGGTCTGCTAATATAAACAGTAACACCATTTATCTCTCTTTTTACTCATTAAATTAATTTCACACATCAATATCATTTATATAATAATGTATTATGTATCGAGTAATGATACGGGCACAACGGTAGTATCACAACGGTGATATACATCATTGAAAAAAAAATTATATATACTATTTTTTCCATAAAAAAAAATTAATCTGTCCAAATATTTATTTTTTTATTTTGAACTCTTTTTGTGTACGGATACGACATCTTTTTATTTTTTTTACCGTTGTGCGACGTATTCAAATATCACTTTGTAAGCATAAAATATTTTTAAAGGGATGTATAGAGGTTGCTTATTGGAGTGAATTATTTTTTGGGTGTTGAAAAAGTGTAACTGTAACGGAAAACGATGTGTTTGAAGGGTGTAATTGGGTGTCCCCATTGGGGTCACTCTAACATGCTTCAGCGTATCAAAGCAATGAATAAAATCTTCTTTGTCACTTACGTACGGGGCGGCTCCAGGATTTTTAATATAGGGGTCAGAAATTTATCAATTTTTTCCGTATCAGATATATTTGAATATATTATATTATTATATACATGTAATTATAAGGCAGTAGATAAAAACATATGGTCAATACATAAAAATAATGTGGCCATTTTCACATATATATACGTGTTAATAAAAAAATTATATTCTATTTATACATAATATTTTGATTTTAGGGATCGACGGCAGCCGCTTACCCCTATGTAGAGCCGCCCCTGGTTACGTATATTCTAAATGTTCAAAATTATGCATATCCATGAATATAATCTTCAAATTATGAAAATAAATTAAAATAAAACATTAATGATCCTTGACAAAGTATCAATTATTTTTTAATATATTGAGATTTAATGTTAATTATATACCTTTTTATCAGCTTAAACTTTTGAGATAGATGATAACTCAACATGTATCAGAACGAAATGTCATGTGTTCAATTGTATTGTGTCTATCTGGCGATTGGACAGAGACGCTCAACTGTGGCACAATTAGTTCAAATTCTTTCAGAACAAAATATTACAGAATATTCAGTTCTTGTAGCAGCCATCGCTTCACATCCTCCTCCTCTGCAATTTTTGGCCTAATATTTTTTTGGGTATGCCATGGAGGAATATTTCCACGATAATGGAATGCACGCATTAATAATCTATGATGATCTTAGTAAACAGGCGGTGGAATATCGAAATATGTCATTATTGTTACGCTGACCACCAGGTCGTGAGGCTTTCCCAAGGGATGTTTTCTATTGACATTCGCAATTTTCCAAAAAAAATAAAATTATACTTGTAAGTGTTGAGTCTATCTTATTTCTTATAGGTTCACACGGGTCTATTTCCCCTCTTATAGGTCACACTTGAGGTGACGTATAGAGATAGAATGTTAATTACTATTTTTCTCTTATAGGCCCACACTTGATGTGACTTATTGAGAGATATAATGTTAATTAGTCTCTCTCCTCTTATAGGCTCACACGAGCTTGGACCGGTAGCGTATTGAGATATAATGTTAATTACTCTCTCCCCTCTTATAGGCTCACAAGGGCCTCTCTCCTGGTGGCTTATTGAGATATAATGTTAATTACTCTTTCCCCTCTTACAGGCCCACACTTGAGGAGACGTATTGATATATAATTTTAATTATCTACCTCCCAACGAGTCTCTCTCCTCTCTTAAAGGCTTACATGGTCTCTCTCCCCTATAATAGGCCACTTGAGGCTCTTATATGTTTACATGGGCCAATCTCCTCTCTTATAGGCCGACATTTGAGGACATATTGAGATATAATATTAATTATGTATCTTCCTTGCTTAACTTTTTGGAAGGGATGATAATTCAAACCTAATATGCCTAACTCTCCCTTTTATAGGACTTATGATACGATTCCCAAGTTGAGTCCCCAGGACATGGCCTAGTGGTAAAGAGCTTGGGTGCTATAATGACAGCTGGACCGGGAGCTGGAGTGTGGAGGTTCGAATCCCGTAAAGGGACGACTTCTTTCAGTTTCTTGGTATAATGACAGCCTTTGACTCTGAGTCACTAGGTTACCTGATTAACATCTCTACTCATTCTGTGGGACAGGGAAGTATGGGTCCTTTCGGTTAGGGTTTAACCGTTTTATGATTCCCAAGTTTAACACTTGCAAGAACAGTAAAAATTGTAAGACAAAACCTCAACCAAGACAATTATGCCTTATTAACCTAACTAACCTCAATTTTTTTTAATGATTTAATTAACCTCATTTCTCTGTAAAGAAAAACGTGTCAATTGACAACAGCTAAGGGAATTCTAGAAAGTTAACTAAGCATCAAAATTATACTGGTAGTGACTAGACAAAGAAAGATTATAATAAAATAAAATAAAATAAAAATAAGAGACGAAAGCAGCCAGTAGGTGCATCTTAGACCCTACTAAGTGATTAATAATAATGGGTTTCCTCTAATTAATATTTTTTTTATTGTTGTTTGGCTAATCAACTCTGCAGAGGAATCTTATGCCATTTGTTTGGCATCAAGTTTTACCACTAAAGTTAAGGAATTACCATTTATAACTTTGCTTATTGGCATTATTAATCTTATTACTAGGAAATACTTGTGTGAAGAGTGTGCTTCAGATTGAAGTGACAGGTAAAACGATTTAAACCATACACTTTAAATCCAGTTTAAGACTGACGGTCCTAACATCCACCAATCACTCCACATGAATGAAGGTAACTCACATGTATTTCCTCTTATTACTAGTCTAAAAAAATGCAATCATTTGAACTTTGCTTGTGTAACTTGCTTTTTACAACGCGCTATAATTGATTAAATTAAGATAAATAAAATGAACAAAATCAATCTCAATCCGTTTATAATATGTTTTCTTGTAGGATGTTTGCAATGAATTACACTACAAAAAATACATCTTTTCGTGACAAAAACAAACGTCAGTAAAAATGCGAATTTTTGTCACTAGAGACCTTTAGCGACAAATTTTTTTATTGCGACAATTGCTGCATATGTGCCGACGCTAAAGGGTTTTGTAGAGACAAGTGTAATATTAGTCGCAAAAAGTTTTCTATTGTGACGAAAAGTCACAGAAACTTACAAGATCTTTAGTGATTGTTGTCACTAAAGCTTTCCAAATCTATAGTGATTGTTGTCACTATAAAGCCCTAAATGTGACAATACTTCTGTCACAAAAGACTCCAGCTCATAGAAACACATTTTTTATTCAATGACAAACAATTTGTCACTAGAAGTCATCTTAAGTGACTGTTGTCACTAAAGTTTTCCAGATCTTTAATGACTGTTGTCACTATAAAGCAATAAGTGTGACAATCTTTAGTCACACAAAACTCCAGAATTCATCACTGAATGGTTACTCCATTCATTTTTTCAATAATAATAATAATAATAATAATAATAATAATAATAATAATAATAATAATAATAATAATAATAATAATAATAATCCTCTCAAAAAAAAGATATTAATATTAATGTTTACAGGTAATATAACAGGTCTACATACAAGAATACCAAATAGTAACTTACAGGCAGTATTATTACATGAGCAATGTAGTAGTAAGCAATAACTATCCTCTAGCAGAAGCATACCTTTGTATCAAGCTTTCCCCAAACATGAGACATTACAATATGATTTTGAGCAAACGGGACATGAGTACCTGCAAGTTTAGTTGTTCATCATATACCAAACACAATGTTTTGACAATGTAACATGAAGAGAACAGAGCCTAAATTACTTACTGAAGAAGCCTCTACATCTCTTTAACACATGCAAGATGGATAGTGTGACCACAAGATAGGACCATAATATCTTTTGTTGTATCGAAAAGAAACTACAAGATTGAGTGGAGAATAAGGCAAAATCATCGTCTAAGATACAAAACTTTTTTTAGAGTTCATACCTCAAAGCAAACAGGGCAGTTGTGATGCATTGCTCTTTCTACACATTCTGATACAAGAAAAATTCAGACAGGTGTGTGAGTGATGAACTGGAATATTAGAGGCTAAACTAAACTGACAAGAGAAAGCACTTTGTCAAGAGGATTCATTGAATTTTGACAAAGGTGTTCTGTGTACACATTTTAAATACCTGTGACTTCCGTTTATCAGAAATGAGCGGACTAGAAGAGTAGGAAATCCTTCCCATTTAAATGGCCCGGGAGATTCAGCATTAGTTTCTTGGTTTTCAGCCCTTCCAAGCCCTTCAATCATGTCACTTCTTTCTGGAAATCACATGAAGATTAATCAAAGTAAGATACACAAGCATACTCTGGTACGCTGTAGTGGCAAATAATAGCTTAATTCACTTGAAATCAATGGCATCTAGAAAGTTAAACAAATGCATGCATGCTTTCTTGGTATTATTACTTCTAAGTAGAAAGGGTACTTGAGTGCACCCATCTTTCTCACCAAAAGAACCTTAATTTGATGAAGAGAACTGTAATTTAAACATTATTACTGAAGCAGAAATCAAAAGAGCTGCATTTTGCCAATTTTTTGACTGAGATTCAATGGGGAATGAGCCATTTGAGCGAAATACATATGCTTCGGAATACTTCAATGTTCAAAGCAACAAACAAATTAATAGGCCAATTATGTGTAATACTCAGAAAAGGGACAAAACAATATACAGATTCATTGTATTGAGACCTAAAGAGTAAATTTGAAGACTTCAAGAAGCAAACAAAGGCAAGATATTTAGTACCTCTAGACCTTCCTTACTTGAATCATATTCAGTGTAGTAGCTGTAAGATTGCTCAAGCAAAGACTTGACCTTAACATACAAGAATGCATAACACGAAGACGAAGCTCAAAAAGTATAGATGTAGAATTCCACACAGAGGCTAATCGTGCCTATTCAAAGTTCTCTGGGAAAAGATTTACCGAGTTTCTGCTGTTGCGATATTGCACGAGTCTTCCTTCGTTCTCAGAAAATGTTAGCGTAAGATTGCCTGGGCCTACTTCCACGACATCATTTTGACTCTCATCAGATGTATTTACTGTCTGCTTAACTGTAATAGCAACATGGACATAAAAAAAACCCGTGTTAGAAAATGCTGGAAAATATGTGATCAAACGTTTTCACTCAGAAGATGTGTATGAATAAGATGAACAGAACAGTGGCACCTTGAGTCCCACTTTATCCATGTTAGCATATGCTATCTTCTGCAATTCTCCAGCCATTTTCTAGCAGAATATATATATTAAGCATGTGCACACAAGTCAATCAAAAGATAGTGCATAGAAGTATAATAAAAAAGGAAAACAACCCATGAAAATGAAAGCACATTTAGCGCCATTGGATTACTTTCCCAGTTGGTTTTTGATGAACCTTCACCTTTGCCACTGTCTTTATCATGGATAATAACCTGAACTTTTTCTTCCTTTCTTTATAAATTTGAGTTAGCAATCTTTATCATTGTTTTATAGTAACACAAAGAATTGCACAAAAGTACAAAATAGTATGTGAAAACTTCAAAAATGGCTCATCCATATAAACAACGCATTAGAGAAAAAGTGGCAGAGATTCTAGATGGATTCAGAGTCTTACCAGATGAAAAGCCAACGACCAAAGACATATTTAATTAGGAACATCCAAGAGATTCTATATAAACGCATGCTGTATACATCCCTGAGATTTTGTGGATGAAAATTACAAGTATTCATGGAACATATAAAACATGAAAACATCGATAAAGCATGAACAAAGTGATCAGTTGAGTTGCATAGGAAAAACAATTTGGGTGAATACAATCCCATGAATGACAACTAATTTTCCTAATGTTACTTCAATAGGACGAAAATCTTTGGGAATTGAGGTCATAGGATGTAATCGGCCTATCAAAGTGAATTATGACCAGAATTATATGACTTCATTTAGATTATAATAATTTAAATTCAATTTATATCCAGAAAACTTACTGAAAAACAGTGAGAAATTCATCAAGATATCTCAAAACAGTAGATTGGCATTTTAATTTGGTAAGATTTCCAAAGGAAATCTCACATTCTACCTTCCAACTGAAACAATCAATTCGACCAGAAACATATGAAGCTAATCATTGGTAAGAAATTTCAAGCAAGCCAAAAAGCCTCTTCTTCTGTTATCATTACTAATATCAGCATTGCTGCTACATAATTTTAACACTAAAACATGACAATGGAAATATCTAAACACATTAAAAACAACCTTATTTTCATTTCTGACATCTACATATAGCTAATGAAGTAAATAGTAAAATAAAGGCTGGCAGTTCCCTAGAGCAAATGCCACAGTACCAGATCATATTTGAAACAAACCAATATAGCACATCGGCATAACCAACCACATATTAGGTGCATAGAGCAAATACAATGAAAAAGAGGAAACAACAAACTTTACCTCTTCCATTACATGTAAGACCGATCAGGCTACAGTGGTATTTTAACTTATTTTATGGCTTACTTTAAAATACAGCTAAACTCTAGCAGATTTCTTGTCACTCACATAAAACTGGAGGCACTAGTCTGATATTAATTCTACAAATCATATTACAGCTGAGAGATTATACAAGTAAATGAATTGGAGCTGTTTTAAGAAGAGCTTACCGATTCGTACACATAAGCTAGATCGCTGTAAATGTAGAACTCAGCCTGTAGGTGACCCGGGATGCAAAGAGCCAGCCTGCTCCTCGAGGGCTGACGGGCCATGTTTCTATATCTTCAGGATCACTCCACATAAGGTCACGTAAGGGCCCTTCATAGGGAATCTCACAATTTCTTTCGATGACCATAATCTGTCAAAATGTTAAGTAAGAAACAGAGAGCCAGTACAACTACAAGTTATTGAAGTAAATGTTTACAAAGGGGAATACAGATCTTAACTAACTAAGAGAAAAACGATCTTTCGAAGGGCAGGGGGTAACTTTTAAATGAAGAAAATGATGAACATTAAGGAAAAAAAATGAAATAAAGAGGTCAAAGATAACATAAACAAAGAAGCCTGCAGTGGGTTATTTAAGCTTGTTACAGCAAGTTCATAGATATGGCTCGATTCATTTAGCTTAGCTCGTTTACTTTTCTTGTTCGCTAAGTTGTATGTTGCTATATATATTTCCCTCTATTCTTGTACCAAATCAATCATCAAAATCAATAAAAATATTCTATCATTATACATTGATATGGTATCAGAGCCATAGGTGAAGCCGCCCTTTCACCGATCCTCTTCCTCCGTCTTCTTCCTGATTCCTCCTCTTTCATCCGATAAAAAAAAAAAAAAACAAAACCCTGTTCTTCCTCTTTCATTCTTCCTCCTTCATCCGAACAACAATAAAAAAAAAAAAAAAAAAAAAAAAAAATCTTTTCTCTTCCTGTTGCTTCCCTCCCCCTTTCATTCGATTCTGCAACTCCAAAAAAAAAAAACAAAAAAAACAAAAACCTTAACCCACCTTAATTCTTAGCCATGTCTCGCCGATTCTTCTTCGTCACCGCCACCTCCCCCACCGGTGCTTCCTCCTCCCGCATCCTCCTTCAACACATCCAATTCGGTCAACATCATCAAACTCACGCGAACGAATTATCAAATATGGCTAGCACGGATTGTGCCTTATTTAAAAGGTCGGGATGTTTACGGTTTTATTGACGGAACGATCCCGTCTCCTCCAAAGCGATTGAAGGGAAACCCAACCCCGATTATGCCCAATGGGTTAAACAAGACAACCTTATTTTAAGTGCGATCACCTCATCACTCTCTCGAAGACGTTCTAATTCATGTTTACCATGCTCGTACCTCTGCTGATATGTGGCAAGCAATTGAACGATGTTTCGCTTCGCAATCCCGGGCCAAAATTGTTCATCTTCGCTCTCAACTAGCCACCACCGAAAAGTTAACTCCACCGCTACCGAATATTTTATGACCGTGAAGCGCCTTACCGACGAGCTCGCTCTTGCCGGTCAACCTTTAAATTCTGATGATATTATTAATTATGTGCTCGCTGGTTTGGGACGCGAATATGATGCTCTTGTCGCCATGGTTTCTACCCGTACTGATCTCACCGTCGAAGAACTATTTTCCATGCTCCTGACCATGGAAGCTCGAATTGACCATCATGCGGTGCTCCTCCTCGCTACACCATTGCTTCCCCCGCCGGTGTTGCTCCGTCCGCCAATTACACATCTAGGCCCTCTTCCAATCGTGGCCGTGGCAACAACCAACATAATACTAATAATCGTGGACGTGGTCGGGGTCGTTCGCAAGGTTCAAGGCCAAACTATCATCAACAACGACCTTATAATAACTTCCGATCCTTCAAATCGGTCCGCCCCTCCCTACAATGTCAATTATGCAACCGATTCGGTCACACTGTTCATACATGCTGGTACAGGTTTGATTCGAATTATAACCCTTCTCCTCCTCCTCGTCCACCCTCTTCTAATTTTGCAGGTACCTCATTCGATTCCTCCTCCTGGCTTCCCGACACCGGTGCTAGCCACCACATGACGCCCAACCCTCAGAACTTCAACTCACCACCTGTTCCCTACTCCGGTGACGATCAAATTCGTGCCAGTAATGGTCATGGTATGAATATCTCCCATGTTGGTACTATTAATTTTGCTACCCCCTCCTCCACATTTATCCTACGTGATGTTCTTCTTGCTCCTGCTCTTCAACAAAATTTACTTTACGTTCAAACTTTGCTCGTGATAATAATGTTTATTTTGAATTTCACTCATCGTATTTCCTTGTGAAGGATTACTCGGGCCGGTCCGTCTTAGAGGCTATGTCAAAGATGGCCTATATCACTTCACCCGTCCTTTTACCACCGGTCCTTCCTGCTCCGCTACTCACGCTCCTGTCTCTTCCTGGCATCGCCGTCTTGGTCACTGCTCCTCGCGTATTACTAATATTGTCCTTCGTCAGTTAAATATCCCTCCTCCCCGTACTTCCCCCTCTTCCATTTGTTCGGATTGTCAACTCGCTAAGAGTCATCGTTTACCTTTATCTACTACGTCTTTTACTTCGTCCAACCCTTTAGACTTAATCTATTCGGATGTTTGGGGGCCATGTGCCGAGACTTCAATTTATGGCTCGCGATACTATGTTTGTTTTGTTGATGACTGTACGAAATTCATTTGGCTTTATCCTATTATTTTAAAATCTGATGTTGAGAATATTTTTTATCAATTTCAAGCGCGCGTTGAACGTTTATTTAATGCAAAAATTAAGGCTCTTCAAACGGACCGTGGCACTGAATATAGTAAGCTAAAAGATTATTTTTCTCGCACTGGCATCTCTCATACGGTTGCGTGTGCTCACACTCATGAGCAAATTGGTGCAGTTGAACGTCGACATCGTCACATTGTTGAAACAGGGCTGGCTTTACTTGCTCACTCTCACTTGCCTCTGAAATATTGGGAGGATGCATTTACTACTGCAGTTTTTCTCATAAACCGTATGCCATCCCAGGTACTACACTACAAGTGCCCTTACGAGCTTATTTATCATCGCCGGCCAGATTATAGTTTCCTAAAAATTTTTGGTTGCGTATGTTGGCCTTATTTGCGACCGTACAATAATACCAAAACTGCTTTTCGGTCTAAGTCTTGCATTTTTCTTGGTTATAATGATGAACATGGTGGTTACAAATGCCTTGATCTTTCCTCCGGGCGTATTTTTATTTCCCGTCATGTGGTGTTTGACGAGAATATTTTTCCTTACGTTTCTTCCGTTAATTCCCAGCCACATTATACACCTGCTAGCGTCCTCCTACCATCACTTTCACATATCATTTCCCAGGCCCAGCCCACAACTTCCCCCATCCTGTCCAGGCCCCCCCCTCTCCTCCCTCTCCTTTAACCACCCCCAGCCTCCTCCTACCCCACCCGAACCGAGCCCGGCCCCTTCACCATCTCCTAGCCCAACCGTGCCTCGCCCCGACCCCGACCTGTTGTGCATGATCCACCACCCCACCGAATGACTACACGTTCCCGCACCCACTCACTTAAACCCAAAACGCTTCCCGATGATTTTGTGTCCTCGCCACCTCCGCATGCTCACAATACTGATACCTCTCCTCTCGCCATTGAACCTAACAACTACACCGAGGCTTCCCGCTTCCCTGAATGGCGTCAGGCCATGCGTGATGAGTTCCAAGCACTTTTAAATAACCAAACTTGGACACTGGTTCCTCCCCCTCCCTCCGCTAATGTCATTGGGTGCAAATGGGTATTTCGTATTAAACGTAATTCTCAGGGCCACATCGAGCGATACAAGGCTCGTCTTGTTGCAAAAGGATTTCACCAGACTTCGGGCGTCGACTTTCATGAGACATTTAGTCCTGTGGTTAAACCTGTCACTATTCGCACTGTTTTATCTCTTGCCTTGCAGTTTAACTGGCCCATTCGGCAGCTCGATATACAGAATGCATTTTTACATGGTTACTTGGATGATATTGTTTACATGCAGCAGCCTCCAGGATATATTCATCCTGCCTTCCCGCATCATGTGTGCAAGCTTAATCGCAGTTTGTATGGCCTCAAGCAGGCCCCTCGGGCATGGTTTTCTCGCCTTACTCAGTTCTTGGCCACTCTTGGTTTTCGCCCCTGCTCAGCGGACTCATCTCTATATATTTATCATAGTCATGGCACTTATATTCTCATGCTTATCTACGTCGACGATATTATTATTACCGGTTCTACTTCAGTGGCACTTCAGTGGCTTCTCTCCTCTCTCTCTGCTTTCCCGGTCAAGGACCTGGGTGAACTCTCTTATTTTCTCGGGCATTGAAGTCACTCGTACTCCGGTGGGCTCCATCTTTCCCGGAGCTAAATACACCGCCGATTTATTGGCCAAGTCCGGCATGCAAGATTCCAAGCCCCGTGCCACTCCCATGGTCGCCTCTCCTCCTCTCTCTCGCAATCGGGGTCAACCCTTTGACAATCCGCGGTTGTATCGTATGATTGTTGGTGGGCTCCGCACTTGGCTTATACACGACCGGATATTGCTTTTGCCGTCCACAAAGTGAGTAAGTACATGCATTCCCCTACGGTTGACCATTGGCGGTCATCAAACGCATTCTACGCTATCTTAAGGGTACTTCCACCGATGGGCTCCTTCTCTCTTCTCGGCCGGGTACTCAACTTCATGCGTTTTCCGACTCGGATTGGGCCTCTGATCCTGATGATCGCCGCTCTGTTGGCGGCTACTGTATCTTTCTTGGTTCCAATCTTATCGGTGGTCCCGCAAGCAACAACTTACTTGTTGCCAAAAGTAGCACCGAGGCCGAATATAAGGCGTCTCTACAAATGCTGCGAGGTTCAATGGCTTCTCTCCCTTCTTCGTGAGCTTCCGCTTTCGTCTGCCGTTTCACCCATACTCGGTGTGATAATGTTGGAGCCACTTATCTTGCTGCCAATCCGGTTTTCCATGCACGCACCAAACACATTGAGATAGATGTTCATCATGTTCGTGAACTTGTGGCTCGAAAAGTGCTTCGGGTTGGCTACATCAGCACCACCGATCAACTTGCGGACATTCTTACTAAACCTCTTCGCCAACCTCGCTTTCAGCATTTGAAGACCAATCTCCATGTTCACCCCGTGCCCATGGGATTGCCGGGGGGTGTTACAGCAAGTTCATAGATATGGCTCGATTCATTTAGCTTAGCTCGTTTACTTTTCTTGTTCGCTAAGTTGTATGTTGCTATATATATTTCCCTCTATTCTTGTACCAAATCAATCATCAAAATCAATAAAAATATTCTATCATTATACATTGATAAAGCTTTAAAAGATTAAGAATGCAATCATGCTCACCCATAAACCGAACATGGGCTACATCGACCATTGGGTCAAAACATGACGAAATCGACATTTCTCTTATACACGATTGTAATTTGACAATATCAATAATGCTATATGGAAAATATACCATGGCTCATAACTTGCTTGATATCAAGAATGCTACATGGAAAATGTAGCATGCTTGAAATAATACTGAAAAAGAAGTCAAAACATGACTAATTATATGTACACAGAAAATGGATAGGTGATATATACACAATTCAAATCGAGAACTTGAAGCCTTCCCCAACATCATAATGTTGTAAACTAGATATTAACATGCAGCAAAATAGATTGCTAGTTAGACAAAAACAGACTTAGTCCAAGCTCAACCATGACCCGCGATCAAGAGCCTGAACAAGCTTAAATCCAGACTTCAACATGTAAACCCTTCACAGCTCATAATTCTCAGATTCCGTACTTATAATCATACATAACAGTCTATTTCACAGACTTTCTACACAGACAAAACTGAGGAATATTGTGAAATAAACCCAATTAAGCACAAAACATTCAAGGAATATTTATCAGAATCGGTAAATAAAATAAAAAAACAGATGAGCAGAGAGTGTAAACCCAACAATGCAAAGTGCAAGACAAACACTATTGGACAAACACAGGTAGGGATTCAAGATTTGGAACACGAAGCCAGTAAAAATACTTCTAATATGCATTTAAACTCATACCTAAAAGTCGATTGTGTGCGGCGCTCTGTTATGTGGGGCCATGGTAGCTCGGCTGTAGTGTATATAACATAACAATCTCCTAAAATAAATGGTATATTAAGAAACTAAGCTCATGAAACATTTCATAACAAGAACAAGCAGCTCATATGCAAGGTCCAGGTCCTGCTCTAAAACTTTTATTATCCAAATGAAATTTTCAACAAAATGCAAGAGAATGAAAAGAAAAAGAAAAACCTAAACGCGCATGCATATATAAATAATAATCAAAGGAATGGATACTTGAACTTGAATGCACATGAATAGTCATAGATGTGCTTTTTCTCAAATCGATTGACGCGAAAATCCTCTCAAGCCTTCTCGATTTTGGCTATCTCTTCGGGATATCCAAGGTTTAGGCCATACTCCCACTCTTGGCTGCCTAGATGACCGATCGACTTTCTCAGCCATGGATTTCCTGCATTGGCAATCTTAAGCTTCCAAATCATCCTCTCTCTTCGCAAACTCAACTGTGACAACATTTTCATCCACCGAAAACCGGAAATGAAGAATGGAAGAAGAGTCTCAATCTCACGATCTGTAAGGGAGGAAAGCTGCTTGTGGTGGCTCAATCTGAAAAGGAAGAGACCGGTCGACGGCGACACAATGCGGAAGGAAGGTAAGAGATGTGCGGCGTCTAGGGTTAGAATCGATCAGAATAAAAGAATGGATTGAGTTTCCATTTCCCTCCCCGTGAAATCCTATTTTTGGGTACCGTGTTTATTGGACCCGTGTGTTGTCACCAAACCGTAAAAGAGAAATGTTTGTGATAGATTATGTAAAATTTATCCTAGACTAGAAATAAAAAAGGATTATGTAAATTTTTTAAAATAAATAAATAAATAATAATAAGAGAGTTTGTGACAAGGAAGTTTGTCACTGAAACCTTCACCTAGGACTGCTTATATAATATCCGACTGAAATCGTATCTCCTGTGACAAACTAACAAACTTTTTGTGAGAATATTTATGTTTGTCACTGATCAAAGCATGTTTAAATGACAAACAATGTTATTGTTACAATAAACTACCCTTTTGTGACTAATTTATCACTTGTCACAAAATTTTGTCACCAAAACATCATTTTTTTGTAGTGTTATTCCCACCTTAAAGGTAAAATGAGAAAAAAAAATTGTTCGGCGTATGACTAATCCGTGACGCTTGAAGAATCAGAGAAAGGAAATTTTTTCCATTGATTACTAGAAAAAGGTTTTACACCAGTACACATATGAAAAGCAAGTGACGGATAGATTCTCTAAAGCTAACAACCTGCCATATCAGCTAACAGGTGTACCAACTATTACATAATTACTTAATACATCCAACATTATACTGAAATACTAATATAGTCATTTACTCTAACATCCCCCCTTAAACTAAACGGTGTAGTTATCACATTTAGTTTGGTCCTGAAGTATTGAAACATAGTTGCAGAAAGAGGCTTTGTCAAAGAATCTGCTACTAGATCAAAAGTAGGAACATGCTTGACTGTCCTAACACCTTGAACAACTTTGTCTCTAACAAAGTGAGCATCCAGCTCAATGTGCTTCACTCTAAATAGCCCATGGTAGGAGCCTGCATGTATTGACTTAGATAATTTGCAGCATATGCAAGATCTGGTCTAGTGAAGATTAGATACCGAATGGCACCTCGAGTACTTCTATACAATGTAGAGTTTGTCATAGGTGTATCGGACTGAGCCTGGTTTGGATTAACCACCATTGGTGTTGCACAAGGCTTAAGATTTTCCAACCCTAACATCACAAGGAGCTGCTGCACATAAACATGCTGGGACAGATACAAACCGGATTGATCCCTGCAAGCCTGAATACCAAGAAAATGATGCAAATTGCCTAGATCTTTCAAGGCAAGCCTGTTGTTCAAAGAATTAATAAACTATTGAATCTTGGTAGTATCATTCCCTATGATTAGAATATCATCAACATATAGAAACACTGTTCCAGACTGAAAAAGAAAAGAGAAGGGTCAGCTTTGGACTGCATAAACTTCCACACCAGCCTATGTTTTCTAAGCTCATCAAACCAAGCTCTAAGAGCTTGTTTTAGCCCATAAATAGCTTTCTTTAAATGGCACACATGTGTTGGTCTATTAGGATCAATAAAGCCTTCTGGCTGTTTCATAAATACTGATTCATATAGAGTACCATTAAGGAAAGCATTGTTAATGTCTACTTGTCTTATAGGCCAGTTTAGTGCAACTTCCAAGGCCAAGATGGTTCTGATTGTAGCATCTCTTGCTACAGGACTTAATGTCTCTGAATAGTCAATTCCAAGTGTCTAGTTGAACCCCTTAGCAACTAACCTTGCTTTGTACTTGTTTACTGTGACATCCGGATGCAATTTGAGCTTAAATACCCACATGTTGTCAACCAGATTATGAGCTTGACTTGCTGGGACAAGATCCCAAGTATGATTCTGAATAAGAGCATTGTATTCCGATTTCATAGCCTTCTTCCAAGCAGGAATATTAAGAGCATCTGACACCTTCGTAGGTTCTGGTGAGGGTACATAACATATGGATGTGGCAAGATAGGAAAGAGTCTTAGGTTTGTAGATGCCACTTTTAGCTTTTGTTTGCATAGGGTGATGATTCTGAAGTTTCTGTTGTGGTGTAGGAGAAAGAGTAGTACTTGGGGATCTAACAGAACAGGGAGAATTTATAAAAGGATGAGAAATGGAAGGAGAGTCTGGAATCTGATCTGAGAGACAAGGTTGGACAGACTTGAGAGAAGAATCAGGACTAGAAGGTGGAATAGACTTGCTAGTGGAAGGACTGCCAGTAGTGGACACACTGGCAGGTAGAGTAGAACCACACTGAGATGCAACAGGAGGCAAAAGACTTGCTTTTCTGGCAGAGAGATAGAAGGACTAGAACTTGAGGCAGGAGTGAGGGAATCAGCCTGTGAACTAGTTTGTTTTTTATAGGGAAAAGTAAGTTCATCAAAAGTAACATCCCTAGAAACATACAATCTACCACTAGGATCAAGACACAAGAACACTTTATGAGTAGAGATAAGACCAAGATGGACACATCTTTGGGAATGGAACTGAAATTTTCTGGATTGATAAGGTCTTAAGTTAGGATAACAGGCACATCCAAACACTTTGAGAAGAGAGTAGTTAGGCAACTTACCAAACAGACACTCAAAAGGAGACTTGTTCTGTAAGACAGGTGTATGAAGATAATTGAGAAGTCTCACAGAATGTAGGAAACTTTCCCACCAGAATTTAAGAGGCATAGAGGATTGAGCCAACAGGGTTAGTCTCATTTCAACTATAGACCTATGCTTTCTTTCTGCCTTGCCATTTTGGGCATGAGCATGATGACATGGATGTCTAAACAAGGTACCAGATTCTTTCAGAACATGTTCAAATGATCTAAATTCTCCCCCCGAGTCAGTTTGAAGACACTTAATATGAGCATTAAATTGTGTTTCAACCAGTTTATTAAATTGCAGGAAAAATAGGAAAGGCATCAGACTTCTGTTTTAATGGAAAAATCCATGTGTACCTAGTTAGATCATCAACAAAGTGAATATAATAATGGTAACCTGAAGTGGATTGCACTGGGGCAGTGATGGGAGTCAACTTTACTGTACTCTGGTGTGCAGTTTAACCCCCGTTTATCACTTTATTGGCATATTTTGGGTAGATATAGACCTGTTTTAGTGTAATATCGAGAGTTATATGCAAGGGGAGTTAAACTGTCACATCGATAGCAAAATCCGCCTTTTTGATGATATTTGACTCATTTTCGAGCACTTTTGTCTTGAGGAATTACGCGTGGTGTTTGTTTTTCTATGTTATTGCAGGACCTAGGTGACTCGAGGACCCGAAAGGTGATGTTTTGGACTAAGGGACATGTTCGTAGCACGAGAGTTGGATGAAAGTGGAAGAAAAGCCAAGTTTGGAGTGGAGTTAAGGCAAACGGGAGTTTGCCATACCCCAAACGGGCGTCTGTAGGAAGCCTACATCAAACGGGCGTTTGCCCATCCCAGACGGGCGTCCACAGAAGTAATACATCATTCAGAAAGTTGGGTTTTCAGCGGGACGGGCGTCCAAATGACCCCAAACGGGCGTTTGGGTAGGTTCAGCCCGATTCAAGAAGCTCATATAGAACAAACGAGCGTCCAGGGTTGCCAGACGGGCGTTTGGCCTTCAAGTCATGATTCCCGAGACGGGCGTTCAGAGGAATGCGAACGCCCGTCCACTGAAGATGAAACCCTAATATCTTCATATTATCCAGGAAGACGGGCATCTGACATGACCTGGACGGGCGTTCGGGGCCGACAGGAGCAGATTTTCGACCTACTCTATAAATACGCAGCTCATTCAGCCCCTATAGATGCTTGGCCGACTTTAGACTTTTCTTAGGCGATTTAGGGGCGATTTTAGTGTATTTTGATCACCCTTTGATCCCTTGATCCCATAAATTACATCCTTTGATTCTACACACTTGTTATAGATTAGATTTACTTTTCAAGAACAAAGATTCGACTTTTGGATCGCTTTTCTCGTTGGTATTTTCTGGATCAAATTTTCTACAAATTATATGGTAATGACTTTCCTTTTATTTATTGTCTTTGGTTTGATTTCAATTCTCATTCCATTTATTAGCATAATCATAAGTGGCTAAATTCATGTGTAGTCGAATTATGTGAAAGCGAGCGAAAACCCTAAGGGAGATGAGATTGGGGGTTGTGTAGTGCGTTATTTCATATTTAAACGATTAATCCACATCCTAAAACTTATTTTAACGTCTTTGAATTAGATTGATCACCTAGTTCAATATCACACACATCAAACTTATAAATGCATTTTACGGTGAGATGTGGGATAAGGGGTTTTAGGATCATTGCGTAGATTCGGCCTAGTTGTTAGGTCCGTTTCCAATACATAGGTTTGTCATCGTTGTTCGAGCGACTCTAGAGCTTAATCATGTTAGGTTAATCATTTTTCTAAAGGGAGAATTAATTAACTTCACATAGGGTAGTTAGATCGAGTTGTTCAGTCTGATCGCTAGAATTAGGGGTTGGCACCCGTGGATGTCGTTAAACTATATTGGATAGGTAGGTCGGTTAAGACACGCTCCCTGTTAAGTCTTTATTTAGGGGGAAAAGTAGCTCGTGGGATCATAGTTCGACTATTCCCTTTAATACCTATAAGTAAAACCATTAGATTAATCTTTACTTTTGCATTAGTATAACACTCTCCACCATTATTTTGACCTGAACTAAGTTCTAAGTCAACTTTGGTACTTGAACATTACTCCCTGTGGATTCGACCTTGAGACCACTATACTATCGTTGACCCGATACTCTGTCGGTTAAGGTTAGCGGTTAAGTATTTTGCTATCAAGAATTTTGGCGCCGTTGCCGGGGAGTAACGTTTGATATCTTGTAAGTTGACCGAAAGCTTGGGCTTAGGTCGTTTTTATTTTGTTTTTGTGTTGTTTCTTGTTTGTCTGTGAATGACCCGAAGCTCCAAAGAACCTCTCATCGAGCCAATTGAAGAAATTGAAGCTTTTGCACGTCATAGAAATAGTCAACGCCGAGGAGAACCTCTAATTGCCAGTCCGAACCCTTTGTTTGAAGAAGAAGGGACAGTAGAAAGCTCGCCCTCACTTTCAGATTCCTCTACAGAAATGGATGACATAACGACTCGACGGAATGGCAAGGATCCTATTGATGAACAGAATCTACAAGGGCAAACCTCAACCACTACTGGTGGTAATGCAACAGGGCCTTTGCAAACTCCACCGAGGACCCCTCGTCATGAACCGTTAAGAGAGGATAACACAGTGTTACGTCAGTTGGGAACTTCACAGTTTAATCAGAGGACAGGGATTGGACAGTACATGGGAGGACAAAATGCTCAGAATACGCAGAACTTCAGACCCGAATTAGACCAAGAGACGGTAAACCGAGTACTGCAGATGCTAGAAAATCAAGGAAATCAACAGGAGTTCCAAAACCCATACAACCCATATAATCAACCCCCTCTGCAACCGGTTTATCAACAGCAACAACAGTAGAATTATCAGCCACAGATGGCTTAGCAAGTACAGGGACCAAGGGTTTGTCGAGATTATGTCATTACCCCTCAGGAAGTTATAGGGCATAATCCAATTAGAGTGCCCCCGATTAATGCGAATAACTTGGACATCAAGCAAAACATTCTGAACATGCTGGGGGAACATGCTCTTTTCCACGGGAAATCAACAGAGAACCCAAACAGCTTTATTGATCATTTCCTCCAAATTTGTGGGACGATGAGGTATAATGGGGTTAACGACGAGGCGATAAAGCTGATCGTTTTTCCGTTTGCATTGAGAGGAGCCGCAAAGGATTGGTTCGATTCGTTACCCAATGATTCATGGCATACTTGGGCGGATGTAGCGAGAGTGTTTCTGAAAAAGTATTTTCCTCCGGCAAAGATTTTGGATCTGAAAGAAGAAATCTCTTCGTTTGACGGTCTCGAGGGAGAGACACTAAAAGAGACCTATGAGAGATTTAGGGGTCTACTGAAGAGATGCCCTCCACATGGTTTTTCTACGGTGGAGAAAGTCATTATATTATTCAGGGCTTTAGAGACGATGGACCAAAACAAGCTGAATGCCAGCGGTGGAGATATTATGAATCTGCCACCAGAACAAGCTATGAGACAGATAGAGAATGCGGCAGATAGAGAAGGAAAATGGGGGTCGAGCAGAAAGAAGAAGAAAGCCCTAATGGAAAGTGTAAAGTCGTTGAAAGAGGAACTCGATCGAGAATCGGCCATGCACGACAAGATGCAAGAAATGGTACTAAAGATGGACCGAATGGAGTTAGAGAGAAAGAAGGCACAACAATGCCAACTTTGTGGAGGTGGACATTCTGCCATGGAATGTGCATCATCGAAAAAACCCACTTATCCACAACAGTTGACACCTACTCTAGTACAACTGCAGTCTGGCAATCAGAATGACCAACAACGAATGAATGTCTATTCGATGGGGTAGGTAAATATGAATCAGCAAGAATTTGGCCAGCAACAGTGGAATCAGAACTTTGATAATCAGCAAGGGCCGCAAATAGATTATGGTATGGGTGATGATTCACAACAATATGATGTGAATTATGTTGGACAAGGGAATCAGGGGCAATGGAATCAAAATCAGCAGAATCAAGGTTGGAATCAGGGGCAGAATCAGAAATGGAATCGGAACAATAATCAAAACCAAGGTTTTAGGCAAAACCAAAGCTCATACAACCGACCTGGGAATCAGAACCCCCATAATTAGTGTTCATACCAGAATCAGAACCAAGGCTACTATCAGAATAGTCAGAATCCGCAGTCTCAGTCACAAGGCCAACAACAACAGCAAGGGTAGAATTTGGTCCAGAATCAAGGCTGGAATCAGAATCAGGGCCAGCAAAACAATCAGAATCAGCAAGCGAGCCTGCCATCGAGAAATAATAATTCTGGCACCTATCAACATCCGAATGCTCATCTGCACCAGAACAACCAAAACAGTCAGCAATCAAACAATTCTGGTGTTCAGAAGACGCCCGCTGAGATACTCCTGGAGAGATTAGACAGGACTGTTTATGAGTTAAACAAGAATGCTGTACAGCAAAAAATGGCCACACATTCTGCCATTCGGAACTTGGAGACCTAAGTGGTTCAATTAACTGACACTCTGAAGACAAATCTGAGTGGTGGACTCCCGAGTAACACTGAGAGAACCCAAAGGGTGTGAATGCTGTGTTCCCACGAAGTGGTAAAGAGGTTGGGCTGAGTGACAAGAAGAAGGAATTATGGGCCGAGAAAGCAGAAACTGATAAGACTGAGAAAGAAAAAGCAGTTGACCGTGAAGGGGCTATGTATGGTGAAGTCGAGATTGAAGACTTGGAAATTGGCAGTGTTGATAAAGAAATGGATGCAATGAGGAAGGAATTGAAAGCCACGAAAAAGGCATTAGCTGAGGCGAACAAGAAAGCATTGGAAGGGGCAGCACCGAAGAAAGACTATGTGGTCTTGGACATCAAAGATGAAGAAGCCTCACCGCCTAAAGAAAAAGGTAAGAAAAACAGAATTCCTCCCCCTCCCCCTGATTTTGATGTTAATACTTTACCCTATCCTCCTAAGGGACCCAGAAAGGACATACTGAGCTAAGGTCAGGCGAAATTTCTAAATCTCTTAAGAAAGGTAGAGGTGAATATTCCCCTATTAGAGGCAATTTTGAGCATACCCCCATATTTTAAATTTTTGAAATGAATGTTGTCGAGTAAGGAGATGATGCAATAGATGGTGCATTTGAGTGAAGAATGTTCTGCAATCTTTGAGAATAGGATACCCCCCAAGTTGCAGGATAGAGGTAGCTTTACCATCCCAATTACCATTGGAGAAACTGTGTTTAAAAATGTGTTATGTGATCTAGGGGCTTCTATGAGCCTGATGCCTAGAGGAGTTTATGAGAAGTTGGGGTTGGGTAAGTTAGAACCAACAGGGATGACCCTACATATGGCAGATAGGTCTGTTAGGAAACCTATGAGGGTGGCTGAAGATGTGTCAGTGCAGGTTGACAAGTTTGTTTTCCCCGTTGACTTCGTAGTCTTAGATATGGATATGGATATGGATGCCAAAACCCTGATTTTGTTAGGTCGGCCTATCTTGAACACAGGAGAGACCTTGATAGACGTAAAAAGGGGAGAGATCATACTACGAGTCGGGAAAGAGAGTGTGGCCATAAATGTTTATAATGCAATGAAGCATCCTGATGATGAAAAGAGTGATTGTTTTTCTGTTGATGCTATATATCCTTGTATTTTGGAGCACACTAACCTGCAGGGATACCAAGAGCCTATGGAAGAATGCTTGATGAAGTCAATCACCGCGGAGGATGACGATCCGAGAATGAGAGCTCAAGTATACCATTTAGAGGCAACTCCGTTGGTCGATGCAAGCTGGAACAAGAAGCTAGAGCTCGGTTTGACTGGCAAGCTGCCAAAGCCGTCAATCGAGGAACCACCTACTGATCTGGAGCTGAAGCCACTTCCTGGGCATTTAAAGTATGTGTTTTTAGAACCTGATGAATTACTTCCTCTTATTGTTTCGTCTGCACTAACCGTTTTGCAGGAAGCTAAGTTGATCCACGTTCTGAAGAAACAAAAAAAGGCCTTCGGATGGAAGATGGTTGATATAAATGTTAGGAACATTTTATTATGTTTTGATGATGGCCATACTAGCTGTTATAGCAAGCCTGAAATAAGTTAGAACTCTCTGTATAAGTCTTTACTTAGAGTCCGACATGTTGTATAAGTTGAGTCGACAAGTATTGTACTAGTTGGTAGGACGGCATAGCAAAAACGTATATTCGGCAAAGTGAAGCCGGAAAGCACCAAAGAGAGAAGTATGAAGACATTATGCTCGACCTATAACCAAGGAAGTCCGTGATGACCTTGGATAAGTCTAAGTTATGTTTTAAGTGATGAAACTCAATGTTCAAATATGGTGTACACCGGTCTCACCCAAATCAAGGATCGTGAAGTACAAAGACTCTCCAAAAACTAGAACAAAGAAGGAAACAAGTGAATCGGCTGAGTAAACTGACTTTCGGCAAAGAGAAAACAAAACAGAAAAGAAAGAACTAACGGCTAAGTCAGAAGGCTCACTCGACCGTTCTAAAAACGGCGAAGAGACATTTACAAGATCAGATTTGATATACGATGAAGATTCAAAAGATCATGCATTAAATGCACAAATCATTAAAGGATCAATCAAGGACGGATTTTCTCGCTATACGTTTGAAGAAAGAATCCGATCACTGAAATCAAGGAGAATACAATTAAGGGGGAATCAAGAATAAAATCAAGGGTTATTCCCTCATTAATATAGCCAACGGACGGAATTTCAAAAACCAAGGTTATTCAAGGCTATAAATAGAAGGCATTGACAGAAAAGATATAACGATCAAGAAAGAAAGATCAAGCGAAACTCACAATTTGAAAAGCCTTCTCTCGAACTTACAAAGACATATCTAGTGATCAACTCAAGTATCGAACTACAAAGTCATACTCGAATTGAGATTGATCAAGCAAGTGTGTGAATCACATTCACATCAAACTCGAAGCAACCGAATCGAGAGGCAATCGAGAAGGAGTTGAATCTGTGATAGGCTTGTTGAAGGATCTTAATCTTAAGGAACAAGACAAAGGAAGACCGAATCACCGAAGCCATTGCGGTCAAGGAGTGATAGTCTTGTAGATTGTGAAGCTTGGGAAGCCAATGATAATCATACTATTGTATCTCGTGAAAACAATAGTGAATTCCTCCAATCATCACGGGAGAAGAGTGGATTAAGGGATTACACCACCCCGAACCACTATAAGCCTTGTGTCAATTTAAATTCTCGCAATTTACTTTACGACATTTATTTAATTAGCCTACATCATAACTTATATCTGTGACTGTCTACACTGATTTGAAAACAACATAGTAAGAAGGGACTTATCCGCTGCCTAAAAGCTTTTAAATAGAAGAAAAGTTTTTGAAACTCCACTATAGTCATTCACCCCCCCCTCTGACTATAGTTTCACCCTTCTCTGGGACCAACAATTGGTATCGGAGCAGTGTTCCTAGTATCAGAACCTGTTCAGATCTAATTTCTGGTAACAAGGAGATCACATATTTTCAAAGCAGATTTTCAAATCGAGTGTTCCATTCACTTTGTCATTTATATATTCAATTATACCGATGGATTCCTCAAACTTCTTGTCAAAAGTACCGTTTTTAATGTTAACAATTTTGATGAATATAAAATAAGAATGTCGTCTCATCTTGCAAAGAACTCATGAAGAGATGCTTTGGATGTAATCAATGATGGACCGATCACAATCACTACGGTGGTAGGCACGGGAGCGAGATCAAGGAAAGGAAATTGACAAACCTAAAAAGGATTGGACCAAGGATGACAGGGAGAAGAGCAAATCTGGACTTTGTTGCAAAAGATATGATCTTGAAGACCCTAGACAAACGAAACATGTTCATGAGAATTAAAGACGCAAAACAAAGAAAGGAGATGTGGGACAAGCTATCATTGATAAATGAAGGATCGAAGCGATTAAAGAAAACAAATTATCTCGTTGCAAAACGAAGTTTGAGAACTTTAAAATGAAGGCCGGTGAATCCATTGATCAAATGGACAACGATTCTCAAGCATCATCAGTGAATTACAACAGCTTGGACACATATATCCCCAAAAAGAAGTATGCTTGAAAATCTTGAGGAACAACAAAATCTTGCAAGCACTGACACTCTGACACTGATGTCCCAGTTAAAAGCTCACGAATTCGAATTGAACGGCGAAGATGGTGCTCCGGCAGAGACACACAAAATCACTGCATTAGCTGCACCCCAGCAAAGTAACTTTGCCGAATGCATCAGCAAAGAGACACAAGAATTAAAAGAACAGGTAGCTTTATTAGTTAAACGTTTTGACAGGTTTAAAAAGAAGCCATTCAAAGGAAATTCGTCATCAAACAAAAATTCAAGCTCAAACAGAGATATGAAGAAGAAAGATGATGAATACAGATGCTTCAACTGCAACAAGAAAGGTCACTTCAAGGCTGATTGTCCTGAAGAAAATGACAAAGATGATGAAAAGAAGAAATACGAGCATCCGAAAAGAGAAAGAGCAAGAAGGCACTTCAGGCAGAATCCAGCAGTGAAAAGCATGAAGAATCATCTGACAATGACTCAGATAATAGTCATGAAGAAGACAGCTCAGAAAATGAAAAAGCATGCCTATGTCTCATGACCAAAGAATTGGATGAAGATAAAAGTGATGGCTCAAACACTGAGGAAACAAGCCTATGTTTAATGGCTAAAGAATCAGATGAAACTGAGGTAACATCTAGTTCCTGTTCTTCATCTAATGCATCCACATCTAACACTGCACAATCCTCTAGTCTCCCATTAGATACAGCAGACCTAGTCCAAAATCTCATGACTAAATTTGATGAAATTGAAAAGAATCATGAAATTCGGAAAAGGAATGCAAGGATCTAAGAAAAGAGAATAAGAGGTTAAAGAAAGAACTGGATGAAGCAAACGCTCGAATTAACTAGTAAGGAGACCTACTTAAATGATCAACAAAAAGCAGATGATCATTACATCGGTTACTAAAAGATCGGTTAAGAAAATCTCCTCACCGGTGAAGGTATCCACTGCACCACTAAAAGCACCAGCTTACAAACCCTCAAAAAGGTTTGGATCCAGATCTGGTCTTGGCTACAACAGTCAGGATGAAAGTAGGAACAATGATCAACACCATTCTAAATTCAGGACCACTAGTGGGCCAAAATTTAGAAAGGGACAGACCATGGTTCCAACAGATCATCCTGTTCCGGTGAAGTCAAGACCCAGTGTAGTGAAATAGCAAACTAAATCCTCCTTCCAGTCAATCAAGAACCACAGCCATCTGAAAGGAAAAGGCAGACTTTACCCTTCAGAGGATGATTGGAATGTTGCACCTCCAAAATACAAGAGGAAACCATTCCACAAAATGCATCATGTGTTTAAGAAAAACCAAACTGTTCCTAGACACATGAAGCAAGAAAGGTTTCCTACTGCATATTGGAAAGTAAAGAAGGATGCAAATGCACCAAAAGGTGGAGAAAAGTATCAGAATACCTTCAGTAAAAATACTAGAAGCTATTCGGCCATGCCTTATACATATGAAGTTGATGACTTCAATTATCCAAAAAGAAGACCTTTTGGATACACCCTTGGTATGGGAGGCATGATTGCTAACAAGCATGGACCCAAACAGTGTTGGGTACCTAAACTTAATTAATCTGTTTTGTAGGATGTCTGGTACATAGACAGTGGATGTTCCAGACACATGACAGGAAACAAGAAATGGCTCACTGACTTCAAAGCTTTTGATGGACCCAAAGTCACATTTGGAGGTAAAGAAAACCCTGGCAAGATTAAGGGGGAAGGCATAATACTCAAGAACAATCTAAAGATTCAAAATGTGGCATATGTCAAGGGACTTAACTTCAATCTGATGAGCATCAGTCAATTCCGTGACAAAGGCTACAATGTGCACTTCAACAAAGAAGGATGCAAAGTGATTCACAGTCAAACCAACACAGTAGTTCTTGCAGGTAGAAGACAAGACAACATGTATGTGGTGGACTGGAAAACAGCTAAGGCAGAAACATGCCTACTTGTCAAGAATAAACAATCAACAAGCTGGATTTGGCACAGAAGATTAAATCACCTCGAATTTCAAGACCATCAACAAACTATCAAGGAGCAAGCTAGTTGAAGGCCTGCCGAGATCACATTCAAGAAAGAGAGTCTATGTGATGCTTGTCAAAAAGGAAAACAAATAAAAAGTTCATTCAAGTCAAAGCCTTATCAATCTACAACAAGAGTTCTACATCCGCCGCACATGGACTTGTTTGGACCAAATCACACCAAGTAAGTGTGAGTGGTAAGAAATACACTCTTGTAGTGGTGGATGACTTCTCAAAGTACACATGGACCATTTTCATGAACAAGAAGAAAGAAACACTCAAGAAGTCGCCAAATTTGTTGAGAAGAATCCAGAATGAGAAAGAGCTAAAGATTATCAAGATCAGATCAGATAGAGGCACTGAATTCCTAAATGAAATTATCAGAACCTATTGTGAAGAAAATGGAGTATTACATCAACTATCTGCAGCAGGAACTCCACAACAAAATGGTGTTGCAGAAAGAAGAAACAGAACCATCAAGGAAGCAGTCAGGACAATGATAGCAGAAGCATGTTTACCAAAGAGATTTTGGGTGAAGCAACAAACACAAGCATGCCATACACAAAACAGATCAATCATCAACAAACATCATGGAAAGACTCCATATGAAATATGGAATGGTAGAAAACCTAATATCTCATATTTTCATATGTTTGGATCAAAATGTTTTGTCTTAAACAGAATCAGCTGCATACCTTTGATGAGAAGGTCGATGAAGCAATCTTCATGGGATACTCGAGACACCAAAGAAAGCATTTAGAGTACTCAATAAAAGAACCTTGGTGATTGAAGAATCAATACATGTAGTTTTTGATGAATCAAATACAAATGGTGAAGATCTTCAAGATCAAGAAGAGAAAGCAGCACAAAGGGAAATCTATACAAATGCAACCATACCAGCTACCATCCTAAATCATCATTTTGAAAACCAAGAAGAACAACTTACCAATACACCAGATGAAGCACCTGAAGTTGAAGTTCTTGCTCGGCATGAAGGTATGGAAGCACCAAGTGAAGATCAACTTCAACCAGACCTAAATTGGCTAAGAGACCATCCTGAAGAACAAGTCATTGGAGATATTCACACAGGAGTCAGAACCAGAAGACAACTGGGGCACATGCTAACTTGCTTTCTATCACAAGTGGAACCCAAGACCATAGATGATGCAATCCAAGATGCAGATTGGATCACGGCCATGCAAGAAGAACTAAATGAATTTGAAAGAAATGAAGTCTCGGGAACTAGTTGACGACTCGAAATGGCCAACATCATTGGTGCAAAATGGGTATTCGGGAACAAGATGGATGAGCAAGGAACTCGTTGTCGAAACAAAGCAAGGCTAGTTGCAAAAGGCTATTCCCAAGTCAAGGAATAGATTATGATGAAACATTTGCACCGGTAGCAAGATTGGAAGCAATCAGACTCTTTCTAGCATTTGCTGCACATAAAGACTTCAAAGTCTATCAAATGGATGTAAAGAGTGCATTCCTAAATGGACTTTTGGAAGAAGAAGTTTATGTAGAACAACCTCCTGGATTTCAAATTAAAGGAAAAGAAGACAAAGTATACAAACTCAAGAAGGCCCTCTATGGCCTCAAACAGGCACCTAGAGCCTGGTATGAAACACTATCACAATTTCTGATCAAGAATGGATTCAACAAAGGAACTATTGACAAGACTCTATTCAAACTAGAGGAAGGAGCAAGCACTTTGCTAGTACAAATCTATGTTGATGATATAATCTTTGGATCCGAAGATGAAAAGCTATGTGAGAAATTTGCAAACCTAATGAAGAGCAAATTTCAGATGAGCATGATGGGAGAATTAAACTACTTCCTTGGCCTTCAAGTAAAGCAAATGAAGGATGGCATCTTCATTAGTCAAGCAAAGTATACAAGAGATTTGATACACAAGTATGGGATGGATACAAGTGGCACAAACAGACACACCAATGTGTGCCAGAGTCATACTTGGAAAAGATGATGGAGGAAAAGATGTACATCAGAAAATGTATAGAGGAATTATTGGATCATTATTATACTTAACTGCAAGCAGACCTGACATAGCATTTGCAGTAGGAGTGTGTGAAAGATTTCAAGCTCAACCAAAAGAATCACATCTTCTAGCAGCTAAAAGGATAATCAAATACTTGAAAAACACTATAAATGTTGGTATTTGGTATCCAAAAGATGGAGGATTTACATTGATATCATATTCAGACTCTGACTATGCTGGATGCAAAATAGATAGAAAGAGCACCTCTGGAACTTGCCAAATGCTAGGAACCGGACTAGTCTCTTGGTTCGGTAAAAAGCAAAACTCCATATCTACATCAACAAATTTGAAGGTAATATACAAGAAGTAGTAGTCAGTGCACAAGTACTATGGATAAGACAACAGCTAAGGGACTATGGAGTAGAAGAGAAAACAATTCCAATCATGTGTGATAACACAAGTGCAATATCTATTACAGAAAATCCAGTATTGCACTTGATGAGCTAAAATCTACCCACTCAAAAATACAATTTATAAAGACTCGCAACTGTGGGTAAACTAACTCTCTAACCAGCAGAGTACCGGGTCGATTGTTAGAATAGCTACAGGAGTACGAGGTCGATCCCAAGAGAAATGTGGTTGTGAGTACCAAAGCGAACGTGGTTCTTAGTCTAGGCGATCAAAGTTGTGGTGGAGATTATTATACTAATGCAAAAAGTAAAGTTTAACTAACAAGATTAAAAAGCATAGCCAAACTATGATCCAACAGGTTGTCACCTCAGGAATGACTTGACAATGAGTGTGTTTTAACTGATTCAGTTTATATGACATTCACGGGTGTCAACTCTTTATTCTTGCGTTAAGGTCTGAACAACTCTCACTTAACCCCCATACTAGGCTTATTAACCCTCCCTTTAGAGAGCTAACTTACCTAATAAGGTTGACCAGAATAAAAAACCGCTGAAAAACCTCACAAAAGCATAGTTTTAACGTGTCACTTAGGTTGTCAATATAACTATTAAAGCTATGTTTTAGTGATACTAATACCCGTTTCCTTCATCTCGTAAGAATAAGAATCTCACATAGGCATAGTCCTGACCTGTCACTCAGGTTGTCAATCTGACAATCTAGACTATGTTTTAGTGATATCCATATCCCACATCTCGCCGCAAAATGCATCTATAAGCTCGATGTAACAATGAACAAAGTTGTCAATCTCATTCAAAGCTATTAAAATGATCAAAACAAGTTTTAAAACATGAGTTTATCATACGAACGTTTAATTTAAGAGCTACACAACTCCTGACTCATCTCTCAAGGGCGTTTCACCCGTTTTCACATATTTCGGCTATAAAAAAGGTTTAGCTACTCATATATATATATATATATATATATATATATATATATATATATATATATATATATATATATATATATATATATAGATATATAGATATTACAAGTAATCGACTCGTCGAAATGTCATGGATTAAACGGCGGGAAGTTTTACATAATAGCCTTCGTCAATGCCGAATTCTATTAAAACCAAATTAAAACCTTAATCCAAATTATAACGAAATTACAACTATATATATATATATATATATATATATATATATATATCTATATCTCTATATATATATATATATATATATATATATATATGCCCCAAAATGAAAGAAAAATGAAGGGAAAAGATGAAGAAGGGATGGGGGAAGAAGGGGCAAGGAAAATGGATGGGAATGGGGGGGTATTTATAGGCTCAAAATGGGCCGGTTCGAACCGAGTAGGAGGCCGGTTCGAACCGGGCTCAGTTCGATTCGGTAAAATGCCCATAACTTGAGTTGTAGACCTCCGATTGACGTGATTCAAAGTGCGTTGGAAAGCTTATTTGAAGATATACAACTTTCATGAAGGATACTTCTTCAGAAAATGCCGTTTTGATGGGCCATTCGTTCGTCGAAGATATAATTTGATTTCCACTAAATCGAATCGATTAGCCACTTGACCACTTGACTTAATGATACTTGAGTTGTAGAAGTCCGATTGACGTGATTCAAAATGCGTTAGAAAGCTCTTTCAAAGATCTACAACTTTCATTAAGGATACTTCTTCAGATAATGTCTTTTTGATTGGCCATTCGCTCGTCGAAGATATTTCTCGATTTGCACTAAATCGAATCGATTAGCCACTTGACCACTTGACTTAATGATACTTGAGTTGTAGAAGTCCGATTGACGTGATTCAAAATGCGTTGGAAAGCTCTTTCAAATATATACAACTTTCATTAAGGACACTTCTTCAGAAAATGTCGTTTTAATGAGCCATTTGTTCGTCGAAGATATAATTCGTTAGTGGTACCACTAACCACTGAGCCACTTGACCATTTGAGTTAGTGGCACACTCTTATATCCCTAAAAATACCTCTTTTAGGCCTCAAAACATGTCATTACTCGGGATTTTGGTCAACCTATAATTCTGCAATAAACCACCAAAATACCAAACGTAAATCCGACACGACACTCCGGTTACTAAACCGGTACAAAAACTAATAAAAACACGATATTTTATAAAATATTCATGACTTATATATTTTTAAGAAATTTAGGAATTAAAGACTCGAAATGATACAAAAGTGCTCAAAATGATATCAGAAACGGGGTGAAAAGTTATAAAAATAACAGTGAATTTTTCCGTCATCACAACCCCCACTTAGCTTTTGGTCGTCCTCGAACAAAATAAGCGATAAAATAAAATGAATGAGGAAAAATTCATGAAGATAATATATTAATGACAATCAGATGATGCAACCATTCGAATCATAACTACACGTTAACCGCAATATAAATGTATAACAGAGTGCGTGTGTGACAAGCCTTTTCAATTTCCACTATCCTCTCTTGAATAATTCAAGCAAACGCACAAATATCCATTCGATGATCCTAATGATTTTCCTAGGTATAGGCGAATGAGCTTCCACACAACGTCCTCCCGTGTACTTATTAGGATAATCCCTAAAGCATATCATTCAGTTTATACTGGGGATAGTCAGAAGATAACTAGGTTGTGTTTTTTTTTTTCATAGGACACTAACATATCCGAACTCATTGCCAAAATCGACTATCTTTCAAGCATCATGAGGTGAGATCGAATACATCAATACCTATCTAACTTTTCACTTAATTTCACATGTGTAGCATATGCCCTCATTCCCAGCAATAGGATGTTTTGTGATAACACCCTAGCTGGACTACTATCATCAGGCAGTCGGGAGCTTTTAAACCTCATAGTGATATAGGACGTTTCGTGATAACGCTCTACTACACTCAAATCATTGGTAGCTACATCCGGCATATAAATAGCTCACTTATTTTGACATTCTTTCTATCACATTCAAACCTTCAGATATTCACAGTACATGTTCAGAAATTAGGTACTAAGCTACTGCTATTTCTAGGATAAATCACTAGAATACTGAATGGGTACAGTTTAAAATTTTCGCTTCAATATCAAAGGCTTATGTGAAGGAATTCATGTTACACAAATAAATTTAGGCTAAAATGCACTTACGGTTCACATTGGTTATACATATCCAAATTGATCATTACATCTTTAAATCCATGAAATATATACCTTATACAGATTATTTTAATCAACTAAATAATGCTCGAAAAAGAATCAAAAACTAAGGGTTTAAACACTTACTGCCATTTCTATACCAACCATACTCTACCCCCCACTTACGATTTTGCATTATTCCCAGAGATAGAGAGAAAGACTTAGCTGATAAATCTGGCAGAAAGGTGCTATCGAATCCCGTAACAGCCATGAGAAAGCACGTCCCGAATCCCTATACAAAACCAAAACAAAGAAAACACGGGACATGGTCCTCGTGCCAAGACATCGAACAGGGATATGGGAATAATAAGGAAATGGCCCTGTCACGTCAGAAAATTCGATAGGCAATATAATAGCTTTAGATGGAAAAATAACCCACACGGGTAAAGCACAGAACATCTAAGCATATACGTATCATATCACATGAGCACGTATCATAGTCAACTCAGCTATTCCTAGATTTATTTTTATTACACACAGTTTTATTAAGGCGGGAATACTCACCACTATACTACAACGACCAGAAATTTGAAACAGACTAGATCATAAAATGAAATGTGTGCAAAGTAGTGAATGTGAGTCTTTTATACCCGATCCTCAAGGGTTCTGTCAAAATAGTCCAATAACCTAAGTCCAAGAAATGATGTATTTGAATGTTTTCTTTGTACTCCCTTGGGATTTTCGGATAACCACCTAATCGTTCCCTTTTAATGACATTCAAACATTCATCCTGGGACTTGGTTATGCTTTGTATTCAGATTCTACATTCCATTAAGACTAGTCTTATCCAAATTATTATTTAACGGGCTGCCTCCCGGTAGCGCTTTTGTTTAACGTCGTTTGCTCGACAGGGTGACTCTAAACAGACTCAATCAACCAAAATCCGAACTCAAGAAGATCAATAGCTTAAGAAAAATTAACAATGCGAGAACCATTGAAATTGTATTGTCTAGAAACGTACCTCTTTTAATTCTCGATGTCACCTCCTCCCAGCCAGAGAATCTTCTGTTATCAGCCTGTCGAACCATCTTCTTTACCATTCCATAAAGTTCATCCATCGGGGAGTACATAAACTGGACCGCAGAAAATTCATCCTCACAGAGTGGACGAATGTAGTAATCCGGGACCGTTATATTAAACACTACCAACTCTCACAGTGGCTTTATTAAAGATGGCCAATCAATCTCCTGCTCCTCTAACTCTGAAATCTCATTATAGCAAACTGAATCCTCAACCTTATTCTCAACCTGAACTTCTTCAATGAGCACCTCATCATCCTTAACCACCTCTTTTGCACATGCCCGTTTTGCCTCGCTCGAACTCCATTATTTCAATCAATTGCACCACCCTCTCTTGAAGATTTCTTATGGCGTAGTCGGTACTTATCTTGAACTCTTGCATGTCCGGCGGCGCTCTTGCAAGATCCGGTCCAATCGCTCTAGTTGCTCCATTTGACTGTCGGTGAAGTCTTCTCGTGGCATGGGGGAAAACTGATCATACTGACTTTGATTCATCGGAGGTGAGTAGCAATCCTCTTGCCATTCCAGACACTGATCAGGTGGCTGAATCTGGGTAAAGCTATCAACGCATTGAGTATGAACACCGTAATCCTGATAAGCACTAGGGTTCGAAGAACCCTCATAATATTGAGGCTCAAACCTCGAATAACCATAATTCTGATCCTGGTACGTACTAGGGCACTGATAATCCCATGAACCTTGGTTATTCTGCTGTTGATACTGAGGTTGAGGCACGAACTGTTTTTGATAACATTGTGCAGATGCCTGAGGTAGGTAGGAGTATTGTTGTTCATGTGAGTAGTATTGATTGAAAAATCCATCCATTTAAACTCAATCTGCAAGATCTTCAGAAAACAATAAAAAAAAAATTTTTCGTTTTTTTTTAAACACACACACACACGAAATCTAAATAAAACGAAGAAAATAAAAACCTAGGCCCAAGCCTCGGTTCACTTACAAGATATCACAACAATATCACACATTTCCCCGGCAACGGCGCCAATTTTTGATGAGCTAAAATCTACCCACTCAAAAATACAATTTATAAAGACTCGCAACTGTGGGTAAACTAACTCTCTAACCAGTAGAGTACCGGGTCGATTGTTAGAATAGCTACAGGAGTACGAGGTCGATCCCAAGAGAAATGTGGTTGTGGGTACCAAAGCGAACGTGGTTCTTAGTCTAGGCGATCAAAGTTGTGGTGGAGATTATTATACTAATGCAAAAAGTAAAGTTTAACTAACAAGATTAAAAAGCATAGCCAAACTATGATCCAACAGGTTGTCACCTCAGGAATGACTTGACAAGGAGTGTGTTTTAACTGATTCAGTTTATATGACATTCACGGGTGTCAACTCTTTATTCTTGCGTTAAGGTCTGAACAACTCTCACTTAACCCCCATACTAGGCTTATTAACCCTCCCTTTAGAGAGCTAACTTACCTAATAAGGTTGACCAGAATAAAAAGCCGCTGAAAAACCTCACAAAAGCATAGGTTTAACGTGTCACTTAGGTTGTCAATATAACTATTAAAGCTATGTTTTAGTGATACTAATACCCGTTCCTTCATCTCGTAAGAATAAGAATCTCACATAGGCATAGTCCTGACCTGTCACTCAGGTTGTCAATCTGACAATCTAGACTATGTTTTAGTGATATCCATATCCCACATCTCGCCGCAAAATGCATCTATAAGCTCGATGTAACAATGAACAAAGTTGTCAATCTCATTCAAAGCTATTAAAATGATCAAAACAAGTTTTAAAACATGAGTTTATCATACGAACGTTTAATTTAAGAGCTACACAACTCCTGACTCATCTCCCAAGGGCGTTTCACCCGTTTTCACATATTTCGGCTATAAAAAAGGTTTAGCTACTCATATATATATATTTCAAGTATATATATATATATATATATATATATATATATATATATATATATATATATATATTAATATATATATATATATATATATATATATATATATATATATATATATATATATATATATATATATAAGTATATATATATATATATATATATATATTGAAATATATATATATATATATATATATATATATATATATATATATATATATATATATATATATATATATATATATATATATATATATATATATATATATATATATATATATATATATATATATATATATATATATATATATATATATATATATATATATATATATATATATATATATATATATATATATATATATATATATATATATATATATATATATATATATATATATATATATATATATATATATATATATATATATATACTTGAAATATATATATATATATATATATATAACAAAATGAAAGAAAACAAGAAAGAAAGAACGAAAAACGGAAACTCTATTATAACGATAATTATTCGAAATTATAACGAAATTACAACTATATATATATATATATATATATATATATATATATATATATATATATATATATATAGATATATATATAGGCCCCAAAATGAAAGAAAAATGAAGGGAAAAGATGAAGAAGGGATGGGGGAAGAAGGGGCAAGGAAAATGGATGGGAATGGGGGGGTATTTATTGGCTCAAAATGGGCCGGTTCGAACCGAGTAGGAGGCCGGTTCGAACCGGGCTCAGTTCGATTCGGTAAAATGCCCATAACTTGAGTTGTAGACCTCCGATTGACGTGATTCAAAGTGCGTTGGAAAGCTTATTTGAAGATCTACAACTTTCATGAAGGACACTTCTTCAGAAAATGCCGTTTTGATGGGCCATTCGTTCGTCGAAGATATAATTTGATTTCCACTAAATCGAATCGATTAGCCACTTGACCACTTGACTTAATGATACTTGAGTTGTAGAAATCCGATTGACGTGATTCAATATGCGTTAGAAAGCTCTTTCAAACATCTACAACTTTCATTAAGGACACTTCTTCAGATAATGTCTTTATGATGGGCCATTCGCTCGTCGACAATATTTCTCGATTTCCACTAAATCGAATCGATTAGCCACTTGACCACTTGACCTAATGATAATTGAGTTGTAGAAGTCCGATTGACGTGATTCAAAATGCGTTGGAAAGCTCTTTCAATGATCTACAACTTTCATTAAGGACACTTCTTCAGAAAATGTCGTTTTAATGAGCCATTTGTTCGTCGAAAATATAATTCGTTAGTGGTACCACTAACCACTGAGCCACTTGACCACTTGAGTTAGTGACACACTCTTATATCCCTAAAAATACCTCTTTTAGGCCTCAAAACATGTCATTACTCGGGATTTTGGTCAACCTATAATTCTGCAATAAACCACCAAAATACCAAACGTAAATCCGACATGACACTCCGGTTACTAAACCGGTACAAAAACTAATAAAAACACGATATTTTATAAAATATTCATGACTTATATATTTTTATGAAATTTAGGAATTAAAGACTCGAAATGATACAAAAGTGCTCAAAATGATATCAGAAACGGGGTGAAAAGTTATAAAAATAACAGTGAATTTTTCCGTCATCAGCACTCAAGAACAAAGCATATTGATGTAAGACATCATTTTATCAGAGACCATGTTGAAAAGGGGGATGTCATCCTAAAACACATACCCACTGAAGATCAATTGGCTGACATCTTCACTAAACCACTCAGTTATGAAAGATTCAGTAAGCTAAGAACTGAGTTAGGAATGATTGAAATTGAATAAGTATCTAACAAATGCGGCTAACCGGAGTAATCGGCTAAGTGACTTCATTAACTCGGTACGACCTTTGCCGTTACGGGAGATACTTGGTATTCGGCGAAGGTAACTTAACCGATTGTTAGGAACAATCAAATGGCGCAACTAAGTGAAGAACCTATTGGGACGGGTAAGTGACCAAATGAAGGCACTTCACCGAAATAAAGACTTGGACAAATTAAAAGTGTGAACAAAATCAATTCGATTACACGTGGAGAATAAGGAAATTATGGAGGATTATTCGTACACACACGTGCGATCAACTTATGATCATGGAGGTAATTATATTATTTTTCGAATTATAAACTCCTCGATTCCCGGGCTCTATCATTACTTGCCTCAAACCACACCCCCATTCCACTCGAATATCGCGATTTTCATACACAAAATCACACCATTATGCCACAAAATCCTTCCATATTCAAACCACGTTCACACTACCCAAATCACACTATATAAACAAGACTTAGAAATTTTCAGAAATCTTTACGCTTTCTTGGCAATTACAAACCCTACTCTTGTTACTTTCTATTACAAACTCAAGTTCATTTTCAAACCTTAGTAAAAATGGCATCATCCTTCTCAAACACCCAAGCTAGATATGAAAAATCGATTGCCACGGGATATTTCTTTCAAGAAGAACACTACTTGAAACAGTGCGGAAATGACGAAGATGCCAAACGATTGGCAGCAGGTTGCAAAATCCTAAATCTATCAACCTTTCTCAATCCGCCCATAACCGAGGTCTGCTATGAAAAGTCCGATTTCCTTCGGAAATCCGCACAATACGTGCCCGGGCTCCCCGCCGAAGAAGGTGACGAGTGGGAAGAAGACAAGATTGTAGCATCTCGTCAACGGAAAAGAAGTGGCGATTACGAGAAAAGGTAATTCACAAACATCTTAAACTTTCAAATAAAGGCCAAGAAAAAGTGACATCCGTATCACAAAACTTGGATGATTTCGGGCAACCATTGCCAAAACGGCAAACCCAGGGATCTACAAAGGTCAATTGTTTGAGATCTCGCTTTAAAGAAACCATTCAATGAGTTCGGTGCCCTAATTGGCAAGACCATTGAAGGAAAATTGGGAGCAAATAATGCAATGACAGAAATCAGAATGAGGCTAATGGGAATCATCTACAACAATCTGCAATTCAACTGGGCAAAATACTTCTTTCTAAGACTCAAAGAGCAAATCCAAGGTGAAGTAAAAGCAGCAAACAAGTAAGAAAGGACAATTCTGGGTGAAAAAGTCATATGGCATTCAGTTACACTACTTGTTGCAATGTCTTAAAGTCGCCACAGTACAACTCCACAAACTGCATGAATCCAAAGTCATGTTTACTTATGTTAAACAACAACAGAAGGTAGGAGAAGGGAAGAGGAAGAAATCCACACGCATCACCACCGGTCAAAGAAAGAAACAAAAGATTCAGCGAAGTCTGGAAACGACAGACTTTGGACAATTGATTGATGAAGAAGAAGAGGAAGAAGGTTCTGACACTGAAGCAGAACAGCAAGAAGAAGAAATCAGTAGGGATGAACAGCACCCTAAAAACGAAAACACTGGAGAGGATGAGGAATCATCTTCAGAAGAAGTTGTACAATTATCTGCAAACGATATAGATGATCGAATTGCAGAATATCTTGAGTGGAAGGAAGGCGATTCCAAACAACAGCTTCAAGACTCAGATCACATGCTTGCTGAAGAAGCATGGCTATTTGATTTTCTGGGAATCACAACTCGGTAGGTGTACTTGATGAATCACCTCTATGGGAAATGGTTGATGCAGCCAAGGCAAAACTGCCCCCCGCATCTCTCGGGAGACAAAGTGATGACTCGAAAGATGATGGAGATGATCATGATCAGGATGATGGTGATGATTATGATGACAATGATGATAATGATCATGATCAAGATGATGATGATGATCTTGGTCAAAATAAAGAAGAGAACTCTCCTGCACCAGATGCAATTGATGACACTACTCTTCTCCGTACATTTTTGAAACCACAAGCCTCCGGCAAACCTACAACTCCAGCAAAGACATCCACTCAACCGTTGCCTGTCAACGTTCCACCTAACAGCAGTAACATTATGGACACTGGCTCAGCTGCCGCCACTCCAGTCAAGACAACCCCCGGCATAGAGATAGGGGGAACAAGGCTCAAGCCACACCAAAGATATACATCTACCCAAATTCTTGAAGATCAAGATGTAAATGCAGATGTCACTCAACATCAAGACAAGGGACAACAAATGGATCTAGAAACAGCTGAAACAAGGCACAGAATCTCTCAGCTGAACACTGGCATTACAAATGAAACTTTTGAGAAAGCGGCAGACTGGTTGGCTGAAGAATTGGAACAACAAGCAATGTATCTCAGATCCATGACTTCAGCTTTTAATGACAAAAGCTCCTCCATTGAAAACAAGTTTCGGGCCATTTATTGCGTAGAATACATTGATGCACAAAATATTGTTGTTCAACAACAAGGAGATCTGATGAAGCAACTCAACATCAATATCACTAACAGTATTACAGGCCTCAGGCAACACATTTCCCAAGAAAACGAATCACTGGCAGTAGCTTTTGGCACTAGACTTAGGAGTGTCAATGAGAAATTGAATGATCATAACAAAAGATTCACATCTATTGAATCAAAACTTGACTCTCTGATTGGAACGGCAGAGGCCACCAATAGCATCCTACTCCAGCAAAGGGATGATGCTGCCAAAAAGGGGGAAAACCTGGATAAGCCTGAAGGATCAACAATCAGACCTCCAAATTTCACTGAGGAACAACTGAGAGCAAGAGACAGAGAAATAAGAATCGAAATGAAGCGAAGAACAACGAAAGAAGGGTCGAGAGAAGAAAGGGAAAAGGCCCTAAAGGAACCCCGCATTGGATTTCCTCACCCCATGCAAAGAAGAGATGATGATAGAGACACAGTCCGGCGGACAAAGCAAAGGCCCGGATCTAGTCGGCAAGAAAGAGGATCTGTCGGTCAACACGGACTCGGCACTCGGAGGAAACACCGGCGAGAGGTAGCGACGGCTCCAAATATACCGGGTGAGCACGTAACTTACACCGGTCATCAAAGCAAAGCGAATATGATGCGTATGTACTTGGACCATGTAAGAGAATTTTTCGTAGTACAGAAGGACTTTATCCTCACTCCTCACAAGATGAAGCTTGGGCCGATTGGCTAAGCTATCGGATGAAAGGATGAGAACTGATATGGCCAAACTCTACAATGAAGTCAAAAGAGAATTTGCACTCTCAAACAAACCAACAACAAACCAAGCTCAGCCATACCACTATCTGCAAAAGGACCAGAAGACTTGCCAGCTGAACAACAAGAACATTTCAAATATATGGCAAAATTCTTCAATCCTATGGGGAGAATGGAGAAACAGGAACAGTGGAGTCTCTACAAAAGACAAATGAGACCATGCCTGATTTCAACAGACTCTTTGCCAGAAGAGTTTTCCAGGGTGTATCTGAATACACAGCTTTGGCTTACTGGAAGTGGAAGTTTCCAGAAATTGACTGGAAAGACATGGAAGAGGTTTAGACTACAAAATTCAAGAGGTACAAGGCTGAATTGAGTAAAATGTAGTTTGTAACACTTGAATAAAGTCTTATATCTTATTGCCCTATGATGGAAGAATAAAATTGTTGAACTTTTATTCAGTTGTTTATTATGAAAATTTTTGATTACTTATGTTCAGGCTTATGAGGGTTTTGGCATCATCAAAAAGGGGGAAATTGTTAAGAACATTTTATTATGTTTTGATGATGGCCATACTAGCTGTTATAGCAAGCTTGAAATAAGTTAGAACTCTCTGTATAAGTCTTTACTTAGAGTCCGACATGTTGTATAAGTTGAGTCGACAAGTATTGTACTAGTTGGTAGGACGGCAAAGCAAAAACGATATTCGGCAAAGTGAAGCCGCAAAGCACCAAAGAGAAGTATGAAGACATTATGGTCCGACCTATAACCAAGGAAGTCCGTGATGACCTTGGATAAGTCTAAGTTATGTTTTAAGTGATGAAACTCAATGTTCAAATATGGTGTACACCGGTCTCACCCAAATCAAGGATCAAGTGAAGTACAAAGACTCTCCAAAAACTAGAACAAAGAAGGAAACAAGAATCGACCGAGTAAACCGACTTTCGGCAAAGAGAAAACAAAACAAAGAAAGAAAGAACTAACGGCTAAGTCGAAGGCTCACTCGACCGTTCTAAAAACGGCGAAGAGACATTTACAAGATCAAATTTGATATACGATGAAGATTCAGAAGATCATGCATTAAATGCACAAATCATTAAAGGATCAATCAAGGACGGATTTTCTGCTACACGTTTGAAGAAAGAATCCGATCACTGAAATCAAGGAGAATACAATTAAGGGGGAATCAAGAATAAAATCAAGGGTTATTCCCTCATTAATATAGCCAACGGACGGAATTTCAAAAACCAAGGTTATTCAAGGCTATAAATAGAAGGCATTGACAGGAAAAGATATAACGATCAAGAAAGAAAGATCAAGCGAAACTCAGTCAATTTGAAAAGCCTTCTCTCTCGAACTTACAAAGACATATCTAGTGATCAACTCAAGTATCGAACTACAAAGTCATACTCGAATTGAGATTGATCAAGCAAGTGTGTGAATCACATTCACATCAAACTCGAAGCAACCGAATCGAGGCAATCCGAGAAGGAGTTGAATCTGTGATAGCCGTTGAAGGATCTTAATCTTAAGGAACAAGAAAAGGAAGACTGAATCACTGAAGCTGTTGCAGTCAAGGGTGATAGTCTTGTAGATTGTGAAGCTTGGGAAGCCAAGGACAATCATACTATTGTATCTTGTGAAAACAATAGTGAATTCCTCCAATCATCACATGAGAAGAGTGGATTAAGGGATTACACCACCCTGAACCACTATAAGCCTTGTGTCAATTTAAATTCTGCAATTTACTTTACAACATTAATTTAATTAGCCTACATCATAACTTATATCTGTGACTGTCTACACTGATTTGAAAACAACATAGTAAGAAGGGACTTATCCGCTGCCTAAAAGCTTTTAAATAGAAGAAAAGTTTTTGAAACTCCACTATAGTCATTCACCCCCCCCCCCTCTGACTATAGTTTCACCCTTCTCTGGGACCAACAATAAAAGGGATTAGTGCCGATATCTGCAAACATAAGATCATCCTTAAAGAGGGTGCCAAGCCGGTCAGGCAGATTCAAAGACGGCTGAACCCACATATGCAAGAGGTGGTAAGGAAAGACGTAATAAAGATGCTTGAATTAGGGATAATTTATGCGATCTCCGACAGTAAGTGGGTGAGCCTCACACAAGTCATACCCAAGAAATGAGGCATCACAGTTGAGCTTAATGATAAAGGTGAGCCCATTCCTACTCGTTTGGTTACTGGTCACAGAGTTTGTATTGATTTCCGCATGCTGAATGATAAGACTAGAAATGATCTTTTTCCCCTCCCCTTTATTGATCAAATGCTAGAGCGTCTGAGTGGTCATGCATTTTATTGTTTTTTGGATGGTTTTAGTGGCTATTATCAAATTTACATCGATATACATGACCAGGATAAGACTACGTTCATGTGTCCGTATGGCACCTTTGCATTCAAAAGAATGCCGTTTGGGTTGTGTAATGCACCCGCGACATTCCAGCGATGCATGGTTGCCATCTTTGCTGATATGATAGAGCGTTTCGTGGAAGTCTTTATGGATGACTTTAGTGTTTTTGGTGATACTTTTGATGAGTGTTTGTCCAACATTGATAAGGTGCTTGCACGTTGTGAGGAGACAAACTTGGTTTTAAATTGGGAAAAGTGTCACTTCATGGTAACTGAGGGGATTGTGTTAGGACATAAGGTGTCGGGGAAGGGAATAGAGGTCGATAGAGCCAAGATAGAGGCAATTTCTAAGCTTTCTATGCCTACAAATCTGAAGACTCTAAGGTCATTCTTGGGTCATGCAGGTTTTTATCGTAGATTCATTCCGGGTTTTTCCCAAATTGCTAGACCTCTTACTCTTCAATTGATGAATGGTGCCCCCGGTGTTTTTGATGCGGCATGCCTAGATGCTTTCCGAACTCTTAAGAAACTTCTTACTTCGGCTCCTATCTTGGTGGCACCTGATTGGTCCAAGGAGTTCGAAGTAATGTGTGATGCGAGTGATTATGCCGTAGGAGCTGTCTTAGGTCAGAAGGTTGACAAGCTGTTTCGACCCATCTACTATACGAGCCATACCCTGAACTCGGCTCAACAAAAGTACGCTACCACGGAGAAGGAACTTCTAGCCGTCGTTTTTGCTTTCAATAAGTTCCGGTCGTACTTGGTTGGGTCGAAAGTCATAGTTCACACTGACCATGCTGCGTTGCAATACCTTTTTGCCAAGAAGGATGCAAAACCATGCTTGTTTAGGTGGATCCTGCTCCTTCAAGAGTTCGATGTAGAGATTAAGAATAGAAAGGGATGTGAGAACGTGGTAGCTGACCATCTGAGTAGGATGGAGCCGGGTGAAGAGAGATGTTTCACAAAAGTTGAGATTGATGACCGCTTTCGCGATGAGCAGTTGTTCGTAGTGGATACGATGCTCCCGGTTAAGCGGGGAAATTTTATTCAGAGAGGGAAGAAAGGGAATCCATGGAATGCCCCATTTGTTAATTATCACGAATGTGGATTCGTAGATCCTGAGTTTGATGAGAACCAGAAGAAGTTTTATAGTGAGGTGAACCGATATGTGTGGGAAGACCCCCTTACTTTTTAGGCTATGTGCGGATGGAATCCTGAGGAGGTGTGTTGATGACAGTGAGATAGAGAGTATTCTCTCATTCTGCCTTAATAAAGAGGCCGGTGGCTGATCAGGGTCAATCAGGTTATAATATACTTGACCACCATATACCAATACTAGCAAGAGGACTAGGCCTATCGTAGTATAGCTATAGTGAATCAAGGTCGATCCCACAGGGAAACAATTGTGGATCATTTCATATAAAAACAATTAATTAAACATGTCAAGGACATAGAGGCGGTCTACGACCAACATAAGACAAGAAAGGTAAAGACACAACTCGACACAACGTAATTAACCTCCCCAATTATAGTCTTTATCGTTTGGACCTAGATAATTTATATAATAAACTGAACTTATTAACTGTCAATCCGTTTGTATCTATCTTAGATTGGCTACGGGAGTCATCCTCTTTAACTTGACTTAGCACCGGTAGGTCACTAGATCACTGTGATATTGTTACGTGACTTCGCCTTTTGGTGCCTCCATCTCATATAACTCACACGCTTACGACTCTAAGGATGCCGATATTAACCATACACCTCATCTAGGCAACATTCCTATGGTTAGGCGTACTTCCTAAACGATCGCATCAGTCTCTGTCCTATTAACAATTACCTGCACGGTCTCATGTTAATCTACGATTTACGTATAACTAGGTGAGCTCAATTCCCAATTACAAAACCTACCTAGATCTCGCTGAAAGTCCCGGAAGATCATTCATGAGCCAACCTAGGAGCCCTATATTGGAATTTCCTAATCATACGCTAATTAAAACAGACGAGCAACGTAGCCGTAGCCATACCTACTGAGATGATAAATTCTATTAAGTTAACCTAACCATAAAGACGTGGCTATTTAACGGATGAACAAGGGGCTCGGTCGACCGAATAGCTGGGCTCGGTCGACCGAATGGTCTTTTCCCCCCAGATTACATCCTTGAACGTATCTCTCAGCGTTTCATCATACACAACGGATTAAACAGTAATTCGTAAAGCATTCATATAAACTAACATAGATACGCATTAATTAAATCAAGTAGATTCATGAATAAATACTAAGTGTATGACGTAGGTTATGGGATCCCATAGACAATGAGTCACCACATCCCTAATGTCATAGCCTAGATCTACATCATCTAGCTATGATTAACTAATTCAAACGATAAAGCATAATTGGGAAATTAATTACTGAAAATAAAAAGACAGAAAATAAAGGCTTACATATTGAAGCCCCTAAATTGCTGGAAACCCTCAAATTATTCTACATTGTATCAAAGTTGTATTATGAATTGTAAGATTGAAGAAATAATGAAGGGATGTATTGGTGTGTTTTTACAAATTTCGTAGCTGCTGCTTATATAGAGGTTGTAACCGACCTAGGGAGGATCTAGAAGATATACACGCAAAAATCCCATAAGTGACCGAACCGACACACTCGGTCGACCGAATGATAGGGCTCGGTCGACCGAGCCCTTTTTCTGCACGTGTTAAACGTTTCTCTCGTCTATCTTGTTCCCCACTGCACGCTTGCGTGTTGATCTGATTAATCTTTCATTTAATGCTCCGATTTTCTTCCTTATTATCTTGAGATTTCTCGATTGCGCGATATTTATCTTCCCGATTTATCACGATCTACAAAATCAGCAATTACCGCACAATAAATCGGTCTTTAATAATAAAAATAGCTAAATACCAAAAATCATATTAATAATCACTTAACATTAAATAATAAATATAAAAAAGTGATTTAATACGAAATATATATTATTTGGCTCGATTTAAGGTCAACGTTGATGACTTTTACGGGTATAATTTGACCGTCATCAGTGGCCACTTCTCGGGCTAGAGAACAGCGTTGAAGGTGTTACAAAGTGGGTTTTACTAGCCCACTATCTACAAGGATGCACATGCGTATGTTAAGACGTGTGATGTCTGTAAACGCTCAGGAAGGATTTCCAAGAGAAATGAGATGCCCCAGAAACCGATAATAGTGTGTGAAGTTTTTGATATATGGGGATTAGACTTCATGGGACCATATCCGTCGTCTTTCGGGAATAAGTACATTCTTGTCGCCTGTGACTACGTTTCAAAGTGGGTTAAGGCAATTGCTTCGCCTACTAAGGACAAACATGTAGTCATACGGTTTCTGAAGAAACATATTCTATCCCGGTTTGGAGTACCTCGAGCAATAATCAGTGACAATGGAAGTCACTTTGCAAATAGAGAATTCGATAAGCTTTTAATGAAGTATGGGGTCACTGATAAGTTAGGAACTGCCTACCACCCCTAGACTAGTGGCCAAGTAGAGGTGTCCAATCGAGGAATCAAAAGAATCCTGGAGAAGACAGTCAATTCCAACCTTAAGGAATGGTCAAAAAGTTAGATGATGCGCTTTGGGCACACCGAACTGCGTTTAAGACACCCATAGGTATGTCACCCTACATGCTTGTTTTTGGCAAGGCTTGCCATCTCCCCGTAGAGGTTGAGCATAAGGCCTATTGGGCGATAAAAAATCTAAATATGGATGACGCATTAATCGGTGAGAGAAGGATGGCCCAGTAGAACGAGTTAGACGAGTTTCGCCTTCAAGCTTACGATTTTTCGGCGAAATATAAGGAGAAGACCAAGATGCTTCACGATAAGTTAATCAAACCGCGTGTTTTCAACGTAGGTGATGAGGTCCTTCTCTATAACACTCGCCTCCATTTGTTTCAAGGCAAACTTAAGTCGAGGTTGTCGGGACCATATAAGGTATTGCGAGTTTTCGACTTGGGAGCCATCACAAACAGCCTCCGTCTAAAAAAGTATGAGAAGTTACCATTCAATGAGGCTCTCGAAATTGTGCATTTGACTGATCCCGAGCCTTGATCAATCGTTTCTGAGTCTCGTCATGGACTTTAAACTTTGACAACTTCGCTCTCATCACTCCACCATCACATCTTTTTATCCTCGCTTCCTCGTTCGTACCGGTAGTATAACTTTGAAAAAACCGGTACTGTATAAGTCATTTGTCGAGCCAACGACGTAAAACAAAGGCGCTCGGTGGGAGGTAACCCACCACTATCTGAGTTTTCTGAGGTTTTGATAATAAATTGTGTTGAAACATAGGCTAGAATCAAAAGGGATCGAAAATTATCTGTTTGGCATAAAGCTGGGGTCAAACGGGCGTCTGCCTTAGGCAAATGCGCATCCGTCCAAGTTGGCAGTCAAACGGGCGTCTGCCTTAGGCAAACGCTCGTTCGTCCAAAATAGCCCAACTCTTTCAGAAAAAGCGTTCGGCTTGTCCCAAACGCTCGTCCAGTTCTTAACTGCCCAGGCAAACGCCCGTCCGTTTGATGCCAACGCCCGTCCGCCCCCTCCTCTATAAATACCCCCAGCCTCTTCATATCTTTTCAAATCAGTTTCCCAACTCGCAAACCCGACTTTTCACGCCCTTTTTCACCTAGATCCTTCGTTTTTAAGCCGATCGGAGCGATTTCAAGTGCCCCAAACACCTCTTGATCTCTTCTTTTCATTTCACAAACCCAAATCCTTCCACAAACACCTGTTGGCCGGATTCGAGACCCAAGCTTAGGCGGTTTTCAAATTACAAAAATCCAAACTTTGGCTATTTTGTGCATCGTTCGGACTTCTAATCACCTCCATCATCATCCTAGCATCCTTATTGGTAAGAATCTATAAGTTTTTCATGTTTTCATTTATGTTTTTTTTTGGGTTCGATTTTCGAGTCGGCCCCTAAACGAACTGCCACTGATTGGGCTTTTTTTCTTTGTTTTGCTTTGTTTTTGCTTTGATGATGATCTGGGGGTGCTGTTAATTGATTGTGGACGTCTGCATTACGGTTGTGGGTCGGTTTTGATATGGTTTGATTGGTGTTTTGTTGGGAAATCCCGTTTGGACGATAACCGGGTTGTTATTTGTTTTGTTTGTACTTGGGTTTGTTGTGGTTGTTTAGTGTGTGATGTTATGGTGCGTACTGGTGATAAAGAGGGGGCCTCATGACAGAATTTTTTTGGGAAGGAAATAGCTCGGGATGCCGGGAAGAAGAAGAAGGTAGTTGAACCTAGACCGGTAAATCCCAACCGAGGGATTGAGATCCGAGAGAGACAAAACCCCCTAGGGCAGCCCAGAGTCAGGCTAGGGTATCCTTGACAGATAAATCGGAGTCTGAGACGGATGATGAGCCGTTGGTGAGAAAGAAAACAGTTGAGCCGGGACCTAGGGTTGAGCAAGCAGTAAGGGAGCCTAGGGCTACACCGGAGGTTAGGGTTGAAGGGGGTGAGCCGATTGTGGAGCCTGTTAGAACCTAGAAAATAGGAACTGAAGGACCCCCAATCCCGTTTGCGAGGAGATTTGTCAATTCCATGGCTTTAGAGGTCTATAACAAACACTATTTGACCCGCACGATGCTTACAGAGCGAGCCTTCCATGAGTATAATGTGGACCAGAACTTTGTGAAAAACCTGACCGATAGAAAGATGCGACCATTGATGACAACCCCGGAGGTGAAGGTGAATGTGACTTTGGTACGTGAGTTTTATGAAAAAAATTCTGAGTCGAGCTTAGATACGGAGATGGTTAAGGTTCGGGGAGTCCAAGTCCCGTTTAGTGCCAAGGTGATCAATGCTAAGTATGGGCTGGCACCGTTCGAGGGTTTAGATTATAAGGAGGCGATCAAAGCAAAACAGGATGCGGGTGAGGACCCGTTAGAGGATCTCCGATTGTTGGTTTGCTCGGATGTACCTTGGACCCTTGGAGGCGGTGGGGTGAGAAAGGAGTTGGTCACGTCGACATTGGCAGAGGATTGGAAAGTTCAATGCTGATTTATCCAGAACCGGTTGCTGCCGAAGAACTACCTTACTCATTTCCACATCGGCGATCTAGGGATGCTGTATGCCCTCAATTTTAAGTTGAATGTGGACGTGGGTCAGGCCATTTATGACGAGTTGGCCACGAACCAGAAGGTATACACCCGCTGTCTGATTTGCCCTCATCTGATTTATAGCTTATGTTAGGACGCTAGGGTCCCGGAGTATAAGGAGTATCACCGGCCTAAGAATCTTCGTTTGTTGCAAAGAGAGAAGGTTCAGACCCCGGCCCAGCTAGAGCGCATGGCATCTCAGCAGCCCAGTTCGTCTTCGGCCCCGACTCAGGCACCACCAGTTCCTTCTATTTCTCCCTCAGTGAGGATGCGGTTGAGCATGGCTAACAGTTTCTGGAACTGGACGGAGGATCAATAGCAAACACAGGACAATATTCTGACTCTCCTAATGCTGATGAGTGAGGGTCGACTACCGAGGGATCCGGCAGCATTTGCCCAGAGCCACATGGACTACCACTTTTCGGATGATATTGAGCGGGCCATCACTCAGATCGTGGCTGAGGATGCATCGTCGTCTGACGAGGAGACGGCGGAGACTGAGGAGGCAGAGACCGGTGCTCCCACTGATGCTACTACAGACGGTGCCGGTGATGGTGTAGCACCCGGCCAGACGTGATTTTAGTTGTTTTATGCTGTTCCTTATATCGTCTGTGCCGAGTGTTAGGGTTGTTTAGGAGCTGTTGATTCCATTTGACACATCTGTATTTTATTTGCTACTACTGTCGGTTTTGAGTTGCTACTTTTATGATGGGTTTTGTAAGCCTTAAGGCACATTCATACTTTCGTTTGGATTTTGGCTTCTATATGTACACATTTTGGATCATTTATATATGTCAAACCTCTGTGGTTTTCTTTTTAGCGTAGATGTTCTGTGTTTCACCCGTTTGAGTCATTTATCCATCTATAGCGATCCACTATGTGCGTTATTGCATATTAAGTTTTCTGACGTGACAGGGCCTTTGTACTATTATACCATTTATCCCATTTCGATATTTTGGCACGAGGACCAAGTCCCGTGTACGTGTTGCATAGTTTCTGTTTTGATAGGGTTTCGGGTTGCGCTTCTATGAGGCTGTCACGGGATTCGATAGCGCCTTTCTGCCGGGTCTAAAGCTAAGTCTTCTTTTCTATCTCATTCACACACTGAGGACAGTGCTTCATTCGAAGTGGGGGGTGGATACGACTTATATTTTTTGTTTTGATTGATACATGTGCCATTAATTGTGATATGCTTAGTTAATGTCCGTTTTCGAGTCAGTTCGTGGCTTAAAATTTTAAAACTTTTCACGATTTGACACCGCATTATATGCATGTTTCTCACGATGGATTTGGTAGATGTCTTAGTAGTCGAGTATTGTATGCCGGGCGATTTTATTTTGTCACGACACGAACCCTTTTTAATGCATGTTGACCTGGGTTGCACTTATTCTGGTTGCGATACACACTTATACTACTAATTTCGAGGCGAAATAGAAAGGTTGACCTAGGCCAGATACGGGATGAGAGTCATGATGCTTCTTTGACCTATCCAGAGCCAAATAAGCCAAAATCCCAACATTATACCCTCGTAACCCCCTTAAGCCTTCATAGGACGGTCTGACCACCGTCCGAAATGAGCCGTTTTGGTTACTTAGCCTGTATTATCCTAACCCTGAGCTTTATTATTGGTCACGTTTCTTTTGATCACCCTACGAGTGGACTTAGTCGTTACTTTAGACACACTTGCTGAAGCAAGTGTGGGGTGGGAGATGATGCATGTTTCGAGATGAGTTGGTTAGTACGAGCTAATATAATGAAGGGGAGGAGCTCGAGGAATCTAGTGTGAGGCTTGTTGGTTCGGAAAAGAAAAATATGAGGTTGAAAAGAAAAAAACAATGAAAAAAAAGAGAGAAAAAAAAAAGAAAGTTTGAATAAAGTTGTAAACTAGGTCAATGGAGGATGTTTTGAGTAGATGAAAGGATGATGTTAAAGTTGTGGTTGTTTATCAATGAGTATAAAAAGATCGAAAGAATTTTGGTGTGGTTTGGTACGTTTTTAAAGCAAGAATACATGAAATGATTAGGTTCACTCGTGTTTTTCTCTTTCTCCAGTTCCAAAATTTCCTTTCGATTAACCCCGTCCCGAGCTTGACATTATAACCCTTCAAGTCCTACTTGACCGTATTTAGCCTCGGTTGCCTCGATTAGTGGAGAATCTAGTCCGGTATGAGTTGTGTGTAGTCATTTGGCCGGTATTAAAAGCCGGTGATCAGTGTGAGTGTAGCCCTCGGTCTATATCACACACACTTCGTTTTCGTGGTAAGGTAGAGTCAAGTGGTGTACATTCAGTGTCTACTTTACTTTTGCCTTGATGTCGTGAGCGCTATGCATGTGTCGTAAAGTTGATCCCTTGGTCTGTTTTAAAGCGCCAAATTTACTCGAGGACGAGCACTTTATTGGCATATTTTGGGTAGATATAGACCTGTTTGAGTGTAATATCGAGAGTTATACGCACGGGGAGTTAAACTGTCACATCGATAGCAAACTCCGCCTTTTTGATGATATTTGACTCATTTCCGAGCACTTTTGTCTTGCAGAATTACGCGTGGTGTTTGTTTGTCTATGTTATTGCAGGACCTAGGTGACTCGAGGACCCGGAAGACGATGTTTTGGACTAAGGGACACGTTCGTAGCACGAGAGTTGGATGAAAGTGGAAGAAAAGCCAAGTTTGGAGTGGAGTTAAGGCAAACGGGTGTTTGCCATACCCCAAACGGGCGTCTGCAGGAAGCCTACATCAAACTGGCGTTTGCCCATCCCAGACGGGCATCCACAGAAGTAATACATCATTCAGAAAGTTGGGTTTTCAGCGGGACGGGCGTCCAAATGACCCCCAAACGGGCGTTTGGGTAGGTTCAGCCCGATTCAAGAAACTCATACAGAACAAACGAGCATCCAGGGTTGCCAGACGGGCATTAAGAGGAATGCGAACGCCCGTCCACTGAAGATGAAACCCTAATATCTTCATATTCTCTAGGCAGACGGGCGTCTGACATGACCTGGACGGGCGTTCGAGACCGACAGGAGCAGATTTTTGACCTACTCTATAAATACATAGCTCATTCAGCCCCTATGGATGCTTGGCCGACTTTAGACTTTTCTTAGGCAATTTAGGGGTGATTTTAGTGTAGTTTGATCACCCTTTGATTCCTTGATCCCATAAATTACATCCTTTGATTCAACACACTTGTTATAGATTAGATTTACTTTTCAAGAACAAAGATTCGACTTTTGGATCGCTTTTATCATTGGTATTTTCTGGATCAGATTTTCTACAAACTATATGGTAATGACTTTCCTTTTATTTATTGTCTTTGGTTTGATTTCAATTCTCATTCCATTTATTAGCATAATCATGAGTAGCTAAATTCATGTGTAATCGGATTATGTGAAAGCGAGCGAAAACCCTAAGGGAGATGAGATTGGGGGTTGTGTAGTGCGTTATTTCATGTTTAAACGATTAATCCACGTCCTAAAAATTATTTTAACGTCTTTGAATTAGATTGATCACCTAGTTCACTGTCACACACATCGAACTTATAAATGCATTTTGCGGTGAGATGTGGGATAAGGGGTTTTAGGATCGTTGCGTAGATTCGGCCTAGTTGTTAGGTCCGTTTCCAATACAGAGGTTTGTCATCGTTGTTCGAGCGAATCTAGAGCTTAATCATGTTAGGTTAATCGGTTTTCTAAAGGGAGAATTAATTAACTTCACATAGGGTGGTTAGATCGAGTTGTTCAGTCTGATCGTTAGAATTAGGGGTTGGCACCCGTGGACGTTAAACTACATTGGATAGGTAGGTCGGTTAAGACACGCTCCTTGTTAAGTCTTTCTTTAGGGGTAAAAGTAGCTCGTGGGATCATAGTTCGACTATACCCTTTAATACCTATAAGTAAAACCATTAGTTTAATCTTTACTTTTGCATTAGTATAACACTCTCCACCATTATTTTGACCTGAACTAAGTTCTAAGTCGACTTTGGTACTTGAACATTACTCCTTGTGGATTCGACCTTGAGACCACTATACTACCGTTGACCCGATACTCTGTCGGTTAAGGTTAGCGGTTAAGTATTTTGCTATTAGGCAGGACCCCATAGATCTGAGTAAATTAAATCAAAAGAAGCTGCAGAAACAGAATTAGAAACATGATAGGGAAGGGCATGTTTCTTCCCAAGACAACATGATTCACAAAAAGATAATTTTCCGCTATGTTTCAAAGTGACATTACATTTATTCAGAACTTGATGCATAACCCTCTCAGAGGGGTGCCCTAACCTTCTATGCCAAACATTGGAAACATCAATAGAAGAAATACAACTAACAAAAGATTTTGGATTATTGAAACTTGAACTGGAGGCACGGTAGCCAGTTGGTCAGGAAAAGACTGAAGACTTGACTGATCATTTGATGGAGTGAAGAGACCTCAGATTTGATGGAATGTGAAGTTGGTACAAACCATTGCTAAGAGTTCCTTCCACCAGGACCCTCTTTATAGCCAGATCCTTCACAAAACAAGAATTAGAGTGAAACTCAAGATAGACAGGATTATCAGTGGTAAGTTTGACACACTTAAGAGATTTTTGGTTATATCAGGGATATGAAGTATGTGATTAATGGAAAGATTAGAGTTACACCTAACTGGAAGAATGGATTTACCAATGTGAGCAATTTTTAGAGACTCACCATTACGCACTAGCAAGGAATCCGAGTCCTCATAGCCTGAATTAAGATGAAGCTGAGATCAGAAGCAATGTGTCTGGTTGCACCACTCTCGGCATACCAGGTAGGGTCCATAAAGGAATCAGATGCTGCTATATAAGCTGCATTAGGCCTAGGATTTGAACCTTGATAGCCAGAGTTAGGACTGTTGTTATTGTTATTGGGAGGTTGTCTAGGGTAGTTGGAGTCATACCTGTAGTAGCATACATCAGCAGTTGTCCAGTTCTACTACACAATTGACAAACAAGCCTAAAAGCTCCTTGTTGTTGCCCAGATCTTCCACCATTATTCCTGCCTCTTCTCTTGGAGCCTCTGCCACCTCTGTTACCCCTTTCAGACTCCTGGTTTCTATGATGGCATTAGGCCTTGAGTTAGGTCTTGGTCCACAACTTTTTTGGGCTGTATAGTTGGCTGATGGAGCAAGAATATCAAGTGTAGTGGTAGGATTAAACCTGGCCAACAGTCTCTCATGAATAATAAGTTGGGACTGGACTTCTTTCCAAGACAAAGTGCCTATCCTGGAGGTGATATTAACTATCACTGACTCATAATCTTTGCCTAACCCTCCAAGAACAACCAGCACCCGCTTTGCATTAGATATAGGACAACCAGCAGTAGCCAAACCATCAGAGTAGGACTTCATTAATGCCAAGTAATCCATCATAGAATGAGTTTCTTTGTCAGTCCTAGTTAACGCACCCTTGTATTCAAGTAACCGAGCCTCAGACCTATTATTGAACAGTGTTTCCAGAGTATGCCATACTTCAGATGCAGTATTACACCCAATTAACTCAACCAAAGCTTGCTAAGTCATTAAGGCCATTAACCAACCAAACAAGAGAGAATCCATTGACATCCACTCATCATAAGATGGATTAGCCAACTGTCCATACACAGGATGTTAGGAAATCAACTAGTTTAACGCAACGGAATTTAAAATTTTGATTTCCGATCCCAAGATCGACTTTGTTTAATAAAATAAACACGTTAAGTAGTTGACGGTGATTACCTTGCTTGATCTAATAGATCGATGCTTTGACGGTCAAAGGAGAGTAGTAGTGCGCGCGAGCCGTCCACGTGTCCGGCCTCTATCGATATCCACACGAACTCCTCGCCGGAATCCTCCTTGGATTGCTACTTGATAACGCCCAAAATGGTACCAATAATTATACCTATATTCACCCCGAATTCTGCTCAAGAGAGGATAAATAGGCTCGTTATTATATGGAATATGTGTTAAATGCTATGTGAGTGTTTCCAGGATCGTAATTCTGCATCTATGCTATGTTCCCGAGGTTTTGGTACTGTTTTGTCTCGTTTTGCATGTTTTATAGGATGTACCAAATCTGGAGCATTGGAGAATGGATATGGACCAAAGGAAGTATGTTGGGCGAAGTGATTGAAGTCCAAGAGAAAGTCTGCTGAAGAAAGAGAGGAAAAGTAGGCCCGGTAACCCGAGGGCTAGGCCCGGTAAACCGGCGACTTGTTCGACACGAAATTGATTCTGCCGTATTTTCTAGGTTGATTAGGGTTTTAGAGAGTCTTAAGTCGGTCACTGTATCTATATAAGGCCGCGTTTACAGATTATTATATAGAATGATACATCTTGAATATCTTTGAATATATTACAATTATTATTATACAATAAAGTTTTCTTGAGCTTTGGAGAGTTATTTCGGGTTTCCACCCTTCTTCCATCATCTCTAGCTTGAGTAGATCGAGCTAGATCTCCATTATTGAAGGTATGAAGCTTTGAATGTTCCTTTATTGTCTTCAATATGGTAGGTCTGTTCGTATTTATGTGTTTTAATTAATCTGCATGTTTAAAGACCCCATAATTTACTTATTTTAATCATATCAGAGCAATGTAGATCTAGAAATTAGGAAAAGCTTTCCTCGGTAACCCGGCGGTCTATACCGGCTTACCGAGGCAATATTTAGAAAACCTAAAACTGGGATTCACTACAGCTACGTTGATCGACAGGTTTAATTAACAGTAGGTTAGATCTGGCCAATCTGCTTATTGTAATCGTAAACTGGCATGAAATACGAATAGTTAAGTGCTAAGTTTGGACATAGTCTAGAATGGACCCTAAGAATGTGTTGATCAATGTCGACAGCTGTCTAGGAGGGTTAGCGGTATGAGTTAGCGCTCGATATCGGAAATTCTAGTTCTCTATGCGTATGGGCTATTACGGACCAATTAAGGAGGGTAGCTTGCGTATAGATTGTCTACTACCAATGTCGGAGTAGATAGGAGTAGGAATTGCACCCGTAGCTGATAATGATAATTAAAACGAAATCTCACGATTAATCTAAGGAATTATGGGGGGAAGTAAACATAACGATTAATTATTCCAAGTTAGTAGATCGGTGAGGAGAGGGTGATGAATACCATGTTTGTTTTCTTTTATGTTATTGTTGGTCAATGACCGCCTCTATGTTTCTTATTAATTAGGTTAGAATCGTTTATACTTATAGTTGCATTGTCTCTGTGGGATCGACCTTGACTCGCATTTACTATACTACGATGTACCTAGTATTCTTGCTAGTAATATCGACGTTAGTGACTTCCACGCGATCAAGATTTTTGGCGCCGTTGCCGGGGACAACGACCAATTGTAAATATAAACATTTTAATTCTAATTAAGAAGTCGTTTTTATTTTATTTTATTTTATTTTGAGTCTTGAGTCGTTTTGTATTAAACCTGCATTGTTAAACGGCCAGAAAAAGAAATTTCAGGGCCGGTTTACCGTGGCTACCCCCCGGGTTACTGAGCCCAGAAAAATGGATTTCTGTACAGTTCTTGTTATTCTGTGTTATTCCCTGTTTATTTTAGTTAGTAGGTCCGCAACAGTTGGGATCACACCCAACTGAAGCGGAAGTTGCACAAGACAAGCAGTATGCCTAGAACAATATTGAACATCGCACCATTTTTCATGTACCCTGGATCTGAAGCAAGATTGCATTATGAAGCTATAAAGAAATGGTTGGAAAAGGAGAAAGAAGCAATCAAGCAAGAGCCTGAAGAGAACTTAAAGGAGTATAGCACGTATCGTCCAGGTGAGTTCCCTTATGAGTTAATTGATATATCGTCTTCGGAATATGATTCTGATGATCCTGAAGAGGATCCTGACATGATATTTTCTGAGCCCGAGGATTACCCAGACTCAGACACCATGGTAAAGTTAGGAGACCCTGGCACGTTCCGACTCCCGGTTTTTGTTAATGGTATATCAGTAGGATTAGGTCTCTGCGACTCTGGCTCGAGTTGCAACATTCTACCCCTTTTCTCTCTGTCAAAAGATCAAGCTTCCAGTTGTAATGAATCAAACCAGGACCATGACGTTCATCGATAGAACTAGAGATATGCATGCCGGGCTTCTTAGGAAGTGTACAATAAAGGCAGGAGGGTTCACATATCCTATTGACTTCACGGTCATAGATGTACCTGAGGACCCAAGTGCCCCAGTTTTGTTAGGGAGACCTTTCTTAGCGACAAGTAGGGCGGTTATGGATTTTGATAATGAGGAGATTACTCTAAGGTTGAATAATGACGCTGTATCTTTTAAGATCTTAGAACCCCTAAAAAACCGACCGGGAAGTTACAAGATGACGTATGCTTCAAGAAAGGTGGAAAATATGGAAATAGAGGGGCATAAGAATAGAGAGGTTTTAGTAGAAACCGTTGAGCAAGAATTTATGTGACTAATGCTGAGAAAAAGAGAAAAGAAGGACCACGACAAGATGCTCACGGAAGCTAGTCCTTCCGTGTTGCGTAGTGAACGAGTTGAGCTAAAAGTGGAAAACGTGGAGTCCTTGGGTTCAAAGTCTAAATCTCAACGCAGAGGCAGACCTAGCACGCAAGCAAAGAAAGAAAGGCGTGCTAGGAAGAGAGCTCAAAAAGGTTCTATAAAGGTACAAGCCTTTGGAGCAAAAGTTTTGCGAGTTAAAGCTCCGACCCTTGAATGATCGGAGATCTGAAGAAAGTCGAGCTGGCGACTATAAACTCAAAACTATTTTCTTTAAACCCTTAGTAGATTAGGAATGAATAAAAGTAGCCAGATGAATGGACAATCTTTTTTCATCCTACCGCACCCTTAGGCTTGAAACCGAATGGTTGTGGAAAGGTTTTTTTTACTCGTTACGGATTATAGTGAAGTAAGTTAGGTTTTGAGTCGGAAATAGCAATAGAAAGAGTGAAGGTCTAATCAATTTGAGATCAAAATTGAGCAGAGAGGTTGAGCATAGTATGTAGTGAAGGTAGAGAGAAAAATATAGGAAAAAAGTCCCCCCCGGTAAACCCTAGGCTACCTCCAGTTTACCGAGGGTGAATTTTTAGATTTCTGAACGTCAAGTTGTAAAGCTGAATTTTTAGAGACACGTGGAGGACACACGTTGCACCAGATATGGTCAGTCAGCAGAAACGCCACCCTTTTTCCCTCTTTATAAATTTTTTATCCTTTCCCACACTCCACCATAACTCCACCTCAATCCCATCAATCACCTCCTCAAATCTCTCACCCTAATTACTTCTCTATCCACTATCCCACCAATACCTTTTACATTCACTCATTTCTTTTATTTAAACCACCCATTCACCACCATTCTTATCACTCCATTTACTATCATCCCCTCAATTCATCTAATTCTTTCATTTCTTCTTCCTTTTTCTAATTCGTCCACCATATTACCACCATTTTCTTCCATTTTCCAAACCCTAAACACCCATTTTCCACCCCTGTTGCTGATCTGTAGTGTTGTTGCTGTGGTGAAGTGCTGAAATTATTCATCTTGTGTCATCAGAAGCACATTCCCTGAAAGAAAATCCGAAAAATCCGGCCGGTAACCCGACCAGGACTACCGAGTTACCGGGGTGAATTTTCCATAATCAGCTTCATTGTCAGCTTCTATCATCATTTAGGATGGGTCCAAAGCGTAGCCGTTCAGCTGTTCGTCCAAGTGGCTATCAGAGTGTGTATGGATATGCTAATCCCTTGATAGACGGGGTGGAGCAATTCCATTCTTTAAATATTTACGAGTCGTTCTGAGGGCATCGGAACGAAAGACCAGTGGCTCGAGAACGAGGGGAAGACTTGGACGATTGCGGTTCGATTTTGCCGGGTGCTCTACAAGAACATGATATATTGGACATGGCTGAGGCACCGGCCCAGTTCAACGCCACGGTGGTAAGGGAATTTTATGCTTATGTTTCGCATAACCCCGGAGCAACATATGCTATGGTTCGCGGTATCAAGGTTGACTTCTCTATCGAGCGGATCAACGCTTATTTTGGGGTTAGACATCCACCGGTGGGCCCGGATGAGTACACATCCTCGAGCAATATTGAAGATCTTGAGAGGATGAACATGATTGCTGATTTCTTTGGGGTGCAATGGAAGCGCAATCCTGCCGGAGCCCCCCACCATCTTCATAGAGAATGATTTATCCTGGGACCGGAAGATGGTTAACAGATTTGTTTGTGCCCGCCTTCTACCGACCAAGCACACGGTCTCTGTCACCACCAAGAGGGTGGAATTGATTGTTTATCTGGAGTAGGGATCTCCAATCAACATCAGTCTACTGATGCATAGCCGTATCCATGAGCTTGCTGCCGCTTCTAAGCACGATTTGTTACCATACGGGCCGATGATTGATATGTTTGCTTTGGAGGACGAGGTGAAGATGCTCGTCAGTGATGATTGGGAAGACCCTGAGCTGAAGCTCAGTTCGCGGTCAGCTTCGAGAGTAAAAAGACGGGTCAGAGCAGAGAGGGAGCGTACTCCGGTCCTCGGAGCACCCCGGACTCAGAGAGCCTTTCTTGAGGAGCACTCGCGAGAGATTGCGAGTTTGCACCTCAAGATGGATAGGATTATCGATTACTTTGGCATACCTTCCTCGACCCCGCCACCTAGGACTGCCCCTCATCATAGAGCATCCTCTTCCACCGCTGCTGCCTCCAGTTCTGGTTCACCTCCCAGTTTTGAGCCTAGAGATGACTGGGAGGGTTATTCTGAAGAGGACGATTAGATTTTCTTTCTTTTTATTGTTGTTTTCCATTTTCTTGTTTTTATTTTTCCTATCTAGTTGATGTAGCGGAATTTTATAATATAATGATTTTGTCGGCTTAAATTGTTTTGGAGTTATTTATTTTCTCTTTTACTGCCGCTCTTTTATTATACAGTTTCTTGTCACCACTATTCTTCTTGGTTTGTTTGATTTATTTAGCGTAGATTCTTCATGGACTACTTACATGAGCCCGATGATTTGTACGACGATCCGATTCTTCTTTTGGTTCCACGCTAAACCGAAGCTAAGTTCCTTTTCATTTTTATTTTCCATCTTACACATTGGGGACAATGTTTCGATTAAGTGGGGGGTAAGGGATGTCACTTAGCTTTTTAGCATTATAGTCCATGAATTGTGCGATTATCTTGATTCTCTTTGATGCACGATTCACCACTTAGACTTTGATTCGTTTCGACAGAATTTCGAAAAAATATGATATCTCTGTTTTACTTTGGAAGAGTAAGAGAAAGTGTCCACTTCTGAAGTGGTGGCGTATTAAGCGCATATTCTTTTATGAGCCACCATTTTAAGCACGTATAACTCACTTCCCTTGGTGTGCAGTCGTAGCATATTGCTTTGACTAGAGTTGACCCTGGCTTCATCACGAATCATGTTCCACCAACGCTTATAAAAGTAAAGGAATTTCGGATTCGGTAGTTTATCATGAGTGGGGCTGTGAGGATAGCTAAATCAATGAGAATTCACCCGCCAAGAAAGAGAAATGCATCTAAATATATACATCTGTATTCTCTTTGGAAATATTTTAGTCGATGGAGCGTAAGACGCACGACTTTTGCATAGACCGATAAACATGAATCTAAGAATAATATATGCTCGGTTCTCGATCCACCTTGCCAGCTCAATTAATTAATAAATAACATTTTTGAGACTGGTTAGTTAGACTACAGGTTGGAGTAATATGAGATTGTTTGCATTACTAAGCGGTTGTGAACGTTATTGCACACACACATTGGCTCATGACGTGAATAGTGTTTAATGCATTATTGATGGATATGAGTAGCATGATCTTGATCTTGACTTTGTGAGACGTAGTGGTTTTTAATTAACTTGTATACTGATCAGGGATGTTGTTTTCTTTTCGCCTTTTTGCTCAGGATGATCAAAGCTAAGTGGGGGATAGTTTATAACGCCCTAAATGGTACCAATAATTATACATATATTCACCCTGAATTCTGCTCAAACGAGGATAAATAGGCTCGTTATTATATGGAATATGTGTTAAATTCTATGTGAGTGTTTCCAGGATCGTAATTCTGCATCTATGCTATTTTCCCGAGGTTTTGGTACTGTTTTGTCTCGTTTTGCGTGTTTTACAGGATGTACCAAATCTGGAGCATTGGAGAATGGATCTGAACCAAAGGAAGTATGTTGGGCCAAGTGATTGAAGTCCCAGAGAAAGTCTGCGGAAGAAAGAGAGGAAAAGTAGGCCCGGTAACCTGAGGGCTAGGCCCGGTAAACCGGCGACTTGTTCGACACGAAATTGATTATGCCGCATTATCTAGGTCGGTTAGGGTTTTAGAGAGTCTTAAGTCGGTCACTGTATCTATATAAGGCCGCGTTTACAGATTATTATATAGCATGATACATCTTGAATATCTTTGAATATATTACAATTTTTATTATGTAATAAACTGGCATGAAATACGAATAGTGAAGTGCTAAGTTTGGACATAGTCTAGAATGGACCCTAAGAACGTGCTGATCAATGTCGACAGTTGTCTAGGCGGGTTAGCGGTATGAGTTAGCGCTCGATATCGGCAATTCTAGTACTTTATGCGTATGGGCTATTACGGACCAATTAAGGAGGGTAGCTTGTGTATAGATTGTCTACTACCATTGTCGGAGTAGATAGGAGTAGGAATTGCACCCGTAGCTGATAATGATAATTAAAACGAAAGCTCGCGATTAATCTAAGGAAATTATGTAGGGAAGTAAACATAACAATTAACTAATCCAAGTTAGTAGATCGGTGAGGAGAGGGAGAGGAATACCATGTTTGTTTTCTATTATGTTATTGTGGGTCAATGACCGCCTGTATGTTGCTTCTTAATTAGGTTAGAATCGTTTATACTTATAGTTGCATTGTCTCTGTGGGATCGACCTTGACTCGCATTTACTATACTACAATGTACCTAGTATTCTTCCTAGTAATATCGACGTTAGTGACTTACACGCGATCACTACTAGAAAAATCTGGTTGCTAGACCGACTTTTTCTCTCTCTCTAAAACTCTCTAGATGAAGTTCTCTATTTTTCACAAGAATTATGAACTCTTGGAATTATGATGTACAAAAGAGCTAACCAACCTTTTTCTTTTATAGGTGAAGGTGACGCCCCTATTGCCTCATAATCTGATTAGGAGAAGTTTCTAGTAGATTGATGAGAAAGAAAGCATTTTCCTAATAAAATAAGGAAAATCACTTTGATTGATATATCTCTTTTAATTTAATATCTTATATTAAACAAATCTAGGATATTGCCAATATCTAATATTGAATATCTTTATCTTATTATCACAAATCTATTTTCCCAAAATCAATTAATATCCAATATTAATCTATGATAATATCATTAATTAAATTGCACAATCCAAATGTATCTCATACACTTAAATGTGGAACCCTATATGTCAATTAATTAACTTCCGAAATATTCTTTAATTAATCAATATAATTAATATCTTATATTTAATTTATTCATAATAAATAAATACCGTCACATTAATTTAATCACTATAACATTTTATAGCCGAGAGAAATGCCAATTACGAAAATACCTTTCATACCTAACGATCACGGAATAGCGTCTAGCAACACACCATGACCCCCAATCATCGGAAGAGTCAAAAGTAATGACTACTACCTTTCATGTGAAACAGTTACCGTGTAAAAAGAATCCAATCGATGTAATAATATCCATACTATCGTATCTCGAGTGTCGGTACATTAACGATAGTATCTTATAATCTGGATATCATGCTCTCTCAGAATAACTCATTTACTCCCAATTTGCAAAGATTCGTGAGAGCTAGACATTCCTTATAGGAAGGTCATTTCGGATATTCACACCTAATCATAGGATACGCCGGACGAACAAACAGGTATCCTACGTATGCTTCAATATCACGCCCGAGCACTAACGCATGCAATGTTCTAAAAGTCGGTAGGCGCTACTCGGGCGGCAGGGTGGGGAGTTGGGACTAGTCGGCTAGGCGGGGGACTAGTCGGGGACTAGGCGGTTTTGGGTTTTTTTTAATTAATACTAATAATAATGGAATTGACAAAAACAAGAATAACAAAATATTATTAAAAACCCCCAAAAATAATGATACTACTACTCTAGTAATATTAAGTACTAACCTAACATAAGTCCAAAAATTCAATTCACAAAATAAACACCAAAAAACATACGTGATACGTCCAAAATAAAAACACTCAAAGTCAAGCACTGAAGTTTCAAAAAAAATCATAATACAGACAGCCTAGGCCGAGTTGAGCCCGACTATCCCGCCTTGAACCCGACTTTCCCGCCCAGAGGGCGACTAGTCCCCAACTAGGGACCGACTAGAGACCAGCCCGCCAAGACAGGTCCGACTAGTGTGTACTCGGGTCGGTGGAGGGCCTACTAGCGCCTAGGCGGAGCCTAGTCGGCCGAATTTTAGAACACTGACCGCATTATCGCCCCATGGCTAGGAGAAACCTTAATAGTGTCAAAACAAGACAATCCACACCGTGATTCCATGAAGACTCCGGTCCTAGGATAATTACACAATTGCCACATACTATGACACTTAATGTAAGTAGGTCAGTCTGACGTATGCATTCTCTAATACACATCCACGTACAGTCCAAGCGTCTCTACACTTAGATAGATGAGATCTATCCTTATCTTCAATAAGATAGAAGACATCTAATACGTGCTAGCCTAATCATACCATCAATGTCCCGTTGGACAGTACATACGACTAGTGACATTTAAGTATCAAATTTATTAAAGCGATTAGAGATCTCATCAACCATGATCACTATCATGGTTTCTCTATCACAGTTTAATACTAAGGACGTTACTATATATACACATTCAATAATATAAAGATAAACAAAATATATAATAACAGAAGTGCTTTTATTAATCATAATAAAGTTATTACATAAACTAAATAGACTGTAAATGACCCGACCCGGTCGGATCCGGTCCAACCCGATTGGGTTTAGGACACAATTTCAACAATCTCCCACTTGTCCTAAAGCCAACCACCCATATGCCTAAGCCCATGCATGTGAACATGTTTCTCATGCTTTTCCTATGACAATGCCTTGGTTAACGGATTAGCTATGTTATAATCCGTGTGGACTTTCTCTTTCTTTACATCTTCTCTATCAACTATCTCTCTAATCAAGTGATAGCACCGTATCACATGTTGGAATTCTGATGAGACCTTGGTTCCTGTGACTGAGTAATTGCCCCATTGTTCACAGTACAGTGGGACTGGGCCTTCAATAGAGGGAACTACACCAAGTTCAGTAATGAACTTCTTCATCCAAACTGTTTCTTTTGCCGCCTCCGAGGCTGCTATATACTCGGCTTCCATTGTAGAGTCTGCAGTAGACTTCTGCTTGGAACTCTTCAAGCTCACTACTCCACCGTTAAGCGTGAAAATAAATCCAGATTGTGACTTCAAGTCATCCTTGTCAGTTTGAAAACCGGCGTCTATGTAACCTCATAATACCAAATCATTGTCCCCGAAAACCAGGAACATATCCCTAGTACGTCTTATGTACTTGAGAATATTCATGACTGGAATCCAGTGACCATCACCTGGATTTTCCTGGTACCCGCTAGTCATACTTAGAGGGAATGAGACATCCGGTCTAGTGCACAACTTGGCATACATGATGGACCCAATAGCCGAGGCATAAGGGATCATACTCATTTAAGCCCTTTCCTCCTCTGTCTTAGGAGACATTTCCTTCGATAGGAAGACCCTATGTGACATGGGTAGCAATTCTCTCTTGGACTGCTCCATGCTGAATCTCTTCAGCATCTAGTCTATATTGGTGGATTGTGATAGACCTAGCAACCTTTTATATTTATCTCTATAGATCTTGATTCCTAGAATGTAGGTTGCTTCTCCCAAGTCCTTCATAGAGAAGTTCTAGAATAACCAAACTTTAACTAACTGTAACATAGGAATATCATTCCCTATGAGCAGTATGTCATATACATAAAGCACTAAGAAAACTACGGCACTCCCACAACCTTCTTGTAAACACATGGCTTATCTTCATTCTTGATGAAATCAAACTGTTTGATAGTCTCATCAAAATGAATATTCCAACTCCGAGAAGCTTGCTTCAACCTATAAATGGATCTTTGCAACTTGCATACCATCCTATCATCATTGGTCGTGAAACCCTCAGGTTGTGTCATGTACACTTCCTCGGTCAGATTCCTGTTAAGGAAAGCTGTTTTCACATCCATCTGTCAGATCTCATAATCATGGTATGCTGCAATAGCAAGCAGAATTCTAATAGACTTTAGCATAGCTACTGGTGAAAAGGTTTTTCGTCATAGTAAACTCCTTGTCTTTGTCTATAACCCTTTGCCGCCAACCTTGACTTGTAGGTAACTACATTACCATCCATGTCAGTCTTTCTCTTAAAGACCTATTTGCACCCTATGGGAACTATTCCTATAGGCGGATCAACTAAGTTCCAAACTTGGTTGTCCTTCATGGATTCCATTTCAGAATTCATAGCTTCCAGCCATTTCTCTTTGTCATGCCTCATCAACACCTCCTCGGAAGTTTTAGGGTCCTCATCTTCCATGAGATATACGCCAGTGTACCTTTTGGGTTCACGACGTTCCCTAGTGGATCTTCGAGATGTCTGTGTTTCAAGAGCAGATGCTTGCACCTCATCTGTATGTGGTACCTGCTCTACTTCCATCAACTGACTGTTGTCCGTAAGTGGTTCTTGAATTTCTTCAAGATCAATCTTGCTCCCACTGAACCTATCTAGAATAAACTCTTTCTCTAGAAAGTGGCCAATCCGGTAGACAAACAGCTTTTGTTCTCTTGGATGGTAAAATTGGTACCATTTGGTTTCCCTAGGATATCCCACAAACAGACAATTGTCAGATCTAGCCTCTAACTTATCAGACATCATCTGCTTCACATATGTCGGACAACCCCCAGGTTTGAGATGACCCAGACCGGGTCTTTTCCCTTTGAACACTTCATAGGGCGTCGACTCAACGATCTTTGATGGAACTCGATTAAGTGTATAGGATGTTGTTTCTAGAGCATACTCCCAAAACGATTTTGAAAGAACTGCGTAGCTCATCATGGGTCGCACCATGTCTAGCAAAGTGTGATTTCTCCTCTCAGACACGCCGTTCATCTGAGGCGTTCTAGGTGGAGTCCATTTAGGTAGAATCCCATTCTCCTTTAAGTAATCTTGAAACTCTTCATCTAGGTATTCTCCACCTCGATCAGATCGAAGTGTTTTGATTTCTTTACCTAGTTGTTTCTCCACTTCATTTCTGAATTCCTGGAACTTTTCAAAGGCCTCAGACTTATACTTCATTAAGTATACATAACCATATCGAGAATGGTCATCAGTGAAGGTGATGAAATAAGAGTATCCTCATTTGGCTTGAATTGACATTAGGCCGTAGATATCAAGTGGTATGAGCTCAAGCAATTCATTGGATCTAATCCCGTTGCCACTAAACGGTGACCTTGTCATCTTGCCAAGTAAACAAGCTTCGCATGTATCAAACGATTCGTAATTGAATTGATCCAACATTCCATCTTTATAGAGCTTGGAAATGCGATTCTTATTTATATGGCCAAGTCTACAATGCCACAAGTAGGATTCATTCAAGTCACTTATCTTAGCTTTCTTATTGTTTATAATAAGCACATCAACATTCATATTTAATATGTAGAGACCATTGTCAAGTTTTCCATTACCATAGAATATTCCATCACGTGAAAAGAACAACATTTATTCTTAAACGTAATAGAAAATCCTTCAACATCCAATGCAGAAATAGAAATAATGCTCTTCGTAAGAGCAGGAACAAAATAACAGTTACTTAATTCTAGTACTAGCCCACTGGGCAATGAAAAAAAATAAACTCCTACGGCTAGGGCAGCAACATTTGCTCCATTCCCACACGCAAGTCCACTTCTCATTTCCTTAGATCTCTAGTCCTTCTTAGTCCCTGCATATCCGTGCAAATATGAGAACCACATCCAGTATCTAATACCAAGTGGTTTGACTTAGAAGAAGCAATATTGATCTCAATCATAAACATACGTCGAAGCATCATTATGCTTGTTCTACTTGGTGCTCAAGAAAGCCTTGCAGTTTCTCCTCCAATGACCAGTTTGACCACAATGGAAGCAAGCATCCTTGGATTTTTCTTTGGCTATCTTAGGCTATGGCCCAGCTTCTCAAGCCTCTATTTGTATCCGATCATCTTTAGCACATGCGAGCCAACTTGGGTACCTGGAGCCATCTTGCAACCAAACAACGCTTTTGAGACCTCGTACCTCTCAGTGCGAGACTGAAAAGCATAGAGCTCCTTTACGTGAGCCATAATGGTATGTGCATCCATAGACTCACGTTGTTTCTGAAGTTTTGGTGTCATAGAAGCAAGCATGATACATGTAGCCTCGTTACTGTCAGAACTGTGTTTTGCATGCTTCTTAACCGATTCCTCATTCGTAGCATCTTCGGGATCCTTGGTTAAGGGTTTGTCCATGACATAGCCAATGCCTTCATGTCTCCAAACGATTTTGAGTTTCTTTCCCAGTCGAGAAAGTTTGAATTGTCAAGTTTGTTATCAATGATAAAACGAAGGTTCAATTTGTTCGACATTTCTACAACAATAAAGTAATGATAATATTTTTAATTTATTTGGATATTGTTGTTTATTAGGGCATTCATTTGTGTTGGTCCCTTGGAAAGGCTAACACAAGTTTAGAGGGGGGGGGGGGTGAATAAACTTGTCACTAAAAACTTTCCCTAAGCTGGATTTTAAACAAATTATGGTTCAGTTAAAACTTGTGTGGAGTTAAGCTGACTAAGCTGAGTTTAAGTCAAACGGACTTAATCAAAACTGAGTCAACCGGCAGCGGATATAATTCTAGCCTTTTTCTTGATCTTGTTATCCTTTTATGAAAACTGAGTGTGGTAAACTGAATTCTGATGAATATCAGTTTGTGAACTGTGAAGTGTATAACAATCAATTATCAAAATGTTGTAAGTAAATGCTGAGTAAATGCGTAAAGTAAATAAGGCAAATATTATAGAGGTTCCAAGTGGTGTAATCTTGTACGTCCTCTCTTCCCCTGTGGTGTGGAGGAAAATTCCACTAGAACTTCTTGAGGTGAACAGTTACAAAAAGTCCTAAACAATAGTCCTTGGCTAATCCCTTGCTTCACTATCTAAACAGTTGTAGAACAGGTAGAACTCCTGCTCTTCAATTGCTTGAACACTGGCCCTTGGAGGGTTGAATTGCCTATTCACCAGCTACCACCACAAACACAGTCTGCCCGACTGCCTGTAACAACTGTCCTTGACAAAACCTTCCCGGTTTGCTTCACAGTCTAAACCTTTGATATAGAATCAAGGTTGGATGGAGAATCAATGAATTGATTCTTATTTGTGGTTCTTCAAAGTGTCTGATTCTTGATAAATTCTTGGTAGCTTGAACACTTGAAAAAATTCTTGATATGATCTTGTTAAAGCGCAGAGATGATAGCAATTCGAATGATTAATGCACACGTTAATTCTTATTAAATCTCTGTGTATAAACCTTGGTGCAAAGTCCTCTATTTATTGTGTAAGGTCCAACGTTCATTTGGCTTAAATTCGAATTGTATCAACGTCTATCTTGTAACAAATATATTTTCTGACCGTTCTGTTGTGTCAGTATTTCATCCAATAAATTTGCTTCCTTTATAACGTTCGACTGTACTATCAGCTTGTTGGAGGACTGACATATAAAACTGAGTTTCCTTATCAGTTTTATACTGAGATTATCACTTGTCAGTTTCTTGACTAACTTGGGGCATTAACTGAGATTTTACTCTTCTTTAAATATCAGTACTCCAGTTTTTCATCTGATTATAATTGACTTAATCAGAGTACACCATGACTCATTATCTTCTAAGAATTCATTGTCCTTATGATTCTTAGGTCTTCATACAAGATCCATATAGTCTCTCAGGTCACGACAATTTTGCCTGAAGTCTATCTTTACAGTCTCGACGTAGTCTTCATAACTGAGTTGGAACCCTCAGTTCTTCAATCTTCTATACCTGAGTCTGTGACCCTCAGTTCTTCGATATTCTAGATAAGCCAACTGAGTCTGTGTCCCTCAGCGAACTTATCTTCTTCAGTTTCATATAGTGTAGTCGAGTCGGTTGTTTATCTTGATGATTTCCAGTTTCCTAAATGATTTCCAATTTTCAGTTTTACGACACACTAACTATTACAGTGCTTGTCTGATGTAACCTATACAAATATCAGACTCTAGTAAAGCCTAAACATTCAGTTCTAGACATCTTTTAGCTTTTCACTATAACAGCTAGCTTCATCACTTCATCAATGAGCTTAAGGTAGTACTTTGAATAATTATGATGAATTATCATCAAAACATAAATTTTATTTCCAACAAATTTCCCCCTTTTTGATGATGCCAAAACACTCCCTAAAAGAAAAGCTTAAAGATCAAAACAATGTAAAACAATGTAAAACTGGAAAACTGGATTTCATTAGAATGAGCAAAAACTGGAATAGTTACATTTAGTCCAAACAACAGTGGTTAAAGACTAAGCTTTTTCTTAACTGAAATAAACATCTTCTCCTTGTCATACAGACGATATTCATTTTCTAGCTTGGTGTCTTCCTTTGAAAATGTCTTGTTGTAGTCAACTTGACTTCCTTCTTTCCATCTTCTCCATAGAAGTAGCTTTGGTAAGTCTGACTCTATCAAGTAGTATTTTTCAAATTCGACTACATCAGCTTTCATTTGTTTAGTCATGTCTTTAATCTTCAGTTTATCATCAATCCTCTGATTTTTCTTATATTGTGCCATTTTCTGCTTTGAGAATATATCAGATAAAAAGTAGTTTAAGGACTCCTCAATCATTTTATCCTTGTACTTGGCTTTGATAGGATTGTGATCTTTGACAAACTGCATCCACAGATCTTTTGTAAGAGTAGCTCTCCATTCTCCTGGTTGACTGTATTTCACAATGAGCTGCTCATCAGTTAGTTCTTTCCTTAAGAACTTAGGATCTGATTTGTATCTTTTCAATTCTTCTTCAAGTCACTTCATCTCTTTAAGTAACTTCAGCTTTTCTTCTACAGCTTCCCCATTTTTGGCATCATATAACTGATCTACCAAAGCATGGGTTGCATGTTGGTCGGCTGATAAACGTTGCTGAGAAGTAATTACTTCCTTAAGCTGAGTTTATAACCTGTAGATATGCTGATTCATGTGCCAATAAGCCTGAGCATGAGTTTCCCGATCTACTGCGGTTGAGTCTTCTAGTTTCTGTTTTAGCAATAGAATTTCTGAAGCAGAACTTGAACTGGATTTGTGGATCATCTCTAGTCTTGCATGAAATGAAACATCTGTTCTAGTTCTATAATCGAGATATCCAGAAATATTTGATAGAAGGCCATTTTGTGCATCCTTGTGACTGAGCACAATCTTCAAGTTTTCATGAACTTTGGCCAACTCATCCTTTGTTAGGATGTCAGAAGGATCATATGTCGTTTCAGGTTGATCCTTGGGCTGAGTGATGTCTTCAATAATCATCAGTTGTCGATTATCAGTTCCATCAGCTGCTTGTTGAGTGTCAGTTGTCTGATTTCCAACTGGCAACTCTTCTTGCTGACTTACAGTTTACATAGCTAGAGGTTGAGGTTGAATTTCTGAATGCAAAACTGTAGTCACATTAGCTTCTTTTCTCGTATGATCATCTTCATCATCATCCTTTTTCTTTGAACTTTCTTTGGGAGTAGATGATGTGGCTGATTCTCTCCTTTGAGCTAGTTCAGTAAACCTTTTGAAACAGTTTTCAAGAAATTTTGATATAGGAAATAGAGAATATAAATCTCCGATTTCCAATTTCTCCAAGAGTAACTTCTCTTCAGTCTGTAGACTAGCATCACGAGAATCCTCTGGTTTAAGCTTCATCTTCATTAGTCTGACAATTTTATCAGCTTCAAAAACTGGGGCTGAGTGTTGAACTGATTGATGTTGTAATTGAGAAGTATTATTAGCAAGAGTATTTTTCCTTGTATCTTTAGTTGTCAGCTGTTGTTGTTCCCCCTCAGTTGGTGCTGTCATACTTGAGGTTGCTAGGTATAAACATCTTACAACTGATCTTTCTTGGGCTGAGTCTGCCTTTCGCTTGATTCCTCTATGTTCAGCTTCCTGCTGAGACACAGTTTTCTGACGGGCTTCAGGTTGGGAAGTTGTTCCTGTTTTTGCTGCGATTTCCTTTGTAGTTTCAGCTTGCCTTGCTTGCTTCCCTTCCTTGAGTCTTTCCAGGTAGAATTGGATGATTCCACTGAGTGTTTTCTTCAGTCGGAATCTACCAACAGTTGCCTGACCTTCAGCTTGAGCTCTCTGTACACTGTCTAATTCGGCTAAATGCTGCTTCTTTATTTGATTGACTACATAACCTGCCCAATTGAATTCTATTCCATCCCAAATTTTGTTCATCAAATAAATGATCTCTTCGGATAGTGTACTGACTTATTTGGATTTTCCAATGACATGTTTGCTGAGCCATCTGCTGAGGTGCGCAAATTCTGGCTTGATATTGTCAACATGACTATCAATTTTTACTGGTTCCTTAGAGAAGGTAAGTTGCTTCATAAAAGCTTCTTTTTGCAAAGGTAGAGTAGCCAAATCTATTGATGTCACAGATGAATCCGTGAAACCGAATAATGAATTCATAACTCTTTCATTGATAGCAATACGATCTCCATGGACTGTAGTGATCAGGGAATTTCGTACCAATCGCATATTCTCTCAAAATTGTAGAATTCCTTCCACATCACGTGGTTCGTTGAATTTAACTTCTAGAAGATTCCTTAGACCTGGTTGTTTCTGGATTTTATCACAAATCCAACTTGCTAACAGAGTATTGTTGCACATTGCTTCATAGATATCGAATGAAAATTCATCCAAGTCTGTGATCAATCTTTCTTGTTTTGATTGGTCTGAAGTGGCCATATCTGGGTGTGAACACAAAAGTTGATTTTTGAAAGGGAAGGATTTTGAAGAGTCTGATTCTGTTTTTAGGAGAGAGAGATGAAGAATTTGAAATTTGATTGGAAATAGTGTGAAAGAGGGTTGAATAAATAGGTAGGATATATTGGCGGTTGAGTAGTACAACTTTTCAAATTCCATGATGGTTTGGGTAACCAATGTATGCACTGTTCTGATAGTCGTGGGGTGTACACGCAATATTCTGACAAAAGGAACTGCAGTAATTAAATGTGATATAACCGCTGTCGCTTTTATCTTATCAACCTTTGACTTAAGTTGACTGGGATAGAAACTGAGACTAAAGTCAGTTTGTAGATATAACTTTCAGTTTACGTCAATGTCTGTCAGTTTTAGTTTTAGTTGATCAGTTTGAAATTGTTGATGTCAATGACTGATCTGTTAAGTGAGCGCACCCAACATAACAAAGATTAATCCACTTGATGAATTTCAGGCTTAACTGATTTCAACTGACTTTGATTATCCCTAATTTAGTTCTTAGTGTGGCAAATTTGTCTTTGTCCAATGGCTTTGTAAAGATATCTGCCAGCTGATCTTCAGTAGGTACATAAAGAACTGTGATATCCTTTTTCTCGGCATGATCTCTTATGAAGTGGTGACGCACATCAATGTGCTTTGTCCTTGAGTGTAAAACCGGATTATCAGTGATTGCAATTGCACTTGTGTTATCACACATTATGGGAATCATTCCTTCTTCTATCCCATAATCTCTTAATTGATGTCTAATCCATAAAACTTGAGCACAACAACTTCCAGCTTCTATGTATTCAGCTTCAGCTGTAGAAGTTGAGATTGAGTTTTGCTTTTTGCTAAACCATGACACAAGTCTATTTCCTTGTAACTGACATGTGCCTGATGTGCTTTTTCTGTCCACTTTGCATCCAGCATAATCTGAGTCTGAATAAGATATTAGCTTGAACTCTCCTTCTTTTGAATACCAAATTCCAACTCCATCTGTGTCTTTCAGATATTTGAATGTTCTTTTCATAACTGTGAGATGACTTTCTTTTGGTTTTGACTGAAATCTTGCACATACCCCAACAGTAAATGATATATCTGGCCTACTTGCTGTAAGATAAAGTAAGCTTCCAATCATCCTTCTGTAAAGTGTTTGATCAACATCTTTGCCTTCTTTGTCTTCATCTAATCTGATGTTGGTCCCCATTGGTGTTGAAATTCCAGTTGATTTTTCCATACCAAACTTTTTGATAAGTTCTCTTGTATACTTGGTTTGGTGAATGAAAATTCCATCATCTAATTGTTTAACTTGCAATCCAAGGAAGTAATTCAATTCTCCCATCATACTCATTTGGAATTTGCTTTTCATCAAACTTGCAAATTTCTCACATAATTTTTCATCTTCCGATCCAAAAATAATGTCATCAACATAAATTTGAACAAGTAGAGTATTTTTACCATTTTTCATTCTGAACAAAGTTTTGTCTATAGTCCCTTTGATAAATCCATTATCTACTAGAAACTGAGACAAAGTTTCATACCAAGCTCTTGGTGCTTGTTTTAGTCCATAAAGAGCTTTCTTTAGTTTGAAAACTTTATCAGCTTGATCTTTGATTTCAAATCCAGGTGGTTGTTGAACATATACTTCTTCTTCAAGAATTCCATTTAAAAATGCACTTTTAACATCCATCTGGTAAACTTTGAATTTCTTATGAGCTGCAAAGACAAGAAATAGTCTGATTGCTTCTAATCTTGCAACTGGTGCATAGGTTTCATCAAAGTCTATGCCTTTTTCTTGAGAGTATCCCTTAGCTACAAGTCTAGCTTTGTTTCTGATGATATTCCCATCTTCATCAAGTTTGTTTCTGAAAACCCATTTGGTTCCTATGATATTGACATGAGCTAGTCTTTCTACCAATTCCCATACTTGATTTCTTTCGAACTCATTCAGTTCTTCTTGCATAGCTAATATCCAATATGGGTCTTTCAAAGATTCTTCTATTTCCTTAGGTTCAGATTGTGATAGGAAACATGCAATCATTGCATCTAGTTGATGTCTTGTTCGAACTCCAGTTTGAGTTTCACCAATTACTTGTTCTTCAGGGTGATCTCTCATCCATTGACACGTGGGTGTCTTCATCAAAGTATCTATATCTTGTTCGACTGGTTCTTCAAGAGCTGGTTCTCGAATTTCTTTAGTTGGATCAGGAACATGTAGTTCAGGTGTGGCTTGTTGAGTAGTTGGAAACTGAGACTGATCTGGATCTGAACATTATGAAATTTGTAGTCTCCCAATGTCAACAAAAACTGGTTCTGACAAGACTGGTAACTGAGACTGAGAAACTGGTTCTGGTCTTTCTTCAGTTGTTTCACCGGGGAAGTTTGGTTCATCAAATACTACGTGAATTGATTCTTCATGCTTGAGTGTCCTTTTGTTTAGTACTCTAAAAGATTTGCTGACACTTGAGTAACCCAGAAAAATTCCTTCATCAGCTTTGGGCTGAAAAACATGAAGTTGATCTTTCCTATTGTTGTGTATGAAAAATTTGCATCCAAAAGCATGAAAATAGGAAACATTTGGTTTCCTTCCATTCCAAATTTCATAAGGGGTATTCTCATGTCTTTTGTTCATGAGAGCTCTGTTCTGTGTATAACAAGCTGTGTTAACTGCTTCTGCCCAATATCTTTCAGGTAGTTTAGCTTCACAGATCATAGTCCTCCCTGCTTCCTTCAGTGTTCTGTTTCTTCTTTCAGCTACACCATTCTGTTGAGGTGTTCCTGTGGCAACAAGTTGGTGTAAAACACCATTCTCTTCACAATATTCAATAATCACACTGTTGAGGAATTCAGTTCCCTTATCTGATCTTATTTTCACAACTGATACTCCTTTCTGATTCTGAAGTCTCTTGAGTAGTTCTGTATGTCTTTGCTTAGTTTCACTTTTCTTGGTTAAGAAAATTACCCAAGTGTACCTTGAAAAATCATCTACTACCACCAATGTATACTTCTTTCCACTGATACTAATTGGTGTAATAGGTCCAAATAAATCCATGTGTAATAACTCCAGATGTCTGGTTGTTGAATGCTGAGACTTGGTCTTGAAACTTGCTTTTGTTTGCTTTCCTTGTTGACAAGCATCACATAAGCTGTCCTTCTTGTATGATATTTCCGGTACTCCAATGACTAATTGTTTCTTAACAAGTGTGTTGATTTCATCAAAGTTGAGATGACTCAGTTTCTTGTGCCATAGCCAACTGATTTCTGATTTGGTATGCACAAGCAAACAAGTTTCAGCAACGGCCGTTGTCCGATCTACTACATACATATTTTCTTTTCTTCTTCCAGCTAAAACAACTTGATAAGCTGATTCGCTGACGACAACGCAGAAATCTTTGTCAAAAGTAACTTTGTATCCCATATCACAGAATTGACTGGTGCTGAGTAGATTGTAGTGTAATCCTTCTACATAAGATACATTCTTGATTGTAAGTCCATTCCTGATTAAGGTACCATGTCCTTTGGTGTATCTAGGTTTGTCTTTACTTCCAAAATTAACCTTTGGTCCATCTTTTGCAAAAACATTATTGAGACAATCTTTGCTCTTTGTGATATGCCTAGAGCAACCACTGTCAAAGTACCATATGTCCTGCAATAAAAATTAAATAATTTTAGGTAACCAAATCAGTTTGGGTCCATGGGGGTCAGTTGTCAGTACAACTTTAGGGATATATCCTTTAGGCATTCTTCAGATATTGTTGCACTTGTTTTCATATATGTAAGCCACATTCCCATAGTGTCTATGTTTGGATTGTGTCTTATTTATATGATTTCTCAGATCTTTTGGCTGAAATTTGTTTCCATCATGCTTTCTATTAAAACCTGAATAATAACCATCATTCCTTTTGTACTGAGGTCTGGACTGACCTTGGTACCAGGGGTTTTGCTGAGAACTGAGATTAGGTCTCTACTGATGTTTGGACTGAAAATTGTGATACGTTCTCTGTCTGGAATGATTGTCATTGTTAGTTTTATTAGTAGATACAGTAAAATTCCAATCATCATTAGTGGGATATAATCTTCCTTTCCCCCTAAATGTGTGAATCTTTGAATGATTGACATTCTTGGATTTACTTTGATTGTAATTTTTCTGGTTCTTGACTTGATTGGTTTTTGTGGACCTGGTAGTTGATTTCCCAGTTTGGTTTACTTGAGATACAACTGATTTGCCATTTGGTTTACCCTTGTTGGTAAATCCATTTGGTTTCTTGGAAAACTGATTTGTCCTATATGATACTGGCTTTACTGGTTCAACAATTTTCTCAGTTTGAGGAAGTTGTTCAGCTACAAACTTAATACCAGTTTTGGTACTAGGTTCGGTAGCTTTGCTGGTTCCATTCTTAGAAGATTGTTGTGTATCAAATCCTAAACCCGTCTTGTCTCCATACGGTTTTCCTGATTTGAATCCAGTAACTGAACTTGATTGAGCAAATGATTCAGTTGTTGCTGCTGATGCAGTAGGCTGATGCTGAATCTTTTCTTTATCAATTTTAGTCAGTTTCAACATTTATAGTTCAGACTTCAATCTTTCAACTTCAAGAATTAGATTCTTTTTCACAGCTTTAATTGATTCATAACCAGCTTGAATAGTTACTAGCTGATTCATCAATTCATCAAGAGTTTCCTCTAATTCTAGATTTTTTGTATTGGAGTCAGCAGTCGAAGAACATGCATTTTGCATGGAAATTTGAGCCGAGGAATATTTAGAATTGGATTCACATACCTCATTTGGATCTTCCATGTGTGCCATTAAAGCTGTGTCATCTGATAGTCTTTCAGTACCAACTTCATAATTTGACTCATCTCCAGCAAGGAGTGCTCTTCTACCAACTCTTCTTGGTGGAGTCTTCTTGGTCAGTTCTGGACATTCAGCTTTATAATGTCTAGGTTTCTTGCAGTTGAAACAGAGATATTCATCATCTTTTCTTTTCTCTGGAGTCCTCTTGATGAACTTCTGAGTGACTGGATGTCCACTCTTCATTCTTCGAATTCTGTTCATCATTAGAGTCATCTGTTCTTCCATCGCATCCAATTCATGAAGATTGCTTGATGAGTTTTCTTGAATGTCATTTGATGCTGCTGCAAGTGCTGTGGTCTTTGGTTCCTCCAGAGCTTTGATTATTGCAGCTGTACTTGTAAAATCTTCACTAAATTCATAAGCTTTCAAGTCTGAGAAGATTTTGAATGAATCCTCTATGTCAAGTCTTCTAGATTCTTCCATAGCAGTGACTTTCATTTTCCAGCACATTGGTAATGCCTTCAAGATTCTTGTGTTGATAACTTTCTTTGAGTACTCAATCTTGAGTAGATCTAGTTCATCCATGATAGCACTGAACCTTGTTTCCATTTGGTCAATGGTTTCTCCAGATTTCATCTTGAAATTCTCAAACTTTTGTTTTGCAACAGAAATTTTATTTTCCTTGATTGAATATGTTCCTTCACAAACAAGTTGTAGTTTGTCCCACAATTCCTTGGCACTCGTGCATTCTTTCACCTTTAGGTACATGTTGCTGTCAAGAGTTCTGATGATAAAATCCATAGCAACATTGTTGAGATTGTTTCACTTGCGATCATCACTAGTCCATTCGGATTTGGGTTTTGCAACTCGAACTTGCTGTCCACCAACAGTTTGCATGTGAGTGATCTGAATTGGTCCATCAGTGAGTACATCCATCATCTCATCATGAGTAGTTGCTAGAAAAGCCTGCATACGACGTTTATATTCATCAAATCTGTCCACGTTGCACATAAGCATCTGTCTCGCATATTGATTGTTATCCATTGTGAGTGAGTGAAAATAGATAGTAAATTAACTAGAACTGAGCTTTCAAATGAGAACAACTAGACGAGATAATAGAGCAAATGATATCTTTTCAAAGAAACACTGCTCCGATACCAATTGTTGGTCCCTTGGAAAGGCTAACACAAGTTTAGAGGGTGGGGGTGAGTAAACTTGTCACTAAAAACTTTCCCTCGGCTGGATTTTAAACAAATTATGGTTCAGTTAAACCTTGTGTGGAGTTAAGCTGACTAAGCTGAGTTTAAGTCAAACTGACTTAATCAAAACTGAGTCAATCGGCAGCGGATATAATTCTAGCCTTTTTCTTGATCTTGTTATCCTTTTATGAAAACTGAGTGAGGTAAACTGAATTCTGATGAATGTCAGTTTGTGAACTGTGAAGTGTATAAAAATCAATTATCAAAATGTTGTAAGTAAATGCTGAGTAAATGCGTAAAGTAAATAAGGCAAATATTATAGAGGTTCCAGGTGGTGTAATCTTGTACGTCCTCTCTTCCCCTGTCGTGCGGAGGAAAATTCCACTAGAACTTCTTGAGGTGAACAGTTACAAAAAGTCCTAAACAATAGTCCTTGGCTAATCCCTAGCTTCACTATCTAAACAGTTGTAGAACATGTAGAATTGCTGCTCTTCAATTGCTTGAACATTGGTCCTTGGAGGGTTGAATTGCCTCTTCACCAGCTACCACCACAAACACAATCTGCCCGACTGCCTGTAACAACTGTCCTTGACAAAACCTTCCCAGTTTGCTTCACAGTCTAAACCTTTGATATAGAATCAAGGTTGGATGGAGAATCAATGAATTGGTTCTTGTTTGTGGTTCTTCAAAGTGTCTGATTCTTGATAAATTCTTGGTAGCTTGAACACTTGAAGAAATTCTTGATATGATCTTGTTATAGCGCAGAGATGATAGCAATTCGAATGATTAATGCACACGTTAATTCTTATTAAATCTCTGTGTATAAACCTTGGTGCAAAGTCCTCTATTTATAGTGTAATGTCCAACGTTCATTTGGCTTAAATTCGAATTGTATCAACGTCTATCTTGTAACGGATATATTTTCTGACCGTTATGTTATGTCAGTATTTCATCCAATAAATTTGCTTCCTTTATAACGTTAGACTGTACTATCAGCTTGTTGGATGACTGACATATAAAACTGAGTTTCCTTATCAGTTTTATACTGAGATTATCACTTGTCAGTTTCTTGACTGACTTGGAGCATTAACTGAGATTTTACTCTTCTTTAAATATCAGTACTCCAGTTTTTCAACAGATTATAGTTGACTTATCAGAGTACACCATGACTCATTATCTTCTAAGAATTCATTGTCCTTATGATTCTTAGGTCTTCATACAAGATCCATAAAGTCAGTTCAGGTCACCACAATTTTGCCTGAAGTCTATCTTTACAGTCTCGACGTAGTCTTCATAACTGAGTTTGAACCCTCAGTTCTTCAATCTTCTATAACTGAGTCTGTGGCCCTCAGTTCTTCGATCTTCTAGATAAGCCAACTGTGTATGTGTCCCTCAGCGAACTTATCTTCTTCAGTTTCATATAGGTGTAGTCTGAGTCAGTTTGTTTATCTTGATGATTTCCAGTTTTCTAAATGACTTCCAGTTTTCAGTTTTACGACACACTAACTATTACAATGCTTGTCTGATGTAACCTATACAAATATCAGACTCTAGTAAAGCCTAAACATTCAGTGCTAGACATCTTTTAGCTTTTCACTATAACATCTAGCTTCAGCACTTCATCAATGAGGTTAAGGTAGTACTTTGAATAATTATGATGAATTATCATCAAAACATAAATTTTATTTCTAACAATTTGCATAATGACCTTCTATATTGCATTCCGATTTCATTCTTTTGGGGCATATTCCCACATCAGGGAATATAATCTTTCCTTTTCCGTTTTTGTTTTGAATTGAAAAGGCCCATTAAGAGAGGCTTTCTGAGATCGAGATGTGTGCTCATCTCTGTTGTTTCCTTTTATGCTGCTTAACTATGTGTACTTTATATAGTGAGACATATCCTCTAGTCCGCGAGCCAGTGAACAAGGTGAACATTACTGTCTTCTCCAGGCAGCAAACTATCTGTTGAAACTTCCAAAGCTTCAGCTGGAGTGAAATTTTTAGAAAATAATAGCTTTTCAGCAACCATAAGCCCCCCGTGCATCATAGTCATGCATACAAAACCATAAAATTGCACTTAAAATTTTAATTAGGTTAGCCTCCCAGTAGCCAACTATTCCCAATTGGTTTTCAAGAATATTTAATTCTTTAGTGGACAAGATCCCATCGAACTATCGAGATTCCCTGCTGTGGCTGGTGAACCAAGAATAACTTGACGAGTAGGTAAATCTTTACCAATCGTGTCTTACACGACTCTCATTGATTGACTAGTCACCTTCTTGATGCTATGCATCATTATGCATTAGTCAATCTCTTGTCTCTAAAATCCAAACGACCCCTCATGTGGTTGATGGCCGAAAATATCTTAGTCACGTCATAACCTAATATTCGCGAGATCACTTTCGTTCATATCTCAATAATAACGATATACCCAAGTTAGGTCAACCCTCAGCTATGGCTGATGAATTGGATCCAAACAATGGCTCTTCACCGTCATTATAATATTTGGAGACAATTCCAACTTGATTTTTGTCGTGGGAGTAATTTATAAATTAATTCACTTAATTAATTTTCATTAAATGATGGTCTCGTCTAAATGTGCATATTTCTACGTTATCTATATAAAGTAAAACATACACCATTCCGCGCACAAAAATAACCAGTACGATCATGGACTTTTCCTAGGTGCGGTTTCGAATACAAACTGACAAAACCGTGGGTCACAATCTAAAGGTAACTGCAACTACCAATAGGATCTTTAATGCGCCATCACCAATGGAATATTTATGTCTCTTTGGCCTCCATCTTTTGCTCCATTCTTGTTACATAATAATAATGAATTAATACACCCGCCGCACACAGGGGGGAGCTAACGGGAATGTGATAAATGCATAAAGTAAACTAGGTCACTTTCTTCATAACGGCCTAGGACAGTATGAAAAACCAATATAAAGCAAATCACACACATCTATCCTATTGGTCGAGTCCATGATCAATCGGGGTCCATATAATCACATTATATCTACAACATCAATAACATCTTATGAAAAAGATAAATTAAACAGTCACTTTCGACAATCATCGACGAGAGTCCAAGGTGGCATGCTTCTACTAATGCCACAAGGGGATCGCGCGCATTTCTAACAACTCTGGTGCATCACCTGGCTCAATATGTAAGGAAAATGCCGCAACAATAGATCCCACCTAGTCTCAGAAAATCACACCAATACCTGAGCCCGTAGCCGCCGCCGATGCGTCCGTATTACACTTCCAAACCCCCAAAGGTGGAGGGCTCCAAGCAACCGGGTGAGGTACATTGCCTACCTCCTGCTGAGATCCCAATACCACCTGCGCATACTCCACTGCCGCTGCTCTAGACATCGAGACAACCCGGGAGACATAAATCGGCGCACCCTCAAAAACCGCACTGCAACATGCCTTCCATACATCCCATAAGAGCATTCAAAACTCAGACACCTCCTCTACCGAAAACTGCAACACCAGATCCCCGAAGAACTCCCGAAACCCAGAAGACTGCAAAGCCAGCCGATCACTGAACGACGACGCCCTCCAAATCGCCCTAGCATAGTCACAACGATTTCAATTTTAATTTTAACTAATTTGAACCATTCACAATTTTAATCAAAATTAAAATTAGATCTCTTTACCTTCCTTTCTTTTGATTCTTAATCAAAAGAAATGCCTTTTTTCCAAAATCAAAATTTTGAAAAACGGCGATATCAATGCACAATAAATATCACAAAACAAAAAATGGGATCGATCTCCTATGACAAAGCCAGCCGACGCTAGCAGCCCTAGTGGGCGACGCCGCCGGCAGTGCCGCGGTGGAGGGGGCTGTAGCTTCGGCCGAACCTCAAATCAAATCGGTTTTTTTTTTCTTTCGTTTCGCGAATTTAGATCTTGCAATTATCGATTAATTACAATGCAATTTAATTAGTGCTTATTGCTTAAGTTCGAAGTTTGCTCCAATACCACTATTAGGAAATCAACTAGTTTAACACAGCGGACTTTAAAATTTTGATATCCGATCCCAAGACCGACTTCGTTTAATACAATAAACACATTAAGTAGTTGACGGTGATTACCTTGCTTGATCTAATAGATCGACGTTTTGACCGTCAAAGGAGAGTAGTAGTGCGCGCTAGCCGTCCACATGTCCGGCCTCTATCGATATCCACACAAACTCCCCACCGGAATCCTCCTTGGATTGCTACTAAAAAAATCCGGTTGCTAGACTGGCCTTTTCTCTCTCTCTAAAACTCTCTTGAAGAAGCTCTCTATTTTTCACAAGAATTATAAATTCTTGGAATTGTGATATACAAAAGAGCTAGCCAACCTCTTTCTTTTATAGGTGAAGGTGGCGCCCCTATTGCCTCCTAATCTCATTTGGAGAAGCTTCTCGTGATGAGAAAGAAAATCGTTTCCTAATAAAATAAGGAAAATCATTTTGATTGATTTATCTCTTTTAATTTAATATCTTATATTAAACAAATCAAAAATATTGTCAATATCTAATATTGAATATCTTTATCTTATTACCATAAATATATTTTCCCAAAATCAATTAATATCTAATATTAATATATGATAATATCATTAATTAAATTCCACAATCCAAGTGTATCTCATACACTTAAATGTGGCGCCACGTATGCCAATTAATTGGCTTCCGGAATATTCTTTAATTAATCAATATAATTAATATCTTGTATTTAATTTATTCATAATAAATAAATACCGTCACATTAATTTAATCACTATAACAATTTATAGTCGAGATAAACTTTTCTTATTTGGTTATCACAATAACCGCATTTTAATCCGCCTAGATGTTCTTATGTGTGTGACCCAATAGGTTTCCGAATATGTTGGCCGTAGACACAAAATGCAAATTATGAAAATGCCCTTCATACCTAACGATCACGGAATAGCGTCTAGCAACACACCGCGACCCCGAATCATCGGAAGAGACAAAAGCAATGACTATTACCTTTCATGTGAAACAGTCACCGTGTAATTAGAATCCTATCGCTGTAATAATATCCATACAATCGTATCTCGAGTGTCGGTACATTAACGATCATATTTTATAATCTGGATATCATGCTCTCTCGGAATAACTCATTCACTCCCACTTTGCAAAGATTCACAAGAGCTAGACTTATAAGAAGGTCATTTCGGATTTTCACTCCTAATCATAAGATACGCGATTTCTGGACAAACACACTTGTATCCTATGCATGCTTCAATATCACGCCCGAGCACTGCTACTTGATCGCCCCGTGGCTAGGGGAAACCTCAATAGTGTCAAAACATGACAATCCACACCGTGATCCCATGAAGACTCCGGTCTTAGGATAATTACACAACTGCCACCTACTACGGCACTTAATGTAAGTGGGTCAGTCTGACGTACGCATTCTCTAATACACGTCCACATACAGTCCAAGCGTCTCTACACTTAGATAGACGAGATGTATCCCTATCTTCAATAAGATAGAATACATCCAATACGTGTTAGTCTAATCATACCATCAATGTCCCGTTTGACAGTACATACGACTAGAGACATTTAATTATCAAACTTATTAAAGCGATTAGAGATCTTGTCAACCATGATCACTATCATGGTTTCTCTATCACAGTTTAATACTTAGGACGTTACTATATATACACATTCAATAATATGAAGATAAACAAAATATATAATAACAAAAGTGTTTTTATTAATCATAATAAAGTTATTACATGAACTAATTAGATTGTAAATGACCCAACCCAGTCGGATCCGTTCCAACCCGATTGGGTTTATGACACTATTTCAACACAAGACTCATAACAAACTGTGATGGAAATGGGATAGTGCCAAACAGATAACCTTCTAAACGATGACCACGTATAATAGGCAATATGGTAGATTTCCAGAGAAGATAATTCTCTCTATTGAGCTTAACAGTACAAGTCTGAGCTAAATTAGCTTCAAAAGGGGCAGTGGTCAAAGATCTAGGAGAGGAAGACATACCAGTCATGAAATTTGGCATAGGAGGTAAAGATGTGCGAGCTACAATAGGGGGTGACACTTCTGATCCAGGAAACCCAAGGTTCGGTACAGACGAAGAAGGCATGTTCATTCCAGAAATGAACGGTGGTGGTGAGGGAGCGCTAAGAGAAGAACCAGCTCCAGAATGCATGAAGAAAAAACTCTGAGGTATGGTAGGCTCTGATACCAACTTGAAGAATCAGAGAAAGGAAATGTTTTCCATTGATTACTAGAAAAAGGTTTTACACTAGTACATATGTGAAACGCAAGTAACGGATAGATTCTCTAAATCTAACAACCGTCACATCTGCTAACAGGTGTACCAAGTATTACATAATTACTTAATACACCCAACATTATACTGAAATACTAATTTAGTCCTTTACTCTAATAGTGACAATTGAACATTTTATTCTTACATCACAATGATATCGCATAAGATTACACAGATTACACGGAAGCATTTAAAGTACAAAAATTGAAGCAAAGTTTGAAACAGAAGATGACACAATCTCATAACAACAATATGAACAATTGAAGTTGTCCATAACTAGCATAACCACAGTTAAACCAATTCCGGTGGTAACGGATCGACGGAGCGGCAACCGTGTCAATAGAGACAAACTTCATAATTATGATACAAGCTATTGTCCCGATAACAGAAAATAACCACAACAACAACATGAAGATCGCAAAGGTGGGGACATTGCCCTACAATAGAAATGTAAATCAAATGTACGGAAAAAGGAAAGAACATCCTAATGCATGATGTTTAACTTGCATAATAGTAGTCTCTCATTGGATCCTCGTTGTCATCATCGATCTCTAGTGAATCCTTCCTCCGAAATTGTTAATTAAAAAGTGAACCCACAACTCAGTATGAAAATCATAATCAAAAGAGAACAATTAGGATATTCAAAAATAAGTTCACAATTCTTTAATGATTAATGACTTTTATAATAGAATAAGGATAATAATAATAATAATAATAATAATAATAATAATAATAATAATAATAATAATAATAATAATAATAATATCAGTGCAATAAAGTGTTGCATGTTTGATTACCTTACTGAGGATGGAATCAAAATATGAAATAACACTTGACAATGTAATAAAGTACAGGAACATTGAGCAACCAACAATACATGACAATGATATTGAAATGAACAACTGAAGTATAATAATAATGGCACTAACTGCGGTGACTGAATAATTATAATGAATGCAAAACTGGCCCTGAGTAGTACGTCGGCGTCAGACGCACGATAAAAGAGTCCCTCTCTTGTAAGCCCCGGAGGGCGAGGCATAAATTGAAATATAATAAACTGAAAATAAATATATACTAACCGGCCTACTATTCCCTTTTTTTTTTTGAAACCTATCAGTCTGCTATTCTATGACCCACATGTGGTCACTTTTGACCAACCCAACACCTACCTGAAACTAATGAAATCCTAACCAAGGATCAAATGATGCACAAGCACACACAAATGTTTAATGTCATAATTTTTAAATGCAACTACAATACTACATGGATAAATCAAATAATAATCAGATTTCCAAAATACTGCAAAAAAATGCACCTAGTCTACATGACCATTACTGACTAATTGGCATACTGATTAGCTGAGGGGACTAAGAAGCCAGAGCCACCATAGATCTGGTGGATGGCCACCGCAAGGCCGGTGGCTAAGACACCTAAAACCACTCATCAATCCTTTTTTAGACTCACGGTGATCTATTGAATCACAAATTCAAGCGATAACAATGCAAAAATCAATAAAAATCATAAAAACAAGTTTAAACCTGTCAACTATGATTTCCCCTACCTTATAGTGGTTAGATCTGCAATGTAGACTTGAAAACTTGTGTAACGCCCTAAACCCCGGGTCTGGTAGCGTTAAGTGAGCCATAAAAGAACCGGTCAACTGCTTAGATCATCGTCCTCTCTTGGTCTATAAGGGCTAACCGAGTTGACTAGATATTTACGTCTCGTACTTATAAAATGGTAATACGCTTCTCCCAAATCCAATGTGGGATATCACATTCTCCACCCTTATAAGCGACTGACGTCCTCGCCGAGATTTGTCCCAGTCTCTGATAACAAATGTGATATCTTAATTAGATGTGGGAGAAACGCATTACCTCATTTCGCCCTCCACACACCATTGCCCACCCATCATGTCGCCATTGACCCACCTTGCAACCACTCGTCGTCGACCTAACCCTTGACCACCCATCACCTCCAACCCACCTTACATCCACCTGCCAATGCCCACTCGGCCACCACTTGCCAAACTTTATCACCACAACTCACCACCACCGACCCAACTCCTCACCACCCGTACAACTCACCAATGCCAACCTGACCACCACCAGGGCCGACCTTGTGGGTAGCAGGCCCACCAAGCCGTTGCCTTGAGCCCTCACCAAATTGTAAAATTTTAGGGCCCCAAATATTTTAGTCCAATAGTAATATACTTTGTGTATTGTTTTCTTAGGGAAGTTTATGTATTTTAAATGCTTATTATCTTTTGAGCTAGTACAGTCAGCCCAACTCATTCTTTCCTTCACACAAGGTTTTCTGATTAAGTTTGAATTCCTATTTTTTTGTTTTATATATATGGTAAATGTATAAAAAAAAACATAAATGATAAACCTATCTTAATTAAGAAAATCCAATAATTCTACATCCACATAATCAAACAGGCTCGTTCTTTCCTCCTAAGTCCCAAAAGAAAATTAAACCCTCCTTCTCTAGTTCTCTTCTCCGAAATTTCATCTCAAAAGAAAATTCTAAAAATCTCCAATATGAAGATGATGATAGATGTGGGTTAAAAGTTGCAAATTTGCAATCTTTCTCCGTTTCTCGGTAAGTTTCGCACTGCTTCAGCAGCTCTGCTGACTGCTATTAGCCTATTATGTTGTTAAGTTTTTTTAGTTTTTTAATTTTGTATGAACTACTATTTAGTTCATTTTATAGTTGTATGATTTGCAATTTGAATCTAGATTCTGGGACATTGATAATGTTTGTCGGCTTGGGATTTTTGACTCTGATTGTCCATGAATGAATCAATGATAGAATAAATTAGAAAGCATAGAAGGATGAACGGTTTGGTTATGTTGTCGATTGAAAAAGATTTGGAAGATGACATTGACTACCCAAGTTTAATTTGTGTTTTTGCCTCTAAAAGTACTAGAAGACAAGTGTTTAAGTGATACATTTTCCTAGACATTTTGATGTCCTACTTTTGCCTCTAGAAGTACTAGAAGACAAGTGTTTAAGTGATATATTTCTCTAGAAGTACTAGAAGACAAGTGTTTAAGCGATATATTTTTCTAATCATTTTGACGTACTACTTTTGCCTATAAAAGTCCTAGAAGACAACTGTTTAAGTGATATTTTTTGCTAATTATTTTGATGTCCAAAGCTCTCTCTTGTAATGTTTATATATTTTATTTTATTTTACATTTTAATTTTTGTTTTACTAATTTAAGCGGCCCGGAAAATAATTTTGGCCTTAGGCCCCGGATTCCACAGGGACGGCCTTGACCACCACTCATCTTACCTTGTAATCACACCTTGTCATCACCGACTCTCCCGAACACCACCCGTAGTCACAAGCCTGCTATGCTACCACCAAACAACCTTACCCATCGACGTCGACCCAACCCTCCACCACTTATCACCGTCAACCCAACCAACACCGCCCGCCTAACTGACTCACCCCACCACCACACACCGTCGCAAACCCATCCTACTACTACCCATCCATCCTACTACCTATAGCAACCTAACCCGCCACCAAAGTGTATTCTTAGCATTTTTTATCCGGTTAATTAACTGAATAAATGCCGAAAATCAACATTTTTTCTTTACTTTTATTTTCTCTTTTTATTTTCAACATTGACTTTTCTCCGCTTTTCTTCATACCAAAAATGATGAGAAAAATTATTAGCCGAGAAACATTCATTTTGTAGATAAACAATTTATTTATATCCAAACTCGATTGTAAAGAGATACTTAGGAGAATGTATTTTATTTTTAAAAAAAATTATTAACCAGCACGAAAAGTAGAAACCAATAAAGGCAAAAATGGGGTTTTCATTACAAATATAAATAAAAGTGAGACTTACGTGTTAAGCTGAGTTTTGATCTCATGGCTTTTGGTGATTATTATGCAGCTCCATGGTTGGGTGGGCTCCATTTCTTTTATTATTCGTGTCCAGCTGGGGGGAGAGAAGAAGCCTGATGTCTTTGACAGTGACGTCCCACGTCAGCAGCACATCCCATTCTCTTTTTTTTTTTAAAAGCTGCCAATAAGAAAGTCCAACGTGTACTGGCAGTAGTACCGACGTGGAAACTTCTGAGTGGGAAGGAAGTCCAGCAGCCGCTGCTGTCTGCCTCGTGGCACTGTGACTTAATTCTTCGGAGTTTAGAATACACGGTGAAAATCTTGTCGTACGAGCAACTAGCTCATCCCAGGTGGTTAGCCACCTGAGGCTATCTGGGTTTTCAGTGGGAGGTCCCAGGTTCAAATCCCCTCCTCCAAAAATAAGGCCTTTAAGATAGCTTTCGTCCAAAGTGAAAGAAAAAAAAAACGAATCCCCCCTCCTCCAAAAATAAGGCACTTTAAGATAACTTTCGTCTAAAGTGAAAAAAAAATAAATAAATAAATAAAATTTGTCTTATAACTTAAAAACGGTAAAACCCTTTTCGGAAGGGCACCACTCCTCTGTTCTACGAGTAAAATGGAGATGTTAATTTTATCGCATAACGTAACGGTTAAACCCTAATCGGAAATGTCTCTTTGTCCTCGATCCCACAGGAGTGCGAGGAGATGTTAATCAGAGACCTAGCAGCTCGGGGAAGAGACTTGCTGTTTTTTCCGCTTACCGAAAGGGGCCGACCCTTTACGGAAGTCGAACCCTCACACTCCGAGGTCACATTGTAGCTCAGCCTTGACAGCGGAGGCCCAAGCGCTACGATGGTGCATGGAAAGATGTCTAGCGTTGGGTGTTAAGCGCATAGTCTGTTATTCGGATTGTAATAGCCTTGGTTAATTATTGTAATAGCCTTAAACCCCCCCAGTATCCGTCTCTATTATCCTTGAGGATATAAAATTGTTATCCAGTAAGTTTGATTTTTGTCTTGTCTCTCACACTGAGCGAGAAGGTAACAAAATGACTTACAATCTGACGGCTTTCTCGTTCATATCTGATTTTGGGGTGTTTTGGCATAACTCTATTCCTGTATGGCTTGGTAATATTTAGTTTGTTTAATAAAAAATTTCATTTTCCTATGAAAAAAAAAAAATAGTGATGGCTGCTAGAGCCCCAAATTCTTTTGCTTATTTTGTTTGATTCTGATTGTGATGACTTGAGGGGCTTCCCCACATTTTTGCAATAAATAAAGATCATTCGGAAAAAGAAAAAAAAAAATTCCTTATTCCTTATGTGCAGTAATATTTAATGCATCAATCTAAACAAAGAGTCTATGAAGAAAGAAAAAAGTAAACATAGTTTGAATAGAAAATATTTAAAATAAACATGTTCATAATTACACCTGGGATAATGATAGGTGTACTTCAATAAAATTACATAAAATTTATACCCAACATAATCTTATAGTTGTAAATGTTTTTATGTTTTTCAATTATTTTCAAAAATAAAAAAGCTAATTGTGAAATGATGAAGCTGTAAAGTTTTTATAGAGTTTTGAAGGTACACCTATCATTACCATTACAATAAATCAATTCGGTGACCAAAGGTTCACACGTATAAAATTAATTTATTAAAGTTAATTCTCAATTAAAGAGTTCCAAAAGCTACAAACTGGCTAAAATTCTTTTTCTTCTCCTCGAAGAAAAATTAACTGTTATGGAACTTATAAATAACAGAGAAAACAAAAGGATAAAATATAAAGTATATAGAAGAAAAAATGTTGTGTATTATTTGGTATCATGGGGGTGTTTATAGTAGAAATTAATGTATATATAATAATTTGAGTTAATCAAATATCTAATAAATGAATTTAATTAAATAACAGATAATCTAAAAACTTTATCTTTTACATAACACCCCCATTGGATGTCTATTATTCAACTAATACTAGATATGATATGGGTCACTAAAACCTTACTAAGAAAAAATCTAGTGAGAAAAAAATCTTAGTTAAAGAAAACGAGTACATAATTATCTGTGTTGATTTACTCCCCCGAACCAAGAATCAATTAAGGTCTTTCAAACGTCGCATCGCAATGCTTTTCACCAGTCTCTCAAATTTTGCAGTCGGCAATGTCTTGGTAAATAAATCTGTCAGGTTGTCGGTTGATCGGATCTGTTGCACAACAATTTCCCCATTCTTTTGCCAGTCCATTATATGGCTGAATTAATTTCTCGATCTGAGTTGCATAACGTACATGTTATTTACAATTAACTTTGCTAGAAAAACCCAATGAAAAAAAACTGGACGAGGAAAATTGTTCATGCCATTTGCGTTTTTATATGTTGCACTGACTGCCTCATTAAAACCTTTAACTAAAAAAATCTAATGGGAAAAACTTGGTTTAAGGGAAAAGAGTATCATCATTGATTTTAAGACCAAAAGCTCAAAATAGTTTTGAAATTGTCGCTCCCCCGACGACAACAATCTTCCTTATGTACGCATTACAGTACTATAAAAACATTTTGTTCCAAAACAGATGTAGGATTGATCTTAGTGAACGAATCTGCTAAATTGTCACTAGAGCGTACATTTTGTATATCGTCTCTTTTAGAATAAATGTTCATAATTAAACGTAGGGGCTAAAAAATTTCAAACCTGCTACTCATTCGTGCAACACATGCAACACGGTCATCACTATAATTATAAAAACAATTGAAGAAGTAATACAATTGCAATTTTGCATGCATATATCCCCACCGTCACAGTAATGCTATAAAATTCATGACGTAAAACGTGAGTCACATATATATCCGTTCCTCAATATACTCCTCTTGTCATATTGCATCCAACATGAATGTTAACGACCTTTACAAGTTAACAATATGCATGTTGCGATTGTCATATTAATTCATTTCTGAAATCCATCAGGAATTTTCATATCAATATTAATGTCTAACGACCCATAAATATGTGGTCATGACATATGAAACTCAAAATATTAATTAGCAGAACATAACATGGGAAAATATATTTGATCATTAACAAGAAAATATTTGCAATTCAAACTCAACCTGAATTGCTTATTTCATTTTTTCTTAGTCAGAGTGTTTCTGACACTCTGCTAATGACTTAACTACTGGATCCACATATAATAATAGCAATTAAAGAGGCAAATATGTCCTCGACGACTATTATCTTTTTTTTTTATAAATAAACACACACTTTATTTATTAAAAGCTAAAAAGGTTTTTGAAACTCACAAGCCGAGTTTCATAACTCAAATTACAAAATCTTGAAGGTTGCGATTGTTTTTCTTTCTCGATCGCCTAGCCATCATATTTATTTTTTCAACTTCAAAAGTTTCCTTTTCTAAATCAGAAGAATATTTTTTCCTTTCCTTAATCTTTCTGGGCGATGTATTCAAAATCTCTAGGAGTTCTCTATCCTTATCAATTGAAAGACCCGTGTGCTCGATGATAGTGTCCTTTTGAGTTGGTGGAGAAGTAGTTAGAGTATCAATTTCAGGTTGTGCGGTCTCTTGATTTATCTTCAATCTTACCTCACATATCTCCTCCCCAATGATCGGGGCCGGTTCGATTTGCAGCTGTTCATGCTCGATTTTGTCTTGAGTTCTTTCGATTAAAGGTTTGATGGCTTGTTGAGAGCTTCTAGCATGATCGGGGGCTGGTTCGATTTGATTAGTAATCTTATAATGATATATAGTAATTCAAATGGCTAATACTTAAGTTAACTAATTCAAGACACTATACGATAAAATCACTTCGGGAGATTCATTAGATTGCAAAACCGAGTATAACCAATTTGATTAGTAATCTCATAATGATATATAGTATTTCAAATGGCTAATACTTAAGTTAACTAATTCAAGACACTATACGATAAAATCACTTCGGGAGATTCATTATTGCAATAAACTTTGACATTTAAATTTGAAATCAAAGTGTCAAACTGATTATCAAGTGCAAAATCAATGAAGTAGCAAAAACTCAGCTCGACACGATCAAGTATATAATATGGAAAAAAAATTGGCAGATTATGCTATTACCTTATATATAAAAACGGTTAGACCAATGAACATTATCTTATCAAGAGTGTATGTATACAAGATATCAATAAGCCGGGTTTAAACAAAAGATCATAATATCAATAAGCTGGTTTAAAACAAAAGATCATATTTTATGTCTTAATTGAAACAATTATCAATCAGACTGATCAAGTATACATTATCTTAGCTAATTGAGAGTATCAATTGATACTGTTGTAAATATGCCCTTGTGAAAAGCTATTATATGGGTGTTTATTTCAACTGAAATGCCAACGGAAATTGGCATCGAAAAACACATTTTAATTTCAACTCATTTAATCATTTTATTTAGCCATAAGCCAAAACCAAAACGATCATGAAAATAAATGTCTCATTTTTATTTCTTATTTGAATGATCAAAACGAGAAGTACTATGTACGGTAACTAACAGTACACTTAAAATTGAAATAGCATAAAAGATAAACCTTGAAAATAGCATAAATGATAAGCCTTGAACATAGGCTTCAGGTAGAGTAATTTAAACAAATAAGTTGAAGTTTCCAATTTAAACAAAGAAAATTATCTTATGGCAGAAAATTCAAGAAGAAAACTGGTTTTAGTTAATAATCTTTTTTTCTTGTAGGCTACAAAGTATCAACCAAAACATATTACTCCAGATTAATTGATGTATACATGGTTAAAAAAATCTAGGTTTATTGATCAGTTATATTCTTATAATTTATAGGATGAACAAAGATCATGTGTATAAACTATATGGATGTCGAGTTCTAAATGATTAACAACGGTGCATATGTGTGACTTTTTCAAAGCAAACATATTCAAGTTTATGGTTAAAACTTAGTAAACTTGAGCAATCAAAAGGTGCCAACAATGATATTGGAAAATCACCACTTTCAAAACATCGCAACAATAGAGAAAAAAAAACATCCCTAAAACAGCTTTATTTCGATAAGGAGAAAATGCGTAAAAAATTCCTAAACCCACAATAATCTAATAAAGAGAAAATGCATAAGAAAATGCCTAAAGCCACAATAATCTGAAACAATCAAGCGATATCATTAAAGAAATCCGCAACTTCCATGGGTGACAACAATAGCACATCAGAATTCAAGCCATCATTCTTCTAATGTGATAGTGGCATATCAAAGTCTAGGTCATCATTCTTCATCAATCAACTTTGCATTTTCCTCAACACATTTTTCTGACTTTCCCTGTGATGCCTATTAAAGTTCAACTAGATGTTTTGCCATGCGGCATGTCTTGAACCAATGCCCTTCCATTCCACATTTGTAGCATTTGTCACCACATACTTTCTTTCTTTATTATTGTTATCCAACTGTGGTGGATCACGTCGTTTCTTGCCACGATTATCATTGTGATTGAAAACATATTGTCCACGACTGCGTCCACGATCGCCACCGCGACCACGTCCACGTCCATGGCCAAAATTCGAAGATTGTGTCACATTCATTTCAAGGAATGGACTAGTACCAATGAGACGCGACTCGTGATTTTTCATCAACAGCTCATTATTTTGCTCATCCAACAATAGACATGCAACGAGATCCGAATATCTCTTGAAACCTTTCTCTCGATATTGCTGCTGCAAAAGCACCTTCGAGACAAGCAAGGTGGAGAAAGTTTTATTTTTTTCCATCATGTCTCCATCTTTTTCACTTATTCACCACATAATTTCAGTTGTGATGTAATCTTGAAATGACTGAATTGTATTCAGTGACAGATTTAAAATCCGGCAGTTGCGGGTTTTGCCAATCATATCTCGCCTTTGGTAAAACGACCAACCTCAAGTAATCGAACCTCTCTTTCAGATTGTTCCACAATTCATACGGATCTTTCACCGTTAAATATTCATGTTTACCTCGTCAAGATGATGACGGAGAAATATCATGGCCTTTTCACGGTCTAGGTTTGTCTCATTCTTATTCACGAAAATTGTTTTACCAAGCCTCATAGATTCCAAGTGCATTTCAACATCCATGACCCATGATAAGTAATTTTTTCCCGATATGTTTAGGGAAATAAATTCTTGTTTGGTTATGTTAGCCATTGAAAGAAAACCAAGGAGAATGCAATAGAAAAGAAAAAATTACCTTGAATCCTCTCCCGGTAAAGTCTCGTCCTGATAACGTGTTATCGAACTAATAAATAACAGAGAAAACAAAAGAATGAAATATAAAGTATATAGAAGAAGGAAAAATGTTGTTTATTATTTCACTGGTATCATGCGGTAGTTATAGTAGAAAATACAATGTAGATACAATAATTTGAGTTAATCCAATATCTAATGACTGTTAGAAAAATGATTGTCTGATTCCATTTATAGTAATCTGTTTTTATCGTTTATAGAAACTTCCATACAGGAAAATCAATTTTGAACAATAGAGATGAAGAAACAATTCTGAACATGTATTTCACATCTATACACACAAAAACACAACAATATGCACAGAAAATTGAACGATACAAAGCATAAGTAAATACGAAAACTTATTGTTTAGACTAAGGCGTGTAGAACGCTTTTCTTAAGACTTTAATGCCCCGACTATGTGCTCACGGTGATGGCATAAATCTCCCAAGATACAACAGTCTTCCATTTCCTGGTTGTAGCACTTCGATACAGAAAAGACGGTGAACTGATTAGGCCTTGTTATCTCAACTTTATGTAATGCAGAAAATGTGTTTTAATTTTTTAGTTTCGGTATGAATGCAAGATGATTTTCTATCTCTATTTTCATTCAACAATGCAGGGATTTACAGGCAGGAGAGGAAGAGTAGCAACTTTTCCTAAATTGGAAGTTAGAGAAGTGATGTAGGTCAACCGAATGATGTATTTTTATCCCACTTCTCAAGCTTTTAGTGACGCTTTTCTATCAAACTCATACAATTATGTGATGAAATAGATCAAGAGTGTAAATAGGTTTAAAGTATCTAATCCCATATTTTTAGGCTTTTATGCCACCTTTTTGTTATCGGAATTATGCGGGGTATCATTTTTGGTTTTGTTTTGCAGATACCCAGGTTAGATACGAGTTTTGGAAGATCTTGGAGCAGCCTATTAGGCTTTAGAGAGGTTTTTTGTTGAAGAAGTTAGAGAATCAAACTAAGAGTAGAAAGTCGGCGCACGCCGAGTGCACAGTCGGGGACGCCGGATTTTGACAATTGAGAATATGAGCAGCAGTTAATGAGTCTGACATATCCAACTACCTGTCAAAAGTCAGTGCACACCGAGTGCACAGTCGTCGGACGCCGAAAGATCCGGATTTCTTTAAAGCTTATTCTTGACTTTATTTCGAGGAGGGCTGAAAAAATATACACTTTTCTCAATCTTGAAGGCACTTACACTTTCAAGGCTCATCTAGCCAAAATCACCACAACTTTAGCTTTTAAATTTCAAGTGTAAACATTAAGAATTCTTGTTTGATATCTTGGATGAATTCTATTTGGACAAGTTTGTAGCTTTTAGGATACACTCTCTCCATTGGAGCTTGTGAAGATTGAATGCAAGTTTTCCTTTTTCAAGTTGATAGCTTGTGATTGGTATAATTCTAGCCTTTACTTTGATTTAATTGTTCTTATAGTTATGAACTCTAACCTTAACAAGTTGGAACTCATAACTACGAGTGGCTAGTTTCACACTAGCCAAGATAATGTGAAGTGAAGATGGATTCTTTTGATTGTGAATGAGTTGGTAGAATTGCATATAAGTTTCTCGTAGTGTTGAACCTTCTTTTACTTGATATTGTTGTTAGCAATCTAGGAAGTAATTAACCCTAGCTTGCACAAACACACACACTTGATGGAGACCGAAAGGGTATATTGAGTGTGGGATAAGAGTAGAAGAATCGGAAGGTAAAACCGACCTTAAGTGGAATTCGGTTTCTTATCCGAGGGTAGCTTCGGCTTGTGTTCAAGTGCATATCATGTTGAATCATTAGATTTAGGGTACCTAAGTCAAGGAGGAGACATAGAGTGATCTCACTCATTCAAAAGAAGGGGGATTGCTAGTCGAGGAACATACCGGTCCACACTCTTGAACATCTTAGGAAGGAAGGTAGGTAACCAACTCTATCATAATCAATTAAGAGTCCATCGGATCAAAGCATTGTCTTGGTTAGTCCCATTTCCATTTCAGTTTAGTTATATTAAGTATCACGTATTTTATGCAACAAATTGCGACTTGGATCGAAAGTATGAACCTAATCGGTGGTTAACCAACACACTGCTTGTGGGATACGACCTTGACTCACTAACTAGGCTACAGTTGACCCGGTACACTGCCGGTTACACTGAACACCCATAAAGGACACGTCAAGAAGTTATTTATTGTAAATAACCGAATTTTGAATGAATGACATTCTGTTCATGAACATAATTCGAACAGATGCATTGTTTCGACAAGTTCAATTTGAACTGAAGTCTGCTTCGGCTCACATAAATCACTTTACCTTTAGGCATCAATTTCTCATTCACCCGATATCGAAATTGAGTGATTCAAAAGCCTAAAATCAACTACTATCTTAGTAGTTTTCAAAGCTGTTTTTAGCTCCTCCCGGAAATTCGTTCCGTAACGCATTCAAATCCGGGCCTGAAGTTGACTATTCGTCATTCAACTTAAACCCATTTCAGAGCTAAAACAGCATAAAGTTCCAACAATCCCCCACATGAATGAAAATTAATGCATATGCTATGCGGACTCTGTAGAGATAACAAGCGGAGCTCTATTGCATCGGGTGAAGTGGTTTGCAGTCTTGAACCTTCCCTAGCAGAATACCCTCGGACATACTCGACTAAGCAGTGAACTAGGTCGTGAACTGCTCAGACTTTGGTGCATGCCTAGACATTGATACCCACATAATAGACCCCCTGGCCTTCTCGAAGTTCTTATGGTTGTGTCCATTTTGGCCCTGGAACACCTTTGTTTCAGAAAGTGTGTTAGAGAAATCAGCCCTTAAATTCTCACAAAAGCGGCCCCACTTCCACTTACATAGGTGACCTCCTATAAAGAGTAATATGCAATACCCCACTTGGCTTAACCAAGATATAAGAATCATTAAAAGCTTTATGCATAACCTGAACCATTCAGCAGACAACACTTTTGTTTTGACAGAATGAGCAAGTGTTAATTGTCCCTCATAACTTAGTTTTCCCTTTTGAACCATGATATTGGGATCTCCAATCACCATGGTTGGGTTTCCATTATAAGGAAACATGCGTAATAGGCTTCTGTCTCATTCCGTTTGTAAAAAATTGACACCCGATCTCTGGCTAAACCTTTTATAAGCGGAGCCGCAAGATTCTCCTTCGACTTTATACAATCGAGAAAATCAAACCATTAGAGATCAATTCTTAAATGGTATTGTGTCAACGATGTACTAATCGTGACTTAACATTTTCCATATTACCACTATTGCATTCTAATAACATTGATAGGCTTTAAGCCACACGCAATATCTTTTCAAGGAAATATGAAATAATTCAAATCCCTCTCACTTTTTTGCTTTAGTTCCATCACTTTATTTAGGTAAATTTCCTTTACCAACCACCCCCACATTTCCAAGAATCTGATGAAGTTTCAGTCCAGAAGATATTTTTCTCCCCCATAGGTTTTGGGTAAACCTCAAGTTAACCATCATTTTGGAACAGTAATTTATTAAGGTAAGTGTACTTCAACGATTTGATAAATGTTGTTGGTACCAAAACAAAATTCATTAAACATTGAGTCGCACTTTTCCACCTTAATCACCACGATTCTATTAACTTATTTATTACGTTGATTTAAACGCTTCAATAAATGTATCAACAACATCATCCTTACCTCTTGAAATGTACATCATAACATTGAAAGGAAATCACTAATTAATATGAATATACAAAATTATATAATACATATATTCATAATAATAACATGTCACCATACATGTAATACATTAAGGTGTTTACTCAAACACCTACGAATAATACATACAAATTTATACAAATATTATACATATATAATAATGTATGAATTATACTATTTATTACAAACTACGAATTAAAATCAAAGTTTAACAAAAGAAATTCAACCATCAAGTTCTCGCAATCATTACGCGGATAGGTTCAACTCATCCATAGTCTCAGTGACTATTTCCGCAACGTTTTGATTGCTCAATCTTCCGAGGCTTTCGCCATTCATTCCTGTGGTGTCCTTGTTTCCCGCAATTATAGCATTTACCAAAGAACTGCTTAGCCTCTTTATTGCCTTTTGAACTTTCTTTTCTGGCCTTTGCCATTGTTTGCACCGGAACCGGACTCCACCAAATTTGCATTGGATTGTCCAGAGTGCCCTCCTCTGTCAAGTTGCCGGTTGTTCTCTTCAACTCTCACTTTCACCACCAACTTGTTCATGGTATCTCCTTATTTGTATGCTTCAAATATTTTTTAAAATCTCTCCACGAAGGTGGAAGTTACCCAATTATTTCAGCAACTTGGAATGGTTCACCAATCCTTTCTTGAGACACTCGTAGATAATTATCTGCAACTCTTCCATTTGGCTAACAACGGTTTTGGATTCAAACATATTGTAATCCATAAACCGGTCAACAATATATTTTCTCGTGCCAACATCTTCCATCTTATACTTCATTTCAAGTGCCTGTCATAATTCTTTAGCACTTTTACACATACAATAACTGTATATAAAGTATTGTCAAGACAATTAAGGATATAATTTTTGCATAGGAAATATGAGTGTTTCCGTGCATCCAATGCTGTCACAAAGGCTTTATTGTTTTCACCGTCTTGCACCGCAAGAGGATCTTCAGTTAGCCATTTCCCCAAACTCAATGTTGTCAGATAGAATAGCATTTTTTGATGCCATCTCTTGAAGTTCTGCCCATTGAACTTCTCCGGTTTTTCGTGGTGAGACGAACTTGTTCCTTGCACAACAACAGGTCGCAAAAATGACAAATGAGTTGTTAAATCCAATTTGCCTTCCATTTTTGTTTCACTAACAGAAGATCAACAATCAAAGTTCAAAACAGACTATGTTATGTACATTTTCCCAATATTGGTATATCGCAATTTTAAAAATTCACGAACATTTTACACATATAATATGAATACTTCTGTAATCTACAACACCAAATAAACAACTTTCGTTCATTAAATTTTTGGAAACGAGCGAGTATTTACAAAGTATTTTGGACTATAACAAAAAGTCATGACTATATTTATATTTTTCGGCACAATAATTTTTTCCACCAAATTGCAGTTTTTTTTTTCGTTACAAGTAAACTATAATCATACTTGAATCATACAAAAATCATGTTGCTAACATAATGTTTTTTCTTCAAAAGTATACAATGTAACAAGTTGCATTTTTACACCAAAAAATGAGTTTTTTATACAATATTATATTGCAGATTTTTAATAATCATTTCACATCTCCAGAATTGATACCAACATATTTTAGATGATGTTTAAGATGGCACATATCATATAAAATAAATTTATTGAAAGATTCGCACATAAGCATGCTGTTGTACCACATTTAACTAATAAGCATCCGGTTAAACATGAATTTTCTGCTTAAACTTTTTCTAAAGTTGTTTTAAAAATTCACGGGGACTTTTAACAAATAATACAAACGGATTTGTAATCTATAACACCTCAGAAACAACTTGTATTCTTTGAGTTTCAAGGGAAAAAAACATAGTAATTACAAAGTATTTCAGCCTTAAAAACAATGTAGTTAGTCGTGTCAATTTTCTGAAAATTGTGTAAAAATTGTTTTTATTACTACAACTTTTCCCAATGTTATTTTTCCCGAATTGCAGATGCAATTCAGTGTTCAAACATTTACAAAAGTATATGCACATCAAACAGATTACATACGAATCAGATTATTAACACAAGAAGCAATTAAAGTATTAGTTGTTAGGAAAATGATTGTCTGATTTCGTTTATAGTAATCTATTTTTATCATTTATAGAAATTTTCCATACAGGAAAAGCAATTTTGAACAACAGAGATTAAGAAACAATTTTCTGAACATGTATTTCACATCTATACACACAACAACACAACAATAAGCACAGAAAATTGAACGACACAAAGCATAAGTAAATACGAAAAATTATTGTTTAGATTGAGGCGCGCAGAACGCTTTCCTTAAGACTTTTATGCCCCGACTATGTGCTCACGGTGAAGACATAAGTCTCCCAAGATACAACAGTCTTCTTTTTCCTGGTTGTAGCACTTAAATGCAGAAAAGACGGCGAACCGATTAGGCCTTGCTATCTCAACTTTATGTATGTAGAAAATGCGTTTTAATTTTTGCAGAGTTTCGGTATGAATGCAAGATGATTTTCTATCTCTATTTTCATTCAACAATGCAGAGATTTATAGGCAGGAAGGGGTAGAGTAGCATTTTTCCCTAAACTGGAAGTTAGAGAAGTTATTTGTTGTAAATAACCGAATTTTGAACGGGTGTCATTCTGTTCATGAACATAATTCGAACAGATGCATTGTTTCGATAACTTCAATCTGAACTGATGTTTGCTTCGGCTCACATAAATCACTCTAATTTTAGGCATTAATTTCTCATTCATCCAATATCGAAATTGAGTGATTCAAAAGCCTAAAATCAACTACTATCTTAGTAGCTTTCAATACGTTTTTAGCTCCCAGAAATTTATTCCGGAACGCATTCAAATCCGGGCCTAGAGTTGGCTATTCGCCATTTAACTTAAACTCATTTCGGAGCTAAAACACCTTAAAGTTCCGGTAATAACTGAATTTAAATAATAGATAATCCACAAAGTTTATCTTTTACATAAGAAAAACAACTTTATTTGCAGGTTTCTTTATGATTTTTTTTAAATAGTCAGAGTCGATCCTACTGTTAAGGAAATAATATTTCAAATGTAATTACATATACCTTTTTATTTCCTTACAAGAGGACCAGACCAATGCTGCAAGCAAGGTCGTTTCCGAGGGTTTATAGGCTCAAAGCCAATTTATCAAAATGCGGCCTTTCAAAAAAAGCAAACGTTTTTTAAAATATATGTTATATGTTTAGACTAATAAACTTATTGGATCAAAAGAAAATATCAAGGCCTAAATTTGGTCATTTTTCGGAGGCCTTAAACTATGACCTTGTTGGCTTATGTCTAAGAACGGGTCTGGCTGCAAGCTATGGATGGTCCTGGTAGAAGCTCATGGAACCATTGTTCGGCTTATTTAACTAAGTGAGATTCTCCTCAAATAAATGTGTATATAAAAACAAATTTATTAATTTGCTTCATTTTGATACTTACACTTACTGTGTATGATTATTTTTTTGACCATAGCACCACATGTAAATATGACATATGGACCAATGAAAATTCGACATGTGATAAAAGTTTTTTGAAGGGTAAAGGACATTTTTATTCAATGTATGCGGAAGCCGATAAAGAGACATGAGAATGGGGTAAAGATTCTCATTGCACACATCCTACTAAGCTTAATACCTCTTTTGCTAAGAAATGAGGCGGGGCATTCCCCTCTCTCTAAATTAATGAAAATTCAATATAAGGAAAATAAGGTATCAACACATGAGTACACGACAGTCGTCAATGATACGACTCAAATGAGAGAAATCCGCTTCAAGAGATTTGAACTTCTGGATAACCGTTTGTGAATCACCTTCAATGATCACTCTAAAGCACCCCCAAGTTAATGCACAAACCAAGGCATGATAAACAAATAAGTCTTCTCCCACGCAAATATGAAAACCCCCTTCGAGGTGACGGTGTTATAACGGATCAATCAAGAAGTGATGGTGATTGTGAATAAAGATAAAAGTTAAACAAGCAAACGAACACTGAAACAAGAGAACACAGATTTAAAGTGGTTTCCGGAAATGTGCCGAATACTCCACGGACAAACGATGATATTTTATTATCTCCAAAAAGTTACAATTACAAGTATTACAAACGGTATTTATAGCCTTGGGAATCCAACCCTAACCGACTAATCAGTCAACCAAGTACATGAGTGAAATACCCCAGAAGTAACTCCACCGAATTAGAAAACCATGCAGACGTGTTCCTTAAGTCTGTTGTGAACCAACATACTTCACTCTGCTGATACCCTATACCAACAGATACAGCTTCAACAGACTGATCAACTCTGCTGCCCTGATGACGCTTAAAATAGTCTAACCTACGACATTAACATTCTATCCATTATGAGTTAAAAATAGTTGTTTCGACCTATAAATATGAACCATTTAAGTTGAATATCATATCTCGGGTTCGTGAGTCGAGAAATCTGCACTTAGCATTTATTTTCCCTATTTCGATATTATTTCGTGCATTATTTGATTATTTTTAGGATACGAAATATTGGGCTGAGCATCATGGACGAATCTAGAGTGGACTGAACGAAAGGAATGGGCCTAGGGTATTCCAGAACCTTCCAAGTTAAGTCGGCAGAAGAAAAAAGACGAAATTGCCCTCGGTTTACCGAGGTGTACCGCCGGTTTATCGATAGTCCAGATCCTTCCAAAACGTGTTTTCTTGGACGAGGGTTGGATCTAGGTGTTTCTAAGTCGGTTAATATAACTATAAATAAGAGGCTTCGCCTCAGAACACAAGTGTACAATTTTCTAGACAAGTATTATGCAATAAAAGTTCTTTGTTATTAATTTTATTTATTTTATGAGTTATGGTCGGAGACACGACGGAGTCGCCGCCTAGGGAGACATCCGAGGGAGATCTACGCTCGCCTTCAAGGGTATGATTTTCTGTCTTTTCCAAGATGTAGATTTGTCGTTGTTCTATTCGACTAGTATGTTTTAATTGCCTATTTAGTTCAATTATGTAGTAGTTAGTTTCTTTACCCCATGTGTTATACATCTAATTCATTGGTGAAAAATCATGAAATAGTGGTTGCGTTCTTCTACGACGGTCTAAATCTCTAGATCTGAATACCTAATAAATTACTAATTCATGATAATCGGCGCCAGCTACGTTGATCGATAGATTAAATTTACATGTTAGTAGCCTGATCAACTATTTGCATGTCATCGTAAACTAGCATGAAATACGAATAGTGAAGTGCTATGTTTGGACATTATCTAGATGGACCTTATGAACGTGCTGATCAATGTCGACAGCTATCTAGGTGGGTTTGCGGTATGAGTTAGCACTCAATATCGACAGCTCTAGTTCTTTATGCGTATGGGCTATTATGGACCAATTAAGAAGGGTGGATTGCGTATAGATATGTCTACTACCATTGTCGGAGTGGATAGGGTTAGGAGTTGTACGCGTAGCTGAACAATGAATTAAAATTCACCAATGGGGAGGACTGTTGCATGTGTGGGGGAAATAACTAATTACTCATAATTGAACTAATACATTTGAAACTCTTGTTGCTTCGTTGAACTTACATAGTCTTGTTAGTTGATTGTTACCAATTTTACTACTGTCTATATTATAGTTGGTCGTAGACCATATCTGTGACAGGCTCAATCTTGATAATTAGACATTCTTACGAGTCTCTGTGGGATCGACCTTGACTCACCAGTACTCTACTGCGATAGACCTAGTCCAATTGCTAGTAAGTGCTTTGCATGCGAATATTCCCCAAACAAACACCAGATTCAACAGATGCTTCATGCTCTGCTGACCACTACAATTTCCACAGACTCTGCTGAATGCCACACTCAGCAGACGAGAATCTCAGTAGCATAGTTTAAGTCACCATTACAAATCTCCACCTTGACTTCAACTTCATGCAAACTGACCAGATGCACAACCAAGTGCCAGATTCCTCTATGTCTTCAGATTTGAATACCACAACAGACCCCCAACATCAGCTGAGTATTCCCGGACTCAGATTAATAGCTTTGGATATTCAGCAAGTCCAGACACAACCGAAACTTGCTCAATGGAACTGGTTTAGTGAACATATCAGCAGGACTCACATCAGTGCTGAACTTCTCCACTTTAACCCTCCTCTCATTTCTTAGAAAATGATACCTAACATCAATGCGCTTGATTCTCTCATGATGAACCTGATCCTTGGCCAAACATATTGCACTAAGACTGTCACAATACACCCTGTCTTGATCTTGATGAAGACTCAGATCATTGACTAGCCCCTTTAACCAGATTGCTTCATATGTTTCTTTTGTCAGTGCCATGTATTCTACTTCAGAAGTAGACAATGTCATTGTACCCTGTAAAGTTGCCTTCCAACTTACCACTTAGCCACCCAAAGTAAACACATACCCAGTCATAGATCTCATGTTGTCCACATCAGCAGCATAATCAGAATCACAGTACCCTGTGACAAAACATTGAGTACCACCTCCATAAATGAGTCCAATATCTAATGTACCCTTAAGGTACCTGAATATCCTCTTTACTGCTTTCCAGTGTTCCTTTCCAGGTTGAGCCATTAACTTGCTGACAACACTAACTGCCTGAGCCAAAGCAGGCCTAGTACAGACCAATGCATACATCAAACTACCCACTGCACTAGCATATGGAACTCTTGACATGTATTCTTCCTCTTCAGCTGACTGTGGAGCAAACACAGTAGACAAATGTAAATTTGGTGCCATAGGCATATCCATAGGTTTGGTTGCTGACATGCCAAACTTGGATGATATATTTTCAATATACTTCTGCTGAGATAGGAACAGCTTCACCTGCTTCCTATCTCTATAGATCTCCATCCCCAAAATTTTCTTTGCATTCCCCAATTCCTTCATCTCAAATTCAGCCTTTAACAGATTCTTCAGATCTTGAATGTCAGACTTGTTTGCAGCATCTATCATCAGCATATCATCCACATACAGCACCAAATAGATGATTGATCCATCCTTCAACTTGTTGTGATACACACATCAATCATATGGACTCCTACTATAACCCCGCTGAATCATATAACTGTCAAACTTCTTATACCACTGTCTTGGGGCTTGCTTAAGTCCATACAAGGACTTCTTCAACTTGCAAACATATCCTTCCTTGCCAGGAACATGGAAACCCTCTGGCTAAGTCATATAAATTTCCTTATTTACATCTCCATATAGAAAGGTTGTCTTCACATCCAATTGCTCAAGTTCTAGACTCTGATGTGCCACTATTGCTAACAGCACCCTGATGGAAGTATGTCTGACCACTGGAGAAAATATCTCTTCATAGTCTACCCCCTCTTTCTGACTGAACCCCCTTGCAACCAAACGTGCCTTATATTTGATATTCTCAGCAGATGTCATTCCTTCCTTTTTCTTGAATATCCATTTGCAGCTGACCACCCTTCTACCTTGTGGTTGTTTCACCAAATCCAAAGTCTCATTCTTCTGAAGTGACTCCATTTCTTCGCCCATGGCAGAAAGCCATTGGGATGCCTCAGAACAGGTCACAGCTTCCCTGTAAGTGTTAGGTTCAAAACCATCCACTTCTTCAGCTACCTGTAATGCATATTCAATAATATCCTCCTCAAACCCATATCTTCTTGGAGGTCTGATATTGATCCTCCTAGCTCTGCTGAGAGCTATACCCTACTGACCAACATAAGTTGTTTGAGTATTTGTTGACCCTTGTTCAGCAAACTGGCTTGGATCCAGCTCTGGATCTGCTGATTGTTGACTATCCTCTGCTGAGTCTTTTGATTTAGTAGACTATACTTGAAGCTCCACCTGTTTGTCAACCTTCTCAGTCTCAGATCCAATTTCAGATTCAGATGTGGCTCTCACAGATGAGTTAAGCATAGAGTTTTCATCAAAGACTACACTTCTGCTGAGTATAACCCTATTTTCACCGATGACCAGATTCTATACCCCTTAACTTCATCTCCATATCCAACAACCACACCCTTCTTGGCCCTAGGCTCCAATTTCCCCTCACTGACATGGTAGCAGACAGTGCTTCCAAAAGCCCTAAGTCCAGAGTAGTCTGCTAACCTTCCTGACCAAACTTCAAGTGGTGTTTTAAGTTTGATCCCAGTGTGAGGCCCCTATTGATTAAGTAGTAGGCTGTATTGACAGCCTCTGCCCAAAATCTCCTTGCTAGACAAGAATTAGAGAGCATGCACATTGCCCTCTCTAGAAAATTTTGATTCATCCTTTCTGCAACACCATTCTGCTGTGGAGTATCTCTTACAGTATGGTGCCTAGAAATTCCTTCATTCTTGCAAAATTCATCAAACTCAGACCAACAAAATTCTAGTCCATTATCAATTCTAAGTCTCTTGATCTTCTTCTCTGTCTGATTTTCAACCAAAGCCTTCACTGCTTGAAGTGCTTGAATGCTTCACTCTTGTGCTTCATCATGACTACCCAAACCATCCTTGAATAATCATTTATAAAGGACACAAAATACCTTTGACCACCTAGTGACTCCACCCTTGAAGGTCCCCAACAATCCGAATGGACATAATCAAGTGTCCCTTTTGTGATGTAAAGTGCTTTTGGGAACTTGCTCCTATGTAGCTTCCCAAAACACACAGTGTTCACAAAAATCCAACTCCTTGACCTTATGTCCCTTAAGTAGATCAGACTTAGATAGAATTTGCATCCCTCTAACACCCATATGACTCAATCTTATATGCCACAACTTAGTCAATTGTGACTGGTGAACCTCTGATGATGCAACAGCAGCAGAACCTGATATAATAGACCCTTGTAGTGTGTACAATGTCCCCTGCCTGATACCTTTCAGAACCACACTTGAACCCTTATAGACATTAACCACTCCACCTTCACCCCTGAACTTAAAGCCTTTGCTGTCTAGTAGACTAATTAAGTGGTATCAAATTTTTGGTCATTTGTGGAACATGACTAACCTCATTCAATGTGCAGAATTTACCATCATGTGTCCTCACCAGAACAGATCCAATCCCAACTATTTTGCAGACCTTGCTGTTAGCCATTGCAATATGGCATCCATCCACCTACTGATAAGTTGAAAATCACTCTCTGTTTGGACACACATGATAGGATGCCTCAGTGTCCAGAATCACACATCTTTGTCCCCTGTTGACTCTGAAACTACTAAGTCCAGATCTTCTTTAGAGTTGGTGTCTTATTCTGCCAAAGTAATTGTACCCTACTGCCCTGCTGCTTCTTTCTATTGGACATTCATTTTTCCAATGTCCCTGCTCTTTGCAGTAGTTACAGATATCCTTAGCTTTAAGACCCTTGGAATTCTTTTTCAATTTCTTCTTTCCATAATTTCCTGGCCCCCTGCTGACCCCACTTGCCACCAATCCATCAGACTGACTATCTTTCCCAGAACCAGATGCCTTATGGTATGACTCTCGAGCATGCAGTGATGACCTTACATCCTCCAATGATACTGAGTCCTTTCGAATAGTAAAGGACTGCACAAAGTTCTCATATGATGCATGCAGTGATACAAGTAGAATTAGCATCCTCATCTTCAATATTCACATCAATATTCCTTAAATCAAGCAATATTGTGTTCAGCTGGTCTAGATGATCCCTCAGCTGAGTGACCTCATGCATCCTTAAACTGAACAGATGTTGTTTTCAAAAAACTTATTGGCTAGAGACTTAGTCATATACAGACTCTCAAGTTTGGACCACAACTTCTCAGCAGTTCCTCTTCAGCAACCTTTGTGATAATATCATCTGGCAAGCACAACATAATTGTTGAATGTGCTTTCTCCTCCAGATTGGCTCTCTCAGCAGCACTTCCTTTTATTGATTTAGACAAGAGACCCCATAATCCCTGCTGCTTCAACAAAGCACGCATCTTGATCTACCATAGACTAAATTTGTTTCTCCCTGTAAACTTGTCAATCTTAACATTTAAAGCAGAAATCTTTCTCACCAGAAAAGCTTGTGTAGATCCCAAATCCTAGCATCAATTATAACCTTGGTTCCAATCTACCTTGCTTAAAACAGATAATCAGATTTCTTGATGAACCTGGACGCTCTGATTCCAGTTTGTTATGATGGATCAATTTTAGAAGTTATGGTGATTGTGAGTAAAGATAAAAGATAAACAAGCAAACAAACACTAAATAAGAAGAACACAGATTTAACGTGGTTTCCGGCAATGTGCCGACTACTCCACGGATAAACGAGGATATTTTATTATCTCCAGAAAGTTAGAATTACATGTATTAAAAACGGTATTTATAGCCTTGGGAATCCAACCCTAACCGACTAATCAGTCAACCCAGTAAATGACTGAAATACCCTAAAAGTAACTCCACCGAATTAGGAAACCATGCAGACGTGTTCCTTAAGTCTGCTTTGAACCAGCAGACTTCACTCTACTGATATCATGTACCAGCAGACACAGCTTCAGCAGACTGATCAACTCTGCTGCCGCCCCAAACGAACACCAGATTCAGCAGATGCTTCATGCTCTGCTGACCACCACAATTTCCACAGACTCTGCTGAATGCCACACTCAGCAGACCAGACTCAACGTAGCATAGTTTAAGTCACCATTACAGATGGGTTACTCATTTTTTCACACTATACCTCTAATGGCCAAGGTGGTTCCGTAGAAAACAGCATCAACATTTATTTTTATAATGTCTGATGGGGGGAGGCTTTCCAAGGTGTGATAAAATTGGATGCACAATTAGAAAAGAAATGCATAGATTAAAGATCAAATACAAAGATTAAATATTGGGATAAAAAAATCGTAAAACAAAAGAGACCGCAATATATTTTTATATGGATTAACTTTAATACCGGTTATTAAATACATATTGCTTTAGACCGGAAATGTAAAAAATACATTGATGAGAGATTTGATATACTAAAACAGTATGCATAGAAGTCTAAATTTCATTAAACGAAATGAATCAAAAATGTTAGATAATAACGATTCTATAAAAGCGGTTAAACTCTAACCGAAAGGTACCACACTCCCCTGTCTCGCGAAATGAGTGGAGATGTTAATCAGGTAATCTAGTGGCTCGGAGTTAAGAGCTGTCATTATACCAAGATACTGAAAGAAGTCGTCCATTACGGGATTCGAACCTCCACACTCCAGCTCCCAGTCCAGTTGTTATTACAACACCCAAGCCCTTTACCACCAGGCCATGTCCTGGGGACGATAATAACGATTCTAAATTATTACGTCTTTGTGTTCAAAGGATATATTTGTAGAACATTTGATTTGTTTTATTCCTTTTCAAATAGATTTCTCATTATTTTAACAACTTTATGAGATGCCACCAGAATAATTAATGTTGAAGTTTTCTATCTATTGGTGTTAAAATCGAAAGAAAACGAACTGAAAATGAGAATGAATCATTAGTTAATTGAATCAAGAAGGATTGATGAACTTCATCTTGAAGAAGATGACTATAACCGTTTTTTAATATTGGAAAAAGCGGGAAAACGAATGCATAATGATTTACAAAATTCGAAGTTCAAACTGCGGTTTGGCATCTCCAATTCCTATTTATAATAGCAGGGGCATGGCTGACGATGTTGGATCTCGTCTATTAGTTAATCCGGGCCAATTTACCTTTGTGACAACGACATTTAATCTTATAAACCCTAAATCGTATTAATGAGGATGTGTTTTGGGTGTATTTTTGACTGAGCTCATGAGTTATTTCTCCCGAGCTGCCTACGTATCCAATAGCTTAATTGGAATCAAGTCTTCCGTAGTTCCTTAGGGTTGTTTATAGAGGGGATGTTTCATCCATTTCCTTGTCCTGCAAGGAATCACGTTATTATTATTAATATTATTTCCATAAGGATATACACGCCTAAATCCCTAAGATTTGGGGATAATTATGGACGTATTTAAATGCCAAGATCACAGTCTTTATGACTTAGGATTCTTTCCTTATTTATCTCTAGTTATCCAGCACGTGGATTAACAGTCGGTGTTGCTTTGTGCATCCGGCGCCGAGCCCCTAAGGCCGCTATGGCCGAACTGGTCAGCTCCTCTTCGCCAAGCCTTAGCCGACCTGCGGTGGCTGGAGGAGGAGCATTTTCCGATCTCCCACCTGGGGTTATGGACCTGCCCTGGGATATGTGTTTGGGGATCCTGGCCCTTAACGACCTACTTTATCAGGGCTAGTCATTAATTACACGACTTACAAGTATGACACGTGGCATAGCTCGGGTCGGCTATCATCAATGTCCAATTGATTGTTGTAACTAACCAACCAACTCCTTGTTCTATGTGTTTGATAAAATGCCTCAAAGAGCAAAAAGCCACATTTCCTCTTTTAATCCTCAACACCTCCTCAATGATCATGGATGGATATGGACAGCTTGCAAAAGCCACATTTCCTATCTTTAATCTTAATCAAGTATGATACAAGTCTTTGAGTGGGTATGCCTGTAGGAGTCTGATAAGCGTAGCTTTATCTACTGATTTGTAAGAATGTCTGCGATTGTTGTTCTATTTGAATTAGAATAGGTTTGAGAACTTTGCTAATTATTTTTCTCTGATAAAGTGACAATCTATCTTTATGTGTTTAGTCCTTTCATGGAAAACTGGATTTTCCACAATGTGTAAGGCACCACTGTCATAATACAAGGGAACTGTGTCTGTATACGTAACATGAAAATCATGTAAGAGATATATGAGCCATTGGATCTTATATGCTGTGATAGCCTTGGTTTTGTATTTTGGTTCATTAGAACTTGTGAATACCGTGGGCTGCTTTTTTGACTTCCATGATATGAGAGCACCACCAAGATAAACCAAGTAACATGTAACTGATCTTATTGTTTTAGTACAGGCATCCCAATCTGAATCACTAAAGGCCTTTAGACTAATGGATCATGTATTAGGAAAGAATAGGCCTTTTCCAGGTGATAACATTAAGAATATGAGCAATCTATGTGCTACCTTCAGATGTGCCTCATTTGGTTTGTCTGGAAATTGACTTAACTGTTGGGTAGCAAAGGATATATCTGGTCTAGTAATTTCTAGATACAATAACTTCCCAACTAAGCTTATGTATTCAGTATTAGATGGCATAAGTGGTGCCTTAACAGTTGTCAAATTCTGTGATGAATCCATTGGAGTGGATGTTGGTTTACACTCTAGAAAACCAAACTCCCTTAGCAAATCCAAGCAGTACTTTCTTTGATTGATTACAATGCCAGCCTTAGATCTGTTGAAATAGGGTCCTAAACCCAATCGGGTTGGACCGGATCTGACCGGGTCGGGTCATTTCTACTATTTCTTTATGTTTATACATATATAATAAATGGTTTTCTATTGTCATATATTTGTTCTTTTAAAGAACCAATTATGAATTGTTATATGATAACGTCCTTAGTATTAAAATGTGATAGAGAAACCATGATAAGCGATTATTGTTGATGAGATCTCTAATCACTTTAATAAGTTTGATACTTAAATGTCTCTAGGCTTGTGTACTATTAAACAGGGCATTGATAGTACAAACAAGCTAGCATGCATTAGATGTCTTCTGTCTTTAAGGGCAGGGATAGATCTCGTCTATCAAAGTGTAGAGACACTTGGACTGTACATAGACGTGTATTAGAGAATGCGTACATTAGACTGACCCACTTGAACTGTTAAGTGTCACACTATGTGACGGTTGTGTAATTATCCTTAGGACCAGAGTCTACATGGCATCACGGTGTGCATTTTCATGCTTTGACACTATTGATGTTTCCCCTAGCCATGGGGCAATCATGCGGTAGTGATTGGGTGTGATACTAAAGCATGCGGAGTAAACATGTTTGGTCGTCCGGAAATCACGTAACCTATCAGTAGGGGTAAATATCCGAAAGGGCCTTCTTATAAGGAATGTCTTACTCTCGTGAATCTTTGCAAAGTGGAAGTAAATGAGTTACTTCAAGAGAGCATGATATCCATATTATAAGATACGGTCGTTGATGTTTGACACTCGACGTACGAACGTATGGGTATTAATACAGCGATATGATTCTATTTACACGGTAAATATTTCACATGAAAGGTAGTTGTCATTGCATTTGACTCTTCCAATGATTGGGGGTCACGGTTTGTTGCTAGACGCTATCCAGTGATCATTAGGTATGAAGGGCATTTTCGTAATTTGCACTTTGTGCCAACGGCCAACATATTCGGAAGCCTACAGGGTCACACACATAAGAACATCTAGCCAGATTAAAATACGGTTATAACGATAACCAAATAAGGAAAGTTTATCTCGACTATAAAGTGTTATAGCGGTAAATTAATATAGTGGTATTTATTTATTATGAATAAATTAAATACAAGATATTAATTATATTGATTAATTAAAAAATATTCCAGAAGCCAACTAATTGGTGTATGGGGGGCCATATTCATATGTATGAGATACACTTGGATTTTGCAATTTAATTAATGGTATTACCATATATTTATATATGATATTAATATATATATATATATATATATATATATATATATATATATATATATATATATATATATATATATATATATATATATATATTGTCACATGTGTGACATGCATATAAGATATGCATGTGCACAAATGTGATAAATGTATGTATGTATAGATTTATATTATATATATGTGTGTGTGTGATATATACACATGTGTAAATTAATTTATGATAATAAGATAAAGATATATGATATCGTCAATATGTATCTTGGAAAAATATTTAATATAACATATTGAATATTAATGAGATAAATCAATCAAATATATTTTTCTTATTTTATTAGGAAATTGTTTTCTTTCTCCTCAATCTACAAGGAAGCTTCTCCCAATCAGATTGGGACTACAGTGGGGCGCAGACTCTCTTATAAGTAGGGAGGCTTGGCTGGCTCTTCAGTACATCACAATTCCAAGAGACTAATAGTTTCTTGTGAAAAATAGAGAGCTTCTTAGAGAGAGTTTTGAGAGAGAGAAAATGTCGATCAAGCAACCGGGTTTTTCTAGTAGCAATCCAATGGTGGACTCCGGCGGGTTGTTCGTGTGGACTAGCGGTAGAGGCTGAACGCTTGGGCAGCTCCGTGCACCACTACTCTCCTTAGACGGTCAAAGTGTTGATCTTTTAGATTAAGCAAAGTATTCACCATCTACTTCTTTTATGCTTGTTGTTTAAACGAAGCCGATCCTGGTTAAAGGAAATAAATTTTTGAATTCCGCTGCGTTTCCGCGTAGATTTCCTAACAAGATCTTGCCACTTCAAACCCTAGCAAGTATTTTAGTTCCCCTAGGTCTTTGATAGTAAATTCATTATGCACAAGATTCTTGAGTTTTTGTATTTCTAGAAGACAAAGTTGCCTACCACAATATCATCTACATACACTAGTAATGCTATGAAGGCAACCCTTGTACCTTTGGTGAAAAGGCTATGGTCATTTTTGGACTTCTTATAGCCATCTTCTAGCAATTTGTGTGTTAATTTGGAATTCCATTGCCTACAGGCTTGCCTCGGGCCATATAAAGATTTGTTTAACTTGCAAACCATGCCATTACTTTGTTATCCTGGTGAAGGTCTCACATATACTTCCTCATCTAAATATCCATGCAGAAATGCATTATTAACATCCATTTGGTGTAGATACCATCCTTTTGGAGCTGCTAAAGCCAAGAAAAGTCTGATAGCTGTCTATTTTTCCACTGGAGAAAATGTCTCTAAGAAATCTATGCCTTCTGTTTGAGTAAATACTTTAGCTACCAGCCTTCCTTTGTACCTTTCTATACTACCATCTGACTTCCGTTTAATCTTGTAAACCCATTTGCAACCAACAGGTTTTGTACCTTTGGGTGGTTTAACCAAAGTCCATGTATTAGTTTTTGCTAGAGCTTCTAATTCTTTATCCATGGCATCTTGCCAGTTAGGATCTTGTGCTGCTTGTTGATAAGTAGAGGTTCCATTTCTGAATTGATATTGCTAATAAAGCTTTGGTAGAAAGTAGACAAATTTTCATATAACATTACAGTGTCAAGGGTATGTGAAGATGTCCTATTTGCTGGATTTGATAAACATAATCCTGTAAATAAGTTTTGGTAGATTTGTTCCTTGTTGACCTACTTTGATGTGGTACAGATGTTGTCTCCCCATGTAAATTAGAAACTCCAGTGTCAGATGAAACAGCATCAATTATAGAATGAGAAGTGCCTTCATTTGTAACAAGATCAGAATTTGATATAGGTAACGGAAGACATAGAGCATCATTAGAAAGAAGGTTAGTAGTACCAGAAAAATGAAAAGAATGCCCATGAAAAGTGACATCCCAGAGATAGAGATATTTCTATTGGAAAGATTTAATACTTTGAAACCCTTAATACGAGGTTCATACCCTAGAAAACAAATGTGTTACTTCTTAGGTCAAACGTACCTATGCCTTTTGATTGTGTAGAAACAAAACATAAACAACCAAACACTTTTAGATTATCATAACTACGATCATGTCCATGTAACAAATGGTAAGGTGTTTGTTGTTAAGAAAGAGAGTAGGGATAATGTTAATCAAGTAAACAACATATTTTACATAATAACCCCAGTATTCTAATGGCACATTAGACTGTATTCTTAAAGCCCTTGCAACATTCAAGATGTGTTGGTGTTTTCTTTCAATTAGGCCATTCTGTTGGGGTGTTCTAACACAGGCTTTCTGATGAAAAATACCCTTAGTTATATAAAAGGTTTTCATGTTAAAATCTCCCCCATTATCAGACCTAATTGTATTAACATATCTATCATACTAATTTTGCACAAGAACACAAAATTGTTGCAATAAAGGATCAGTTTCAACTTTTCTTTTCATAAGAAATAACCAAATAAATCTTCCATAATCATCAACAATTGAAAGAAAATACCATTCACCATCCACAGAAGGTACCCTATTAGGGCCCCAAATGTCTAAATGAATCAAATCAAAACAGGAAATAGAAGTAGACATACTAACAGGAAACTTTGGTTTATTTTGTTTGGCCAAAGGACAAACAGTACAATCATGAATCGGCACGTTAATGTTTGAATCTAAATGTCTTAAGACCTTCATCCTTTCTAATGAAGGATGACCTAATCTAGCATACCACAACACAGAATCAGAACGAGTACAAGATTTGCAAACATCATTGATAGCAGAAGGAACCCTTGATGGGACAATAGACAATATGTAAAGACCATTTTGAATCTCAACAGTACCAATATTCTTTTTAAATAGTTTCCTAAACCCAATCGGGTTGGACCGGATCCGACCGACTCGGGTCATTTACAGTCTATTTAGTTCACGTAATAACTTTATTATGATTAATAAAAGCACTTTTGTTATTATATATTTTGTTTGTCTTTATGAACCAATCATGTTATTGAATATATAGTAATGTCCTTAGTATTAAACCGTGATAGAGAAACGATGATGGTGATTATGCTTGATGAGATCTCTATTCACTTTAATATGTTTGATACTTAAATGTCTCTAGTCGTATGTACTATCAAACGGGACATTGATGGTATGATTAGACTAGCACGTATTGGATGTCTTCTGTCTTACTGAAGATAGGGATAGATGGACTCTTGGAGAGATAAGGTTGAAATTCAAACAATTAACTGAGTTGGAGTGTGTGAAAGTGATAAGATTATCTAGGAGCTACAAATTCAAAAGATAAAATCGGGTTTATCTCAAATAAAAGAAGGCAGAAACAGCAGGACACTACCTTTATCCTCAGCAACAACAGCAACAACATTTTTGAGTTCAGTCCACGTTTGAATTAAGTCCTTTGTAAATGAATTGGCTTTATCTTTATCTGTATGAATTTCAGAATAAACATTAGAGATAAAACTAGGGTTTATGAGTAGTATAAATTGAGGTCCCTTGTAATCAGTTGAATACAGGAAAAATAAAACTTATCTTCCGTTTTTTTCCTTTGTTCCATTGCTTCTCCTTCGCACTTGTTTTCTTTCATTGTATCAGAGAAAGAACTGTGTAATCAACAGAAACGAAAATCACAAATCAAACACACACACAAATTCCAGTACAAGCACAACCACAAAAACACATCAGTATACATCCACTTCAAACTATTCAAACACAACAGACACAAAAACTCAAGCCAATCTGCAGATCAAACAGCCATACAAACAGAAGATCAAACAAAACAACAACAACCAAATGACAACATTATCACTCAATGTCAGCAGCTTCATCACACTCAAACTCACTCAAAGCAACTACCCACTATGGAGGGAACAAGCACTTGCACTAGATGAAAGCCAGGACCTCACTGGACATCTCACAAAAGATTCACCAGCACCGGATCAGCACACAAAAAGTACCAATGCAGAAGGAACAGAAGAGACAATCCCAAATCCTGAATATGCAAAATGGAAGAAATCAGATAGGCTTCTTAGAGGGTGGCTAATAGGATCACTATCAGAAAAGTCACTAGGCCTTGTAATAGGCCTAGACACTGCAGCAGATGTATATGGAAAGCACTGAAAGATGACTATGCACAGGACTCATAGGAGAGAGAATTTACACTGAAGCAGCAACTGATCTACCTAAAGAAAGATGAGGGCAAAACGATATCAGATCATATCAGAGACTTCAAGGGGCTATGTGACAGCCTTGCTGCTATAGGCAAGCATGTCCAAGATTCTGAAAAAGTATATTTTCTCTTTACAAGCTTGGGACCCAATTATGAAACTTTCACCACCACAATGCTCAAACCACCAAGACCCACATACACTGAGTTAGTATCTCATCTAGAAAGCCTAGATCAATGGAGAAACTGGTTCTCCACAAGCCTAAACATCTCTTACCATCAGTCCACACCACGATGGCCTTCTACGGCCAAAACCAGTCCAGGACCCCACCACCAGGCTTCAAGGGACCAGCAACTCAAGACAGCAGGTTTGTGTCCTCTGGAAGGGGATTTCAGGCTCAGCAACCAAGAAACAACTCCACAGATGGCATGACACAGAGGAAACCACCACCACCAGGTCAAAGAAGGATGACAAATGCAGAGAGGGAAATGTACCAAAATGAAAAGTGTCAGTACTGTGGTGTCATGGGACACATTGCCAAAATTTGCTGGTGGGTACTGCAGAAAGATCAACCAAACACTGAACTACCTCAGGCATTGGCTGCACTCACCCTAAACAACACCATTGCAGATACAAAGTGGATTGTGGACACAGGGGCATCACACAACATGACTGGTAAGTCGCACATGCTGCATAACATTCACAAACCACTAGGGTCAGATGTCATAATTATTGGAAATGGCTCTACACTGCCTGTCACATGCACTGGCCAAGCAAGCCCAAAACACACACACAACACTATTCCACTAAAAGATGTCTTACTTGTCCCACAATTAACTAAAAATTTACTTTCAGTAAGTCAACTTACTACAGATGAACCTATAACTTGTGAATTTACTAATAGTGATGTGTTTGTTAAGGACCAAGCAACAGGACAGATTCTGACAACAGGGAGAAGAAGGGGTGATTTGTATGTACTACAGAACACCCCTGAATTGCATTTCTCAAACAGATTCAGGGCAGGCACCAGCGAGCTATGGCATCAAAGGTTGGGACACACTCAGATGGCCACTGTTCAGGACATAAAGAATAAAGGTTTTATTGATTTTCTAGGGCAAATAAAAACAGACCACGTTTGTGAGAGCTATCAATTAGGCAAACTCAGATGGCCACAATTTTTTTTGATTCAGAACATGTTACTTCATTTCCTTTTGAAATAATTCATTGTGACTTATGGGGACCAGCACCCATTAAATCTATTGGAGGTTTCTCTTATTATGCCTGTTTTGTTGATGACTACACTAAGTTTTGTTGGTTTGTGCCTTTATCTTTTAAGTCTGATTTCTACACTGCTTACTTGAATTTTCAGAGCTATGTAAAAAGACAATTTGACAGGGACATTAAAATCTTCCACTCAGACTATGGCACAGAATTTGTGAATAGAAGACTTTCTACTCACTTCCAACAGACTGGTATAATCCACCAACTGTCACGTCCACACACACCACAACAAGCTGGCATGGTGGAAAGGAGACATAGGACAATTAGGGAACTAGGTATGACTATGCTCTTTCATAGCAAATTGCCCCTATACCTGTGGACAGAGGCTTTTGCCACTGTTGTCTGCCTAATGAACAAACTGCAAACATCATCTCTTCATAATGAGACACCATATCACAAACTCTATCAGAGGGACCCCAACTACATTGTCCTTAGATTTTTTGTCACTAGATGCTATCCATATACTTGGGACGCCAAAGCCAACAAATTTGACCCCAAGATCGTTCCCTGTGTTTTTATTGGTTACAGTATACAACACAAGGGATACAAGTTCTACTACCCACAAACCAGAAAGATTCTCAACTCTAGACATGTGGTCTTAGATGAGGCACTCTTCTCTTACAAGCAACAGCACACCCCTATTGAGCCACCTCAATCCTACACTATGAGTATTTTTGAAGACTCGACCATACAATCTACCCCACCAGAACATCATCCTCCAGACTTCTCAACCACGTCCTCAGGCCTGCCTACCCTTCCAGATATACCCATCCCAGACTTCACCACTGACCAATCCATCCCTCACACTGACAGTGCCCCAAACTCAGACACACCACCTTCTCCTGAACCATAATCTCCACATCCACCTACTCTAGACACACATTCACCAACCCCAGATCCTCTTATTGACTCAGCTTCAGATCCAGGAAGTCCCTCTTCTTCACCAAGTGCCACCTCAGATCCAGACACACCACCTAGACCTCCACCAGTCCACCCTGTGGTTACCAGGGCCTGATGACGGTCAAATTATACCCATAAAGGTCATTAACATTGTCCTTAAATCGAGATTAATAATATATATTTTATATTAAATCACATGTTTATATTGATTATTTAGTGTTGTGTGATTTATAAGATATAATTTGGTATTTATCCATTTTTATTATTTAAATATGATTTACTTTGGGATAAATATTTATTTTGTAGATTGCGATTAATCGGAAGATATCTATTATCGGAGGAAGTAAATCTCAAAGGAAATTAAAGCAGAATCGGATTGCATTGAAGATAAATACCGGAGCAGCACGAAACGTGGAGTAAGGAACAAGAAAAGCCAGCGAGCCGATCAGAGATCAGTGAACTCGCTGGCAGCGAGACCCTGATTCGCTGGGGGCGAGATCACCAAAAATCGAGGATCGGCCGGGAGTTATCTCTAATTGTTTTGATATTTTGAAATATATCTTTAAATCAGCTTGAACCCCTATAAATAGAGCTGTACAAATTTCATTTGAGACACAATATATACAGTCTAGAAACACAATATTACAATACTTTTAGTTTATCAATATAGTTCTTCTTATTTTATATTATGTTTCTTCATCACGGAGGCGATGGATTCATCGATTAGAGATTGCATTGAAGGATCGGAGGACCCCCCGTCTACGAGGGTAATGTCTATCCAAATATGTCGTTTTTATTCATAGATCTATTTTATTTCATTATGGAGTAGTCGTTTGTGTATTGATTTCGTGATGTAGTTAATTAACAAACCCATATTCATGTAGATCTAAGCCGTACGAAGGCGTTTTACGAGTAAATTCTAGAGTCACCGGTCTAGATCTACCACGGTCTATATGGTTAGATCTAGCCATCAAGATTCTAGTAATTTTCTGTGAACGACTTCGGCTACGTCGTGCTTTCTGTTTTTCATATAAACATGTAATAGATCTGGCCAATTTGTAACATCGTTCTCGTAAATTAATATGATATATTGTGAAAATTGTCATGTTTCTTGGACATTAGTTAGCCGATCGTTTAGGAGGTGTGCCAACCCGTCAACGGTGGTTGCCTAGACGAGGTGACGATTTTAGATCGGCATCCCTAATTCGGTATAGCATGCTTGTTATATGATGTTATATCCTGTCCAAGGAAGGATTCGTAATTAAGCATACGGATCTTCTATCCGTTCACGAATTAGATCCAGTTTAAGGGATGGCTCCCGTAGCCAGAATATAATCAACCTAAATGTCTTTTCTGTCTCGGCTTAGATATACATATATGGGGGAGTAATTACTACTAGCGTAATCAATACCGTTTGTTAGAGTCCTATAATACCATAAAAATAAGTGTTTAGTGTCTTGTGTCGTATTGTTAGTCTATGTGTTTTCTATCGTGTCAACCTTCATCTCTACGTTATAGTTGGTCGTAGACCGCCCTTTAAACTATTTATAGTTTAATAACGTTGTACTTGTTTAAGCCGAGTCTCTGTGGGATCAACCTCGACTCTATATAGCTATACTACGATTGAACCTAGTTCTCTTGCTAGTTGGTTATTTAGGTATCTAGTATTTTATTACTTGGACCGGACATCAAGTTTTCGGCGCCGTTGCCAGGGACTCGTGTCATTAAATTAAGTATAGCTTATTTTATTAAAAGTAGATTCATAAATAGTGTAAATAGTGACTATTTAATTAATTTTTATAACATAGAATTAACCTGTAAGAGTCGTAAAACAAATCTGGGCAGATTCCTAGAATCAAGCGAGGCTCGGCGCGCGGCGAGCGAGCGGTTCGGCGGGAGCCGGGAGCCGGCCCGCTTTTTCTGGCAATTTCTGTTCTATTTTGTTTTACACAGTTTCTGCTTTGTGTTTTTGTATTTTTCGTATTTTTAGAGTCTTTTTAGTTTAGTTGTTATTTATTGAGTCTAGTTAAAGGATTAAACTTTAAAGTTTATAATTGTTTATTGTTTTTGTTATTTTTATTTTTGCCTATTTTAGAGTCTCGCCAAAGGCAGTAGCCTTGGCGTATTTTAATTGTTTATTGTTGTTTTTGTCTTGCAAATTAAAAAAAAAAACAAACAAACAAGCTTCCCGGATTTCTAAGGATCCAAACGAAGAGCAAGGCGAGGAAAAATCTGCAGGAGCACATCAATCTGTTCAGACATGGAAGCATTACTGAATAACGCCAGCCAGGTAAAGGGAAATAATTTTAATAATGCAAAATTTGTTAACCAAGTTGTGGCTGCATGGGAAAGGCGTACTTTGCAAAGCTATGCAATGCCTACCATTGAACAATTCATTCCTGCTATCGTAGTGCCTGAAAATGCTGCTGAAGTTTATCACCCGAAACCTAATGTCATTCAAATTGTGACAAACTATCCACTTTTCATGGTATCCTGAATGAAGATCCTGGCATTCACGTGATGAATTTCTTAGAGATCGTTAGTACCGTGAAGCCAGAACTGGTTCCTGAGGATAACATTAAGCTAAAACTTTTCCCTTTCACTTTGAAAGATAAAGCTAAGCAATTTAGAGGGTAGATCAATCACGACCTGGGAGGAACTGCTGCAAAAGTTCATGAATAAGTACTTTCCTTTAGGAAAGACCTTTAAGTTACGCCAAGATATCTTGGGGTTCAAGCAGCAACCTGGGGAGAGTTTTGATCAAGCTTGGGAACGTTTTAAGGAGTCCATGAGGAAGTGCCCTCATCATGATATCCCTCTATGGTTTTTAATGCAAACCTTTTACCATGGATTGAGAGATACGGAGAAGATAAGAGTAGATGCCTCCAGCAATAGAGCGTTTGTTCTTTTATCTCCTGAGGAGGCACGAGGAAAAATGGAGCAAATAGAAATGAATAGCCAATGGGGAGGTGGTTAAATAGCAACTGTGAAGATGGCTGATAATTTATTTGAGGAGGATGTATCGCATAAGATCTTGCATACTCTATTGCTCATAAATGATAAGGTGGATGGTATGCATGAGAGGATTCAACGAGTAGAGACTGAAAAAGGGACGGAAACGACTAGGCCATTAGAGAATGCGGGTACTAAAGAAGCCAATTACATTGAGAGACAGGGTAATCACTATGACGGTTACAAACCAAATCATGACCAACCTGAATTCCGATGGAGTGATCCAAATGAAGGGGTAAAACCACACAACACTTATGTACCTCAGCAAGCTCAAACTTACGGTTGGGAAGTTGCACTTGAAAAAATGAGTAGCACAATGTCCGACACTATGACTCAATTAGCAGAATCCATTACTAACTTGGTTACAGACTTTCACAAATACTGTCAAAATAATGATGCCAAAGTCACCAACCAGTAAGCCTTAGTCCGGAATCTCTCTCATCAAATAGGACAATTAGCTGAACAACTGTCAACTAGACCTCCTAGGGGATTCCCCAGCAACACTGATAGGAACCCTAGGGATGTGAATACGATAATGACTAGAATTGGAAAGGAGCTTACCCCACCAATCCCAAAGAACAAGGAAAATCTAGAAGATGTTAGGGATGATGATAAAGATCCTGAGGAGGCATTTACACCCTTTGGAACTGAAGAAACATGCTTAGAAAAGCCCCCCGACGAGCAATTATCCTCCAATTTAAGTGTTAGGAACATTTTATTATGTTTTGATGATGGCCATACTAGCTGTTATAGCAAGCCTGAAATAAGTTAGAACTCTCTGTATAAGTCTTTACTTAGAGTCCGACATGTTGTATAAGTTGAGTCGGACAAGTATTGTACTAGTTGGTAGGACGGAAAAGCAAAAACGATATTCGGCAAAGTGAAGCCAAGAAAGCACCGGCGGAGAAGTAATGAAGACATTATGGTCGACTTATAACCAAGGAAGTCCGTGATGACCTTGGATAAGTCTAAGTTATGTTTTCAAGTGATGAAACTCAATGTTCAAATATGGTGTACACTTTGGTCTCACCCAAATCAAGGATCGGTGAAGTACAAAGACTCTCCTAATACTAGAACAAAGAAGGAAACAAAGAATCGGTGATTAGACCGACCTTCGGCAAAGTGAAAACAAAACAAATGAAGAAAGAACTAACGGCTAAGTCAGAAGGCTCACTCGACCGTTCTAAAAACGGCGAAGTAACACTTACTAGATCAGATTTGATATATGTTGAAGATACAGAAGATCATGCATTAAATGCACAATCAATAGAGGATCAATCAAGGACGGGTTTTCTGCTATACGTTTGAAGAAAGAATCCGATCACTGAAATCAAGGAGAATACAATTAAGGGGGAATCAAGAATAAAATCAAGGATTATTCCCTCATTAATACAAACCAACGGACGGAATTTCAAAACCAAAGTTACTCAAGGCTATAAATAGAAGGCATTGACGAGAAAAAAACAAACAACGATTGAAAAAGAAAAAAATCAAGCGAAACTCGTCATTTGAAAAGCCCTCTCTCGAACTTACAAGGATACATCTAGTGATCAACTCAAATATCGAACTACAAAGTCATACTCGGAACCGAGATTGATCAAGCAAGTGTGTGAATCACATTCACATCAAACTGAAGCAACTGAATCAGAGGCAATCTGAGAAGGAGTTGAATCTGTGATAGCTATTGAAGGATCTTGATCTTAAGGAGCGACAAAGGGAAGACCGAATCACCGAAGTCATTGCGATCAAGAGTGATAGTCTTGTAGATTGTGAAGCTTGGGAAGCCAAGGACAATCATACTATTGTATCAGTGAAAACAATAGTGAATTCCTCCAATCATCACAGGAGAAGAGTGGATTAAGGGATTACACCACCCTGAACCACTATAAGCCTTGTGTCAATTTAATTTCTGCAATTTACTTTACAGCATTCATTTAATTTGCATACATCAAAATTTACATTTTTGACTGTCTAAACAGATTTGAAAACAATATAGTAAGAAGGGACTTATCCGCTGCCCAAAAGCTTTTAAACAAAAGAAAAGTTTTTGAAACTCCACTATAGTCATTCACCCCCCCCCCCCCCTCTGACTATAGTTTCACCCTTCTCTGGGACCAACAATTGGTATCAGAGCAGTGTTCCTAGTATCAGAACCTGTTCAGATCTAATTTCTGGTAATAAGGAGATCACATATTTTCAAAGTAGTTTTCAAATCTGAGTTTTTACATACACTTACATTTATATCTTCAATTGCACCGATGGATTCCTCAACCTTCTTGTCAAAAGTACCTGTGTTTAATGTTAACAATTTTGATGAATATAAAATAAGAATGCTATCTCATCTTGCAAAGAACTCATGAAGAGATGCCGGATGTAATCAATGATGGACCAATCAAAATCACTACGGTGGTAAGCACGGGAGCGAGATCAAGGAAAGGAAATTGACAAACTTAAAAAGGATTGGACCAAAGATGACGGGAGAAGAGCAAATCTGGACTTTGTTGCAAAAGACATGATCTTGAAGACCCTAGACAACAACATGTTCATGAGAATCAAAGACGCAAAACAAAGAAAGGAGATGTGGGACAAGCTATCATTGATAAATGAAGGATCTCGAAGCGAGTTAAAGAAAACAAATTATCCGTTGCAAAACGAAATTTGAGAACTTTAAAATGAAGGTGGTGAATCCATTGATCAAATGGACAACGGATTCTCAAGCATCATCGATGAATTACAACGGCTTGGACACATATATCCCCAAAAAGAAGTATGCTTGAAGATCTTGAGAGGACTACCGAAAGATGGAAGATCATAACATCGAATCGAGAGGAACAACAAATCTTACAAGCACCGACACTCGACACCGATGTCCCAATTAAAAGCTCATGAATTCGAATTGAACGGCGAAGATGGTGCTCCGGCGAGAGACACACAAAATCACCGCATTAGCCGCATCCCAAAAAGTAACTTTGCCGAATGCATCGACAAAGAGACACATGAACTAAAAGAACGGTAGCTTTATTAGTTAAACGCTTTGACAGTTTAAAAAGAAACCATTCAAAGGAAATTCTTCGTCAAACAAAAAGTCAAGCTCAAACAGAGACATGAAGAAGAAAGATGAAGAATACAGATGCTTCAACTGCAACAAGAAAGGTCACTTCAAGGCTGATTGTCCTGAAGAGAATGACAAAGATGATGAAAAGAAGAAATATAGAGCATCTGAAAAGAAAAAGAGCAAGAAGGCACTTAAAGCAAAATCCAGCAGTGAAAAGCATGAAGAATCATCTGATAATGACTCAGACGATAGTGATGAAAAAGACAGCTCAGAAAATGAAAAGGCATGCCTATGCCTCATGACCAAAGAATTGGATGAAGATAAAAGTGATAGCTCAGACACTGAGGGAACAAGCCTATGTTTAATGGCTAAAGAATCAGATGAAACTGAGGTAACATCTAGTTCCTGTTCTTCATCTAATGCATCCACATCTAACACTGCACAATCCTCTAGTCTCCCATTAGATACAGCAGACCTAGTCCAAAATCTCATGACTAAATTTGATGAAATTGAAAAGAATCATGAAATTCTGGAAAAGGAATGCAAGGATCTAAGAAAAGAGAATAAGAGGTTAAAGAAAGAACTGGATAAAGCAAAAGTTTGAATTAACTAGTAAGGAGACCTACTTAAATGATCAACAAAAAGCGAGATGATCATACATCCGTTACTAACGAGATCGATTAAGAAAATCTCCTCACCGGTGAAGGTATCCACCGCACCACTAAAAGCACCGACTTACAAACCCTCAAAAAGGTTTGGATCCAGATCTGGTCTTGGCTACAACAGTCAGGATGAAAGTAGGAATAATGGTCAACACCATTCTAAATTCGAACCACTAGTGGACCAAAATTTAGAAAGGGACGGACCATGATTCCAACAGATCATCCCGTTCCGGTGAAGTCAAAACCCGAGTGTAGTGAAACGACAAATCAAATCCTCATTCCAAATCAATCAAGAACAACGGTCATCCGAAAGGTAAAGGCAGACTTTACCCCTCAGAGGATGATTGGAATGTGGCACCTCCAAAATACAAGAGGAAACCATTTCACAAAATGCATCATATGTTTAAGAAAAACCAATATGTTCCTAGACACATGAAGCAAGAAAGGTTTCCTACTGCATATTGGAAAGTGAAGAAGGATGTAAATGCACCAAAAGGTGGAGAAAAGTATCAGAATACCTTCAGTAAAAATACTAGGAGCTATTCTGACATGCCTTACACATATGAAGTTGATGACTTCAATTATCCAAAAAGAAGACCTTTTGGATACACCCTTGGTATGGGAGGCATGATTGCTAACAGTATGGACCCAAACGGTGTTGGGTACCTAAACTTAATTAATGCTTTTTGTAGGATGTCCGGTACATAGACGGTGGATGTTCCGGACACATGACGAGAAACAAGAAATGGCTCACTTGATTTCAAAGCTTTTGATGGACCCAAAGTCACATTTGGAGGTAAAGAAAACCCTGGCAAGATTAAGGGGAAGGCACAATACTCAAGAACAATCTAAAGATTCAAAATGTGGCATATGTCAAGGGACTTAACTTCAATCGATGAGCATCGGTCAATTATGTGACAAAGGCTACAATGTGCACTTCAACAAAGAAGGATGCAAAGTGATTCACGATCAAACCAACACGGTAGTTCTTGCGGGTAGAAGACAAGACAACATGTATGTGGTGGATCGGAAAACGACCAAGGCGAGAAACATGTCTACTTGTCAAAAATAAACAATCAACAAGTTTGGATTTGGCACGAAGATTAAATCACCTAAATTTCAAGACCATCAACAAACTATCAAGGAGCAAGTTAGTTGAAGGCCTGCCGAGATCACATTCAAGAAAGAAAGTCTATGTGATGCTTGTCGAAAGGAAAACAAATAAAAAGTTCATTCAAGTCAAAGCCTCATCAATCTATAACAAGAGTTCTACATCTATTACACATGGACCTGTTTGGACCAGTCACACCAGTAAGTGTGAGTGGTAAGAAATATACTCTTGTAGTGGTGGATGACTTCTCAAAGTTCACCTGGACCATTTTCATGAACAAGAAGAAAGAAACACTCAAGAAGGCGCAGATTTGCTTTGAGAAGACTCCGAGAATGAAAAAGAGCTAAAGATTATCAAGATCGGATCGGATAGAGGCACCGAATTTCTAAATGAAATTATCGAACCTATTGTGAAGAAAATGGAGTGTTACATCAACTATCTCAGCGGGAACTCCACAACAAAATGGTGTAGCGAGAAGAAGAAACGAACCATCAAGGAAGCGATCGGGACAATGATAGCAGAGCATGCTTACCAAAGAGATTTCGGGGTTGAAGAAGCTAACACAGCATGCCATACACAAAACAGATCAATCATCAACAAACATCATGGAAAGACTCCATATGAAATATGGAATGGTAGAAAACCTAATATCTCATATTTTCATATGTTTGGATCAAAATGTTTTGTCTTAAATAGGAATCAGCTGCATACCTTTGATGAGAAGGCTGATGAAGCAATCTTCATGGGATACTCAGACACCAGCAAAGCATTTAGAGTACTCAATAAAAGAACCTTGGTGATTGAAGAATCAATACATGTAGTTTTTGATGAACCAAATACAAATGGTGAAGATCTTCAAGATCAAGAAGAGAAAGCAGCACAAAGGGAAATCTATACAAATGCAACCATACCAGCTACCATCCTAAATCATCATTTTGAAAATCAAGAAGAACCACTTACCAATACAACAGATGAAGCACCTGAAGTTGAAGTTCATGCTCAGCATGAAGGTATGGAAGCACCAAGTGAAGAACAACTTCAACCAGATCTAAATTGGCTAAGAGACCATCCTGAAGAACAAGTCATTGGAGATATTCACACAGGAGTCAGAACCAGAAGATAACTGGAGCACATGCTAACTTGCTTTCTATCACAAGTGGAACCCAAGACCATAGATGATGCAATCCAAGATGCGGATTGGATCACGGCCATGCAAGAAGAACTAAATGAATTTGAAAGAAATGAAGTCGGGAACTTGTTGACGGACTGAAATGGCCAACATCATTGGTGCAAAATGGGTATTCGGGAACAAGATGGATGAGCAAGGAACTGTTGTCGAAAACAAAGCAAGGCTAGTTGCAAAAGGCTATTCCCAAGTGAAGGAATAGATTATGATGAAACTTTTGCACCGGTAGCAAGATTGGAAGCAATCGGACTCTTTCTAGCATTTGTTGCACACAAAGACTTCAAAGTCTATCAAATGGATGTAAAGAGTGCATTCTAAATGGACTTTTGGAAGAAGAAGTTTATGTAGAACAACCTCCTGGATTTCAAATTAAAGGAAAAGAAGACAAAGTATACAAACTCAAGAAGGCCCTCTATGGCCTCAAACAGGCACCTAGAGCCTGGTATGAAACACTTTCACAATTTCTGATCAAGAATGGATTCAACAAAGGAACTATTGACAAGACTCTAGTCAAACTAGAGGAAGGAGCAAGCACTTTGCTAGTACAAATCTATGTTGATGATATAATCTTTGGATCCGAAGATGAAAAGGTGTGTGAGAAATTTGCAAACCTGATGAAGAGCAAATTTCAGATGAGCATGATGGGAGAATTAAACTACTTCCTTGGCCTTCAAGTAAAGCAAATGAAGGATGGCATCTTCATAAGTCAAGCCAAGTATACAAGAGACTTGATACACAAATATGGGATGGATACAAGTGGCACGGCGGACACACCAATGTGTGCCGAGTCATACTTGGAAAAGATGAAGGAGGAAAAGATGTTGATCGAAAAATGTATAGAGGAATTATTGGATCATTATTGTACTTAATCGCCGACGGACGACATAGCATTTGCGGTAGGAGTGTGTGCAAGATTTCAAGCTCAACCAAAAGAATCACATCTTCTAGCGGCTAAAAGGATAATCAAATACTTGAAAAACACTATAAATGTTGGTATTTGGTATCCAAAAGATGGAGGATTTAAATTAATATCATATTCGGACTCGACTATCTTGGATGCAAAATAGATAGAAAAAGCACCTCGGAACATGCCAAATGCTAGGAACCAGACTAGTTTCTTGGTTCGGTAAAAAGCAAAACTCCATATCTACATCAACAGCTGAAGCAGAATATATAGCGGCAGGTAGCTGTTGTGCACAAATACTTTGGATAAGACAACAGCTAAGGGATTATGGAGTGGAAGAGAAAACAATTCCAATCATGTGTGATAACACAAGTGCAATATCTATTACAGAAAATCCAGTATTGCATTCAAGAACAAAGCATATTGATGTGAGGCATCATTTTATCAGAGACCATGTTGAAAAGGGAGATGTCATCCTAAAACACATATCCACTGAAGATCAATTGGCTGACATCTTCACTAAACCACTCAGTTATGAAAGATTCAGTAAGCTAAGAACTGAGTTAGGAATGATTGAAATTGAATAAGTATCAAATAGCGGCTAACTGGAGTAACCGGCTAAGTGACTCCATCAAGCGGTACAACCTTTGCCATTACGGGAGATATAGCGGGTAAGGCAACGGTATCCGGCGAAGATAACTTAACGATTGTTAGGAACGGTTAAATGAAGCGACTCGATGAAGAACTTATTGGATCGGCTAAGTGACCGGCCAAGGCACTTCACCGAAATAAAGACTTAGATAATTTAAAAGTGTGAACAAAATCAATTCGATTACACGTGGAGAATAAGGAAATTATGGATGATTATTACGTACACACGTGGCGATCAACTTATGATCATGGAGGTAATTATATTATTCCCGGGCTCTATCATTACTTACCTCAAACCACTCCCCCATTCCACTCGAATATCGCGATTTGAATACACAAAATCACGCCATTATGTCACAAAATCCTTCCATATTCAAACCACGTTCACACTACCCAAATCACACTATATAAACAGACTTAGAGATTTTCAGAATTCTTTACGCTTTCTTGGCAATTACAAACCCTACTCTTGTTACTTTCTATTACAAACTCAAGTTCATTTTCAAACCTTAATAAAAATGGCATCATCCTCCTCAAACACCCAAGCTAGATATGAAAAATCGATTGCCACGGGATCTTTCTTTCAAGAAGAACACTACTTGAAACTGTGCGGAAATGACGAAGATGCCAAACGATTGGCAGCAGGTTGCAAAATCCTAAAACTATCAACCTTTCTCAATCCGCCCATAACCGAGGTTTGCTATGAAAGTCTGATTTCCTTCTGGAAATCTTCACAATACATGCATGGGCTCCCTGCTGAAGAAGGTGACGAGTGGGAAGAAGACAAGATTGTAGCATCTGTCAACGGAAAAGAAGTGGCGATTACAGAAAAGGTAATTCACAAACATCTTAAACTTTCAAATAAAGGCCAAGCAAAAGTGACATCTGTATCACAAAACTTGGATGATTTCTGGGCAACCATTGCCAAAACGGCAAACCCGGGATCTACAAAGGTCAATTGTTTGAGATCTGCTTTAAAGAAACCATTCAATGAGTTCAGTGCCCTAATTGGCAAGACCATTGAAGGAAAATTGGGAGCAAATAATGCAATGACGAAATCGAGAATGAAGGCGATGGGAATCATCTACAACAATCGCAATTCAACTGGGCAAAATACTTCTTTCTAAGACTCAAAGAGCAAATCCAAGGTGAAGAAAAAGCGGCAAACAAGAGGACAGAAGAAGGAAAGACAAAGAAAGGACAATTCTGGGTGAAAAAGTCATATGGGATTCAGTTACACTATCTGTTGCAATGTCTCAAAGTCCCCACAGTACAACTCCACAAACTGCATGAATCCAAAGTCATGTTCACTTATGTTAAACAACAACGAGAAGGCGGGGAGAAGGAAAGAGGAAGAAATCCACACGCGGCACCACCGGTCAAAGAAAGAAACAAAAGATTCGGCGAAGTCGGAAAAGACGGACGTTGGAAAAGCGATTGATGAAGAAGAAGAGGAAGAAGGTTCGACAACGAGGCGAACGACAAGAAGAAGAAATCGGTGCGGATGAACGACACCCTAATAAAGAAAACACTTGGAGAGGATGAGGAATCATCTCCGGAAGAAAGTGTACAACGTACGCAAACGATATAGATGATCGAATTGCGGATTATCTTGAGTGGAAGGAAGGCGATTCCAAACAACAACTTCAAGACTCGGATCGCATGCTTGCTTTGAAGAAGCATGGCTATTTGACTTTCGGGAATCACAACTCGGTAGGTGTACTTGATGAATCACCTCTGGGACTTGGTTGATGCAGCCAAGGCAAAACTACCCCAGACCTCTGGGAGACAAAGTGACGACTCAGAAGATGGTGGAGATGATCATGAGGATGATGGTGATGATCATGATGACAATGATGATAATGATCATCATGATAATGATCTTGGTCGAGACAAAGAAGAGGACTCTCCTGCACCAGATGCAATTGATGATACTACTCTTCTTCGTACATTTTTGAAACCACAAGCCTCCGGCAAGTCTACAACTCCGGCAAAGACGACCACTCAACCGCTGTACGTCAACGTTCCGGCTAACGGCACAAACATTGTGGACAACGGTTCAAATTCTTGCCACTCCGATCAAGACAACCCCCGGCATAGAGATAGGGGGAACGAAACTCAAACCACACCGGCATATACATCTACCCAAATTCTTGAAGATCTAGATGTAAATGTAGATGTCACTCAACATCAAGACAAGGGACATCAAACGGATCCGAAACAAATTGAAACAAGGCACGGACTCTCTCGGTGAACACGGCATTACAAATGAAACTTTTGAGAAAGCGGCGGACTTGTCGTGAAGAATTGGAACGACAAGCAATGTATCTCGGATCCATGACTTCGACTTTTAATGACAAAAGCTCCTCCATTGAAAACAAGTTTCGGGCCATTGCGAGAATACATTGATGCACAAAATATTGTTGTTCAACAACAAGGAGATCGATGAAGCAACTCAACATCAATATCACTAACGATCTTGCGGCCTCGGGCAACACATTTCCCAAGAAAACGAATCAACGCGCGTAGCTTTTGGCACTTAGACTTAGGAGTGTCAATGAGAAATTGAATGATCATAATAAAAGATTCACATCTATTGAATCAAAACTTGATTCTCGATTGGAACGGCGAGAGGCCACCAATAGCATCCTACTCCAAAGCAAAGGGATGATCTTTTTGCCAAAAAGGGGGAAAACCTGGATAAGCCCGAAGGATCAACAATCGGACCTCCAAATTTCACTAGGAACAACCGAGAGCAAGAGACGAGAGAAATAAGAATCGAAATGAAGAAGAAGAACACAAAGAAGGGTCGAGAGAAGAAAGGGAAAAGGCCACAAAGGAACCCCGCATTGGATTTCCTCACCCTATGCAAAGAAGAGATGATGATAGAGACGGGTCCGGCGGATAGCAAAGGCCCGGATCTAGTCGACAAAGAGGATCTGTCGGTCAACACGGACTCGGCACCGGAGGAAACACCGGCGAGAGGTAGCGGCGGCTCCAAATATACTTGGTAAGCACGGAACTTACACTTGGTCACCAAAGCAAAGCGAGAATATGATGCGGATGTCTTGGACCATGTAAGAGAATTTTTCGAGTACATGAAGGACTTTATCCTCACTCCTCGAAAGATGAAGCTTGGGTTGATTGGCTAAGCTATCGGGATGAAAGGATGAGAACGATATGGCCAAACTCTACAATGAAGTCAAAAGAGAATTTTCACTTCTCAAACAAACCAACAACAAACCAAGCTCGGCCATACCACTATCCGCAAAAGGACCGGAAGACTTGCCGAATTTGAACAACAAGAAGATTTCAAATATATGGCAAAATTCTTCAATCCTATGGGGAGAATGGAGAAACGAGAACAAGTGGAGTCTCTACAAATGTCTCAAGTTTGCGATTCACATATTGCGAGGCTAGGGAAAGACTTGAAAAATATTTCGGAGAACCTAAGGCAAATGAGACCATGCCGATTTCAACGACTTTTTGCCAAAAGAGTTTTCCAAGGTGTATCCGAATACACGGCTTTGGCTTACTGGAAGTGGAAGTTTCCAGAAATTGATTGGAAAGACATGGAAGAGGTTCAGACTACAAAATTCAAAAGGTACAAGGCTGAATTGAGCAAAATATAGTTTGTAACACTTGAATAAAGTCTTAGAACTTATTACCCTATGATGGATGAATAAAATTGCTAAAGTTTTTATTCAGTTGTTTATTATGAAAAAATTTGATTACTTATGTTCAGGCTTATGAGGGTTTTGGCATCATCAAAAAGGGGGAAATTGTTAGGAACATTTTATTATGTTTTGATGATGGCCATACTAGCTGTTATAGCAAGCCTGAAATAAGTTAGAACTCTCTGTATAAGTCTTTACTTAGAGTCGACATGTTGTATAAGTTGAGTCAGACAAGTATTGTACTAGTTGGTAGGACGGCAAAGCAAAAACGAGATATTCGGCAAAGTGAAGCCGGCAAAAGCACCGGCGGAGAAGTAATGAAGACATTATGGTCGACTTATAACCAAGGAAGTCTGTGATGACCTTGGATAAGTCTAAGTTATGTTTTCAAGTGATGAAACTCAATGTTCAAATATGGTGTACACTTTGGTCTCACCCAAATCAAGGATCGGTGAAATACAAAGACTCTCCTAATACTAGAACAAAGAAGGAAACGAGTGAATCGGTGAGTAGACGACCTTCGGCAAAGTGAAAACAAAACGGCGAAGAAAGAACTAACGGCTAAGTCGAAGGCTCACTCGACCGTTCTAAAAACGGCGAAGTAACACTTACCGAGATCGATTTGATATATGTTGAAGATACGAAGATCATGCATTAAATGCACAATCAATAGAGGATCAATCAAGGACGGGTTTTCTGCTATACGTTTGAAGAAAGAATCCGATCACTGAAATCAAGGAGAATACAATTAAGGGGGAATCAAGAATAAAATCAAGGATTATTCCCTCATTAATATAGCCAACGGACGGAATTTCAAAACCAAAGTTACTCAAGGCTATAAATAGAAGGCATTGACAGAAAAACAAACAACGATTGAAAAAGAAAAAAATCAAGCAGAAACTCTGTCATTTGAAAAGCCCTCTCTCTGAACTTACAAGGATACATCTAGTGATCAAGTCAAATATCATAACTACAAAGTCATACTCAGAACTGAGATTGATCAAGCAAGTGTGTGAATCACATTCACATCAAACTGAAGCAACTGAATCAGAGGCAATCTGAGAAGGAGTTGAATCTGTGATAGCTGTTGAAGGATCTTGATCTTAAAGAGCAGCAAAGGGAAGACTGAATCACCGAAGCATTGCGGTCAAGGAGTGATAGTCTTGTAGATTGTGAAGCTTGGGAAGCCAAGGACAATCATACTATTGTATCGGTGAAAACAATAGTGAATTCCTCCAATCATCACGGGAGAAGAGTGGATTAAGGGATTACACCACCATGAACCACTATAAGCCTTGTGTCAATTTAATTTCGCAATTTACTTTACAAAGCATTCATTTAATTTGCATACATCAAAATTTACATCCGTGATTTGTCTAAACAGATTTGAAAACAATATAGTAAGAAGGGACTTATCCGCTGCCCAAAAGCTTTTAAACAAAAGAAAAGTTTTTGAAACTCCACTATAGTCATTCACCCCCCCCCCCCTCTGACTATAGTTTCACCCAAACTGGGACCAACATTAAGGAATAGTGATTGCGCCACAGTATCTTCGCAAGGTGAGGTTGGTAAGGATGAGAAGAAACAACCATGGTTTAAAGATTATGTGAATTATTTATCCGGGAGATATTTGCCACCAGGACTGAACCAGCAGCAAAAGAAGAAGTTCTTTGCGGACCTCAAACACTATTACTGGGATGAACCCTATCTTTTTAAGCGTTGCTCAGACAACATCTTTAGAAGATGTGTTCCTGAGAGTGAATTCATTGATATACTTAAACATTGCCATACTTATGAAGCAGGAGGACATTATGGAGGGGACAAGACTGCCGCTAAAGTTCTCCAATGTGGTTTTTACTGGCCCAATCTTTACAAAACTACGCACGAATATGCTAGATCCTGTCATTCATGCCAAATGACGGGCAATATCTCGAGGAGACATGAAATGCCACTGAGGAGTATCCTAGAACCAGAACTCTTTGATGTATGGGGAATTGATTTTGTGGGACCATTCACTTCGTCTGTTTCAAACCGCTATATTTTGGTGGCAGTCGACTATGTGTCTAAATGGGTTGAGGCTATTGCTTCACCTACCAATGATGCAAAGGTTGTACTGCGGTTTTTAAAGAAAAATATCTTCACGCGGTTTGGAATCCCTCGTGTCATCATTAGTGATAATGGGAGCCATTTCTGTAATAATCCGTTTGGGAAGTTAATGGCCAAGTACGGGGTGAGACATAAGTTAGCTACCGCTTATCATCCTCAAACAAGTGGTCAAGTTGAGGTCACAAACCGAGAGATTAAGCGCATCCTGGAAAAAACTGTGAACCCAACAAGGAAAGATTGGTCGTTGAAGTTAGATGACGCTTTATGGGCTTATCGGACTACGTATAAGACTTCCATAGGTATGTCCCCGTACCAGATTTTTTTTGGAAAAGCGTGTCATCTACCGGTTGAACTTGAGCACTGTGCCTTATGGGCTACTCGTACGTTGAATTTAGATGAAAGTTTAGCCGGAGAAAAGAGATTGTTGGAATTAACTCACCTAGAAGAGTTTCGCATTGAAGCTTACGAGAATGCTCGGATTTATAAAGAGCGCACTAAGAGATTTCATGATAAAAAGATCATTGACCGCACCTTTAAGGTGGGTGATGTGGTTCTTGTTTACAATTCGCGCTTGAAACTTTTCCCAGGAAAGTTAAAATCAAGATGGTTTGGTCCTTATAAAGTGAGTAAAGTATTTCCTTCCGGAGCTGCAGAGGTAAGTCACCTACATGATCGAAAAACTTTTATGGTCAATGGTCACCGATTAAAGCATTACCTCGGGAATCATTTTGATAGAGAGGAAGAAGTACTTACTCTAGGAAATCCTAGTTACAACTAGACCATCATGTGGGTACAGTCGAGCTAACAACTATAACCATAGAACTATTTCTTAAACCTATATTTTTGAATAGTTTTTGTTTTTGCTTTTAATGAAGTAGCATGAGACTGTTAAGGTTTTTTTCATCTCTCCATGTTCCGAGTCTCAGTTCAGAATAAAAGAGGTTTTTTCCTTGATAGCCGCCATGTGAGTTTTGTAGTTTTAACTATTTGGTTTTACTTGTCATTGGTTGTATGACATAAAGTGGCTTAATTTGTTTTTGGATATGCTATATCTAATTACTGCCACGTTATTTTATAACTTCCATTGACATGTTATTAACGGTTTCGTGGAGTTTCTGTTTGGTTTGCTTAAACAGGTTTTCGTTTGCTTCTCCACAACGTGCTTGGACTACTACTATATTCTGCATTTACTTGAGAGTCGTTTCCAGAGCTAAGTCTTTTTCTTAAATTCTCCTCTTTCTTTGTCATTGGGGACAATGCCAAGTTTAAGTTGGGGGTAAGAGACTTAGCTATGATGTGTTATAATTGAAAATTGAATGAAACGGTGAAAAGTGAAAAAATTGAACTAATGCCAAATTAAGTATCTCGTACCCTTAGAATTGTGAGTTCTTAAACATGGAATTGATAGGAAAAGAACCAAGTTGCATGAGTACGTGATTATTTTATACTTATGTGAATGTAAATTTAAGGATATTCATGCCGACTGTTGCAAGTAGTTGTTTATTATTCGATTACTCAATTTGAATCGACGTATACCGCACGAATTATAATAACTAGACGAATTATGTGTACATTGTGTAGATGATTGGTTATGCAGACTTAGTCTCGATATTTATCTGCTGATTTATTCTTAACTTCTAACCATCAAAGCGGAGTAATAAGCTTGAGAATTATCTGTGTTTTGACAATGCGTTAAACACTGGGCTTGTAGTAACATTACCAAAGTAGCCCCGTGCTTGTGGTAATATTCAATGCATATGACTAATCCGTGAGAGGGGGATTCTTGCAATGCATACTTTACTTTTAAAGCAAGTTTCTTTCTTGAGAGGTGTTAATGCTTGAAATTATGAAAATGCGAAGAAATACAAATTTTTAAGAGGCTTTGAGTATTTTCTCGGTCTCCGAGTCCAAAAACCTTCTGGATAACGCTCTTGCTTATTGCACCATGTCTTTACCCATTGCGAGGCTTAAGAAGTGGGAATGCTGATGTTGGTAGGTTAAGACTGCGAAGTTAGCATAAACTTTAATCTTGCCACGAATATATAAAACGGAATGCACATGCACACATCACTTCGATTCATAGCGAGTAGTGAATAATGGATACCTTATGAGCATGAATGGTATGAGTTGACTAGAGTTTCTTGTGTAAGTATGATTTGACCATGGAAAATGTTGTCTTGGGGAATGACTTATTGATGCTTTGTTCGGGCCGATCAAAGTCTAAGTGGGGGGTAGTTGATGACGGTCAAATTATACCCGTAAAGGTCATCAACATTGTCCTTAAATCGAGATTAATAATATATATTTTATATTAAATCACATGTTTATATTGATTATTTAGTGTTGTGTGATTTATAAGATATAATTTGGTATTTATCCATTTTTATTATTTAAATATGATTTACTTTGGGATAAATATTTATTTTGTAGATTGCGATTAATCGGAAGATATCTATTATCGGAGGAGTAAAGCTCAAAGGAAATTAAAGCAGAATCGGATTGCATTGAAGATAAATACCGGAGCAGCACGAAACGTGGAGTAAGGAACAAGAAAATCCAGCGAGCCGATCAGAGATCAGTGAACTCGCTGGCAGCGAGCCCCTGATTCGCTGGGGGCGAGATCACCAAAAATCAAGGATCGGCCGGAAGTTATCTCTAATTGTTTTGATATTTTGAAATATATCTTTAAATCAGCTTGAACCCCTATAAATAGCGTTTTACGAATTTCATTTGAGACACAATATATACAGTCTAGAAACACTATATTACAATACTTTTAGTATATCAATATAGTTCTTCTTATTTTATATTATGTTTCTTCATCACGGAGGCGATGGATTCATCAATTAGAGATTGCATTGAAGGATCGGAGGACCCTCCGTCTACGAGGGTAATGTCTATCCAAATATGTCGTTTTTATTCTTAGATCTATTTTATTTCGTTATGGAGTAGTCGTTTGTGTATTGATTTCGTGATGTAGTTAATTAACAAACCCATATTCATGTAGATCTAAGCCGTACGAAGGCGTTTTACGAGTAAATTCTAGAGTCACCGGTCTAGATCTACCACGGTCTATATGGTTAGATCTTGCCATCAAGATTCTAGTAATTTTCTGTGAACGACTTCGGCTACGTCGTGCTTTCTGTTTTTCATATAAACATGTAATAAATCTGGCCAATTTGTTACATCATTCTCGTAAATTAATATGATATATTGTGAAAATTGTAATGTTGATAGGACATTTGTTAGCCGATTGTTTAGGAGGTGTGCCAACCCGTCCACGGTGGTTGCCTAGACGAGGTGACGATTTTAGATCGGCATCCCTAATTTGGTATAGCATGCTTGTTATATGATGCTCTATCCTGTCCAAGGAAGGATTCGTAATTAAGCATAGGGATCTTCTATCCGTTCATGAATTAGATCCAGTTTAGGGGATGGCTCCCGTAGCCAGAATATAATCAACCTTAATGTCTTTTCTATCTCGGCTTAGATATACATATATGGGGGAGTATCAATACCGTTTGTTAGAGTCCTATAATACCATAAAAATAAGTGTTTAGTGTATTGTGTCGTACTGTTAGTCTTTGTGTTTTCTATCGTGTCAACCTTCATCTCTACGTTATAGTTGGTCGTAGACCACCCTTTAAGCTATTTTTAGTTTAATAACGTTGTATTTGTTTAAGCCGAGTCTCTGTGGGATCGACCTCGACTCTATCTAGCTATACTATGATTGAACCTAGTTCTCTTGCTAGTTGGTTATTTAGGTATCGAGTATTTTGTTACTTGGACCGGACATCAAGGCCCAACAAGGCATTATCAAACCAAATCATAAATATGCCCTCAGTGTATCCACCTTCCCAGACATCCCCAGAGAACCCAAAACTGTGACAGAAGCACTTAAGCACCCTGGTTGGAAGGCAGCTATGTTAGAAGAACTCCAGGCCTTAGATCATAATCACACATGGAAGCTAGTCCCCAGAACACCTTATATTCATGTTATAGGTTCAAAGTGGGTCTTTAAATCTAAGCTCAAACCTGATGGCACTCTAGAAAGACTCAAGGCAAGGCTTGTAGCTAAGGGTTATAATCAAGTTGATGGTATAGACTATACTGAAACTTTTTCCCCAGTCATTAAACCAGGCACTATAAGACTTGTCCTAGCCGATGTCCTAATTCAAAAATGGCCCATTAGGCAACTTGATGTTAAAAATGCTTTCTTGCATGGTCTAGTTAGTGAAGAAATCTATATGACACAACCACCTGGTATGGCACACACTCACTTTCCACACCATGTTTGCAGACGCAAAAGAGCACTTTATGGTTTAAAACAGGCTCCAAGAGCATGGTTTGACAGGTTTAGTTCCTATTTACTCACACAAGGCTTCTACTGCAGTTTGGCTGATCCTTCTCTGTTTGTGTGTCATTCTCCTCATGGTTCTCTATATCTGTTACTCTATGTTGATGACATGTTGCTCACAGGCTCTAGTGAGCACTTAATTTTCTCCTTTATTGAGCTATTAAACAGGGAGTTTGCTATGAAGGATCTGGGCCAAATCCATCACTTTCTTGGCGTTGAGGTTACTTATGCAGGTCCTGTTGGAATAGTGTCCTAAACCCAATCGGGTTGGACCGGATCCGACCGGGTCGGATCGTTTCTACTATTTCTTTATGTTTATACATATATTAAATGGCTTTTCTGTTGTCATATATCTGTTCTTCTAAAGAACCAATTATGAATTGTTATATGATAACGTCCATAGTGTTAAACTATGATAGGGAAACCATGACAGGTGATTATGGTTGATGAGATCTCTAATCACTTTAATAAGTTTGATACTTAAATGTCTCTAGGCTGATGTACTATTAAACAGGGCATTGATAGTATAAACAGACTAGCACGTATTAGATGTCTTTAAGGCAGGGATAGATCTCGTCTATCGAAGTGTAGAGACACTTGGACTGTACGTTGACGTGTATATAGAATGCGTATGTTAGACTGACCCACTTACACGGTTAAGTGTCACACTATGTGGCGGTTGTGTAATTATCCTTTGGACCGGAGTATTTATGGCATCACGGTGTGGATTGTCATGCTTTGATACTATTGAGGTTTCCCTAGCCACGGGGCGATCATGCGGTAGTGATTGGGTGTGATATTGAAGCATGCGGAGTATACATGATTGGTCGTCTGGGAATCGCGTATCCTATGATTGGGATCGAATATCCAAAATGGCCTTTTTATAAGGAATGTCTAGCTCTCGTGAATCTTTGCAAAGTGGGAGTAACTGAGTTACTTCGAGAGAGCATGATATCCAGATTATAAGATACGGTCGTTAATGTTTGACACTCGACGTACGACCGTATGGATATTATTACAGCAATAGGATTGTAAGTTACACGGTAACTGTTTCACATGAAAGGTAGTAGTCATTGCATTTGACTCTTCCGATGATTGAGGTCACGGTGTGTTTCTAGACGCTATCCCGTGATCGTTAGGCATGAAGGGCATTTTCGTAATTTGCACTTTGTGTCTACGGCCACCATATTTGGAAGCCTATCGGGTCACACACATAAGAACATCTAGCCGGATTAAAATGAGGTTATAGATGATAACCAAATAAGGAAAGTTTATCTCGAGATTATAAGGGTTATAGTATTTATTTATTATGAATAAATTAAATACAAGATATTAATAGTATTATATTAATTAAAGAATATTCCGGAAGCCAATTTATTGGCTAAGGTGGCGCAATTTTGGGGTGTATAAGATACACGTGGATTATGCAATTTAATTAATAGTATTACCAAATATTAATATAAGATATTAATATATATATATATATATATATATATATATATATATATATATATATATATATATATATATATATATATATCCAATATATATGTGGCGCCTAAATTTGTGTGTGTGATTGACACACATAAATGCCAATTGATCAAGTTGACATGTTTGAATATTTGGATATTAATAGATTTATACGTGTTATATATATGTGATATATATACATAATTGATTTATGGTAATACGATAAATATTGTCAATATAAGATATTGACAATATCTTGGAAATATTCAATATAAGATATTGACAATATCCTAGATTTATTTAATATAAGATATTATAATAAATGAGATAAATCAATCTATTATATTTTCGTTATTTTATTGGGAAAATATTTTCTTCTCTTCTACTCTACTAGGGGGCGCCCCAACCACTATAAATAGGAGGTGGGTGTCAAGCTCTTTAGTACATCACAATTCCAAGAACTAATAGTTCTTGTATAAAATAGAGAGCATCCTATAGAGAGTTGGAGAGAGGGGAAAAAGGCCGGTCTAGCAACCGGAGTTTTCCAATAGCAATCCATGATGGGATTCCAGCGGGGTGTTCGTGTGGACTAGCGGTAGAGGCCGAAAACTTGGGCGGCTCTATGCAGAACTACTCTCCTTAGACGGTCAAAGCGTCGATCTTATAGATCAAACAAGGTAACCACCGTCTTTAGCTTATTTGTTTATTGCTTAAACAAAGTCGATCTTGGGTCGATAGGAATTAAATTTTTGAATTCCGTTGCGTTCCCGCGTAGATTTCCTAACAGGTCCAACTATGCATCTGTCTCAAACCCATTATGCTCTCACAATCCTTGAAAGGGGTCAGATGGTGGAATGCAAGCCTGTTGCAACTCCTTTGGAACTCAAGCCTCAACCAGACTCTACATCTCCAGAGCTCTCCAATCTTACATACTACAGGCAACTTATTGGGGCCCTACAGTACTTAACTTTCACCAGACCAGCCATCAGTTACAGTGTGAACTATGCTTCTCAATTCCTCCAAGCACCCACACAAGCACATCTCAAGTTTGCTCGCAGAATCCTCAGATATGTTAAAGGGACTCTATCCCTTGGCTTGCAATTTACAGCGGATTCATCTCTGGCCCTCTCTGCCTATTCTGATGCAGATTGGGCAGGCTGCCCTGTTACCAGACGCTCTACCACAGGATACTGCACCTTCCTGGGCACCAACCTCATCTCCTGGTGTGCCAAGAAACAGACCACTATCTCCAAGTCCAGCACTGAAGCAGAGTATAGGGCCTTGCTCATACAGCAGCTGAATTAGCGTGGCTCTAGTACCTCTGTCAAGATTTGCATCTCCCACAGCCACCACCTACTGTCTACTGTGACAACCTCAGTGCCCTACATCTCACTATTAATCATGTGTTTCATGCCCGTTCTAAGCACATCGAGTTAGACTACCATTTTGTCCGAGAACGCGTAGCTCTTGGTAAGCTTGTCACCAAGCATATTCCAGGCACAGTTTATGTTCCAGGCACAGTTTACTAAACCCTCTACCCCCATATTCCAAGCATATTCCAGGCACAGTTTACTAAACCCTCTACCCGCTACTCCCTACAGCAATTCCTCAACAAACTCTGTCTTCACCCCAGGCACAGTTTATGGGGGGTTTAGCACAACAAATTCAGACAGTGTGCCTTCAGACACAACAACAGCACCAGAAATGCAAACAGATCGAGCAGGAGATATAAGGATGGACTCTTGGAGAGATAAGGTTGAAATTCAAACAATTAACTGAGTTGGAGTGTGTGAAAGTGATAAGATTATCTAGGAGCTACAAATTCAAAAGATAAAATCGGGTTTATCTCAAATAAAAGAAGTCAGAAACAGCAGGACACTATCTTTATCCTCAGCAACAGCAGCAACAACATTTTTGAGTTCAGTCCACGTTTGAATTAAGTCCTTTGTAAATGAATTGGCTTTATCTTTATCTGTATGAATTTCAGAATAAATATTAGAGATAAAACTAGGGTTTATGAGTAGTATAAATTGAGGTCCCTTGTAATCAGTTGAATTCAGGAAAAATAAAACTTATCTTCCGTTTTTTGCCTTTGTTCCATTGCTTCTCCTTCGCACTTGTTTTCTTTCAATGGGCGAGTGTAAATTTTTAGGGGGAATAAATACACAACATACACAATAGTGTTTTTTCAGATCTAAAGGAGGGCGTTTGACCCCCCTCCCATCCTCCTACATCCGCCCCTGAATAGATCCCAACGTGAAATAAATCGCGTAAGCTTAACCCCGCCATGTGTTTCACTCATTTTCTATACAGTATTTCAATTTATTATCATTAATGAATGCGTCATTGATCTCGTGTTCATTCATTTGATGGAAAAAAAAGCACATGTCAAACAGTATGAAGAATGTAAAAAGTGCTTAACAACAATGATGTGAATACGTCAACAAAAGTGCTTAACAACAATGAGTAGAAGGAAACTGGATGTGAATATGATGCAGAAGGGCTTAACAACAATGATGAACCTGCAAAGGAAGAGATTGATAAATTCACACCCAACAAGTGTTCGATAGAATTACCCTTTGAGCCATACGTCAACAAACAAGATGGGGAAAATGATCTAAGGCCCTGTGGAATATCTGGGCTAATTCATGAAGGAAACGACATCAAAATTTCAAAGAAATCTACACCAATTACCAGCATTGTGGAAAAATATGAACATGAATGCCCGTTGTCAAACAAGAAACACTGTGGCAACTGTCAAGGCAGTATCACTTACATTCCCAAATTCTGAGAATTGTGAGATTAAGGAAAAGTCTGTTGATAACTTGATTGAAGCGAGTTAATCGAGTTGGAAGCCCGGACCGATGTAATGCCCGGTCGGTGAAGATTGGTGTTTTTGAGGACCATAAAGTAGGTAGTGCATTTTCTGCTTTTAAAGAAATGCTGAAAGTGGTCCCGTATGATGTCGATTTCCTTGTTAACGATACAATAATGCATAATTTTGATCCTGGAGGTGTTTCTTGTAGAGAAAACGTGTTTGTTTATGTGACTCACAAGTGTGAAACAAAGTTGGGGCTTGAAGAAAATTCATTGGCATCTGATTTTGTTGCCTCTGCCAACAAAAAGTTGAAAAAAAGAGCCTAGCCAACATGCTTTGGATAAAGAGAAGGAAAAAGTTACTTTGGACATATCTATTTTACCAGTCGGTGGAACTAAGCAAAAGGCAGCAACACAAGGCCCCCACAGCCTATGTTTGACTCGAGTTCATCCAAATGCAGTCGAAAACGAGTTTCGGGTCCAAGAGAACTATGAGTTTGATACTTGGTCAACTTCCAACCTAATTGGTAAATTTATTAATGATTCTTGGGCAGAATACGTGTTTGTTGTCTCGAAGGTGGATGGTGCGAAGCTACTCATGAATTATGATCCTGGTGGAAAGTGGTCCAATAAGCCTAGTGTAGATGGACTAGATCAGTCAATGGTTGTGAGCAAGGGAGAACAAATCTCTTGGTCTTTGCTTGGAGAATTTACTTGTAGTCATGTTGAGCCTGTTAGGTGTTGTGCCCGAAAGATAATTATCTAATTGTTTTAGGACAGAATTAATAATTCATTTTATTATATGCATGTATGCTTATAATTAAGACACTACTGAAAACCCTAAGTACCTCGTTTATGTAATCACATAACTCATTGTATGGCTATACACAAGAGGATTGAGTTAGTGAGATGTACTTAAAATTAACTTAGTCGGTAGTGTTTATTAATCTGAGTACGGGTCTCATGATTAATTTGCTATTAATGCGCCCAGAACACTTTAGGTGTGACAGACTTATCCGGACTGTCCGTAATAGGGTACCTAATGGGGCATTTATATGTGATGATGATCATATAGGGATGGACCGATTTGATTTGAGTTCTCGATATAATTCCATAATCGAGAAGTCTTATCGAATCACAAGATGATCATATATGGATTAATCTCAATCCTGAGGTGATCACAGACAACTCTTTTGCTTAGACTAGGGTAGGGTTTGATGTGTTAGTAAGGATCACTTCGTAGTATGTGGTCCAAAGACTTTTCGTTGGCTCTATTCTAGGGATGAGTGAGTAGTCCGTGCTATCACGAATATGGAATCCATTCCTTCCCTCGGGAAGTAGACAGACAGTTCCCTTATTTGTTAACCCTAGAAACTGATCGATGGGCCCAATTCATATTATATTGGTTATGAACTAATTGATCACTAGGGGTTAATGGTAAATAAGGATAATATGTTTTGAGAAGGGTCTACGGAGATATCCCGAATCGAAATGAACAGTCTATGGAGGATTTATCCGTATGTAATGATTATATCAGTGGACGCTTATCAACTCATGGTTGAGTGTAAGTTATCTGTATTCGGCAGGGTTCATTTTCGGGTTTATGGTGGTGTAATCCCGGAATTAATAGATTGAATATAATTGTTCGGTCTGACGAATAATTTTATTTAATTTATTGTAGCTACTGAATATGGGTACATGGTCCCCGACGTGGCTCCTAACATAGCATATGTTTTCTCATCGTTTCACCTCAATTATAATTAAATAGTTGGATTGGACTATTTAATTGATATGTGGATTAATTGTTTAGTTGGACTAGATAATTAAATACATGAAAAAGAAATTTTTCGTGGACTCGGCCCAATGTGTCAAAAAATGCGTGGACCTTTATTTACTAAGGGGTGGGGCGCATATTATGATTAAATAATTAGAGAGAAATTAGTTTTTTTTGGATAATTGTTTAATGTGTGATTTATCTTTTATTTGTTAATTGATAATTCATGGAATATTAGATAATAATATGATTTATCCTAATTTGTTTGGGATAATTATTTTATTTATCTTTTATTTGGAATAAGGATTAACTAATAATTATCTCTTAATTATTAAATCCTTTGGAGGACAAGGATTACTCTCCTATTTAATGAGAGTTATCCCAAGCCTTTTGACACAACAATAGATAAACACGCCATTTTGTGTAAGTACTTGGCTTAGAATTTTCGGCCATTGTACTTTGGGTTCGAGTTTAGAAAACTTCGGGTTTTCTAGGTAGCATATCGAGGAGGTCCGGCGGCTTGAAACACCATCCACCTGATGCTTCTTGGAGACACACGTTGGAAGACTGTGGCTTCTCATCTAGCTTGGATCTAGGATTGAAGATTGTTCTTGGAATTTATTCACCATAAACTGAAAAGCAATCTAACCCCCTCGTAAGTTAAATCTATTTATTTTATGTATTTTGGTTGACTGGATCTAGATCTATACAATTCCGCTGCGTAATCGGGTGGATCTTGATCCATCCGGCGATATTACATCCAACAAGTGGTATCAGAGCCTTTGATCTATCAATCAAAGTATGAAAATTTTAGATCTAAGGAGTGGAATAGCTTGTTTTGTTTTAAATTTTTTATTTTGATTCGAATTTTTTTTTGATAATGATGCTTGTGAATGTTGTGGTTGAAGAGATGGATGGGAGTTGGTACTGTTTACCCGTAGATCTATTTTGTAGCTTCTTTGATTAGTATCAATTGAGCACAGGACTTATATTTATTTTTCTTGCAATCGAAAATTGTAAAAGTTAGCATCTTTGTATTTTATTTTGATGTTCCGCATTCGTGACGACGAAGATCATGATGTTGAAGATCATCAAGAAAATAAAACGAAAGGAGGCCGAAATTGTTGTTTTTTTTAATTAGGTCTCGGCAATGGTGATTTGTTGCAGCAGCCTGTTTTGTTTTTGAACATTAGGTCAATGAGGAAGACCAAAAAAAATAAAAATAAAAATAAAAAATGAGGCAGGACACGTTTTATTTTTTAAGGGTTTGCGGCAGCAAATTTTTTTTTTTAACCTAATGTTTTTTGTTGGCCGCCAGGCCTACTGTTAATATATATATAAAATAAAATAAAAAACTATTTTTTTTTGATAAGTTTTGCCGAGAAGCTTAAAAAAAAAATAATAATAAATAAATATAAAAAAATTTATTATAAAACAATTTGATAATATAGATATATATTTTTTTATATATTGGTATCTTACGGCCTCCTCTCCTCGTCGTTCGTGGTTCGTGTCGAGATCGAAGCTTTCAAGATCCGGATGATTCAAGTTTGAAGATCAAGACTTGAAGACATAGATTAAATTTTTATTTTTCCTTAGAAAATAGGTTAGTCGGGGTACCAACGGTCCATCTCGGTGTTTACTTTTCCGTTATTTTTTTCGTGTATGATCGAAAATTGCATGATATAACCGGAAAATTGCCATAACATGCTTATCATGATTCCACTCCAATGCATACATGTAGCTAGTTTATTTCGAATAAATTAGGCATGTATAACTCGTATAATTAGTTTAAAGACTTATTTAATTAATATGTGGTAGTTAATAAATAAGTAACTAATTATTAAAACCGAGGAACCGGGTTTTGTCAATCGTTACGATTTTAGTGATGGATTCTCGGTGAATCCCACTTACATAAATCGTTGAGTTTTCGGTGAACCTACCTTAAACAAAAACGAGATTACGCTTTGGTTGATTATTTAGAAATCGGAAAATCTTAGTACATGGGTTCGGAAATGGTCTAACCATGGTTCGGCGAGTTCAACCGAGCTTCGGCTCAATCGACTCCCCTCCACGTGTGTTGTACGTTACAGTAGTTCGACAAGACTTAGCATAGCCGATAAGCCTTCGGGCTAAACGGGGCTTCTCTTGCCGGATTGGCCTGAACTATCACAAATGTTCCAACGAATAAGACGGCGTAGGCTTGCCTACATAACCGACCCTGTTCGGAGTACTTTGATTTATTGTTTCTTATTGTCAAGACCGAAACCGTAATTAGTAAACCCACAACTTTTTCAAATTATTGAGTGGGAGCGGGGAAGGCGACAGCCAATCCCATGGCCTGTACTATAGATGCAAGCACGTGAGAGAATGGTGACGCCTCGTGCCGTTTTGATTTCGGCCCCCTTCGGATGGTGTTCACCGCTATCAAAATTCAAGGCTTGGCCTCCAAAAGGAAAGGATATCGGGTACTCGCCGGGTCACTGACCTGCCCCTCGTAGGCATACTCGGGGCGTATTCTGAGATCTGATATAGTAGGTCACACTCTTTATGGATATTTTCGAAATATCTAGGCTAGAAAAAGGAAGGTAATCAATGATTAAGGTCCGGGATGTCTGATTCCCGTGAGATGTTTGATTCTCGAAGCTTAATCATTGAGAGAGATTGTCTTAGTTTAACCGTCATAGTGCTGATATCGACCCTCTCGGACAGTACTATGCGAGGTTAAATCCTTGGAATGGTAGGGTAAACTTTTTATAGTTTATAATTCCTAAAATAAAAATCTAGTAGTGAAAATTTATTTTTTTTTTAATTTAGCTTTCTGTCATATTTTTTACAACTAAATCTCTAGGCTACTAAACTGTTAGCAATAGGACTTCATTAAAAATGTGGAAAGTAACAAGTACGTTGTGAATTATCAACAAATGCAGTTAATTTTCGGAAAAGATTTTCTCTTGAGCCTTTAAAAACTTAAGTGACATAGTATAGGTATGTCACGGGTGTCACTCGTGTTGAACGAGAGACGACCACACTTAGTTTACAAAAGATGATTTAGGACTATCAAAAAAAATCATTTAGTGAATTTTAAAAGGTGTAATTACACAACAAATTTCTAAATTGAAAAATTGGAAAATCATATACATAAGGCGTTGCTAGTTAGACGGTATTTGGAACCGATAAACTAGTGGGAGCCTTAGTCTTATGATTTGTTGTTTTTCTGAATCATTAGAAACATGTAATGGACTGCACAAGAGTTTTCCCATTCATTGGAAAAACAAGAATAAAGCGTTACTAGTTAGAAAGTATTTGGAACTGATAAACTAGTGGGAGCTTAGTTCTGGAGATTTTATAATCTTTGAAACATCATGAACACAGCATTGCTAGTTAGACAGTATTTGGAACGGATAAACTAGTGGGAGCTTAGTTCTAGGTGATGTTCTAATCTTCGAAAAATCATAAATACAAAGTGTTGCTAGTTAGACGGTATTTGGAACCGATAAAATAGTGGGAGCTTTGGTCTTATGATTTGACGATTAGAAAAATCGATAGTCCAAGCAAGTAACACTGAACATCCCACAGTTCAAGAGTAGTGTCTACTCAAATGAACTGCTAGTTCAAGACTGTTTCCATCTAAGGAAAGTCGAGAATGGGAAAGAATGTTTATACGTGTTAGTCATCTAAACTAAGCAGCTTTAAGGCTAAACCGGAAAATTAATAAATTGGAAATTAGAGGATAAGGAAAGTGATTTCGGATCACTGACCAATGCATCCTCAGAAATTTCCTCGAAAGCTAAGTTCTTTGGAAGAACTAGGTAGCTTTGCATTAAACGATAAATCAAATAGACAACGAGCAGTTATTTCAGATTGACTAGTGGGAGTGATATAAGGAAATGAATCTCGGATTCAATTCTTGAGTATCACAGAAAATTCATTTTCTGTTTTCGGATTCGTTGGAACGAACGTATTTATTTTCAATAGGATAATTTGTTTGTCTTATTGACGATGAATATAACAATCATAGCACGAATCCAAGACTCGGAATTTTGTTTGATAAAGTTAGAACCACTAATCATTGCTGAAAAGGTATTAGTAACACATCTTAAAATATATAAACGCAAATGGTTTCCGTATTTCGATAAACGCTTCTTTCTATTCTATTAATTAGTGCATATTCCCTACAGACAAGATCTGAAGACTGGCTTAGGGTGATTCCTATCTCCCAGTCAAAGGAACACTGTCTCAAAGGAACAATGGCTAAGTTTTCTTTCAATCAGGAAAGGGTAATAGATTTAAAGAAGTAACATAGCATGTTCATAATAACCTTCGGGTCATATGAAAGATACAAGCTAGTGAGAGCTTCTGAGTGGTGACATGTTGTCTGATAACTACTCGAAAATCCGGTAAGTTTATCCAAAATATTTGGAGGAAATCTCTGATATCACCAGAGATAGAGTATTCCATACTCAGAAATAGGTTATTGCGTAGTCTTCGGGACTGATGCTCGGCCTGCCTCCCAGTGGAATGTTTTCACTAAGGGATACACCATAAATTTGCCTTATATAGTTATTGATGTACTACGATACACTGCTTAACTCATTTAAGATATTGGTTGCAAAATAACGGTTTACGTTGTAATGAAAAACCGAGAAGTCTACCTAAAAGATGCCTACGCATTTGTGGATAAGGAGTGAATTCGGTTCACCCCACTTCCGTAAATAGAGGCATTTAGCACCGAGTGCTTGAAGGTAGGACTGGGAACGGGCTTGATCCACCAAAGGGATTCACCAAAGGGATTCCATAATGTGGTGAACGGGCTCGATCCACCAAAGGGATTCAACAGTGGACTTGGGAATTCCAATGTGTTGGATTTGCCAAGTCCACTGTTGAATCCTGACGGACTGTTTCTAGGCTATCAATCCTTACCGGCAGTGTACCGGGTCAAATTGTAGTGCTAGTCTGGTGAGTCAGGTCGTATCCTCGGGGAAATGAAGGCATAATTCAAAGTGTGGTTAAACACCAAGAAGCTATTATTAACTCGATCTAAGTCGCAGTTTTTACCATTTTCCTCGGGTTAGATAGTTAGATTAGTTAGATTGTTAGTAAAGCAGTAAATAAATATATAAATATAAAAATAGATAATATATATATTTTTGGATCTAGCTAAGAATACTTTACTGAATCAATATCTTTTTGTATTGAAATTGAATGAGACAGATCTTTTCCTTGATGCAAGGAGGTCAATTATGTATGAACCGGTGTACTCCTAAGCTAGACAACTCCTCCTTACATGAGCGTATGAAATTGTCATATGTCTAGTCCTCTGTCCAATGTCATCTTAAGCATGGGTCACTCCCGTTTTGTCATACGGCCAGTTTTAAGATATCAATTAAACAGGTGATTTAACGTAATAATATCGTGAGCACAATTTTAATAAGATTTATCTCTCCCAAGATAAATCTGCCCCCGGGTAGGAAATCGGATTCCGTTGTCACGTTTTCACTCGGCCAATTTTACCCTCCGGTCTTTCTATCCGTACATTTAAGTGTAAATAGAAAGAGATTCATTATAATTGGTTTTAATCATTATTATCAGAGTCGATCATCCATTTTACCAAAAAGATTAACTAATTCAGATTCATATCTTGGCTAGATATATTTTTAGCTTAACATAATTAACATATATAATATATAAATAGAAATAGAAATAGTAAACATAATAATATTAGAATATATTACCGATTACAACTATTTGAATCGGGGTCGTTTCCACCGGATGTAGTATAACAAAGCTTCGATTTTAACAATCTTCGATAATTATTCCGCCATTATAACGGTACTATAACTACTTTATTTATATATATAAAAACATATATATACATACATAGACATATGTATATATAAGGGCCCAAAATGATGAAAACAAGAAAAGAGAAGAAAGGAGATGGAAGAAGAGGGGAAATGGAAGAAATGGGGAGGAGATGAGAAGAGAGGGGCAAGAAAGGGGCGAAGGAAAGGGGAGAAGAAGGGGCAAAGGATTGTGATGAGTTTGGGCCTATTTATAGATAAAAGGATTCTATTTCTTATTATTAATGAATACGTCATTGATCTCGTGTTCATTCATTTGGTGGGAAAAAAAAACCACGTGTCAAACAGTCTGAAGAATATAAAAAGTGATTTGGTATTCCAATATCAATTTTGGTGACGTTCGTATTTCAAATGGCCGTCGGTTCCAACGTCAAACGGTCTGAAGAATATAAAAAGTGATTAGTATTCCAACGTCAATTTTAGTGACGTTCGTATTGCAAACGGACATCGGTTCCACCGACGTTATGTTGATCAAAATAATAAAAACATTTAATGTGGTATGAAGAGTGATTTATAATCTGTCACAAGTGGCCTTTTTTTCCCTTTTCTTCACAAACAACTAACCGCACACGTTTGATAAAAAAACAAAAAAATAAAATTAAAAAAAAATTGCCACGTGTTAAGCCAAGAGGGTGGCCATGTGGTCAATTGTGGGCACACCCTCTTGACTTCTTATAGATAAAAAAAAACACGTATCAAACGGTCTGAAGAATATAAAAGTGATTTGGTATTCCAACATCAATTTTGGTGACGTTCATATTGAAAACGGTCGTCGGTTCCACGTCAAACGGTCTGAAGAATACAAAAAGTGATTTGGTATTCCAACGTCAATTTTAGTGATGCTCGTATTGCAAACGGACGTAACGTTATGTTGTTCAAAATAATAAAAAAAAAAACATTTAATGTGGTGTGAAGAGTGATTTATAATCCGTCACACGTGGCCTTTTTTCCCCCTTTTCTTCACAAACAACTAACGGTACACGTTTGATAAAAAAATAAAAAATAAAAAATAAAAAGTGTCACGTGTCAAGCCAAGAGGGTGGCCATATGGCCAATTGTAGGCACACCCTCTTGACTTCTTATAGATATAAGATATATGTCCAACAGACCTAGGGAAGTACAAATGGCTAATCTACAGTATCTTAACTATTTCGGTATTTCCAATCCGGTATGAAACGATTTCTTTGAGTAAAAATGTTAAAGACTGGCCGAGTATGTTGAATTATGGGTGTACATATCGGTTTCGTACCAAACTATTTTTTACAGTTTTAAAATTTACAAACCATATTAATTACCATCAAGATTTTGCTAAAAATATTTTTAATACACCCGTTAGTTCTATTGACCTTTTTCAAATTTTAGAATCATACATCAAAAAAAAAGAATCAAAGATAGTAGAATAAAGAAGATTCTCTACTGTAAGAATTGCCTATATATAATAATCGTATGCATTGACTTGGTGTTGTTTTATTAACATTTTTTGTTATCCATTTTTTTATAATGCGCTTGTGTCGCAAAATGTATTACAATGATAACTGATTTAGCTAAACAATTGTATTTACGTCCAATATTAAAGTTTCTACTTGCAAAGCATGATGGCAAAGCGTCTCGGTTAAAACCATTTAAAAATTAAAAGGACATACAAATGCTCAAAGGATTAAGAAAGTTGGTATAAAATAGAAATCACTTCATTACAACGAAAGACCGACTGCTCATCGATCACCCTGAAGACCGATCACAAAACGGGTGTCCCACGAGAAACTCATTGCAATGAAAGACCGATTGCTCATAGATATGGCCTTACTTTGATTGAATGTATGAACAATTGTTTTCTTAAAGCGATTTTCTCAAAAGAGAAGGTGAAAGTGAATTCAATTGTCGAATTCACTTTTTTCTTTCTGTTAGATCATATGTATGATGTACGATATTGTATAACTCCACGTATTCAATTATGGCAGTTTTCATGATTGTACGATAAAACTTTATAATACTTGACCAGAAACTTGAACCTACATAAATTTCTTAGGGCCTAACAATGAGCGTATATTCAAGTGACAGGGTCGGCTTGGATATTTTTGGGCCTTCGACAACTTCACCAAAACAGGGCTTTTAGTTTGATTTTTTTTTTTCAAGTACATACTTATAAGACTTACTTCAACATGGTGTTTATAAAATCTGTAAATATAAAATTTAATTTCATTGATGTTAGATATTTTTTCATATATTGTTATCGTTTGCATTTGGGTTGCCATAACAAAACGAGGTTCGACCTGGGTTGCCGTAACTAGACACCCCTAGGTAAACGGATACACATATGTAATTTGAACTGATTTATTTTAGTTATTATAAATTTGAGCCTATAATTTTTCCAAGTGTGTCTATTGGCACTCCGAATATATACTTCAGGCATTACACCACTTTGGATACTTATAAAATTACTTCGAACAACACAATTATTTTTAGCGAAAAGTAATGTCAATAACGTTACTAACCATGACATTATTTTTACCGTATAGGTGTAATACGAAGTAATGTCACTGTCATTAATATACTTTTATAAAGTAATGTCAATGCTACCGACATTTATGGGAACGTGATCGACCACTACTTTAATGTATCATATGCCTTTCAAATTTTGCAAAATAAAAAATGTTGACTACTTTTAGATGGTATGAAATGTTGTGCTTCCTCAAAAAAAAAAAAAAAAAAAAAAAAAAAAAAAAAAAAAAAAGAAGAAGAAGAAGAAGAAGAAAAAGAAATGTGGGGCTCGTTTCGTCACTTTAATAAAAGTTCGGCCCATCGTCCCAATGAATAATTCCAAAGCCCAACCTAGGTATAAAATTGAATTAATGATATTTCCCAGATAGTTTCATTTGCACCACAAAATTGCTTCGGACATCCGATTTTTAGATTGAAGTTTTTTTTTTTGTTTGGCATAACAAAATCATTTTTAGCACATTTCTTATGAACGTCGATGTGATTCTTGCTCATTGACATTACCCACAATCATTCCCCGTGTGTTGACGTTTCTATAAGAGTATAAATGCTAATATTATTTGCATTCATTTCCTCTAAAACTAATTGCGGTGTTTCAAGTAATTTTTTGAGTGACTTAAACAATAATGATGTTCGGAATAAATGTGTATGTCAATAAAAACCTCCTATTTTTACTTCCGAATCCATTGTATGATTCTATTTCACAATCAATAGGATATACCGATGAAATACAAGATCCCTAAATGTATGAAAAGTCAGCATTTAAAAGTAAAATAAAAAAATTATCTGTTTAAAAAATTCATTGGTAAAATTAATATAACATTTTGTTCTATGATCACTTTAAATCAGTGAGGTGTGAATCAAGTTTGAAATGAGTATGAAATATAAAATGAACAAAACGATATTACACGTGATGGCGATGGTGGTGGCGGCAGCGGTAGCGGCGAGCCGCTTGTTGTGGTGGCAAGATGATATACATTTCTATTAGATCACGTAAAAAGGAGTTTTATGTTAATTTCGTTTCAACGAAATTTCATTAAATCACATTTCATTAAAACCATGGCTACACGTTATAACATATTGAAATGTCATTCCATCACAGTCATTCAAGTGCACCCTATATATATATATATATATATATATATATATATATATATATATATATATATATATATATATATATATATTTATGATATATCAATCTTAATCAAATAAGTTACATATTGTGGATTGGGCAAATTCGTTTATAAAATGATGGGAATCGATATTCCTATTACATTCGGTCAATGAGTATACAACATAAATCATTATATTTTATGACCGTATATCAGACAATAAGACTAAAAGTCGATATCAGTCATGGTCGGGTGTCAAAGTCTCAACGGCTTACGACCAACATCCTGATGCTATATGAAGAGAGTTTGAGAAAGTAAATTATACTTGAGTAAACTTCAACTTGGTTTTATTCATCATAAAAGAGTGAGTATAAATAGGTACAAGTAAGTGAGACAGGTCCTAGTAGAGTATAAGCTAGGAGAGAGCAATTAATTACTTGTAGTCGGCTAGTATTAATTGCTAGAGTTTTCTATTACCTAATAAGACAAAATAGAGTTCTTTATGATTTTATATGACATATTAATTGTTTATACAATTAATATGTCTTACAATTAATATGTCTTACAATTAATATGTTACACTATTGTAACGTAATATTTCCACACCCCCCTCAAATCGGGTTGTATATGTTTATACGACCAAGTTTGCTACTCGATCTCTTTGAACATAAGTGGCGGAATGGCCTTGGTGAGAATATCGATTCGATCTGTGAGGAAACATCTTGAGTTGAATAATCTTGGCATCAATCTTCTCCTTCGGAAGTGTTTGTCAATGTCCACATGTTTGGTTTTATCATGATGGACGGATCCTCTCGCCATGCATAAGGCCGAATTATTGTCACGAGAGTGTGATAGGTTGCTTTGAATAAGTTGCTTGAAGTTCGGTAAGGACTCTTTTTATCCATAGAGCTTCACAAATACCCAAAACTAATGCCCCGAGTTCGAACAAGATCGCTTCTTAGAGACATGGGTTGTTTCTTGCTCCTCCAGGTGACAAGATTTCCCCATACATAAGAACGATGCTTTGTAGTGGACCTTCGTCTGCTATGTGGCAGCCAGCCCAATCAGCATCAGTGTAAACCTTGATAGATCTCTCAGCAGACTTGGTGAAATGCAGGCCTTGGCCAGGAGTGGATTTCAAGTACCTCAGTATCCTGTTCACAGCATCCCAATGGTGCTCAGTAGGGCAATGCATAAACTGGCTTACCAGACTGACTCCATATGCAATATCAGGTCTTGTATGGGATAGATAAATGAGTTTCCCTACAAGTCTCTGATATTGATCCTTCCTGACAGCAATGTCACCATGCGACGGAGGGTATTACGGGGTCTACTGCTGGGATACAAGGGTTTGCGGCCAAAGATACCGGTTCCTTCAAGGCGGTCCAAGCATATTTCCTTTGAGAGATAGAGATACCCTGGTTGTTTCTTGCAATTTCCATACCAAGGAAGTATTTAAGATAGCCCAAATCCTTGACTTGAAACACCTTTGCCAGTAGGGTCTTCAAATTTTGGATCTCAGTAGAGTCATCACCAGTAAGGATGATATCATCCACATATACAATAAGAATGGACCTTCTCGGTTGGTTGTCTTGATAAACATAGTGTGATCTGAGTTGCATTGATGATATCCAGCAGCTTTGACCACAGTAGTGAGTTTCCCAAACCAGGCTCTTGGGGATTGCTTCAGGCCATATAGAGATTTCCTGAGTTTGCATACCTTGCCCTGAGTGTGAGGATTGACAAAACCAGGAGGTACATTCATGTAGACTTCCTCAGTGAGGTCACCATTGAGAAAAGCATTTTTGATATCCAATTGGTGTAGAGGCCAGTCAAGTTGGACAGCTAGAGAAATCAGCACCCTGACAGTGTTCAGTTTTGCCACTGGTGCAAACGTTTCTTTATAGTCAATGCCATAAGTTTGAGTGAAACCCCTTGCAACCAACCTGGCTTTGTACTTGTCAATTGTACCATCAGCATTGTATTTGATAGTGAATAACCATCTGCAGTATTCGTCTTCTTGCCTTTTGGGAGAGTTGTGAGATCCCAAGTATGATTATCCAGGAGGGCAGTCATCTCTGTTTTAACAGCAGCCTTCCACTTATCATTTTGAAGAGCCTCCTGAATATTTTTAGGAATAGAGTGAGAATCCAAGTCCTGTGTAAACATGGCAAAGACAGAGACAACGATCATAAGATAAATAAGTATGAATAGAGTGATCGGTGCAAGATCTCTTTCCTTCCGAGAGCAATAGGCCTATCATCAATGTCGGCGGGCCGCCGAGAGTCCGTAGATTGCTTTGTGTCGGTAGGCTCGGGTCGGCGGGCTGCGGGTCGGTAGTCTCGGGTTCGGTAGGGCCGCGAGAGTCGGTAGGTGCCGAGGTTCGGTCTTGCCGAGAGTCGAGGTTGCTGAGGGTTAAGAGTTTGCTGAGAGAAAGGGTTTAGGTCAATTTCCATCAGGTTTCCATCAGTGACTGCCTCAGTGGACTTGCTGTAGTAGGGAGTCCTTTCAAAAAAATTTACATCCATAGAATTGTAAAATCTCTTTTCAGAAGGAGAGTAACACTTGTAGCCTTTCCTGTTCTTTGCATATCCTAGGAAAATGCACTTGTAAGCTTTGGGATCAAGTTTGCTTCTGTGTTGGGCATGGATATAGACAAACACAGTACAACCAAAGATTTTTGGAGGTAACTGGGAAATAAGATGGGGGCAGGAGTGTGTGGCCAGTAGGGTTTTGATAGGAGTTTTGAAGCCTAACACCCTGCTGGGAAGTCTGTTGATTAAGTATGTGGAAGTCAATATAGCTTCACCCCACATATATTTTGGGACATTTGTGGTAAACATGATAGACCTAGCCATTTCTAGCAGATGCCTGTTCTTTCTCTCAGCCACCCCATTTTGCCGAGGAGTCTCAACACAACTACTGATATGGACAATTCCCTTATTCATCAAGAAATTACTGATATTAGACTCATAATATTCAAGAGCATTGTCGGTCTTCAAAATTTTGATCTTAGTGTCAAACCGAGTGGAGACCATGTTGTAAAACTCTTGAAAGATGGATCCAACTTCGATTTATCCTTCATTAAAAATAACCAAGTGGTTACGGTGTGGTCATCTATGAAGGTAACAAACCACCTCTTCCCTGTTATGCTTTTTACTCGAGGGTCCCCATACATCACTTTGTGAATTAAGGTGAATGGTGTGGATGGTAAGTGAGGTAATTTTGCATACACAGATTTGGTGAGTTTGGAAAATTGACAAATATCACATTGAAGATCATTCAAATTACAACCTTTAAACAATTCAGGGATCTATAGACTTCAAATAACTAAAACGGGATGTCCTAGTCTATAATGCCATAACATGATATTGTCAAGGTTTTGAGTGCAGTGGCCGAGGCGAGGCATTCGGTCTTCGGTCTTCGGCGGGGTCGACCACATACGATCCCGAGCATGGTTTAGCGAGTCCCAATCACTTGCCTTTGAGGAATGATCCCGGAAAGTGCACTTGATTCTCATTAAAAACAACGATCCGAGTTCAAATCTTTAGTAAGTTTACTTGACGGATATGAGATTGCAATCTAATTTTGGAACAAATAGGACATCCCGTAGCATATCTTATTAGTAAGTTGCACCTTACCAAAACCTTTTGCACTTAGATAGATCCATCGGCGGTTTAACATTGTGAATTTGGGGACATGGCTTAAGTTGAGTAATGAGATTTTTATTACCAGTCATATGGGATGAGGCCCCAGAATCAACAATCCAGGTTTCATTACTAATAAATGAGTAGAATTTACCTGCACTGGCATGAGAGGCTATGTCAGGAGAGTGACTACCTCCCTTTTGTTGAGTTAGGAAGGCTTTGAATGCAGCAAGTCGCGTGCATTCAACTTTGTTGTCATCTTCTTCCTCACTTATGTGTACGCTCGACTTTCCTTGGCGGTCTTGAGGTTTTGGAGGAGTTAGGCTTGCCATGTAGTTTCCGGCAAGTGTCCTTGGTGTGATTTGTGAGTTTGCGGTGGTCAAACGGCTTCCCGGTTTATCGGCGGGCTTCGTAAGCCTCGGTAACCTCGGCGGGGTTCCCGACGGTCGGCGGGGTGGCAATCTCGGTAGGGTTGTCGGCGGGGAGTTCGGTAGCATCACTTTCCTCCCCGCTTTCCTCATGTTTTGACCTCATCAAACATGGATTTGAGATTTGGGAGAGGTTTAGTAGCCGAATTCTACCTCTAACATCATCGAAGAGTAGGATTCGGTCCGGTGAGGAACTTGAATACTCTCTTCTTTTCTATGATGTCTTTATACGAAGCGAAGATCATTGACATCATTCCGGGAGTGAGTTTCCAACATATCTAGGTGTTGCCATGCCTTAGATAGTTGGTTGAAATATTGAGTCACGTACATATCTCCTTGTCTGCAGCTTTTGAATTTGAGCTTCAAGCTCATAGACCTACGATGTATTGTCTTTCTTGGAGTAAAGATCCCTGGCATTATCCCGGATCTCCTTTGCGGTATCATAATCTCTTTTATTTTCATAGACCTTGACCACGCAAGTAGTTGTTGCCATCAAGTCTATGATTAGTGTAAGATGAAGAGTCGGTGATCCCGCTGTGAGGCGGTGGGACTCAACTCGAGGGTGAGAAGCTTCGGATAATGAAGACATTCTTGATTCAAGCATGGTCGAGAGTTTGCGGCGGATTCGGGAGTTTAACTCTCGATACCATGAAGAGAGTTTGAGAAAGTAAATTATACTTGACTTCAACTTGGTTTTATTCATCATAAAAGAGTGAGTATAAATAGGTACAAAGTGAGAAAGGTCCTAGTAGAGTATAAGTAGGAGAGAGCAATTAATTACTAGAAATGATTAATTCTTAGTCTATACAATGTCTCTTGTCCAAGTGCTCACTTTGCATGTAATGTTTTTCCAATTCAATGTCTCTTGTCCAAGTGCTCACTATGCATGTAATGTTTTAATTCAGGACAACCATAAAACCATCATATATCCCCGACCAAATATAAGATAATTAAAACAACTCCGATCCAAACAAAATTAGGAATAAGGCTTTTAAGGGCACCACATAAAATCTACTTGAGACACCAAAACAAGGTTTAGAAATACATATGGACTGTGGTGTCGTAAATGATAATGGTAAATTTAATATGGTGCCCTTAAAAGCTCATAATTAAGAAATTAAAACTACTTTTAACTTAAAGGACGTTGAGTTATTCATTATTAACTTTTTGACATTCCGTCGGCAGAGGGAATTTCCGGTGGAGCGGTGAAATGTGTAGAGATCGGAAAGAACACCAACGGCAAAAACACTCTGCTAGGCTGCTCACGATTTTTAAAGTCGATGAATTTTCTTCTTACTATAAATTTCGTTGTTGTCGGCATTGACATGCAGAACGGGATATATGCTAAAAAAAATGAAATCAAAACTACTCCAACCAAAACCATTATTTTGTTACAGCAAAAACCATTTTTTTATATTTATTTATGAAAAAACCAGTATTTTGTATTACCATATTTCGGACAGCTGCCAGCAGGTATAAATATCAACCAATCACAAAGCGACACGTACAAAGTCCAAGTGTTCGACCCAATCAGAAACAAGACTTGACGCTTTCGTGTGTGGACTCTAAAATTACTCCCATTCTTCACCGCTTAATATATAAACCACCAAAAGCCTGTTGAATATTATTACGGAGCTAAACATTTTGCGAGAAAAACAAGAGCAATCGAGGAAACCGGCGTCATCCACCGCTAAGAAGCTTATCACCGTCAATTTCTTGAGCATTTCTTCCGCTCTCCGGCACAATGGTTAGATTAATTTCGTCGATGTGATGAATTTGTTGTTTAATTTGCATAAAATGTTTTCTTTTTGAATAGTTTTTTTTTGTCTTCTTCGATTTGACCTACATTTCAATTAGTTTAAGTCGATTGAGCATTTTTTTTGACTTGGTAATTTGATCGTATTATTGATCTGGTGGTTGCTCAGCTAATTGTACAAAATTTATTGATATGTGATTGTTTCGATCAATATACTCTGTGATGGAGATCTGTAAATATTAAAAGTTATTTGTCTGATTTTGATCCATTGTCAAAATTTCACGCGATTTCCAGCTTCTTATGTTAAATGTCTAATGTTGCATTGAAATTTTAGAAATTAAACCTGGATTAAAAATGTAGTAGGTAGTCTATGTCTCTATGATTAATTTGTTCATTAAGTTTGGTATTGGATGACAATGAGCATAACCCTGGTCCCTGGGGGTTCCAGGTTTAAATCCTCCTATATGTAAATCCTCCTATATGCTGGAAATAGGCACATATGCAAAACAAAGGTTTGGTATTTGATGCTTTGGGGTGTGTGGGGGGGGGGGGGGGGCATGGGCATTCGTGTAGAATTTTCTTTTGCATAAGCACTGCACAATAAGTCAATAACACAACCCATGATCCTGTTGGTAGCATTTTTTTTATAGCATCTTAGGAAAATTCTTAGGTAGAAGAGGATCCGGAGCAAGTTTGGAACAATATTGACTCTATGAATCAGTCTATGAGATAACTCGGTTTTGCCTTGAGCCTTTTTATTCTTGCATTTCTCTTTCACTTCTTGTGTATTAATACAATTAGCAACATAATATTGAATGATTTTTTATCGATATAAAGGTCCGGGTCCGTGAAAGGCATGTCATTTGAGATTATCGTAGGCAGCCTTGACTTTACCTTTCTATAAGATGGTGTTTTCTTATTCAAATCTGTGACCTATGATAAAACGATTATATTTTTACACCATTCTAAGTGTCCCTATAAGGTTCATGTATTTGTATCATTATTGTTGTGTGAACTTAAGCCAAAGTGGGTTGTTTCTGAATGTCGGAATATTTGAATTGTCGTTTGAAATTGTGATCTGCTGCAGCTACGAATTAAACTTTAACATCAAATACTAATGTTTGTATACAGACAACTTCAAGGCGTTTAGCTGACAGGAAGATCGAGAGATTCGAGAAGAACATCACCAGGAGAGGTGCTGTTCCAGAAACTGCTGCAAAGAAGGGAAATGACTACCCTGTTGGGCCTATCTTGCTGGGATTCTTCATCTTTGTCGTTATTGGATCATGTAAATTACCTTAACCTTCTCTTTTCCTTATCTCTATTTGTACCATTGTTACCTGTATCTATCTATCTATCTATCTATGTATACAAATACTTATGGACATACTCATATATCTATATCTATCTGGCTGTCACTGTGTAATATTTTTATGTTAGCTCTCTCACCTTGCAAACTGATTACCTTTCTAACGAGAGTAGATCCTCTACCGTGAAAAGATCATTTGTTTTAATATTCATTAACTTGTCAGTATAGTTTTACCATGTACACTTTGGTACTTATATTCTTTATATTTACAAATTTGCCTTCCGTAATCTTATATTTCTCTGAAATTCCGTATCATGTATCCTCTTTTCTGTGTCTGTATCCGTATTTCTATACCTGTGCAACCTAGGGAAAAACTCCTTACCTAAGAAAACACATAACCATTCCATTGTAGAGAGATCTGAACTCCTTTGTTAGCGTTTTTGTATTATCTTATGCACTTGTAGTTTATGCTACTTATTATAAGTTTAATAACGAGGATTTTCTTTTGCTTTGTTCAGCTCTTTTCCAGATAATCAGGACTGCAACGAGTGGAGGCGTGGCTTAAACAACTGAATTTGGCTTTTGAATATCAATCAATGGCTCTCTTTTGTTTAATTGTGTTATCTTCATCTTGTTAGTTCAAAAATGTAGACTGTAAAAGATTTGTTAGCAACAGTTACCTTTATCCCCAACCCCCCCCATGTTTACTGTCTTTCTCTTTATACTGTTACTTTTGTTATACTTTAATGGAGGATGAATTGTCCTGTTTGTACTTCTTATTCTGTTGTTTACTCTTTTTCTGCCTGTTTATACTTCTTTTCTTGCCTTTTATTCAAAGGAAAAACACACCCTCAAACTCTCTTTTAACAACTTGATCTATTTCGAATGTATGATTGGGGTTTTCCCCCTCGAATTCTCTTTTAACCATATGTTGTTAATACCCTTTTAAAATGTACTACTCCTTCCGTCCCATTTTATGTGTCTCCGTTTGACTTCTTTACACGAGTTTAAGAAATGAATTAAATATCTAAATTTTTAATACAATATACCTAAAATACCCTTTACAATGTTTTTTTATCAGCCATGACTTTATGACTTATCTGCTTTAAATTCTCGATTAAACCAGCGAGCATTTAAGATTGCAGCTGTACTATTTCCTTACAAAAATGCGGTACATATTCCACTCATTCTTTTGGTTTCAATGGCTCCTTTTTGTGGGTTCAGAAAAAATAAAGACAGGCAAAAGTGAGTTTGAATGATCAACCTCCATTCCTCTGCTGAATTTCATAAAGAACACCAAAAAAATCATGAGTTTGGATTATAGAAAATGTTCATTGCAAAAAAAATCAAAAACAGACATGCAAGGCAATTGCACTATTATTTGAGAATAGGATCGTAATCAACAGTTTTTTTGGTACTTGGATGAAAATAAATGTGCAAGGCACAACTGAGTGATTGTAATTGCAAAAATGAAGAAAGCACCTGTTAAGATAATGATATGGAGGGAAAAAAACAGTGTTTGAACATGGAGAGAAGTCAAACTCAATTTTTTTTCATAGTCCCGGTAATCCCATTTCTAAATTTGATCGTGCCTTTTCATTTCTCAAAGTAATTTTAGGATATTGATGAGGTAGTAATAATGGTGCGTATTCTCACTCTTATTAATTAAGAAGAAATTATTAAGGGTATAATTGGAACTTCAATCCTAATAAGTCAAACAGGACAAGTATTTTGGGACATCCAAAAAAGGAAATATGGACACATAAAATGGGACGGAGGGAGTACTATTTTTGGCCTTTAAGTCCGTTTGGGATTTTCACACAGTTAAGAAAATTGATTATATGTTATTAATTTTTCAAAAAAAAAGTCTAAAATGACGTTTCATTATTATTAATGTAAAGTAGTGAAAAGTAGAAAGGAAATAATAAATCAAGGGGATAAAAGGAGAAAAATATAATAAATACTTTGTTTGTTATCTAAAGGGATTTACGTTATGGAACAAAGCCAGAATTAGCTGTGACGGTATATCACTACTTCAAAACACGAGCATTGATTCCCTACAACACTGTAGGGTATACGACAAGTTTAAGGCGTCAAAACGATGTCGTTTCGAGCACCTAAACGATGTCGTTTTAGTTCTTTACACATGCACTGTACCCTACGATTCTGTAAGGGATCCGTCTACCTATAAAACAAGAGTAAGGAACCAAGAAAAAAAACAATGTAATGAAAGAAATAATACGTTCTTCAAATCAAGCTGCATTTCATTTTTTGGTACTTATGCATACTGCATACATGAAAACAGTAAGAAAAAAACAACCGAGTTAAGCTCATACTACAAAAGTTTTAAGCATCCCAATAAAAACACAAAGCTACAAATCCAGTGGTTTACAAAACTAAATAGTTAAGAAACTCAAACATAACCAAATTATTAATACGTGATCGATTCCCGTGCTCTCTCTCTCCCGAGTTTTTAACACGACGATTATATCCATCCTCCAGAAAACGCACACACGAAAATGGTCACAACAAAAGACACTGTAAGTTGGACTTGATGTTTGAAACCGGTACTGGTTGAATTAGCAGCCGGCGATGATTTCCCGGTCGTCGCGGGTGCTGACGATGAAGACGGTGTTCCTGAAGCAGATGCATTAGTGAAAAACGCTGCGTCTGGGGAGTTTGGAGGCAGGCCGAGTAGCTCTGTGAAACAAAAACAGAGTATTATTAAGTTAAAAAACCATAAATTATGTATAGTATAACAAACCTGTTGTAAGAAAGTATCAAATGATAGCTATTAACGAGCTGAGCTGAGTATTTTCATTGTTTAAGATTTGATTTGTTTATATTACAAGCTTCTTCGTAATTGTTCCTTTAATAAATAAACAAAAATCTATGTTCAGATATGATTTATTTAGTTCACAAGTTTCTTAACGATCATCCATTGAATAAACAGAAAAAAAAATGTGAGTGTAAAAGTTTGCATTTCAAAAACATAATCAGGTACTTTCAAAAAAAAAAAAAAAATAATGATAGAGACACAACAAAAATTACACAACGGATGTTACAACATGATCTTTCACCCTTGATTTTGATGAGTGTTAATTGATTGTGATGTGGATCCATCAAAATCAATGGTGGGAGATTATGTTGTGGCATCCGTTGTGTAATTTTTTATGTGCTTCTATCATTATTTAAATAAATAAATAAAAAAAAAAAAAAGAAGAAGGAGAACATATTGCAGGTAGGATAAGATATAAGTATATGTCCCTATCAGTCTCATAACAGTCACATTTCCCAATATGTTAATAGGATATGACGTGAAGTTATTGTGTGGTGAGGGAATTTGAGCTGATGTAACAGTGAAACGATCAAAACCACACAGTTTAAATACAGAATGAAAGTGTGTTGTGTGTGGTGTGTGGTGTGTACCTACGTGCGGATGATGTAACAGGTGAAACGATCAAAACCACACAGTTTAAATACAGAATGAAAGTGTGTGGTGTGTCACACGTGCTATCCGCACGTAGGTACACACCACACAAAAACCTCCCAGATATTGACATGAGTATATGTCTCTTTCTATAATAATACTCACACATCCCAATATATAAATATTTTATACAATTTTTTAATATAAATACTATTAAGCCACACAAGCTTTCAAACAAGGTTTCTACAGAAAGACCCCTTGGTTCTAGCAAACGGATCACAATTACAGGTACTGGGAGCATACCGATGGAATGAACGAAAGTTAAAATAGGAAATATCTTTTCATACAAATTTATTTTTTATCATACATAAATTTATTTTCAATTTCACAATTACTTTTTTTATTTTACGCGCGTTCATTTTGACCAAAGTTTGATCAGAATGTGACACATTATTCATACTGAAATATGGTCAGAATATATGTGTTGAGAGTCCACACTGGTTGATTCTGACCATCTTTTAGGTAGAATGTTTGAAGTTTTCCAAACTCATATATAGTCAGAGCATCATTCTGACCAATATTGAGCTCGGAATACTCTACACATTCAGACTAGAATTGTGTCGGAATAACAACAATATAAGAGCGCCACTATTGATTCTGAATGAATTTCAGACAGAATATTAAAAGTTTTTTCACTCAATTGTAGTCAGAATGTCTTTCTGACCGGTATTGAGTATGAAAAACATTCAAAATTCTGACTAGAATAAAATCAGTATAATGATCGTATTCTGACTCATATTGGGTCAGAATGGTTGTTGTGTCAATTAACCATAAATTGGCCAGAATAGAATATATTTTCCGGACACATTTACGTTCAGAATGGCAAGGCGTGTGTAATATCCAAACGAAGCCCACTCTCGGCTTGGTAAGTGTAAAACAACATTGATGTTAAAAAATAGTCCCTTAAAATAAAAACAAATCACAGTGAGTGATAAACTGTCCAAACCCAATGTCTAGACACAAAGAATAAAAATTGCACGATTAAGTTTCACTCGTAATACAACTCGACAAATAATTAATGATTTGTAAAAAAATATTAATCCACTAAAAAGATTTAATACTCCCCAGTTTTTCTTCCCCATAGTCCTTTCGTTTTTTGAAATTGTTACTTCAAACAATTTTTTTTTTTTTTCAGATTTATCTATCATTTTAAAAAATAAACACAACATTTATTATTATTATTTTTCATAATCTCCCTCACATCATTTACAATGGTCAAACAACGCTTTTAATTTTCAATATTCAAAAAGAAAGAAAATGAGAAAATAGTACACTTCAAAGTCAGTGACATTACTAGTGCATTGAATCGCCTATTTTCCATAAAGATGTACATTTTCCAAGTTGGGTATTATTCAACATACGATGACTATTCAAGAAAACAATATAAGGGCAGTTTTGTCATTTAAACTTTGATTTCAGATATTTATAAAATTTTAACATGTGTCCCAGGCTTAAACACCAGATAAAAAACAACAGAGGGAGAAATTTATTTTATAAATATAATTAATCAAATAAATATTCAGTATAACTCGATAAACGATCAATTCACTAACTACTCGTTTCCTATATTTTAAAAGTCAAGATCAGCTTGGTTAATTATTCTAATAACTCGACTCAAACTCAAAGCTCGAAAAAACTTGAATCAAGTCAAAGTACTGTTTTACGAGTCGAGTACGAATAACTTACTCGGACAGTCAGCACTGCTGGCGTTCTCTAACTTGCAAGCAGAAGGCAACTGAAGTAAACGACCTTCTTGAATACCCATACTCTTAAGCTGTGGATTACTACCATCATGAATCTGCTGTATTATATAGCACAAACAAACCGGGTTCTTCGCTTTTATGTCCGTCGCCGACGTACAGCACTCTTTCGACGGCGTGTCCTGCTTTCCGGTGGCGAACGTCAAGCATGCCGTCACCTTAATTTCAATTTAGTCCAGAAAAAAACATTAGTCGTACGAGTCGATTCATTTTAGAAAAAATTGAAAAAATATATTTGAAAAAGCTGTTATTAACATAGTATGGTTCAAAATATAACATTTGAAAATTATGTCTGAAGCGGCGAGTAGTATTGTCAAAGCAATAAGTGGGTATTAATAGCCAGGGCAGAAAGTGTATAAGGTAAAAATGTCCTGGCTATACCAATAATAGCCCTAGAAATACCATCAGCTTTCGTAGCTATTTCACCATGAATCCGTAGCGATCCGGAAATGAAATACTTTTTGATCAGACATATTTTTTAAATTATTTTTTAAAACATACCATACAAATAATAAGTTTTTTAAGTATATTTTTTCAAGTTTCCTTCATTTTAAACAGATTTAGTGCTCACTAAAATGGAATTTAAACACAGGTCCCCTAAAAAAAAAATGAAAAAAATAGTCATTTCTCTTACGCTAAACATTTCTATGTATGTTTTTTTTTTACTATTAGAGCATCTCCAACGACCTCCGGCAAAAAATACACCAAATCATCAATTTGCCGGGACTTTTACATCAAATTTTATCCGTCAACTCCAATGGTTCTACATCAAATAAGAATATTCTTAAAATATTCCATCCTAAAAATTCAACTATATAATAAAAATAAATGTATTATTCTTATTTTTGAGGAATTGTATTATCATCTTCTGCACTTTTTTTTTTTTTGAAGGGGTCTGCACTTTTTTTTAAATATTATCATATATAAATTATCAAATAATTTTATTTATATTTTTGAATCACATTTTTAAGATATTACATTGGAAAAGATAAAGAAAAAGAAAAAGAAAACTAAAAAACCGATCATCTTCCACAAAAGAAAAAAAAAAAGAACAGTGATTTGCTGGGGTCTCATTTTCCCAACAAATTTGCTGGTAGATTCAGCCTCTCCACCAAATTGCTGCCCAATTTGCTTGACCCTTGGAGCAAATTTTTACACCAAATTGCTGTTTTGGTGGTGAATTCTACCACCCTTGGAGATGCTCTTATAAGACAACTAACATGATGTTTACCGTGACAAAAACACATATATAGAAGTGTTTCTCATAGCATTAAACATATAACTAAGGGGTGTTTACGATAACGATAACAATAAAACATAGGGTGTTTATCATGATAAAAACATATATATATATAAGAGTATTTATTTTAACAATGAAAGATAGATACTAATTTGGATAAAATAACAAATAGTGACTAAAAATGTAATTATTTCCTTTGAACATGTATAAGATCACGGGGACAAGTAAAAGTAGTCTACGTCATTGACACAACACAAAACACACACACACACACATATATATATATATATATATATATATATATATATATATATATAAAAGATCACGGGGAGAAGAAAAATTAATCTTTATCTGTTCTTTTTACAGACAAACAACAAGGATGGATCGAGGGTTTGTTTTCTTTTTCAGAAATGAAAAAAATAATAAAATAAAGCAAAAACAAAGAATTACAAACACACAATACCTTTTGGAACTCGTTAGCACACTGATCTGGAATAGTTGCACCACTAGCCAAACACCACACAAGATGAAGCACAAGAAAAACCAGCAGGTTTTTTGCAATATTCATTTTTGGATATGGTTTTTTTTTTTTTAATTAAGCTTCTTGATTGATTATTATAAGAAATTAGAAATTTTTTTCTTTTTTTTTGTTGAAATTGTGGTGTTTGTGTTTTTTTTTTCTTTTTATGGGAGAGAAAGAGGAAAAAGAAGAGAGTAGAAGTAGAAGAAGGGGAGGGAAAGGAGTAAATGAGAGTAGGTGTGAAATGGGAACTTAGTTGGATAGATGTATATATGCATTTATTGGTGATTTTCTTTTGTTGTTTTGTTGAGACACTTGTGCTTTCACATGATCATATTACAACATTCGATGTAGTGTAACGTGGCAATCATATAATCATCAGAACTACTCCTTTTGTTTTGAAATGACTGAGGCAGCTGTCGAAAAATTTGTTTCAAATCGTATAGTTATTTTTTCAATACAATATTAATTGTGTTTTTCCTACATCTATCATTATTTATTTAGGAGTGAGAAAATAAATAGAACATTATATTAATTATAGACTAAAGTTTTTTTAATCATTTTAGTATTCAAAATAAAGCATCAACTCACATCCTTAATATGCGTGTTTTTGACAACTACCTCGATTATTTCGGAACGGAAGAAGTATAATGATATGTGATTAGTGACGAAGGCAGGATCTCATTTAAGCATCTAAATATAACGGTATGCATGTAAGCATCTAAATATAACGATATGCGATCAGTGGCGGGTGAAGGATTTCATTTTATACCTAATTTATTAGTATCATTTCAACCAATTGAATCCGTACATTGCAAATATTGCAATGATGATAGTTAAAGTGTATTTCAAGACTTTGATCAACGCAGGGGAGTCATAATGTCCGGTCATGGTACTTTTTGGCCTTATCACTTTACAGGCCATCGGCCGTGGCAGGGCCGTCTACGTTGGAGGGAGAGAGCAAGATTTGGAGAAGCCGTTGTCAACTTCTTGTTCAACCACGTATTCAACACTTTTTGTGGCGTTGCTTGCATGACTGTCTTGCTATTGGCCAAGGTTTGCAGAGGCGGAACACGAGGGATGGTATTTGCTTGGCATGTGGGGAGACTCGAAACGATACGGCATGTGATTTTCAAGTGTGAGATGGTAGACAAGGTTTGGAGGGCGTCGCCATTTTATGGGACTTTAGAGCATCTTCGCTCTGCCTCCTTTGTGGAGTTCTTTATGAGGCTGTTTGAGGAACATGGCATTCAGGATGTGGCACGATTCATGTGGCTTATGTGGGGGATCTATAATGTGCGTTGTTCTGCGGTTTGATGATCAAGCGGTCTATGTCTCTACAGTATGTATGCGATCTCTGGATGCCTCGGTTGAGTATGTGAAGACCATGAAGAGCTTTCGGATACAGACTTCGGGCAGCCATTTACCGGACAGATGGATGAAGCCTTCGACATATGTAGTGAAAAGTAACGTGGATGCATCAATCACTGAGGCGGGTGCGGGTATAGGGGTTGTCTCGCGCTCCTAGGTATTCGCTACGGCATTGAGAGGGTAAACTAATGACTACGAAGAATAAACCACCCGCTTGGTAGCTCACACCGACCTTGGACTTTCTGAGACTCGAATGTACTAGTTCTTTATTCCTTTCCATATCACTTCGATTCAGGTGACCCGGTCGAGTACATGGAGCTTAAGGCTGTTTCATTGGCTTTGGAGGAGGTGGAGCACTTAGGGATTCAAATGTTCGGGGTGGAGAGTGATTGTTTGACGTGCATTCTCCGACTTCAACAGCGAGACGTGGATCTCACAGCTCAGGGTTGTTTAGTTCAGAATGTTTGGCTCATGTACCTAGCTTTGTATATGTTTCCTTTTCCTTTGTTCGATGCGTGGGGAATGTCTCTGCGCACCTTTTAGCTAAACATGATTTGTTTGTTACTGCTCGGACATTCTGGGATTCCTCACCTCCGGATGACGTTTTAGCCGCTTGTTTGGCGGATATTGATTAATATAATCCTTTGTTCCCTAAAAAAAATTTATCATTGAAACTTGTGATATTAATTTAATTATTAAAATGAATGAAATACTATTTTAAAATAACTTCCTTTATTTACATCCCGACAATTCTACTCATACTCCTTGTATTGTTTTAAAAAAAAAATTTGATACACCACACTTATTATTTTCAGGTCCCACATTTTACATATACATCTCATATTTAAAATAAAATAAAAACACTTTTGCCAAGAAAATTTTACTCCTGCTTAGGGTAACTATACTGGCCTTTTAATTTAGCTTCTTTTCTTTGGCCTTCTAAAAAGTAGATGAGTACAAAAGAAAATTAACACTAATGGCTCTTTTTTTCGTACCCTTTTTTTTACCCCAGTTATACCCTCGTAAAATAGATGAGTGGAAGGATGGCCCTTTTAACATATACACTTTTTGAGAGTCATTACAGCTGAATGGGGCAACTTGTATTTTAATACTTTTACAAGTGAGTCATAATATTATTTTATTTTATTTTTACCTTTCCAGCTGGGATTTAGATGGCCATGAACAAACTGGCTACTACGACTACTCTTCTTCCTCATCTCCTCCACATGAGCTCTGTTCACCGTGTAAAGGAACTCGTGAGCCGACGGTGCCGGAACCCTCCTCTTCCCTCCTATTCATTTATATGTTAAAGGTTGTAAATGACTGTTTTTAATCTAAAATGACAAGAAAAAAAGATAGTGGTTGAGAAGGACAAAAACGCGTATGTTACTACGTGGTTTTTCTTGTCTTTTTTTTTTCATTTTGTATCTTATTTTGTCTTTCTGACCTCTGGCTCATTCATTTATTAAACAATAATAATTAACTTAAATAAATCAATGTACAAACCAGTAACCTTTGCTCTTTCTTTGTGCATGACAATTTTACCACATTACTCATACGAACCAAAAACTTGTTGATATTATCATTATTATTATTAGAACATATATATATATAAGTGCAATTTTCTTGGAAGGAGAGGTGACAGTTGGTTGTGTGATAAGGAAGAGAGTACCGGTGGCATTGATAATGAATGCTCTTTATTATTCCAATTTTTTGATAAAAAGATAATGATAAATGCTAAGTATGGAGGGTGTTGGTAGGTGCGACTATTAAATGATGTCATTTATTACCAATTTGCTACTCATCTGCCCCCTATCATTTTCTATGGTAGTAGTAGTACCTGTTTTCTTTACTAACCTCATGTAATATGCTTACGGTCAAAATAATTAATACTCTCACATACTTACAGTACTACGGTCAAATAATTTATTTCAAACCACTATTGTATAACACTTCTTTACATGAGTTCAACGTAACAAACGGTTTTAAAAAACGGACTTCAAAACAATCGGCAAATTCACGAGCATAGTTAATCATGGCGAGAGGATTTTGGAATGCATTTTTAAAGCACAAAACATAGACTTTAGAGATAAGGCGCACAAAACATAAATTTCTAAGATATCTATAAAAGTAGTGATAGTTCGATAACAATATTACTACAACATACTACTTTTATATCATTAATTATAATGTGATACAAACATTTATATATCAAAGACACAAAACAGCTTGGAATTAAAAGCTTATGTTGATTCAGATTGGGGATGATGCAATGATACAAGGAGAACAATTACTGGGGTTTTTGTTTTTCTCAGAGAATCTCTTATCAGTTAGAGATGAAAAAAGCAATCCAATGCCTCTAGAAGTTCATCAGAAACAACAAACAGAGCCATGGCAATGACATCTTATGAGCTCTAGTGGTTAACCTACTTGTTGTCATATAATTCAATATACAACATAATTGACCTATTCGATTATTCCTTTTACAACAAGAGTACTTTGTACATAGCAATTGCATGTGTTTGACGTCGGAGAAACAAGTTTATTATGAATGACTTCTTGTGAAGCCAAAGAAACGGGGATGCCACTTCCGTGGAAGGAGTTAGACACCAGAATTCCTTAATCCATAAACGATCTCTCAAAACATGAAGCTCAAAACATGAAGGTTTGATTCAATGGATGAGTGACAGATAGCATATGTTGCATCCACCTCCGGCATCCTCTGGTGGATGAACAAATTGGTTTTCAAGATCTCATGTCTTGCCTCCCAAACTAAAAGATTAAGACGTTGTGGGGCCAACAATTTTCAAACCTATTCCAGAACCGTTCTTGTAGGGTACCCCCTCCCCGTCTTGGAGCACATCATAGCATTATCATTCCGAAAATTTCCTATATGAGAGTGTTTTCATTCTCATTTATCTTTATTAATATTATGTGTCTTAAACAACCGTGATGTTGGAAATGTTCTCGAGTTCAAGCCCCGCTTCCAGCATAATTAAAAACAAAACAAAAAAGAAACCAAGTGTTGAACCCCACTATCTTCTTATAGGCCCACAATTCCCAAACAAAAAAAAGACAAGTGTTGGGTCTCTCCCCCTTTTATAAACCTATACTTGAGGGGGCGTGATATGTGGTAATATAGTAACACATTTACTAACACCAATTGATTTTAGTACAACGTTAAGCACTTGATTCTAATAAGATATCGATAGAAGTCCTTAGAGAAAAGAGTCCATAGTCCATTGAAGCCAATTCTAAGTAATCAAAAGACTTGAAAGTTTCGTAAAGCCCATCTATCCGACAAGTATTTGGATCTGTTCAACGAGATGAACATATGAATTTAATGAATTTGCTAATTTTTTTGGGATTTAATGAATATACTAATTAGTTATTTATAAATATACTTATTATTCCACTCAAAAAAATAGACTTATTATTTATCATGTTTTGGCAAGTGTTAATGACACCACATTACATGTTTATTTTTAAATATTGTTGTATTTATCATGTATTGACAATTGTTAATTAAGTTTAAGAGGCCTCGCCACCTAGGCATTGGTCCTATGTTAATTAATTGTTCCGGGTTCAAGTTTCAGTAGGGACAAAAATGTGTTGCATACATTTCGTATCCGTTAAAAAAAAATAAGGACCTCTAAAAACATCCCAGTAAATCTATTATTACTATAAGGACACAATAATATATGCTTATTTTTAATGTTGTTGTCGTGCCCTCGTTAGATTTTGTTGGTGCCCTTAAGGCCACATTATAAAATTTGCAATGTACCTATACATACAATATCCAGATAGCATGGGTGCACAGGTTTACTTTGAACATTAAAAAAAAAATCTAATACGTGAATGTTATACATTTAAAAATTTCTCTAATAAAAAAGAAAAAACAAATTTTTTGATGGCAACCGATTTTTTTTTTTGGGATTAGATTCGAAATGGGCTTTCTTAATGTGCCCGTATGCGAGGTATGTAGGAGTTTAGGCCCCCCAGAAGTTGGCCCGCTCAGTCTATAATAACTTATTTAATATTTATAATCTCGAAATAGACATGGTATACGACTCCAAAAATTAAGGGTACACCTAAAAAAAATTTAATAATAATAAATAAATAAATAAAATTGTGGTACCTTTTTTTTTTTTTTTTTTGAGAAAAAATTATGGTACCTTTTGAATTATTTCGACTTCGATTTGAATAGAATAAAATAGAATAATATAAAATGACATATTGATTAAATAATTAGTTTGTGTAGACGAAGATATAACCGATGAGTGAAATTGTAATAGTGTTGTTTAGTCAATAAAATAATGATGTCAATAAACTCGGGGAGCGAACAAAACGAAATGATAATATATTGATTAGATGGTTTAATATTTTTCATCTGCAGATATCAAATGATTAATAAAAGAAATTATAATAAAGTAGTACGTGTAGTAAATAAAATTATGGTTTAAGAATATATTTGAATGATTATGTCGAATCTTCGTCCAAACTCTACATCATAATCCAACAGAAGACTTATGGAGTTATCTTTTTTTTATTCCACAAAAGACGAAAGATTTTATTAGAAGGCAGAAAAACCGGACTAATGCCGGAAAGTACAGACAAACGCAGGAGCAGCGCCCGGAAACCGGAAACAGCAAAATACAAAAACAAGCACAAAGACCAAACCTACAACACAAAAAAAAGTCAAGTAATTAGATTAGAATGAGGGTGCTGAACGAAAGAGAAAAATTCTCAAAGGATTAGGGGTTGTTCAGACAATGATCCTCTTAGTCAATCTATTACCTAACAAAACAACACAAAGCAAAAACAACTAAAACAAGCTAATGCATTATTAAAAACACAAACTAAAATGAAGAACATCCTTCAACAACACCATCACCATGGTTCCGCGCTTGGAGTGGACCACCGCCGTCAGAACCAAAACCAACACGAAAATCGGCCATCGCCTGACCCGAGCAACCAGAACTCCAGATCTTCACCATCAGCAGGAAGCAATCCCCTGGAGCTTGAGAACAGAAGATCCAAAGGAGGTCACCGGAGCAAGAAGCTCCTTGATCGCTGGAGGCACACAAGATCAGATCCAGATTCAAACGGTGATAAGGGAGAAAAGCCAAAGAAACCTTCATGTTGCAACAAAACCGGTCGATCTCCCGCACCACAACGACTGGTGGCCGGGAATAAGAGAAGCAGTACCACCGAACCATGGAGATCGGCTTTAAAAGAGACAAACATAAAAGAGAACAGTAAAGGAGACGAAAGCTACAAAGAGTCGGCGGAGATGCACAAGGAGAAGCTTTTATGCGAGAGTTTTGAGAGAAACCACGAGAGAGAAAGACAATATCCAAAACCCTTGTATGGACTTATTTATGGGTATGAATTTGGACCTTACAATTTCATCTTGGGTTGAAACTTCTTATCGGGATAACTCCACAAATAGAATAATCAACTAATAATTTCCCAAATAAAATAGTACTAGCAATTATGTGTTCAAGCTCGATCACTCATGATGCATACATGCCTAACTTCTGGTAGGATACCTTATGAATCCGTGTTTTCTTCCATATATATGACACATATAAATGTTAGACATAGTGTCTGGAAAAAAATATTGTGTTATTTTTATGGTGCAAAAATTGATCAATATTCCCCTCTTTCTTGGTTATTCACGTTGTCATAATGAAGAGGATAAATTGTAGACATGTTAACGAATAGAACTGTCCGTGAACAAATTCATATTTGGCTCATGTTCTTTCTTATGTTAAGCTTAACGAACCAATCTCAAATTTATTTTGTGCTCGTTTATTAGACGAACAAACACATTCCAATTCGTAAATGTTTGTTTATGTTTGTGAACACACACATATGTATGTATATTTTCAAAACGCAAACCACAAATCTCTAGTGTTATCTTAGTTTCACTTCACCTTTGCCTATATCAATCATCTTATTATTCCCCATATCAACTAAATCATAAATAAGCTCTACCAAGGATTGCCAAGCATTTGGTACTGAGTTTCCTCCTCCCTTTTTAGTAACCTAAAAAAAAGTAGGACCAAACTAAGAGTTAGCAGCATAAAGAAAGATGGATTTGTGAATGAGAAATACAAGTATCTAGTTGATACAAAAACATAATAATAATAATAATAATAATAATAATAATAATAATAATAATAATAATAATAATAATAATAATAATAATAATAATAATAATAATAATAATAAGATGATGATGACATTCAACCCATTTGTCATTTCATGTTTGAAAGCGGTAGTTGATTAACATCAACATAAATCGTAAAGATAAAGATGAGCTCGTTTGAGCTCGGCTCTAGATCGAGCAATCAATTAACGAGGAAAGTTCAAACATATATTAAGTTCGTTATGTAAACCAACAAACTCGAGTTTGTTCGTGTATAAACAAACACAAACTCAAATATCATATATTTGATTCGGTTTGGTTCGTTTACGCCATAAATAAAATGTCATCAAAGATGTTGAAACACAGACGAGAAACTTGCACTTGAATAAAGATAAAACAGATGCAATCTAACAGAAAAATAAGGCAGAAATTGATAAAAACACTGAAACAAAGAGAACACGGTGATTTAACGTGGTTTCCGGCGTTGTGCGAACTACTCCACGGACTGAAAATGAGATATTTTATTATGCACAGAATTACAAGGTTTTTACAAGTGTGTGAATAACACTTTGAAAGACACATATTGCATTGATTACAATATTGGTATTTATAGGCACAAATCCCAAACCCTAACCGCCAAAGATCTTTGTCGGAATTCTCATAAATAACCCAGATGTGGACCCCAGCTCCAGCTATTATCTACCAGACGAAACTCAGCTCAAAACAGACTTTCCAGACTTGTAATCAACTGCCCAGATGTAGAACTCATCAAACTCAGTTTCCACCAAAACTCAGTTTCCCCCAAAACTCAGTTTTCTCAGCTTTACCCAAAACTTAGTTTCACTTCACAAAACTCAGTTTCAGCTTTCAAATTAGATCCACCAGTTTTAGAGATCAAGACACAAAACTAACAAAACTCCACCTTAACTTGAACTCTCATTCAACGTCACCAGATTGCATAATTTAGATGTACTTGTACCAGATGCATTCGTCAATGCCAGGATGTACTTGTACCAGACTTCTCCACAGAATCCACTTAGCTGACCTGCCCTCAACTGAGTTTCCAGAAAACTGATTATAAGCTTTGAATGTTAAGCAAGTCTAGACACAACTGAAACTTGCTTTGTTGAACTGATTTAGTAAGCATATCAGTAGGATTTTCTTTGGTGCAGATCTTCTTCACTACAACCCTTTTCTCATTGCTTAGAAAATGATATCTCACATCAATATGCTTGGTTCTCTCATGATGAACCTGATCCTTAGCTAGAAAAATTGCACTCGGACTGTCACAATAAATCTCAACTTGATCTTGATGCAGCCCTAAATCACTGACCAGTCCCTTCAACCAGATTGCTTCCTTGGCTGCTTCAGTAAGATCCATATACTCTGCCTCAGTTGTTGATAAAGCTAATGTTGCTTGCAGAGTTGCTTTCCAGCTGACAACTGAATTCTCCAATATGAAAACATAACCAGTCATTGATTTTCTACTGTCCACATCACCTGCATAATCAGCATCACAATATCCTGTGACCAAACTCTGAGTATCACCTCCATAAATGAGACCAACATCAGCTGTACCTTAAAGGTACATGAACATTCTTTTCACAGCTTTCCAGTGTTCCTTTCCAGGTTGAGCCATAAACCTGCTGACAACCCTGACAGCCTGAGCCAGATTAGGCCTAGTGTACACCATGGCATAATCAGACTGCCAGCTGCACTAGCATAGAGAACTTTTGACATATATTCCTTCTCCTCAGCTGACTATGAAGCATAAACTGACAAATGAACATTTGATGCCATAGGAGTCTCTATTGGCTTTGTAGCAGACATACCATACTTGGCCAAAATCTTCTGTATATAGCCATGCTGAGATAAAAATAGTTTCTTCTGACTTATATCTCTCCAGATCTCCATCCTCAAGATTTTCTTGACTACCCAAATCTTTCATTTCAAATTCAGCACTAAGAAAGTCTTTCAAATTCTGAATATCAGACTTCTTTCTTGCAGCTATCAACATATCATCCACATACAAAACAAGATAGATGTGGATCATGTAACTGTCAAACCTTTTATACCACTGCCTAGGAGCCTGCTTCAGTCCATACAAGGACTTTTTCAGCTTACAAACAAATTCTTCTTTATCAGGAACTTGAAATCCCTCTGGCTGAGTCATGTATATCTCTTTGTCTACCTCACCATGTAGAAAAGCTGTCTTCACATCTAATTGCTCAAGTTCAAGGTCTTGCTGTGCCACCATTACTAGTAACACTCGATTGAAGTATGTCGACTACGGTGAGAATATCTCATCAAAGTCCACCCCTTCTTTTTGACTGAACCCTCTAGCAACCAAACGTGCCTTATACTTGACTCCTTCTGCCTCAGTCAATCCTTCATTTTTCGTGAAGATCCATTTGCATGTAATAACTCTCATATCAGCTGGATGTTTAACAAGATCCCAAGTCTGATTCTTCAGTAATGACTCCATTTCATCTCCCATTGCAGCAAGCAATTGAGATGACTCAGAACATGTCACTACTTCCCTGTAAGTAGAAGGTTCAAAACCATCCACCTCTTCTGCTACTTGATGTGCATATCCAGCCAAATCTTCAAACCCATACCTTCTGGGAGGTATCCCAACATTGGATCTTGTAGATCTGCTGACAGCTATACTTTGCTGACCAATATCAGGGTGACGCTCAACTGACCCCTGTTCAGCTGACTGGCTTGGATTCAGTTCTGGTTCAGTAACCAGATAAGATGAAAACTGACTTTGTTCAGCTGAGTGCTGCATCTTAGCTGACTCCACCTGAAGCTCCACCTTACTGTCAGTTTTCTCAGTTTCAGCACTAGTTTCAGTTTCAATAATCCTCCCCATTGATGAACTGAGCATAGAATTTTCATCAAAAACCGTATCTCTGCTGAGAATGATTCTGTTTTCTGCTGATGACCAAATTCTATAACCCTTAACTCCATCACCATACCCCACAAACACTCCTTTCTTGGCCCTTGTTTCCAGTCCCCCTTCACTAACATGATAGTAAACTGTGCTTCCAAATACCCTTAGAACTGAGTAATCAGCAGGCTTTCCTGACTACAATTCAACTGGTGTCTTGAAACTGATCCCTGTGTGAGGACTTCTGTTGATTAAGTAACAAGCTGTGCTTACAGCTTTTGCCCAAAATCTTCTTGACAAACCAGCATGAGAGAGCATGCATCTTTCTCTCTCCAGAAGAGGTTGATTCATTCTTTCAGCTACACCATTTTGTTGAGTAGTATTCCTGACTGTATGATGTCTGACAATACCCTCATTTCTACAAAACTCATCAAACTCATTCCAGCAGATTTCCAGACCATTATCTGTACAAAGCCTCTTGATCTTCTTCCCAAACTGATTTTCAACTAGAGTCTTCCATTGCATGAAGTTCTTGAATGCCACACTTTTGTGTTTCATGATCACCACCCAAGTCTTTCTTGAATAGTCATCTATGAATGACACAAAATATCTGTGACCACCCAATGACTCCACATTTGATGGCCCCCAACAATCAGAATGAATGTAATCAATTGACGACTTTGTGCTGTGTATCCCTTTTGAGAACTTGCCCCTATGAAACTTCCCAAACACACAATGCTCATAAAATTCCAGATTCTTGACCTTACATCTGTTGAAAGTAACGCCCGAAAGACAATTTATGTAATTGTTTTTATAATTAATAAATGACAGATTTATTCTCATCTTATTATTTACTTCGTGCTTATAGGTAATACACTGAAAACCCCAAGTCGTATCATATGTAGCCATATAACTTAGTGTGTGTCACACATGAGGATTAAGTTTATGGTGATACACTTGAAATGTTAGTCCATGGTGAAGTTAATCAAAGTATAGGGTCTATTGATTAAACCATCAATGTACCCAGAACACTTTATAGTGTGACCGTCTTATCCGGACCGTCGACATTGGTTGTCTAAGTGGGGCATTTATATATGATGTAGTCATATAGGACTGGACCGATTTAATCTGCATTTCTCATATAATTCCGTGATTGAGAAATCTTATTAAATCACAAGATGATCATACATGGATTAACCTTAATCCTGAAGTGATGCATACTCCTACTGGTTTCAGGATAGGGTTTGATGTGTTCGTTAAGGATCGCTAAGAGCCGCGGTCCGAATCACTTTCACGTTGGCACTATTCTGGAATGAGTGAGAAGTGTGTGTCTCACAGATATGTAATTCATTCCTTCTTGCGGGAAGTAGAAAGACAATCCCCTTATTTGTTAATCCTAGAAACTGATCGATCCCGGGAGTTCGTATTGATTATTAACTAATTGATCACTAGTAGGTTAATGGTAAATAAGGATAAGATGTATTGAAGAGGGTTTACGGAAATAATCCCGCTTCATTTCGGATAGTCTATGGAGGGTTAGTTTATATGTAATGATTATATCAATGGACACTTATCGATCGACTTGACTCGACGTTTTGAGAATAAGTTATATCTATAATCAATAGAGTTCAGTTTCGGATTTATGGTGGCGTAATTCCGGAATTAATGAGTTGAGTAGAAATATTATGTTCGATGAATATTTTATTCAATTTATTGTAGCTACTGGTTATAGGTCCATGGTCCTCGGGTTGGCTCCGAACACGCGAGTGTTTTCTCGTTTTATGGAACCTCGAGAATAAATTAAATAGTTGGTCTATTTAATGAATATGCAATATTATTTATTTGGTGAATAATATGTAAAATATAAAATACATTTTCTATTAAAATTAATGACATTATGGGCGCCACACATATGGATAAATTAGGAGAAGAAATTTTCCTAGATTATATCACATGTGTAATTAATTAATTATCTATTTGTTGGATAATTAATGGAAAAATAAGAGATTGATTTTTTAGGAATTATTTCTTATCTTTTGGAAAATATCTTTTCCTTATGGGAATATGTAATTGTGGTGTGAAAAGGATAACTCTCTCTAGACTAGTTATTTTTCTATATAAAGAGAGTTCCTCCCAACACAATAACACAAGTAAATTGGCACCACTATTCACTAAAAAGAAGATTAAAATTAGTTTCTTGTTCTAGTCATTAAGAGAAGAAAAACCTAGGGTTTTTCTTGTGCGTATTCGAGGAGGTTATATGGCGAGGATCGACGTCCACCAGTTGTCGCTAGGAGATACAATCCGGAAGACTGTGGCTTCTCCATTGGTCGATTATTTCTCATCTCTCTCCGGTTTGAGTAAATCTACTAACCTTCTAGTAGTTATTGATTATTTATGCGAATCGAATCGTGGTAAAATCGCATGCGAATTTATTCGTAGCTTCCGCTGTGCATGATCGAGTGTCTCGATCGGTGCTGTGAATCAGATCTGACGATCCAATGGTGGATCGGATCCGGATTCGGGTTTCTGTATATCCAGCATGTGGTATCAGAGCGAGGTTAAAGCGATTTTGCGATCTTGATTGCATAATTAATTAATAAGGAGTGGAATAGAATAAAATTGCATCTTTTAAATTTTGTTATACGATTGAATGTTTTGGTTGACGAGATGGATTGGGGTTGGTACCTGTTACCGTTAGATCTATTGTAAACCCAAATTTTTTTGGGTATAGGAAATTATTTAATTTATTTTGTTGTAATTTAATTTCCTAGTAGCTAGAAATAATTTTTTTTTGAGAAAAATATTGAGGCCGAGTCGGTTTAATTTTTTTGTTTGGGAAGAAGATCAACAACTTGAAGCAATATCTTGGTGGTTAAGGCATTGAATCACAAAACTGCTGACATGAGTTTGAATCCCTTTGGCCGGATAAATTTCTAGAATTTTTTTGTTTGCGTTTTTTCTTCTTTTTCTGAACAAAAAAAATAATAATAATCCCTGAACGGAAAAAAAAAAAACCCGAACAAAAAAAAGGGGAGCGGGGAATCAAACTCGGGTGGTGATGAAGGAAGAGGAGACTCTTACCAACTCGGCTAGAGCAGTTTTTTTATAAAGAAACAAGAGCAAAAAATCAAATACCTGAGGTGGCTGAAGAAAATAGTAGATTGATATTTTCTATGCTTAGGGTTTATTTTTTTTATATAGATTAGATACGGGGGTACCAACGGTTCATCTCAGTAGTTTACTTTTACGCATTTATTTTCATGTTTGATAATTTATGTGAGATAACAATGCCATTACATGCATCATATTCATGAATTCCACACCTAGCATATGCATACATGTAGATAATTAATCGTGATATTAATTAGGCTTGTATGAGACATAATTAATTTAGTTTAATTTAGGTAATTAATTAAATAAATTAGTACGAACGAAATTTTATCGGGATATAAAATTCACATGATAAAATAAAATTTACTCGGTAAATTTAATTTTGGAATCTAAAAATCTGTTGGTCCCTTGGAAAGGCCATCACAAGTTTAGAGAGGGGGGGTGAATAAACTTGTCACCAAAAGCTTTTACCAAACTGGAAAAGCCCCAGGAACTGAGTTTCTGTCAAACTCAAACTGATACTCAGCTCAGTTTTGTTCCTGTCCTGAAACTTGTGCGGAGTTCAGCTAACTCAACTGAGTATAAGTCAATACTGACTTATATTTGGTCTTGTTAACTGACAGCGGATAAAACTAGCCTTTAGTGCAATAGATGTCTCAATAAGAATCTAGACCTTCTATGTATCAGTTTAGTGCTGACTCAGTGTCTAGTGTTTGCTGAGTGATAATACAACAAGTAAAATAAACATAAGTACATAACGTAAATTAACACAAGGTTTGTTTATGGAAGTTCCGGGTGGTGTAATCTCGTACGTCTCCCCTTCTCCTGTGGTGTATGAGGTATCAGTAGAATCTGAGATAACCGTTACAAAATCCTAGCACTATGACAGTCCTTCACAACACCCTAGTTTCACTGTCTACATAAAATGAAGAAAGGTGAGATTGCTCCCTTCACTCTGCACACTGATCTTTCGGAGGTGGAATTTCTCCTTCACCAGCTCACCACTATCACAAACACAGTCCGAAGACTGCACCAACAGCTGTGGCAACCAAGTTGCAACCGTATGAAGAAAGGTGAAATTGCGCTCTTCAAACTATGCACAACCAACCCTTTTTCACAAAGGTTAGGTTTAGAATTAATCAAGAGATTAATTCAGTGAGCTGTCTGACTCTCCTGGATCTGGCTTTGTAGCTCCAAGATGCCTTCTTTCCCCCTTAATGGGTTACTGGATCTTTCGTTTAAATCTTCAAGGCAATTCTGTTGGCTTCCCATTTTCTAGATATATATGATCTGATTTTCTGGATCTGGATCTTTGGATATGTGCTTGTAAAGCTCTTTTTCTGATCCTCTCTCTCTCTTTTCTTCAAGTGATTTTCTTGTGTATTTATAGGGGTGATGTAACGGTCACTAGCTCTTGTAGCCGTTACATTTGTTGTTTAGCCAACGTTCATATGTACGATCTTTGTCGTATTGTCACTTTAAATTCGAAAATTTTAAGAGGCCTTAACTCAGTACATTTTTCTACTCTTCTTCAAAGGCAGGGTGCTTAACGAGTGCCTTGTATACTTGACATCTTTTTTACGACTTTAATTGACTAAGTCGTGTAGTACACCATTAAGTTTCTTCTTATCTTTTATTTTATAATATCTAAAACAATCTAATGCTAGATAATCTTTGTCCTTAAGATTATTCAATATATATATATATATATATATATATATATATATATATATATATATATATAAAAGTTTTTTCACATGATCTATAGTTCGTTTGTTTCATATTCATTGTATCACCACGTTGTAAGACTTGCACATTTTCAATCCCGACTTATAGTCACGACTTAATCAACTTCTAACCGAGTTTGCTATCTCGTTTCTTCTTCGATAATCTTTGTCCTTAAGATTATTCGAGTCCGTGTCCCTCGCTTGTTCTTCACGACTTAATCTTCTAGATAAGCCAACTCGAGTTTGTGACCCTCGGCGAACTTACCTTCTTCGTGACCTCGGCGAACTTACCTTCTTCGGTTCTTGCATTGCGAGTTTGAACCCTCGGTTCTCGGTTTTCTTGTTGTGACTCGACTTTGTTTGCCTAGTTCCTATTCTATTACAATGCTTGTCTGAAACAACCTATACAAGGTTCAGACTCTAGATAGAACTTATACATTTTATCTCTAGACCATTTCTTACTTCTTCTTTCATTATGCACTATAACAGTTAGTTATGACTTCATCATCATAGGTTGTAAGTGATTTGTTTAATTACGTGACGAATCATCATCAAAAAATAAATAATATTTCCAACAATTTACCCCTTTTTGATGATGTATCATAACCCTCCCTAAAAGCAGTTATAAAATAATAATGCAAGAAATCATAACAAATCAAATTAGGATAACAAACTAGAACGGCTGTGTTCATTAAGTCACAATAAACTGAGTTACACAAAAGTATTATAGATTATCTTTTTCCAAATTCATCAGTTTTTCTCCAACAAAGATACTCCTTTTTGTCTCCAGAAGTCTTCTGCCTTTCCTTCTTCTTCTGTTTCACCATCTCTAGGCTTGATCTCTAAATAGTCATTTAGCAATTGATTTGCATCTTCATTGTTACCAGCTTTAAACTTTACCAAGATCTCTTTGATTTCTTCAATCATCACCTTCTCTTCTTCCTCTGAAATAAGACTAGATTCCTTCCCTTTAGTCTTTTCCCCCTCAGTTCTTGTCCATGCATCTTTTGCTGCTTTTAGAGAAGCTTTCAATCTGACACAGATTGCAAGTTTCTTCTTGATACTCAGCACAGCTTTAACTGAGGTTTCTTCAACTTTTTCATTTCTCATTTCTGTGAAGGTCTCTTCTTTGACCAACTCTTCGATCAGAATGTCAATTGCTTCTTCATTCTTTTGAACAGACAGTAGATCAATAGTCTGTAGATCAGTATCTATTTGTTCATCTTGTTCTTCAAACAGACGTTTGACATATGCCTCTTCAGCTTTCTCTTCATTAGCTTTACCAGCATCACCTTCAATTTTCTTTTCATTGCCAGCATCACCTTCAATTTTCTCTTCCCCCTTAATTGAAGATATGTGAAAGCTTTCTTCAAATAATTTAAGTAAGGTGATGATGTTGGAGTATTGGTATAAGCCTTAGTAATGTGTTCTTCCAATGAAATCATGTAAGTTAAATAGCTGCTGCTGTAGAGTTTGCATCACACTTTCAATGTTCTCTTCCCAACCTTTCAGTTTGTCTTCAGTTTGTTGATGCTGAGATCCTTCAGTTGCGGATCTGCTTGTAGATGCCTCATGAACTTGAGATGAGGAACTGGCCAAAGGATAATAAAAATGAACATCATGACTTGTCAGTTCCTTTTCATACTCGGCTTCGCAAAATTCAGCGTCCTCCACAGCTTCTCTTTTCTCTTCAGTATACTCTTCAAACATCTTAGTTTGAAATTCACTTTCTTCAGTTTCTTCACGTTCACTTTCTTCAGATTCATCAAACTCGCTTCCTTCATTCAGTTTCACTTTCCTCATTCTGTTCACTTTCTTCAGTTTCATCCTCAATTTCAACTACATTCTCAGTTTCAGTTTTCTTTGCTTGAAGCCTGTTCCACATCCTTTTCTGTCTTCTCAGAGTTCTATAATCCAATCTTACAGTCTCACTTGAACTAGAATCTGAAATTTCACTTGATTCTTCTACAACAATCTTCCTTTTCTTCACTCCTGTGGACACTGGCTTGTGTTCCACTTCTGTTTGTGTGGATTTTGAAATGGAGAAATGATCTAGTATCCTTTGAACTAGATAAGTGAATCCCTTTTTCAACAGAAATTTTTCTCCGATAACTTCCTTTCCTTGTACCTTTGCTTTTTCGTCTGAAATCTGCTTGATTAAGTGATTGAGAAAGAACTTGTTCCAATCCAATTTTTCTTCAAACCAAATGGCGTAGATCAGCTTTAGTTTATCAGTCGAGAGAGTGTAGAAATTCCGAGCATGACCAATGACATTCTTGGTCAGAAGGATCGTAAAAAATGCAAATTCTCGTTTCTGCTGATAGATTGATCCACTAAGGTTCTTCTCATTCTTGTTGATTGCAGTGACGTCCAAAAGTTTGTTCTTTTCTTTATTTCCAAAGGTGAGGGATGAAGAGCCTCTAGTTATGTCTAGACCAAACACCAGGGAAAGCAGTTGTTCATCAATGGTGAAGCTTTTATCTTGACCAGTTGTCCTGAAGCTTTTTCCCTCATTGGTGATTACTGCATTCTTGTAGAAGTCTCTCATGGTTTCTGGTCATAAAACATCCACCTTTGTATCAAACAGATTTTCGAGTCCCCGAATCTTTTTGATTTTGCTAACAATTCGAGTTGAGAGAGTGGAGTGTGAAAATATTTGACAGAAATTATCCAGGCTTGTGGTGATTCCTTCGTCGATGTTGTATCGATCCATGATTTTCTGATTAGGGATTCTTTGAAAGAACTTTGAATGCTTTGAAATTGATTGAACAGGATTTCGTCAAGATTGCGTCTTTCAATCGTTTTTAAAAAGAGAGTCGTGTCATAATCAATGAGATTTGTAGGGATATACATCTACTTTTTCTCCTAGATTGACACGTGGCTTCGAGTGATTTGTCATGTCAGCCCAAGCGTCAGATGGTAGCTGGAAAGTCTTTTGTTTTTGACCATTTTGTCCTTCATCAGCTTTTGCCGTCTCAGTTTTGTATGGAAGTCGGTTTTCTGAGGATTTTACAATGTAAGCTGACTTTTCCTGCAATACAGTTTAAGTTTTCTTCGGAACCCATATCTTCTTGGGTCCGGCTGGGTTAGTTACTGAATTATTACTTTCAGTTACTTGGTTGAGAGAATTAAGCCTTCTCAACTCCTTTCTAGATAAACCATTACGTTCAATCTTAGTTGATTTCACAAGGATTCTTTTAGATTTATCATTCTTAGTTTCCTTGTGTAATCCACTAGATCTTCCAGTAATTTGATATCCAAGATTTTCATTCTTTGAAATCTCAATACTGGGTAGGGGTGGGGGATCATCATTGCTTTCATCAAATTTACTGAGTATTAACCTTTCAGCAAGTTTTGACATCTCAGTTTCAAGAAACTCATTCCAATCTTTTGCTTTGTCAAGTTCTCCGTCTTTTAATTTTAGTTCCAACATAAGTTTTTCAGTTAACTTGACAAGATCAGAGTTTCTCTGGCTGAGTTTAGCGAATGATAACTGAGTTGAAGAATGTACCTTTTCATGATGGTTTGATATAGTTTCAAGATCTGAGTGTACATCCTTTTGTTGCACTAATGAATCTTCTATATCAATGGTAACTTGTAAGAACTTCTTTTCTTCTTCTTCTGAGAGATTTCTTAGTGATGGAACTTCTCTGGATCTGTTAATATAAACATTAAGGTTTGTATCCACAACATCACTAAGTTGAGGTTCTGGATTTGTATGCCGATTTGTCGCACTGAACCTTTCAACTATTTGATCCTGAAAATCAGATATATTTTGCAAACAATTAGTCAGGGGGTGAATGAGCCAACTCTTAATTCTAGATGTAGTCATTGAAATTAAATTAAGTACTTTTGCAACTAATACAGTGAAGGGTCTTCAACAACTAGTTAAAAAGATATCCTATGGATCACTTCCGAATGGAAGAACTGCTCTGATACCAATTGTTGGTCCCTTGGAAAGGCTATCACAAGTTTAGAGGGGGGGGTGAATAAACTTGTCACCAAAAGCTTTTACCAAACTGGAAAAGCCCCAGGAACTGATTTTCTGTCAAACTCAAACTGATACTCAGCTCAGTTTTGTTCATGTCCTGAAACTTGTGCGGAGTTCAGCTAACTCAAGTGAGTATAAGTCAATACTGACTTATATTTGGTCTTGTTAACTGACAGCGGATAAAACTAGCCTTTAGTGCAATATATGTGTCAATAAGAATCTAGACCTTCTATGTATCAGTTTAGTGCTGACTCAGTGTCTAGTGTTTGCTGAGTGATAATACAACAAGTAAAATAAACATAAGTGCATAAAGTAAATTAACACAAGATTTGTTTATGCAAGTTCCGGGTGGTGTAATCATGTACGTCTCCCCTTCTCCTGTGGTGTAGGAGGTATCACTAGAATCTGAGATAACCGTTACAAAATCCTAGCACTATGACAGTCCTTCACGACACCCTAGTTTCACTGTCTACACAAAATGAAGAAAGGTGAGATTTCTCCTTTCACTCTGCACACTGATCTTTCGGAGGTGGAATTGCTCCTTCACTAGCTCACCACTATCACAAACACAGTCCGCAGACTGCACCAACAGCTGTGGCAACCAAGTCGCAACCGTATGAAGAAAGGTGGAATTGCTCTCTTCAAACTATGCACAGCCAACCCTTTTTCACAAAGGTTAGGTTTAGAATTAATCAAGAGATTAATTCAGTGAGCTGTCTGACTCTTCTGGATCTGGCTTTGTAGCTCCAAGATGCCTTCTTTCCCCTTAATGGGTTACTGGATCTTTCTTTTAAATCTTCAAGACAATTCTGTTGGCTTCCCCTTTTCTAGATATATATGATCTGATTTTCTGGATCTGGATCTTTGGATATGTGTTTGTAAAGCTCTTTTTCTGATCCTCTCTCTCTTTTCTTCAAGTGATTTTCTTGTGTATTTATATGGGTGATGTAACGGTCACTAGCTCTTGTAGCCGTTACATTTGTCGTTTAGCCAACGTTCATATGTACGATCTTTGTCGTATTGTCAGTTTAATTCAGCAAGGCCTTAACTCAGTTTTCTACTCTTCTTCAAAATTGAGTGCCTTGTATACTTGACATCTGACTTTAATTGACTAAGTCAGAGTACACCATTCAGTTTCTTCTTATCATGTTAACTGATAATCTTTGTCCTTAAGATTATTCAGTTTTACATGATCTATAGTTCAGTTCCAGGTCACCACAGACTTACCTGAATCCTGACTTATAGTCATGACTTAATCAGCTTCTAACTGAGTTTGCTACCTCAGTTCTTCAGTCTTCTGTAGCTGAGTCCGTGTCCCTCAGTTCTTCAGTCTTCTAGATAATCCAATTGAGTTTGTGACCCTCAGCGAACTTACCTTCTTTAGTTCTTGCATTACTGAGTTTGAACCCTCAGTTCTCAGTTTTCTTGTTGTGACTCAACTGTTTGCCTAGTTCCTATTCTATTACAATGCTTGTCTGAAACAACCTATACAAGGTTCAGACTCTAGATAGAACTTATACATTTTATCTCTAGACCAATTCTTCATTCTTCTTTCATTATGCACTATAACAGTTAGTTATGACTTCACCATCATGGGTTGTAAGTGATTTGTTTAATTACGTGACGAATCATCATCAAAACATAAATAATATTTCCAGCAAAATCATTCATGGATTTTAATTATGTAGTGACTACATAAAAGAATTTTAATAATTGAAAGATTGGAAAATCCGAAAAGTTGAACACCAACTGAGCAAAAGGTTCGAAAATTGGTTCGGGCGGTCAACAGGGCTTCGGCTCGACTCGACTTGTCCGTCCGTGTGCGGGGTTAGCCACAGCAGTCCGAAAAGGTCAAGCTATCTGGCGAGCTGAGGCTCAATGGGGCAACCTTGCCCGATTTTCAACCCAGCACCCGCACACGTGCGACGTTAGCATCGGGGGTCCGGCAAGGTCAAACTATCCGACGAGTTTCGGCTCAATGGGGTAGCCGTAGCCTGATTCATCCAGCAATCGTATATGAACCAACGAAGAGGACGGGTCGGCTTTGCCAATCCCGACACCGTTCGGTGAACTCGGTTAAAGCTCAGCCAGGGTTTAATACGGATAAGTTGGTGATTGCCTTTCAAGATTTATTGTTTTCAAATTATTGAGATAAAATTCTACGATCCCAAATTTTTATCATGACAAAATTAGGACTTTTTAAATTCTTTGGTGAATTTTAGTTGTTTAGTGTCTACACAAGAAATTTCTAAAGATTCGAAAAATTGGAAAATCATGAATATAGTGTCACTAGTTAGACGGTATTTGGAACCGATAATCTAGTGGAAGCTTTAAATTTTATGATTTATTGTGTTTTATAAAATTCATAAAGTCCTAATGTATTGGGATTGTAAAATTCTTGGTGAATTTTAATTGTGTAGTGTCTACACAAAGAATCTAAAAATCCGAGAAATTGGAATATCGTGAATAAATGACACTAGTTAGACGGTATTTGGAACCGATGAACTAGTGAGAGGATTATTTTAAATATTCATGATTTATTGTTTTTCGTATTGTGAATAAATTATGAAAATCCTAAAAGACTTCCTATTTTTCAAAATAACGAGTGAGAGCGGGGAAGATGACAACCGACCCCTCGGCTTCCATTGTTGACACAAGCACCGTGAGAGAATGGTGACGCCTCGTGCCGCTTTGATTTCGGCCCCCTTCGGATGGCCTTCACCGCTATCAAAATTCAAGGCTTGGTTTCCGAAAGGATAGGATTTTGAGTACTCGTCGGGTCACTGACATACCCTTCGGCGGCATACTCGAGGTCTACTTAAAAATCTAAAACAGTAGGTCACACTCTAAAGGGTATTTTTGAAAATATCTTGGCTGAAAAAGGAAGGTAATCAACAATTAAATCGGGATGTCTGATTCTCAATTAATTGTAGAGAGAGATTGTCTCAATTTAATCGTCACCTCTTTGACCTACCCGTCGGTGACACTGAGGTGTGAAATTAAATCCTTGGAATGGTAGGATAAACTGCATGCATGACATCACGTTTATAATTCCTAAAATATTTATTTGTTGTGGTGTATGATTTGATTTATATTTCTGTCAAAAAAAAAAATTTCGCAACTACATATCATCTCAAGGTATCTAAACTGTTAAACACGATTAATTGACTGATGATGACTTCGTAAAAGTGTAAAAATAACATGAACGTTGAACTCAATAATCGAGAATGCATATTAATTCTTCGGAAGAGGATGATCCTCTTGAGCCTACAAACTTAAGTGACATTTGATAAAAATGTGACTACTGTCACTCGTGCTGAGCGAGAGACAAAATAAAATTAGTTCAAAGATGACGAGAATGCTTTGGTATCAATCTCACCAAACATCCCACAGTTTACGAGTAGTGTCTACTCGTATAAACTGCTAGTTCAAGGCCATTTCTTTAAAGAAAGCCAAGAATGGGAAGTTAAATGTCTACAAGAGCAAGTCATCTAAACTAAATAAGTTAAAGGCTAAACCGAAATATTAATAAAAGAAAGTAAATGATAAGGAAAGTGATTTTGGATCACCAACCTATGAATCCTTAGAGACTTTCTTAACCGAGTAATTTGACTCAGAAACTAAAGTTCTTTTGTGAGAACAAGGTAGTTGGGCATTCATGATGAAGAGTAGACAACGGGCAGTTATTTCAGCTAAGATAATGGGAGTGATATAAGGAAACAAATTTCGGATTTTAATCCTTAAATATCACAGAAATCTAATTTCCGTTTTTAGATTCGTTGGAACAAATGGATTCACTTTCACATCGATAATATAGTTTCCTTAATGAAAGTGAATATGACATTTGTATACGATTTTCGAGACTCAGACTTCTGTCTGATAAAATCAAACCACTGAGTAATGCTGAAAAGGTATATGTAACACATCATAAACTATTAAGAAAAATGGTTTCCGTATTTAGATAAACGATTCTTCAGCATCTCTAAATTAGTGCATATATCCTAGAGATAGGATCTGAAGATTGGCTAAGGGTGATTCCTATCTCCCAGTCTAAGAACACTATCTCAAAAGAAAAATGACTAAGTAAACTTACAATTAGGAAAGGTTAATAGAGCTAAAGAAGTATCATAGCTTGTTCATATTGACCTTCGGGGTCTTATGAAGGATACAAGCTAGTGGGATCTTTCGAGTAATAGACCTTCTTTGTCTAATGACTACTCAAAACGCTGATTAGTTTATCTAAATATTTGGAGGAATCTCTGATGTCACCAGAGGAGAGCATTCCATGCTCAGATATAGGCTATAGCATAGTATTTGACACTGATGCTAGGCCTACCTCCGAGTGAAATGATTTCACTGAAAGGATAAACCATAGATTGTCTTGTATAGTTATTGATATGCTACAATACACTGCTTAACTCAATTAAGATATTGGTTGAAAAATAACGGTTTACATTATTATGTAATACCGAGAAGTCTACCTAGAAGATGCTTATGAATTTATGGATAAGGAGTGAACTACGTTTACTCCACTTTCGTAAATAGAGGCGTTTAGCACTTGGTGCTTGAAGGTAGGGCTGAAGATTTTTCATACACGTTCAGAAGATGACTGTTCGTGAAATATCTTAATGCAATGAGTAAAGGCTGGTTATAATATTCTTAAGATTGGATAGTGACGGTTACACTGTTACATCCTCACTAAAAGAATGTTTAGATAACAACCTTGGACCTTGAAGTAAAGATACTCAAGGAGTTACTATCTGATGACCACATCCAACATTGGTTGTTCGGGGTTACGCTGATAAATACTACTAAACCAGATCAGAATGTCAATTCACCCTAAAGCAGTGGGAGTATGGTTTAACCATTGACCCGCTGTGATTATGTAGACTTTACAGCCTGCTGGGGTGATTGATAACCTATGGTCCTCTGGAACGAATGTATAAGATTCTGATAAATAGAGGTTGGTTTAAAGCCACAAACCTGTAAATAGAGTTTTGGTACTCAAGTTCTGTTCACACTCTTGTAGAACCACCTGAGTGTCTCAGGCCCAGTGGGAGAAATTGGATCTACATGAAAAGAGTCGAATGAATGAGAAATTTTAACTTTCAACGAAAAGCCAAGTGGTCTAGGGGTAATTCCCTGTGACGAAGAGAGTTAACCAGGGGTGATGCACTAAAACACTCTCACCATTCCGCCTTGCTTGACTCCCTGGAAAGCAGAAAGACTAACATGGGTGATGCCCTGAAACTTTATTTCCATCCAAAGGAGCTTGACTTCATTCGGAACAGAAGGGTTTTAGCTTAAAGCCAATGGTAGACTGACTGCCTATGCTTAAATCCATTGGTGGATTAAAGTAAACCTCTAGGCCATTAAAATCCACATATATGAAATGTGTGAACTTGACCAAAAGTATTGATGAGTCTTTTGTAGACTGGAGAATCAATATTGGTAAAGTAGTTAACGTTAGTGTTTATAAAGGATAACACTACAACAGTTGAGAACAACATGAGTGTGTTATCTGAAGTCAAGAACTGACGAGCCAAAGCTTCTCTGAATCGGAGTAGTGGACTATATTCTCAGAAATCGATACGGTCGAGTTCATGAGAACAAGTTGTGGCTGTGTCCCATCCATCTTATTGGTTAAGATGTTGATGCATTTCTTTGCATGCTAGATTCAACGAGAGGTTTCCTACCCAACCCCTCACGGAATAATTCTCTAAATCTTCGGATATAGAGAAAATGGGATAAATTCTCTTTTGGATAGAGAAAGTCAGGTTATTAAAAGTCAATAACAGACGAGTCTTGGATTCGGACATTGAGCAGCAGTATAGTGCATCCTCAAGTACCTTTAGAGAACGAGGAGTTGTATGCTTGAGTATTCGGGTGCAAACCTGAGTATTGTTGATTACACTGTTTCTGATTTTTGTCGGATTAAGGATGATCGTGAATCGATCTCAGGCTCAGTGTTTACTCATTGTGATGGAGCTACAGTCTGGAGCAATCCATCACTTCCAATTTGACTCTGTTAGTCGAATACATAGCAGCTTTCGGAGCAGCTAAAGAGGCAGTGTGGCTTGAGAAGTTCTTTGTTGGATCGGGAAGTGATTCCAGGTCTCGATGAGCCGATACCATTTAATGTGAAGACAGTTGAGAGGTAGCTCATGCAAAGGATCTTCGCAATCATAAGAGGTCAGAAGCATATTGAAAGTAAGTACCACCTGGTCAGATAGATCGTGCAGAGAGGTGACGTTTCGGTCTTCAAGATCTCCTTGAGCCGACAACCTAGCTGATCAGTTTACCAAGTTGCGTGACATCTAGTGTCACTAATAAGCGCTTGGCGGGTATAAATTAGGGAGATATGTCTCATCTACTTTAGAGCAAGTGGGAGAATATTGTGGATAGATAGAATAAGGGTATGGTGCTCTAAAAACAATTGTTCCTTGTCTTTACGGGCAAGTGGGAGATTGTTAGATATAGTGTGCCCGAAAGACAATTGTTGCTTGTCCTTACGGGCAAGTGGGAGATTGTTGGAAGCAACGCCCGAAAGACAATTTATGTAATTGTTTTTACAATTAATAAATGACAGATTTATTCTCATCTTATTATTTGCTTCGTGCTTATAAGTAATACACTGAAAACCCCAAGTCGTATCATATGTAGCCATATAACTTAGTGTGTGTCACACATGAGGATTAAGTTTATGGTGATACACTTGAAATGTTAGTCCGTGGTGAAGTTAATCAAAGTATGAGGTCTATTGATTAAACCACCATTAATGCGCCCAGAACACTTTATGGTGTGACCGTCTTATCCGTACCGTCGACATTGGTTGTCTAAGTGGGGCATTTATATATGATGTAGTCATATAGGACTAGACCGATTTAATCTGCGTTTCTCATATAATTCTGTGATTAAGAAATCTCATTAAATCACAAGATGATCATATATGGATTAACCTTAATCCTAAAGTGATTGCATACTCCTGCTGGTTTCAGGATAGGGTTTGATGTGTTCTAAGGATTGCTAAGAGGCGCGGTCCGAATCACTATCATGTTGGCACTATTCTGGAATGAGTGAAAAGTGTGTGTCTGACAGATATGGAATCCATTCCTTCCTGCAGGAAGTAGAAAGACAATCCCCTCATTTGTTAATCCTAGAAACTGATCAATCCCGGGAGTTCGTATTGGTTATGAACTAATTGATCACTAGTGGGTTAATGGTAAATAAGGATAAGATATATTGAAGAGGGTTTACGGAAATAATCCCGCTTCATTACGGATAGTCTATGGAGGGTTAGTTTATATGTAATGATTATATCAATGGACAATTATCGGCTCGACTCGACATTTTGAGAATAAGTTATATCTATAATCGATAGAGTTCAGTTTCGGATATATGGTGGCGTAATTCCGGAATTATTGAGTTGAGTAGAAATATTTTGTTCGATGAATATTTTATTCAATTTATTGTAGCTATTGGTTATAGGTCCATGGTCCCCGGGTTGGCTCCTAACACGCGAGTGTTTTCTCGTTTTATTGAACCTCGAGAATAAATTAAATAGTTGGTCTATTTAATGAATATGCAATATTATTTATTTGGTGAATAATATGTAAAATAGAAAAGACATTTTCTATTAAAATTAATGACATTATCGGTGCCACACATATGTATAAATTAGGAGAAGAAATTTTCCTAGATTATGTTACATGTGTAATTAATTAATTATCTATTTGTTGGATAATTAATGGAAAAATAAGAGATTGATTTTTTGGGAATTATCTCTTATATTTTGAAAAATATATTTTCATTATGGGAATATGTAATTGTTGTGTGAAAATGATAACTCTCTCTTGGATAGTTATTTTCCTATATAAAGAGAGTTCCTTCCAACACAATAACACAAGTAAATTGGCGCCACAATTCACTAAAAAGAAGAGAAAAATTAGTTTATTGTTCTAGTCATTAAGAGAAGAAAAACCTAGGGTTTTTCTTGTGCATATTGGAGGAGGTTCTATGGCGAGGATCGAAGTCCACCAGTCGTCGCTAGGAGATACAATCCGGAAGATTGCGGCTTCTCTCTTGGTCGATTATTTCTCATCTCTCTCGGTTTGGGTAAATCTACTAACCTTCTTGTAGTTATTGATTATTTATGCAAATCGAATCGTGGTAAAATCGCATGCGAATTTATTCGTAGCTTCCGCTGTGCATGATCGAGTGTCTCGATCGGTGCTGTGAATCAGATCTGACGATCCAATGGTGGATCGGATCTGGATTTGGGTTTCATTATATCCAGCATCATCCACCAAGAAGATCTTTCTAAGAAAGAATCTGCATCCCATTTTCACCCATGTGACCCAGTCTCATGTGCCACAGTTTTGTCAGCTGTGACTGATGAACTTTAGCAGATGCTACAGTAGCAGACCCAGACACAACTGATCCTTGCAAAATATACAAGGTTCCCTTTTTGACTCCCCTAAGAACTGAAACTGAGTTTTTATAGACACTCAGTTTTCCACCTTCACCCTTAAAACTGAATCCCTTACTGTCTAAAAGACTGAGAGATACAAAGTTTTTGGTCATCTGTGGAACATGTCTAACTTCACTCAATGTATTGAATTTACCATCCTCTGTCCTCAACTGAACTGAGCCAATCCCAACTATCTTGCAGACCTTGTTGTTTGCTATAGCTATATGACCAACATCTATATGTTGATAACTTGAGAACCACTCTGTGTGTGGACAAATATGATAAGATGCTCCAGAGTCCAGAATCCACATATCAGCATGATGTGCTGATTCTCCAGCTACTAGAACCATGTCCTCCTCTGAATCAAACTCAGCTGCTACAGCAGCTATTCCAGAACTTGTTCTCCTGCTGTTTCTTTTTCTTTGGACAGTTGGACTTCCAATGTCCCTGCTCCTTACAGTAATTGCAAACATTTGTGGATTTAGGACCTTTGGACCATGTCTTCTTGGATTTCTTCTTCTTCCCAGACTGCCGCCCATGCCCTTTTCCACCACTGCTGCTGACTACCAGTCCAACAGACTGACTGTCTGCCCCAGCTGCCTTATGTCTCAGCTCGCTGGCATGTAAAGCTGACCTTACATCTTCCAATTCAACTGTATCCTTCCCAACTATGAAGGACTGCACAAAGTTCTCATGTGAAGCTGGTAGTGATACCAACAAAATCAGAGCTGCATCTTCATCCTCAATCTTCACATCAATATTCTTGAGATCAAGTAATATTGTGTTCAACCGATCAAGATGATCTCTCAGCTGAGCCTCCTCATGCATCCTTAGGCTAAACAGCCTCTGCTTTAACAACAACTTGTTGGTCAATGACTTAGTCATATACAGTGTTTCAAGCTTTGACCATAACTTAGCAGCGGTGTCTTCCTCAGCAACTTCCGTGATAACATCATCAGATAAGCACAACATGATGGTGGAATGTGCTTTCTCCTCCAGACTGGCATAATCTGCTGCACTGGCATATCCTTTACCGGATAAAGGAGTCCACAATCCTTATTGTTTTAACAAGGCCCGCATCTTGATTTGCCACAGACTGAAACCGTTCCTCCCTGTAAATTTATCAATCTTTACTTAACTACTGACATCTTTCTTGTTAAAGAACAGACCTTTGATCACAAAATCCTAGCACCGGTCACCGGTCTTGGTGAAGATCAACTCCGTTCAACCTGCAAATCTCTCTGAATCTTGAACCTGACGCTCCGAAACCAGTTTGTTGAAACACATACGAGAAACTTGCATTTGAAGAAAGATAAAACAGATCCAATCTAACAGAAAAATAAGGCGGAAATTGATAAAACACAGAAACAAAGAGAACACGGTGATTTAACGTGGTTCCGGCGTTGTGCCGACTACTACACGGACAGAAAATGAGATATTTTACTATGCACATAATTACAAGGTTTCACAAGTGTGTGAATAACACTTTGAATGACACACATTGTATTGATTACAACATTGGTATTTATATGCACAAATCACAAACCTTAACCGCCAAAGATCTTTGTCGGAATTTTCATAAATACCCCAGATGTTGACCCCAGCTCCAGATGTTATCCACCAGACGAAACTCAGCTCAAAACTGACTTTTCAGACTTGTAATCAACTGCCCAGATGTAGAACTCATCAAACTCAGTTTCCACCAAAACTCAGTTTCTACTAAAACTCAGATTTCACCAAAACTCAGTTTCCCCCAAAACTCAGTTTTCTCAGCTTTTCCCAAAACTCAGTTTCACTTCACAAAACCCAGTTTCAGCTTTCAGATTATTTCCACCAGTTTTTCAGATCAAGTCACAAAACTAACAAAAGGGAAGGGAAAAAGTTTTATTTTTTGAAGGTTGAAGTAAAGAAGTTTTGTTAGTACTTTTTTTCGACTCAAATCAATTAATTAGTTTTATCTAAAACCTTTGCATTTGCACAAGGTACATCGGTCTAGTGTTGAGCTAGACTATAATTTGGTGTGGAGACCAACGTTCGAACCCCGGTCTGGGCGAAAAAAAAAAAAAAAAAAAAAAAAAAACTAAACTATTGCATCTATTGCGACTTTTTGCCACCTTTGCTTCTCCTAAAATGATAAAAGATTATCAAACTCATCCACAATGATAAAAAATATTACCTCTAATACTTGTCCTATAAGAGACGATCGGAAATTTTATGGTGGTCCTGGACCAAGTATGACTTGGTGATCCAGGACCAATAGAAATCCAGAAAAACATACAGGGCCCAACCAAAAAACTATAAATGTCATGCTTTTACAAATTTGCCTCTCTTTTATGAATTCGTATTGGAGGACCAAATATGACATGGTGGTCCTGGACCACAATAAAACTACTGAGAGACGATTTGTTCGTTGTACTAATAATAAGATTGGAATTAACCAAAAAACCGACGGAACAACTTGAAATATTATTGTAATTATCAAATATTTGAATTTCAATAATACAGTACCAAAAGATATACCTGATGCCTAAAGAAAACCCATCCTGTTAAAAAACTTTCAGGTTGTTTAACAATGCAAAAAGCCTCAAATTTAAGTTTATGGATATTTTGATTTTTTTTCCTCATCGGAACAAAATTACTCTATGATATAACCCACATATGTTTACAGTAAGACTAAAAACTGTGACATCGTTGTTACGAGTCTCAATTTATGGATATTTTGATTAAAATATTATAAATTGTCAGTATTGGTTGGAATATATTTGGTGTGAATTGTAATAAAAAATGGATTTTAGGCTCCTTCTATCAAAGGTGGAGCTATAGTATGGACAAATGGGCTAAGCCTACCCGGATTAAAAAAAAACATACCAAAAAATCTATGTAATCCAATTTGATTCATAATTTTTTTTTTAATCTAGCCTACCCGACGAACTTGATATAATCTATTAATCCATCCCAAACTAAAATTCTGGCTCTGTGCTTCCGCTTATAAATATTAAATGTAAATTAATATTTGAATACGAATTGCAAATTGTCCTAGTTGTGATGGTCTAAGAAAAACAAATACAAAAAAAACAAACTTCTTCCATTCTCTTTTACATGTACATGTTTTTCGAAAAAAATGTACTTATATAGTTATATATAAAGTGATAAAGTAACAATAAAGAAATCTATTGTAAAGCAAAGATATAATCGAATAATAATAAACTCTTCTCTAAAAAGGAATATTGATAATATTAAAAATAAGTCAAGATATCTACTACTAATCAAGTCAAATTGTCGGCCAAAGTTTATCAAAATTTCCTAAACTCTGTACGTCACAGGTGACGAACACCACCACTGCACTTCCTCTTAATAAAAGAGGGATAATAATAAGTATTACCAAAAAAATAATAATAAAACAGAGAGAGATAAGTGTACTGGTTTACCACGTGTCTTCTTATTTAGCTAAAAAAGATGAGCTAAAATTGATAACGTGTATTTCCAACATTTGTTTAAAAGTTTGTTAAGCTTCCCTCGTGCGGGGCGAATATCTAGTATAAAGACTTGTTATCCCTTGGATATGATCTAGTGGTGAAGGCATGAGTATTGTAGTGACCATCTGGACTATAAGCTGGAGGTCAGCGGTTCGATTTCCGTAATATGGTTGATTTTCGATTGATAACACCTTCAAGTGCAGTGGTTGACCAGGCAGCCCATGTTGGAGCTACTAGGTTACCTGATTAATCTCTCATCGCATTCCTGTGTGATCGGGGACGAGGGGCCCTCACGATTAGGGTTTAACTGTTTTTTTAGTATAAAGACTTGTTTAGAGCTTTCGCTTCGGATTCTTTAAACAAATGATATATTTTATAGTTTTAAATATGTTTTTCAATTTTATAAATCTTTATTCACGACAATATTCATCAGATTTTCTATTTTACGAAATATGATTTATATAAAAGAAAATTTACAGAATCCGGATGAATGCAAGATGTAAAGAAAATTTTACAAAATCTGTAGTTTGCAAGGTATCTACTGCAATGTTATTTTCTCAATTACAATCTCTAAAAATAAAGTTTTTAATTGATTTACGGTAGCTACCGCAAGTGCTTTAATAAGGAGTTTGGTTTACGTATAATCAAAACATCATATATGTTTTGATTTTAATTTTTTTGCTTATAACATGTTTAATTTCATATGTCTTGTTTTTTCAGATGTGAATGAGACTCATTACACACTTTGATAAGAGATATTTTTTTATATAACGAATATCGTAAAGTTGTATCAAGTCTCATTGATTATATCATTTCATTTTTATTATTTTTCACATGATACACACATGCTATGTAAAAATAAACAATGATCGGTATGATGCATGTTATTTTGTACGAGAAGAGTTATTATGCATAATTTTCTAAGGTATACCAAGTGGATGATCGTAATACATCCAATTCACCCTACACACCCTACTAGTACATCCTCTCAATTACAATCTCTAAAAATAAAGTTTTTAATTGATTTACGGTAGCTACCGCAAGTGCTCTAATAAGGAGTTTGGTTTACGTATAATCAAAACATCATATATGTTTTGATTTTAATTTTTTTGCTTATAACATGTTTAATTTCATATGTCTTGTTTTTTCAGATGTGAATGAGACTCATTACACACTTTGATAAGAGATATTTTTTTATATAACGAATATCGTAAAGTTGTATCAAGTCTCATTGATTATATCATTTCATTTTTATTATTTTTCACATGATACACACATGCTATGTTAAAATAAACAATGATCGGTATGATGCATGTTATTTTGTACGAGAAGAGTTATTATGCATAATTTTCTAAGGTATACCAAGTGGATGATCGTAATACATCCAATTCACCCTACACACCCTACTAGTACATCCCTACACACCCACTACATGTGAGAGAATTGAGAGTTGGGAATTGATGATAAATGCCAGAACCACAACCAAGTTGGCACAATCTACGTATGTTATTTATTATTGTCTATGATATATTGATTGTATATGTTCCACAATGATCAATGATGTTAAATTAGATTTTGTCATTGGTTGTGAGCGTAGCATTACCAGGATAATTGATCACAACACTATATAGTTGGTATAACACTTAAATACCTGATGCATCATGCACACTTATTTAATATAATATTACTACAACCATCGTATAAAAATTGTACCACATGTGATATGCATCACATCGAGGGAGCATCTTTTCACACTTCAAACACTATTCTGAACCAACAAAAATCAAAATGTGGTCGATTATAACTTAAGTGTTTTCTAGACTCAATACCGGTCAAAAAATCTATTTTATACATTTTGACCCAAATCCGGGCAAAGAAAATTCAACATTCTGACTAAATTTGGTCAGAATAAATATGCATGAAAATTTGACAAAAAAAATTTGAAAAAAAAATGTAACTTAAGATATTCTACTGTGTGAAAAAACATTCACCATATTAATCGATTTCCTCTCTTCAATATAATAGATAGATGGTCTAGGAAGATTGTATAATATGACAAGCATCATACTCACAAATTTTTACTAAGTTTTATATAATAGGTATGTATTAACAAAAAAGTATTAAAAATTAAAGGATATGGCGATGCCGTGGCGGACCATAATTATTTTTCGGTGGAAGTACCAGAAATAATCGAAAAAGATCGAATGAAGACTTTAATAGTTTTTTTTCTAAAATTTTATTTTAACAACAAAACTATATTTTTTTTTTTTTAAAGAATAAGAACATTAACACACCATACTCCACTTGAGTCCGCCAATGTAGTAATGTATATCAATTGATGAACATTGCTATATAATAGTTTTTTTTTTGTTTTTGTTTTGAAGGGAAAACGCAATTTTATTACGCCATATCGGCGAAGCAAGCATTTACAATTTCTGTTGGGGGGAGATGCCCCAAACAATTAAGCCCCTCGCAGCCAGACCTGCTTGGGCTAATAAATGGGCCGGCATATTGCCATTACGCTTAATGAATGAAAAAGAACAAGACTAGAAGGCCTTCGCTATACTTAGGCAGTCCGCAGCATGGCAGCCGAGGGAAGATAGGTCATTCAAGGGGGCTTCCAAGCGTGTTATGCGGGAGGGGGAGTCCGTCTCAATGATCACGGACCTAGCTCCGAGGGTTGCTGCAGTGAAGAGACCTTGCTGGATGGCCATGAGCTCAAGAGTTTTGACGTCGAGGTTTCCCAAGATATGTTGCGAAAGGGCATGCTGAATTTGGCCTTCGGCATCACGAGCAATGACTCCAATGGAGGAGGATTCACCGGAGCGGGCTGCATCTGTGTTCAACTTGAGGGCACCGGCCGATGGGGGGGGTCCAAGTAGAAGGCCATTTCTTTGGCACTTGTGATCCAAGCGGGGATTTTCCAGCCATAATATATTCTTTAGCTTCCTCTTCCGCTGCAGAAATAAGCTGACTGGCACTTGAGGATTTGCTGTAAAAAAAGCCAGGCACAACGAGCTTTCCAGATATGCCATAAGATGGTGATGGTTGTCACAACTTTTTCAGTGCTGCCTTCCTTCAAAAGGTAGTCAAGGAAACTGGCTAGATCCCAACTCACCGCAAAGGCTGAATCAACTAGGCTGTCGTTGACGGTCTTCCAAACAATTGCTGGCAACGAGCAATAAAAGAATACGTGCTTTAGATCCTCATCGTGGTGCCCGCAAAGTGCACAACGCCCATCACTTAACTTCCGCCTTTTGAGTGATGCATTAGTAGCTAAGCAATCGTGTAGGCCTCTCCAGATGAAGTGTTGGACTCGGGGTAGAAGCGGGAGATTCCACATACGGCGCCATATATAATCCGGGGATGTGGAAGTGGATGCGGTGGAGAAATGCAACCCTTCTTGACTGAGCTGCCGAGCAAGTGTGTAGCCCAATTTAACAGAATAGTTCCCTTTTTTGTCATAGTGCCAAACAATATCGTCCCGGTGATTTCCGGTTGGTAAGGGGATGCTTAAGATTGCATACTAGATCATAATCCCAAGTGTGCAAGAATGGATTAATGAGGGAGTCCACTTTAGCATCTACCGGTGAGGAGGTTGAGGTAACACGGAAATAAGCCGGTAGTGGCAGCCAGGGATCGGAATAAATGTTTATAAGAGCACCATTACCGACTCGCCAACGAAGCCCCTGTGTCAGGAGGTCCCTTCCCTCAAGTAAGCTGCGCCAAAGGAAAGAAGGCCTAGATCCAAGATTAGCGTCCAAAATATTACTGTTGTTGAAATATTTGGCCGAGAGGACCTTGCTCACCAATGAATCCGGTAGTTTGAGAACTCTCCAAGCTTGTTTTGCAATTAGGACCAAATTAAAGGCATCCAGATCACGAAAACCGAGGCCCCCCATATCTTTAGGCATTGTGCAGATGTCCCATTTTTTCCAATGAATTTTCTGCTTGTCGTCAGTACCACCCCAAAAGAAACGCCGGATCAATTTTTCAATAGAGTCAATGAGGGAACCGGGAATGCGAAAACACTGCATTACGTAGGTGGGAATAGCTTGGAGCACACTTTTTATAAGGACTTCTTTGCCGGTTGGAGATAAGAATTTTTCTTTCCACCCACTTAATTTTTTTCGAATTTTATCTTCGAGGAAAGTGAATATCTGTTTTTTGCTTCTGCCGGTCATGAAGGGGAGGCCTAGATATTTTCCGTTGCAAGTGCCCAGGGGAACATTGAGAATTGAGATGACATCCACCTTGTTATCGTTTGCGACTAACTTGCTATAGAAGAGGCTCGACTTGTGCTTGTTAATCGCTTGGCCCGAGAGACGTTCATAATTAGCGAGAATGTCCCTGACAGCAGTGGCCCCTTCCGTATCAGTTTTAAAGAATAAGATACTGTCGTCCGCAAAGAGGAGATGGGAGACACGGACCTCATTGTTCCTGCCAAAAGATAATCCCTCGAGAGTGCCATTAGAGATGGATTGATTAATAAGTGCTGTGAGGCCCTCGGCACAGATAATGAAAAGGAACGGGGATAGCGGGTCCCCTTGGCGGATCCCTCGAGATGGCATAATGCGGCGAGTAGGCTTGCCGTTAAGAAGAACTCTGAATGAAGCAGAGCTAACCATTTTCATGATAAGGTGGATAAATCGGTCCGGGAAGTGCATAGACCGCATGGTGGCTGAAAGATAGTCCCATTCAACACGGTCGAATGCCTTGGCCATATCTAATTTTAAGGCAGCATGATGGTCACAGCCTGCAGAACCGGCATTAAGAGAGTGAAATGCCTCAAAAGTGGTGATAGCATTATCGGTAATGAGTCTGCCACTTACAAATGCTCTTTGATTGCCGGATATCACAGAGTTAATCACCGGCTTCAGCCGATTCACAAGGACATGGGAGATTAATTTATAAACGGAATTGCAGAGGCTAATAGGCCGGTAGTCCGAGACAAGCATTGGTTGCTTAATTTTGGGTAGAAGGGAAATATGTGTTTCATTGATAGCAGAGATGTCCGCCTCTCCGTTAAGGAAATCAAGAATGACTGCTGTAATAGACGGGCCAAGAGTGTCCCAGCATTTTTGCATAAAAATGATGTGCATTCCGTCTGGGCCAGGAGATTTGCGCCCCGGGAGTTGAGAAAGTGCCTTCTCAATTTCTTCTTTGGTATACGGGGCCGATAAGAGGGCCATGTCATTTTCATCCAAGTGGGAAAAGTTTAAGTGGTCAATATCAATGGGGTCGGTTCGTGAACTAGAGAAAATATTGTGAAAATAATGAACTGCAATATCCTCCATACCGGTTTCAGTATCATCCATCTGACCATCCTGTCTCTCTAGAGCATGAATGAAATTCCTTTCCTTGCGGGAAGAGGCTTTGTGGTGAAAGTATGTGGTATTTTTATCATTGCATTTTAACCAATCAACTCTACCACTTTGCCGCCAATAATCTTCAGAAAGATTCTAAAAATGCTCAATATCTGCTATAAGGCATTTTTCCATGACAAAGGAATAATCAGGCTTGGCTTGCAAGGTTGCAAGCTCCTCCTCCTTGTCCTTTATTTTTCTTGATAAATTCCCGAATTTCTGCCGAGCCCAAACTTTTAAGGAGATGCGAGTGTCAATGATATTATCTTGGAGAGCAGCAGCATTTGGTTGATAAATATTGCTCCAAGTAGACGAAATAAGGTCTGAGAATTCCGCGTCCCCTAGCCAATAAGGTTCGTAACGAGGAAGTGCATGCCATTTCTTGTTTCTTCTCCCAAATTTCTCCCGCTTATCTGTGATTAGAATGGGAAAATGGTCCGATCGTGTGCTCGATAGATGGAAAATAGCATGATCCGAAAGAGTAATTTCCAATCGCCATTGGCTACCCCTCGGTCAAGGCGCAGCCGAGAGGGGTAGGGATCATGCTTGTTACTAAAAGTGTACGGTGAACCAAAATACGGTAAGTCTATAAGGCCACAATCACCGAAACAAGATTTAAGAGCTGCCATTGCTCTTTCAGAACGACTTCCCGGCCCTGAGTATTCATGGGCATAGCAAATTTCGTTGATGTCACCGGCCAAGAGCCATGGGAGATCAAAAAGGCCATGTAGACGTCGCATAAGTTCCCAAGAAAAAATGCGTTCCTCTTGCTTAGGATTGCCATAGAAACCGGTAAAACGCCACCTCCTACCATCATTGTTGGTAATTATGGAATCAATATGACCTCTACCATGAGTTTTGATACTAACATCAGTATTACGATCCCAAAGTAAAGCTAAGCCCCCGCTTGCCCCATCACTGCTAACCACAAGAGCATTAGGAAAACCAAGATAACAACGAACATAATCAAATTTATTCGAATGCAATTTTGTTTCGGAAAGGAAAATAACAGAAGGATTGCAGCTATCTACAAGAGCCTTTAAAGCTTTAACTGCTCGGGGTTGGCCCAAGCCCCGACAGTTCCAACACAAGATATTCATGGCTCTTGGCGGGCCTGCTGAGCAGACTCCGCCGGACTGTAGGTGATAACATTTTTCTTCACAGAAACCTCTCCGTCAACAAAGGATTCAGGTTTGCGTTTGCTTCCAATATTTGTTGAGTTTGTGACATCAACTAAAACAACTCTCTTTTTTCCCCCACGTTTGGTGACGGTCTTTCTTCCGTTTGAAGTACACACGGTTGATTTAAAAGCATTTTTTGGTGGCTGAATTTCCATAATGGGTATCTCCACCAGACCTGTGCAAGTGCTTTCATGAATATTAGTGCCGGGAACAATAGTACACGCAATTATTGGATTATCGGCCTCTGTTGGTGCCCAAGACGAGAGGTAAAGAGGAGGGATCAACTCGGGTCCAACATATCCGCATCGAGGATCATTTGGAGGATCTTGTGGGCATGTTGGGGCCGACATGTGCTTCTTGCAAAGTGTGAACAGGGATCGAGATTTACTGTCTCCAGGTGGTTTGATTTACGGCTTGCGTTCAACCAGGTACCATAGGGTAGGGTTTTCTGTTTCGCCACCGGCACTTCTTCGGTCAATTTGGGGCAGAATGATCGTGTGATCTATGAGACCACAATTGAAGCACAAATTTGGCAGCCTTTCGTATTGAATCAAACCTTGAGTCTTCAATCCGTCTACGTTCAATTGGATGACTCGGCGAAGGGGGATTTGCGTGGGAATTCTGAGCCTCATACGAATGAAACGCTGGCCGGAATCAACGTCTTCTCTGATTTGACATGCTGAAACATTTCCGATGGTCTGAGAAATGTGCCTGCAGACCGAGGGTGAGTTCAGGTGAGTAGCAAGCCCCACCACTTGTATCCATAACTCCGCCGTATCAAAGAGGCTACCGGTGGTATCCCATTGATAATCCCACGGCTTAAGGAGGAGGAGAAAGCCTTCGTAGCACCACGGGCCACCAGTGAGCACCTTCTTCATGTCTGCCTCTTTCTCGAAAACAAATTGATATACATTATGCTGCAGCCGGATTGGGGTGAAATCGGTGCAGGCCCATGATCTGGTCATGGCGGGTTTGAGCCCCCTTTTTGGTACCTCCTTTGGGGCGAAAAACTTCCCGATTAGACTGGTTTTCCGGACTGCATCTGTAATATCCCGAAATTTTGACTCCCTATTTAATTGATAAAAAAAAAGGTTCAATAACTTGGGGAATTACGTGTTTAGTAATTATTTGGAAGGGTTGATTAATAATTAAAATGGAATCTTTATAATTCTTTAATTAAAAGGAAATACATCGGTTAATAATTAAAAGGGGAGGGGGACTTCTTTTATTCCTTCTCCATCTTTTTCCCAATTACACGTGAAACCCAAACCCTCCCCATTGCCGCCGACTGTGTGAAGAAGAAGGAGAGAAAAATTTCTCTCCTTGGTGTTGAGGATTCGTCGTCGTCGTCGATATAGATTCGGGCTTCGTAGAAGAACGGTTTTAATTCGTTAGCAAGAGCTTTCAAGAAACACAGCACAACCGGTAAGGGTACCTCTATGGCCTGTGTTTTAGTTGGTTCGAAAGATGATATTTTTTAATTGATATGTAAGTTGTGTATGATTTTGGGATGATTGGTGTTGTGGTTTAAGGTTGTTAGGGGTAATTGGGGTTGTTTGAGGCGTTTTCAGAATGTAATGCTGTCACTTTATGTAGTGTAATGCTGTCAATGTTTTGATTAAACGCGTTTACGCTTGGTTGTCATGTTTGGGGATGCTAAGCATCCAATCTAGTGAGTTGTGGTTTCGTTTTAAAGCCTATGATGTTGTGGTACTTTTGGGTAAAGAATTTATGAGCTGCTGCGTTGTTTTACTGGTTTTTGGGGTTGAGAATCGAGATGAATCCGTGTTGAAGATTTTAGGGTTTTAGTTGAAACCCAGGCTGGACGGGCGTCTACCTTGAGAGGACGGGCGTCCAGTCTTGGTCTCAACTCAGACGGGCGTCCGGATTCCTGAACGGGCGTCTGAAGGGCTACTTTTGATTCAGGATGTAAAGTTTTCTGGTGGACGGGCGTCCAAGTATAATGGACGGACGTCCAGGTGCTAAAAATCGATTCAGGATGTAACAGGTTTCCTTGGACGCGCGTCTGAGATCTTGGACGGGCGTCAACTTCTTCCAAACGGGCGTCCAACATTTCAGACGGGCGTCCAGTTTAAGTGTTCTCTCTTCTTTGTTAGTTATGGATAAACCTTATGAGCATGTTTTGTAAGTTGTGTTTGGATGAGACAACGGTATTGGTAACATTGGGTTTTGGATTTTGGGCATTGAAGTTCGTAGACCCGTAGTGGTTGGGCCGGATAGGGTAGCTCCCAAAGCCGTAAACCCGGGAAGGTTTCCTTACGACTTCAATGACTTTGACGTATTTTGGGAGTTGCAGACAGTGGTGTGGTCGGGCCGGATAGGGTAGCACCCGAAGCCGGGAACCCGGGAAGGTTTCCTTGCACCCCAGTACGTGATGGGCCATTTTAATGGTACCATTGGATGACCTTTAGGATCCTCCTCGTTAAGGTTTACCCTTTTGAGGGATGTGCATTCGGGACCTTTAGGTGGATAGTTGTGATGTATGGTATCCGTTATGGGTTGGTCGTAACTTTTGTAGATTGGTTGAGTCCTTCATAAGTTTGTGGTACTTTTCAGGGGATGGCTTTACCTTATGTATACTAGCTTTATTCTTACTCAACTTTATAGTTGACGGTTTTGTTTTTGCTTGACCCTGCTATGATCCATTTTTGGGGAGCAAATTCTTAGCAGGTACTTCTATGGATAACTGCTTGTTGCGGGGATGTCGCGGGGTTTGAGAGCCACGTAGTCACAGTCACACGCCTGCATTTTATTTGGATTTCTTTCTTTTAAAAACCTTGAAATTTTGGATTATTCGCACGATTTCATATTTCTTTTGAGAGGCTGTAATTACTTTAAACATTTTTAATAATGAATGGTGAATGTTTATTTTCTGTCTGTTGTGGAATGTTGCATGTTACCGCCACGACTGGGTGTCGTGATGAGTGGCACCACAGTAACCAATACCGGCGGCCGACGGGCTTGGAAACCGGGGTGTTACAGCATCGCTATCGAAAATCTGATCCCGTGCAAGGGAGGAACTCTGTGATTCAGTTGGGGTGAGGGTGAGGGATTTTAGTAGGTAGGCTATCGTCTCCTTCTCCATTGAGGTTTGCCGGAGAGGAGGGGAAGTGCTCAGAGAGCGGCGATGATCTCCGGAGGAGGGGTAATCAAGATGAAATTTGCTATATAATAGTTAATTCGTTGTATCCTAAAATCTTTTCATTAATAAATCGTTAAAAGTACACTTTTACCACCAAAACAAAACCCCCAAAAAAAAAAAAAAAAAAAAAAAAAAGGAGAAAAAAGTAAAATAGAAATACACGTTACCAATGAGCTCATTCTACTAGTAAAAGTCTGCTTTAAAAGTCTTCACCCTATAAATCTCACACCTATTTTGCTCATCAAAGTAATAATCTCCAGAAGTTATTCACAAGGAAAAATAAAATAAAATCCGAGAATCTGAAGCAAGAGAAATGACAGGAGTTGTAAAGCGAATCAAGCTCGGTTCACAAGGATTTGAGGTTTCGGCTCAAGGGCTTGGTTGCATGGGGATGTCGTTCTTGTTCGGCCCACCAAAGCCCGAAGAAGACATGATCAAGCTCATTCACCATGCTATTAACAGTGGGATCACTCATCTTGATACTGCTGATTGCTATGGTCCTCATACTAATGAAATTCTTGTTGGAAAGGTATGTTTTGTATCTTCAAACATTCATGATTAAGCACAAATTTGTTTTATTTAATTCTATTTTTGGGGTGATATGAGTTTTTGCCCAACCACGAACACTAATGAAGAAGCGAATACGAACTTACAAACGACCACAAACACTAGTAAATTAGTAATGAAGCGAATACGGATTTATTTGCAAACGACTCTGTTCGCTTGACAGCTCTGATTATTTCCTTAAATAATGTTTCCTTCACTTTTTCTTCTGAGCAGGCCTTGAAAGGTATCGAGAGAGAGAAAGTTCAAATAGCAACGAAATTCGCAGTGATTCACGCAGATGGAAAATATGTACAACAAATACGCGGCGATCCAAACTATGCAAGAGAATCATGTTTGGGTAGTTTGAAGAGACTCAACACAGATTACATTGATCTTTACTATGTTCATCGCATTGATCAAACAATACCTATCGAAATCACGGTTTGTATTAAACTATGTCAATTCCTTAATGCATAGCATAGCTATATTATATTGTTTTTCATCAATATTTTTAAAAAAACGACGCGTATTTTGTTATAATATATATAGATTGGAGCTTTGAAAAAGCTGGTTGAAGAGGGAAAAATAAAGTACATCGGCCTGTCTGAGGCGTCGCCCGACACGATCAGAAGGGCTCATGCTGTTCATCCTATTACGGCTGTGCAGCTCGAATGGTCTCTTTGGACTAGAGAATCTGAGGAAGAAGTTATTCCTACTTGCAGGTTAGTTGCTCATTTTTCATGCTTTGCTTGTACATAATCTGTATTGGATTGTTATATGTAGAGGTGTAAACAAAACGAGCTGAATCGAGTATAAAATGCTTAAGTTGATGTTTGTTTAGTCAGGGCCGGTCCTGAAAATTTTTGGGCCTTTGGCGAAGTCGTCGAGTTAGGCCTTTCGAAAACATGCTTACAAAACATTATTTCAACATCGCGCTTCTAAAATCTGTAGATACAAAATTTAAATACATTGATGTTAGATATGTTTTCATATATTGTTATTGTTTACATCTGGGTTGCCGTAACAAAGCAGGGTCGAGGGGGCTTGTGGGGGCTCAGGGGCAACGCCCCCGAAAGCTAAACGTCCCACGGATGCACCTATGAAATTCGAATTGATGCATATCAATTATTATAAATTTGAGCCTATATCAATTCATATAATTTTTTTTTAACAAGCCTTTGTCAATTTATGTAATTTTTTTTACACATTATATTAGATCGGTTGAGATTTGATCTACACGGTTTTTTTTTGCGAGACAGTAATTTCGACCCCTCGTGACGGTCGGCTTGTGTTTAGTAAACAAAACTAAATATATATTGTGTTTGAGCTGTGTATACGTAAGATCCTTCAGTCGTACGCGCCCTTCGGTGCTTCCTTGATCATTAATAGTCCTAGAATGTAATTGTACCTAAAAGTTTTCTCTTTTTAAATTTTAGGGAGCTTGGAATTGGAATTGTTCCTTTCAGTCCTTTGGGCAAAGGGTTCTTCACATCTGGTCCTAAAATGGTGGACACTTTGACCAGCGATGACTTCCGAAAGGTCACTTTTCTGCCTTACTTAGACGCGTAGTATTAATAAATACTTCAATATGGTTTGGACCCCTCCCGAAGTGAAATTTTTCTATGGTGTATCTGTATGATACATATACATTTAAAAGCGCCAGAACTAATATGTGTAAAACGTTATTTTACACATAGCGCCGTAAAAAACGGTTCCCTTCTCGAGATCCCCATATATGTATATATATGGTAATTTTTCTGTGGTGTCTATTCTCTGTGGAGACATGATTTACACCGTAAAAGTGTGTTTACGTTTTTTTATTTTATTTTAATTTTTAATGATTTACCCCACACCGTAAAGCACGTGTGTTTTACCGTGCAAATCATGTCTCCACACAGAACGGAGATATGAGAATATCTCCAGCACTTGAGAAAATATCTCCGTACGTGAGAAAATACATCTCACGGGACGGATCAACATACAAAGATCACTGAAGAAGATCAGGGCTCCATTGTATGACATAAACCGTAAAGTCCCGCATATGTAAAGGAGTAGCCTGCTTACCCTCATTATAAGTGTGAGATATAAAGGTCTTGTCAACTCGGATTAGCCTTTTTGTCAACTCGGATTAGCCTTTTTATATCAAGCGATGACGACGGTCTAAGAAATTGACCGAATCATTTATGACTCATTTAGTTCTACATAAACGATAAACGGGTAGTATCACGGAAACCATGGTTTATATCAACTACTTATTCACACTATGTTTCAATCATTGCAGACAATGCCAAAGTTCCAGGGCGAAAACCTTGCCCACAACACAAAGCTATTCGAACGAGTCAGTGAAATTGCTGCTAAAAAAGGCTGCACAACATCTCAACTAGCTTTAGCCTGGCTTCATCATCAAGGTGACGACGTCTGTCCCATTCCGGGAACCACGAAGATCGAGAACCTGAATAGCAACATCAAGGCTTTGTCGCTGAAGTTGACGCCCGAGGAGAAGGCCGAGCTCGAAACTATTGCTTCTGCTGATGCAGTGAAAGGTGATAGATTTGCAAGAATCTACTTGGGAGTTTCTTGGAGATTTGCAAATACTCCACCTTTGTCCTCTTGGAAAGGAGCCCGGTAATATGGTTTGATGCTCTGTTTTTTGAGACATGAAAGTTTGTAGTATTTGTATTTGTATACATATGATTCTGCCTGCCGAACAAGAATGTGTTGTTAGAATCCAGCATTAATTAAAGTACCCATAAAATATGCAGCAAGCAGAAATAAATCAAGAACGTTTTTATATCCATTGTTATTCAGATTTATACTGTTAGGATTCTATCCTTACTAGGGTATGCTTTAGGGAAAGCAGGGGATTGAGGAGAGGAAACAGGGGATTGGGGAGAGGAATTAGGGGAAAGGCATAGACTTTATTAATGATCCAAAAACTAACTATTACAAGCTATGAGCTCAGCCTTATATAGGAGCCGACTCACTAACTAACTAATAAAATTGATGTCAGAATGACATCATCAACTAACTACTATCCGTCACTCTAGGTTCCTGACATCACCCTTCCCTTTAAAGCATCCTTGTCCTCAAGGATATAAAGTGAAAAGGCACACCAACCCGTTTCCAAAACATGATTTTCCAATGTTGACAACAATAGGAATGAATCTATAACACAGAGTAAATCTATAGTAACAAATGGCCCCAGCTCTTTATGATTCCTTTGGTAAGCACCCTTCATTTCCATATCGCCAAAGCATCCCATTATCACCAATACCTTCCTCTATGCATATCATCCTTATCCTCTTTGTATAACATCCTCTTTCCCTCCCTCTCAAAAACATCCTTGTCCCCAAGGATGTATATGAAGAGAAAAAAAAATGGCACATAGACCCGGATCCCAAACAAAATTTTCCAGTCTGTCATGTGTTCCATGTGTGAGTTCAAAAACATAGTTCTTCAGCATCAAATATGACAAAGGCAACTCATAAAAGCTAAGAATAAATGTCCCAAATCCCGTTGCAGCACCAAAAGAGCAATTCTGCCAACTAGGATCAATCTATGGCACTTCAAAGTATTCCTGCCCAATTTGCCAAACACTTAAGTCATCATGTGGAATACTCAACTGCAGCATACCAGTTGGTGAATTCTCCCTAGATGATGGTAAGATCATGAATAAATCAAGAGCGTATTGTTGAGTAGCTTGGGTCCGAGCATTGAACACCCCAATAAAACTCAGTATGGGACATAAACGAGCCGTGGCCTTGTGCTAAAAAATCCTCCATGCAAGAAAAACCCTTTGACCGTATTTATAGGTCACCTGATGTTTACAAAATAGACCACCAAACTCAAGAATGCTCTCATAACTCCATGAAAAGTATCCAACTGCATCTTGCTGACCAAGCATGATCAAGTGCTCAGGTGCCTTACCACTTAACATTGGCCTTTCAAAAAATGCAATGGCTGTATACTCTATTTGTCTTCCCATATTTTCCACTGCCAAATAAATTCCATTCTTAGGATTTCCCTTGTAGTCAACTCTTACCTCAATAACTCCACTACTCAAAGGCCCAGCTGCATTCCCGTTACCTAATACAAATTCCATGGGCTCGGCTACAACACTGGTCCTAATCTCATAAGTGTATGTGAGCCCAAATGATGTAATTGCAGCCCAATCAAGGAAATCATTTTGCTGAGCAAAAGGGACGACCAAGTCAAGTTGGAAGAACAACCAATGCTGACTCCTATCTGTCACTAAGTGCTCATCAACATAGTAGAAACTTCTTCAAATAGAATGCCAAATGCACATCGTCGAGGATACGGAAACGGAAAAACCCAAAATGATCCAACTTTCATCCCTTATATATTTTCCATAAAGATGATGGAAGGGAATTCCAACCAAATCCCGAAAATTGAAGACGTCCCCAGCCATACAATATTGCTGCTCCTCCGGCCTTAGCAGTTGGGATGAGGATGATGTTCCTACCTCTATCGAATTTGCAACCTTTGTCTAAGGGCCCTGAAAAATATGCAGCACGGCATGCCCACTAGTTGTTCCTACCAAGAATCCAATCAAATTGACTAGTGCTTGTAATTGCTTCCCATTCAAACACAATTGCATTATCATGCTGAATTGAACAGCTTGCAGGAGTAGCAATCTGAGTAAGATTCAGCTTGCTAATTTCATCACAAAGTGGTTCATTTACAAAACCCTCGACGTCTGTCATGCATACGATTGGAAACACTGAATATTTATTATACTCGAAAGCATTTCATCCCACATGGTGCAAAGTGCTACCACCTGGATCGAATATGAACTTCGATGTCTCATTTGCGTCCTCTTCATAGCCCAAAACCATCGATGATTCAACCACTTGCAGTACCACTTCTTCATGACCTTTAATCTTGTCATTATGCTTAACTAGAGATAGGTCTGACATTTCATCGAACGGCGGCACCGATTGACGACATTCAATCTTCATTGAGGATGGCTTAGGCATTTCATCAAACAGTTGGTTGGCAGTTTTCACATCTTTCTGTTTTGATGGAAATAACTCCTCAACCTCCTCCATCAACTGAATTCTAGCCTTGAGTGAAGAGATTTCAACTTCTTAAATCGTAGAAATAGAATCAAATGTCCCAGAATACGATTTCAAACCTGTAAAAATTGGCTCAGTTGATCTGTCGAACATCTTCAGAGCTTCATTTTCTGAACCACCAACATCTTGCTCAATTATTGCTTCTTCTTGAGAATGCAGCAAGCTATCGACATCTAAATCTTCATCAACCAACTTATATATTATTGTTGTTGTGAAGGTCGACTGGGTCAATTCGTCAAACAACTTGCGGGTCTCATTCTCTGAATTAATTTGGCCCGACAAAATTTTCGTAATTGATCCTCCTCCTTTTGAATTGTTCTCTGCTTCCTTTTGATCAACGGTTTTATCAAAAGCTGTTTCATTATTTGTCGATGTAATGCTTTTGTAACCATCACTCTCTTTGGGCTGTAGCAATTTATCAACTCCTATTACCTCTGCAATTGCATTTGCATCTGCCATAGCTGGGTTGCAATAGTCATTTCCCAATGCAATTTCAGAGGACTCCGTTGGTGATTCGAACGTTGCATCAATCTTATCCAAGAAGGCTTGCATCATCAGCTTGATCGAATCAATTTGAGTCTCCGTCTGATGAACAATTCGAGACCGAACTTCCACAAATTTTCGATTAAATTCTTCACCCATCCTCTGCTGTATGAGGAACGAAGCTCCTCGATGGATTTCATTAGCTCTGCTTCTGTTAATTCAATTTCAGCCATAATCCACAGGGGCGGGTCGAATTCTCTGATACCAGATGTTAGGATAGTGATCCTAACTAGGGTTTTGAAAATAGAAGTAGGAAAGGGAGAGGGGAGATCAGAGGGAAGAAAGAGTAAGGCGGGAAAGATATTTTTATTAGCATTTAAAAGTGAGCAATATACAACGCACACTTCCCTTATATACCTCTTGGCTCAAGGAGGTAAGGAACCCACACACTTATTCAACACTTAGAGATATCTAGTTCCTAACATCTACTTTATATTTCTTTATCATATATTTTTATATCTCTCTTTATCCATTGAAATAGCCTTTTATATAGTGCTACCGCTAAAACCTTCAAAACCTGTAACAGTTAAACTGTGTGGTTCGGATCAAACAAGCAAAAATTTCAGATGGCTTTCACACGTTAAGAAAAACAAATCAATGAATATAAAAAAAATAAACCAATCAATCATTATAGTAATCGTTAATTAGTAGGAGAAAATAATAACGTCATACCAACCATATAAATATCTGATTATATTAGATAATTTTTAACATATGACCAAAGGAATTGTACTCATTTACGATTGCTTGAATTCGTTTCAACGACATATAAACAAAGATACAAAAGCTTGTTCTTTATAGGGACAAGTCTAGAACACTGTTCAACTAATCTACTAAATAGCTAATGTGATGTTTGTTTCGTAAGAATATATTTGAATGAAATGAAATAATGAGAACTCAATGAAATAGAACATTGGAATGAACAATCAATTATTGCGTTTAGATGTGAAAAAATAAAATGAAATAAATATCCTAATAAGTGACATATCGAGTGATGTGTTTGACAAGATGAAAGTACGGTAAGGTACAATGAGGTAGGGTCTGTAAGGTATGGTTGAGTGGAGTGAGGTAGAACTACCCCTACACCCACCTTTCCCTACCACCGGCCCCACCTTATCCACCCACTCTTCGCTATATACCATCCAATCTACCATCACTGCATCCTGCCTTTCTACCATATCCTACCCAACCTTACCGTACCACCCTAACACACCCTACGTCACACTTACCCAACTCTTGTCTACCTCACTCTACTTTACCTTACCCTGACATCATACCCTATCCTACCACATCCATTTTACTATACCCAACCTTACCTCACCACCCACTCTACTCAACTGCATCCTGCCTCACCTCACCTACAAACCCACCTTACCATACCGTCTTACCCCACCACACCTTACCCCACCCTTCCTCATCCACCCCTACCTTCCCGACATGTTGCACAATCCAACCCCAAGCCTTCGCAACCATGAACCAATCAAGCTACCATGACTCATCCCAATACTCAATGGCTTATAGATAGTGGGGCATCGTACCATGTATTTGAATAATTTCTTTTTGTTTCAGCCTTATGATGGACAATATGACAAGATCGTAGTTGATGGCAGCTCCCAATCACATTTTCTGGTTTCATCACTTTATCTACTCCACTAAAAGAAATTACTTTACAAAATGTTTTTTGTGTTCCTAAAATGCGCATAAATATTTACATATATTGTTTTAATGGGTCCCGGCCGCTCAACCTCTCACATGCATCCATGCCACTCTCTTATTGGCCTCACGCTTTTTCGACGACTGTTTATCTCAAGGATATATTACCTACTTCCACTCTCCATAAACAAACACCTTCTGAGAGATAACTCATCACCAAAAACCCAACTACACCACTCTGTGAACAAGTGCAAATTAGTTCTATGTGCGTAGCACATGTCTATTCCGTTGACCAACTAGCAGATATCATGACAAAACCTTTACCCAAACCATGCTATGAGATCTATAAACCAAGTTTGAACTTGTCTCTCGACGTCCATCTTAAAGGGGCATGTTAGAGATAGTGCTCTTAACGAGCCAAGTTGAACCGCATACCGGTGGTTCGAACCCGAGCTCGTTTAGCTCACGAGCTCGTTCGTTTGTTAAACGGATAAAAAATATGTTCGATCTCGGGTCATTTAAATTATGAACTATTCGAGATCGTATGAGAGTTCGGTTCGTGAAACATATTTTTGCCTTTCGACTCGAGTTTGGCTTGATTTTGGCTCAAGTTCAGCTTGTTAAGGTATAAAATATGAAGTTCAAATGCAAAAATAACAAACTATTGATCGGTATTACATCAAAAGAATTTCTAAATATTATATAAAACCAATCTATAATATATGTTAGATAAATAAATGACTTATCATCTTTTTCAGTTAGAGTTATCGTAAATTGGTTTATCAATATAAGCAGGTTCACGAACTTAATCGAACGTTCACGAACCAATCTTGTCCGTTTGTTCAACAAACGGGTCCACAATCATTTCGAGCTCGGCTTGTTAAGCTAAACGGTCGGAGTATCACGAACATTAACGAACCAAACACGAAGTTGTTGACGAACGGCTATGTTCGTTTAACGATGCTGGTATGAGATAATAGTTAAAATAGTGATCATATTTTACAAGATAGAACTAGAGATATTGTACAAGTAACATACTGGGTAGAATTAGTTTATCTATAAGAAGATTGCAGGAGATAGAATTAATTTGAAGCATCTTATATATAATACTAGTGAATGTGAGCCGTGCAAGGCACGGCAGGCCAACATAAATCGTTACAAACGAAAATATCAAAGAATAGATCCCCAACGTGAAATAAATCGCGTGCTTGAACCGTAACAAATCCATGGCACAAGAGAAAGAGAGCAACAGAAACATATCACATTCTCTGCAAATGGTAGTTATTTCTTATAGACGTGAAGATTGTGAATCACTTCTCTTCCAGCCCTATCAGGAGTTTCCACCTACAAAATAAACCACAATACGATGTATAGGAGAACAGTGTCATAAAGTCGATCATTTTAGCTTCGAATTTACGTAATGAAACATTATAGAAAAACAATATGCGGATCATAACTACACAGTCTAATCTCCCGGGACGCCTTAGCTTCCAGATCATTAATATGCTTGAAAATGTGTTTTACTCATTTTCTATATGGCATTCCACTTTCTTATCATTAATGAATACGTTTGTGATCTTGTGTTCATTCATTTGGTGAAAAAAAAAACGTGTCAAACGGTCTGAAGAATATAAAAGTGATTTGGTACATTACAGAGCACAACGTGAAATCCGCCGGTCTAACTTAACGGCAAAACATTTTAAGTTGGACGGAATATTTGAATTTATCCTAAAATTGAAAGAAAAAAAAAAAAAAAACACAAACACAAACATAATGTCCTAAAATTGTTATTTTAAAAGATAAGAGTCAATTTTGACAAAATGTTAAAACATGAGGTCCAGAAAACTGTCAAAATTCCCTTAAAAAGTAACATTTTTAGGACCTCATGTTTTAACTTTTTGTCAAAATTGACTCTTATCTTTTAAAATAACAATTTTAGGACATTATGTTTGTGTTTTTTTCCACCAAAACTTAATTTCCACCAAAACTCAGTTTCCCCTAAAACTCAGTTTTCTCAGCTTTTCCCAAAACTCGGTTTCACTTCACAAAACTCAGTTTCAGCTTTCAGATTAGTTCCACCAGTTTTAGAGATCAAGTCACAAAACTAACAAATCCCCACCTTAACTTGAACTCTCATTCAACGTCACCAGTTTGCATAATTCACATGTACTTGTACCAGATGCATTCGTCAATGCCAGGATGTACTTATACCAGAATTCTCCAAAGAATCCACTCAGCCGACCTACCCTCAACTGAGTTTCCAGAAAACTGATTATAAGCTTTGAATGTTAAGCAAGTCCAGACACAACTGAAACTTGCTTTGTTGAACTGGTTTAGTAAGCATATCAACATGATTTTCTTTGGTGCTGATCTTTTTCACTACAACCCTTTTCTCATTCCTTAGAAAATGATATCTCACATCAATATGCTTGGTTCTCTCATGATGAACCTGATCCTTAGCTAGACAAATTACACTCAGACTGTCACAATAAATCTCAGCTTGATCCTGATGCAGCCCCAAATCACTGACTAGTCCCTTCAACCAGATTGCTTCATTGGCTGCTTCATTAAGAGCCATATACTTTGCCTCAGCTGTTGATAAAGCTACTGTTGCTTGCAGATTTGCTTTGACAACTGAATTCCACAAGGTGAAAACATAACCAGTCATTGATTTTCTACTGTCCACATCACCTGCATAATCAGCATCACAGTATCCTGTGACCAAACTCTGAGTATCACCTCCATAAATGAGACCAACATTAGTTGTACCCCTAAGGTACCTGAACATTCTTTTCATAGCTTTCTAGTGTTCCTTTCCAGGTTGAGCCATAAACCTGCTGACAACACTGACTGCCAGAGCCAGATCAGGCTAGTGCACACCATGGCATACATCAGACTGCCAACTGCACTAGCATAGGGAACTTTTGACATATATTCCTTCTCCTCAGCTGACTGTGAAGCATAAACTAACAAATGAACATTTGATGCCATAAGAGTATCTATTGGCTTTCCAACAGACATACCATACTTGGCCAAAATCTTCTGTATATAGCCTTGCTGAGATAAAAATAGTTTCTTCTGACTTATATCTCTCCAGATCTCCATCCCCAAGATTTTCTTGGCTGCACCCAAATCTTTCATTTCAAATTCAGCACTAAGAAGGTCTTTCAGATTCTGAATATCAGACTTCTTTCTTGTAGCTATCAGCATATCATCCACATACAAAACAAGATAGATGTATGATCCATCTTCTAGCTGACTATTGTATACACAACAATCATAAGGACTTCTACTATAACCCAGCTGGATCATGTAACTGTCAAACCTTTTATACCACTGTCTAGGAGCCTGCTTCAGTCCATACAAGGACTTTTTCAGCTTACAAACAAATGCTTCTTTACCAGGTACTTGAAATCCCTATGTCTGAGTCATGTATATTTCTTTGTCTACCTCACCATGTAGAAAAGTTGTCTTCACATCTAACTGCTCAAGTTCAAGGTCTTGATGTGCCACCACTGCTAGTAACACTCTGATTGAAGTATGTCTGACTACTGGTATGAATATCTCATCAAAGTCCACAACTTCTTTTGATGAAACCCTTTAGCAACCAAACATGCCTTATACTTGACTCCTTCTGCCTCAGTCAATCCTTCCTTTTTCTTGAAGATCCATTTGCATGTAACATCTCTCCTATCAGTTGGATGATGAACAAGACCCAAGTATGATTCTTCAGTAATGACTCCATTTCATCTCCCAAGGCAGCAAGCCATTGAGATGACTCAGAACATGTCACTACTTCCCTGTAATTAAAAGGTTCTAAACCATCCACCTCTTCTGCAACTTGAAGTGCATATCCAGCCAAATCTTCAAACCCATACCTTCTGGGAGGTATCCCAACATTGGATCTTCTAGGTCTGCTGACATGTACTTTGCTGACCAATATTAGTTTGACGCTCAGCTGACCCTTGTTCAGCTGAATGACTTGGATTCAGTTCTGGTTCAGTAACCAGATCAGATGAAAACCAACTTTGTTCAGCTGAGTGTTGCATCTCAGCTGACTCCACCTGAAGCTCCACCTTACTGTCAGTTTTCTCAGTTTCAGCTTGATCGCGTGTAAGTCACTAACGTCGATATTACTAGCAAGAATACTAGGTACTTCGCAGTATAGTAAATGTGAGTCAAGGTCGATCCCACAGAGACAATGCAACTTATACATATAAACGATTCTAACCTAATTAAGAAGCAACATATAGGCGGTCATTGACCAACAATAACATAAAAGAAAACAAACATGGTATACCTCTCCCTCTCCTCACCGATCTACTAACTTGGATTAGTTAATCTTTATGTTTACTTCCCCACATAATTTCCTTAGATTAATCGCGAGCTTTTAATGATTATTATCATATTTGTCAGCTACGGGTGCAATTCCTACTCCTATCTACTCCGACAATAGCGGTAGACAATCTATACGAAAGCTACCCTCCTTAATTGGTCCGTAATAGCCCATAAGCATAAAGAACTAGAACTGCCGATATTGAGCGTTACCTCATACCGCTAACCCGCCTAGACAACTGTCGACATTGACCAACACGTTCCTACGGTCCATCAAGACTATGTCCTAATTAACACTTCACTTGCGATCCTTCATGTTAATTTACGAATTACGAATACTAGATTGGCCAGACCTATTACTCATTTTAATTATTTCTTCCGATCAACGCAGCTGTAGTGAATCCCGGTTTAGGTTTTCTAAAATATGCCTCGGTAAACCGGTATAGACCACCGGTTTACCGGGGGCGGCTTTTCCTAATTTCTTGATCTACATTGCTCAGTACGATTAAAATAAGTAAATTATGGGGTTATTAAACATGCATATTAACTAAAACACATAAATACGAACAGATCTACCATATTGAAGACGATAAAGAAACGTTCAAAGCTTCATACCTTCAACAATGGAGATCTAGCTCGATCTACTCAAACTAGAGATGATGGAAGAAGGGAGGAAACCAAAAGCAACTCTCCAAAGCTCAAGAAAACTTTATTGCATAATAATTGTAATGTAATATATATGATTTGATAATAAACTGTGAAGACTTATGTTGTATGATAATATAATCAGCTAATGCGGCCTTATATAGATACAATGACCGACTTAAGACTCTCTAAAACCCTAACCGACTTAGACAATGCGGCAGAATAAGTCACCGGTTTACCGGGCCTAACCCTCGGGTTACCGGGCCTTCAATTCTTCTTTTTCTTCAGCAGGCTTCTTCTTGGACTTCAATCATTCAGCCCAATGCATTCCTTTTGGTGCAGATCCATTCTCCAATGTTCCAGATTTGGTACATTCTATAAAATACACAAAACGAGACAAAACAGTACCAAAACATCAGGAAAATAGTATAGATGCAGAATTACGATCCTGGAAACACTCACATAACATTTAACATATATTCTAATCAATAACGAGCCTATATATCCTCTCTTGAGCAGAATTCAGGGTGAATATAGGTATAATTATTGGTACCATTTAGAGTGTCATCACAGCACTAGTTTCAGTTTCAGTAATCCTCCCCACTGATGAACTGAGCATCGAATTTTCATCAAAAACTGTATCTCTGTTGAGAATGACTCTGTTTTCTGCTGATGACCAATTCTATAACCCTTAAATCCATCACCATACCCCACAAACACTCATTTATTGGCCCTTGGTTCCAGTTTCCCTCCACTAACATGATAGTAAACTATGCTTCTAAATACCCTTAGAACTGAGTAATCAGCAGGTTTTCCTGGCCACATTTCAACTGGTGTCTTGAAATTGATCCCTGTGTGAGGACTTCTGTTGATTAAGTAACAAGCTGTGCTTACAGCTTCTGCCCAAAATCTCCTTGACAAACCAGCATGAGAGGGCATGCATCTTGCTCACTCTAGAAGAGTTTGATTCATTCTTTCAGCTACACCATTTTGCTGAGAAGTATTCCTGACTGTATGATGTCTGGAAATACCCTCATTTCTACACAACTCATCAAACTAATTCTAGCAGAATTCCCGACATTATCTGTACGGAGCCTCTTGATCTTCTTCCCCAACTGATTTTCAACTAGAGCCTTCCATTGCATGAAGTTCTTGAATGCCTCACTTTTGTGTTTCATCATCACCACCCAAGTCTTTCTTGAATAGTCATCTATGAATGACACAAAATATCTGTGACCACCCAATGAATCCACCTTTGATGGCCCCCAACAATCAGAATGAATGTAATCAAGTGCCGACTTTGTGCTGTGTATCCCTTTTGAGAACTTGCCCCTGTGAAGCTTCCCAAAAGCACAATGCTCACAAAATTCCAGATTCTTGACATTACATCCCCCAAGAAGATCTTTCTGAGAAAGAATCTGCATCATCTTTTCACCCATGTGACCCAGTCTCATATGCCACAGTTTTGTCACCTGTGACTGATGAACTTCAGCAGATGCTATAACAGCAGACCTAGACACAACTGATCCTTGCAAAATATACAAGGTTCCCCTTTTGACTCCCTTGAGAACTGAAACTGAGTTTTTGTAGACACTCAGTTTTCCACCTTCACCCTTAAAACTGAATCCCTTACTGTCTAAAAGACTGAGAGATACCAAGTTCTTGGTCATCTGTGGAACAAGTCTAACTTCACTCAATGTACATAATTTAGCATCTTCTGTCCTCAACTGAACTGAGTCAATCCCAACTATCTTGCAGACCTTGTTGTTTGCCATAGTTATATGACCACCATCTATCTATTGATAACTTGAGAACCTCTCTCTATATGGACAAATATGATAAGATGCTCCAGAGTCCAGAATCCACACATCAGCATGATGTGCTGATTCTCCAGCTACTAGAACCATGTCCTCCTCTAAATCAAACTCAGCTACTACATCAGCTGTTCTAGAACTGATCTCCTGCTGTTTCTTTTTCTTTGGACAGTTGGACTTCCAATGTCCCTGCTCCTTACAGTAATTGCAAACATCTGTGGATTTATTTCTTCTTCTTCCCAGACTACTGCCCATGTCCTTTTCCACCACTGCTGCTGACTACCACTCCAACAGCCTGACTGTCTGCTCCAGTTGCCTTATGTCTCAGCTCCCTGGCATGTAAAGCTGACCTTACATTTTCCAATGCAACTGTATCATTCCCAACTATGAAGGACTACACAAAGTTCTCATATGAAGCTGGTAGTGATACCAAAAAAATCAGAGCTGCGTCTTCATCCTCAATCTTCACATCAATATTCCTGAGATCAAGTAATATTGTGTTCAATTGATCAAGATGATCTCTCAGCTGAGCCCCCTCGTGCATCCTTAGGCTAAACAACCTCTACTAGCAGCAACTTGTTGGTCAATGACTTAGTCATATACGGTGTTTCAAGCTTTGACCATAACTTAGCAGCGGTGTCTTCCTCAGCAACTTCCTTGATGACATCATCAGATAAGCACAACATGATGGTGGAATGTACTTTCTCCTCCAGACTGACATAATCTGCTGCACTAGCATCTCCTTTACCGGATAAAGGAGTCCACAATCCTTGTTGTTTTAACAAGGCCCGCATCTTGATTTGCCACAGACTGAAACTGTTCCTCCCTGTAAATTTATCAATCTTTACGTTAACTGTTGACATCTTTCTTGTTAAAGAACAGACATTTGATCACAAAATCCTAGCACCGGTCACCGGTCTTGGTGAAGATCAACTCTGTTCAACCTGCAAATCTCTCTGAATCTTGAACCTGACGCTCCGATACCAGTTTGTTGAAACACAGACGAGAAACTTGCACTTGAAAAAAGATAAAACAGATGCAATCTAACAGAAAAATAAGGCGGAAATTGATAAAACACAGAAACAAAGAGAACACGGTGAATTAACGTGGTTTCCGGCGTTGTGCCGACTACTCCACGGACCGAAAATGAGATATTTTACTATGCATAGAATTACAAGGTTTTCACAAGTGTGTGAATAACAATTTGAAAGACACACATTGCATTGATTACAACATTGATATTTATAGGCACAAATCCCAAACCCTAACCGCCAAAGATCTTTGTCGGAATTCTCATAAATACCTCAAATGTGGACCCCACTCCAGCTGTTATCCACCAGATGTAACTTAGCTCAAAACTAACTTTCTTGACTTGTAATCAACTACCCAGATATAGAACTCAGCAAACTCAGTTTCCAGCAAAACTCAGTTTCTACCAAAACTCGGTTTCCACCAAAATTCAGTTTCCCCCAAAACTCAGTTTTCTCAGCTTTTCCCAAAACTCAGTTTCAGCTTTCAGATTAGTTCCACCAGTTTTAGGGGCCGTTTGTTAAATCTGAAATCTGAAATCTAAAGTCTGAATGTAATAAGTAACTGAATATTTTAAGTGCTGAAACTCCTGAAAGAGTGTCTGAATCTGAAATCTGAAAATAATTAGACTCTTTGATAACTATCATTAATTTAAAATCTGAACAAGACTTTCATTAAAAATACGTACAACATGCACGATGCGTATTTCACAGTTATAATGTATTTTTTTTTAACCGAAGTTATAATGTACTTCATATTTAATAACACCTCGAGACCAAACAAATATATAAGCATATGATAAATTATATTACAAATGGACTCATACTTTATCTCCATATATATTACTGAACGCTAATTTCTTTCCAAATTCCTGAAGCTAACGTATAAGCCTTGTTAATTATAATAATACTAGTAACAAAAATGTAATAAAGAAAAGAGAAAATTAGGTATTAGTACACTTTCTGTCATATATATAAATTTTAATCCACATTCTTAATTTTTTTTTTTTTTTGATTTAAGGACAAAAAATATTGGGCTGGACCTAATTACCCTCTGTATCCACATAGTGACATAGATATGCAAACGCGCATCTGCTTCACTTTCACCGTAAAAAGCAACAACAAAGAATGGAGATCGAGAAATCGACGGCGAGAAAGGAAAACCCGAGCAAATATGGGTAGCTGCAATCGCGAATTCAACAGTGATGGCAGCGATTCAGCAATTCATTTGTATAGCGTAGCTCAATGACGATAAGCCTTCGATTTGCTGAAATTTCGATGATAAGAGAACCTTCGTATTCTCCATTTGGTTCCATTTCCATTCCATCTACTCAGATTCAGCATCATGCAGGGGAGGTATAGAACTAATTTTGAATCTACAATTAGATTCATCGCTCTTATTTTCTTGGATTCCATGTGTTTCTCATTTCTACTCCTATAATTTAATATTTGTTTTCAGCTTCTTTCAATATTCTTCAATCACACATTACATGTTAGCTGAATTGACGGAATGAGTTTTATTATTTCAGATGCTTTTTTTCTGTGTATCATGTTGATTCAACATGAATGTTGCGATTTTAGGGAAAAAGTCCTGCCATGGCAAAATCAGTGACGGACCCAGAATCTAGGCAAAATGTGATCCTAGGCATGGATAACAAAATGTGATAATCCTGGCTGTAGATCTTTGAAATCTGTGTCCTTTCTGGATTCAATCGATGTTAATGGATTAGTACCATTTTTTCTGTTTTTAATTCGATTTTTGTGTTTGTGTGACTTTCTTATCTATGCTTTTGGTAAGCTTTTAGCTGTGATCTAAAATGCGTGTTTGGTTTTTATGCCTCAAAAGGTGAACACACCCTGCTTATTTTTTTCGTCATTTTTGTTACTTGTTTTTCTATTTGTTGAATTGGTTTGAGGAGGAGAAGCATCTTTTGAGTGATATGCATCTTTAATCAATATAAATAGTTGGAAAATGCTGGTATTCCACTGTGTTTATGTTTCTCATATAACCTGTTTTTCTTTCAACCGAGAATGCAATCTGCTGTTGATACTGTGGTACTGTGATACCGTGATACTGTGATACTGTTACTGTGATACTGTGATACTGATCAATTCATTTTCAGTTCATTTTGCAGCTTGAAATCTATCCAAAAGCTGCTCTATTTCAGCTCTGAATTTCGCGTATAATCTGCTTCAATAACATCAAGTTTCAGCCGTCAAGCTGATCCAACTTGCTGCTGAATATCAGGCTTTAAAACAGCCATTAAAGCCCCGAGAATCTGGTCCAGTTCTGCTCAAACTTTCAGCTCGAACAAGCAGTTCAACAACTTCATTGATAATGGAATCTTTCATTGAGTATACAGCCTTGTTCTCTGCTATTTCCATCATCATTTTGGTTCGGAATTTGTTACTTGATAATGCTCCCATTTAGATGCATTTTTGGGGTTAGATTGCAGTGTGTTCATCTGCATTACTATGTTCTTGATTGCCTACATTTTCACTGCCTGTTTATGTCCTTTTTGTGATATCAACTTGGCATCCGAGTCCATGATTTTTGGCTAATCGTATACTATTAATGATAATGATAATGGTAATGGCGTCATTGTGTTTGTTAATAAAATGTTAATGTGATATTGTGTTAGTGTAAACGTTGTGAAAAAATTCGGCTTTCAAATACTACGTCGAAAAGGTATCAAATGAGGTTTCAAAATGACGATTAAAAAAAATATGAACTTTGGTTAAACAATTTTGATGATCGGCGTTCTAAATCAAAAGTTATAGTTGTTTATAAGAAAAATGCTCCGGTTAATGTAAATATTTTTTCGGCTTTCAAAATTTACGTCGGAAAGTTATCGTATTTGGGCTCAAATTAAAGAGCAAAAAAAAAATGAATTTTGGTGATTTTTTTTTGATAATCAGAGTTCTAAATCAAAAGTTACGATTGTTTGAGAAAAAAAAAAAAAAAAGAAGCAGGAGGCACTAGGCAGCAGATGAAAGGAAGCGTATGAATTAGAAAAGAGGAAGCGCGCGAATTAAAAAGGGTATTTTTGTCCGTCTGATTTTTTTTTATCCTTTTTGCAACTAAAAAAAAAGAATATGTCCTGTTTATTTATTTTGGGTTACGATTTGGATTTTTCCCTCCTTCCCTCTAAAGAAAAACACACGAGGGGTAAATGCAAACGTGGGTTGTGCGGAAGTTACCACTTGTTTCGGCAAAGGAATGAATTTCAGCGTTCAGCGTTAAACTTATTTTTAGTTCTGAAAATTTTACATTACAATTACGAACATCGATCTTAATTTATTAAGTGGTCCTATAAAACATTATCAAATACCTCTAATTTCAACCACCACTTAATACTTTTAGATTATTTATACTAACTATATGAAAAAAAAAAAAAAAAAAAAAAACTTTTAGAATAAGTGCTGAATTGAATTACTAAACAGGCCCTTAGAGTTCAATTCACAAAACTAACAAAAGAGAAGTAAAAAAAAAATTTTCTTTTTTTTAAGGTAGAAGGAAAGAAGTTTTGTTAGTACTTTTTTTTGACTTAATTAAATTAGTTAAAAATGTGGATGACGTTTTTTAATCTAAAATGGGAAAAAAAGAAAAAAAGAAAGTGATTGAGAAGAACAAAATGTTACTACATGTGGTTGTAGCAACATGTAGTAACGTGCGTATTTTTGTCCTTCTCAACCATTATTTTTTTTTCTTCTTATTTTTTTTATTTTGTATTTTATTTTGTCATTCTAACACGCGACACGTAATTAAATCAACCTTTGCATCGGTCTAGTTGTGCCTTATATCTATTACGACTTTGCCACTTTTGCTTCTCCAAAATGATAAAATATTATCAAACTCATCCACAATGATAAAAATATTACCTCTAATACTTGTCCTATAAGAGACGATTGGTTCGTTGTAGAAGAAGGATTTGAGTTAAATTGTTACATTTTGGAGGACTCAATTGTATCATATTTTAATGTGCGAATATATGTAACAAATGTATGACTATTTTCAAAATATAAGGCCACGACTTGTTGCCGACACGATCTTTGTATCACACCAAAAAAATTGTGTTGACGTTTACATGAAATCTTATAGATTTCTTAAAATAAATTCATTTCATAAAAAAACATATCGTTTGTACACGGCGATATACTATTTTCAAGATATAAGGTCACGATACGTCGCCTACACGATCTTTATATCATGTTTAAAAATATTTGGTTTGACGATTACATGAAATATTAAAATTCTTAAAATGAATTTTTTTTTGTAAAAAAACATATCGTTTATATAAAATATTAAATATCCTGAAAAAAAATTATTTCAGCCACAAATATTGTTAAACTGGCTATAGTGTATTGTTGATTTAATTTCTATGGAAATTCGAATTATGTATTTTACCATGGCCGTTAAAATTAGCCTAGATCTGAGAATACAAAAAAAGGGTTCAGTAGTGTTGAAAGGTGTCGATTTTGTGTCGTGGAGTGTTGACAGTGTGTTATATTTTAATTAATATTCATTTCATCAACCAACACCTGTTGGATATGGCGTTGGGGTGTATCGAAGCGTGTCGTGTCGTGTTTTTTGGTAGAACACGTGTTGCTGCAAATAATGTCGAAGATAGCTTCATTTTTCCGGTTAAAATAGATTTAAGTATTAATTGATAAAAAAATTGTTCAGTAGTGTCGAAAAATATTCATACGATGTCGGGATGTGTCGGATATTCATTTCATCAACCGACACGGGCGGGACATGCATCGTAATGTATCAGAGTTAATTAAATACAAACCGGGACAACGCTCGTGCGGAGCATAATTGTTTATTTTCCTAGTACTAATAATAAGATTGGAATTAACCAAAAAACCGCAGAACAACTTGAAATATTATTGTAATTATCAAATATTTGAATTTCAATAATACAGTACCAAAAGATATACCTGATGCCTAAAGAAAACCCATCCTCTAAATAAACTTGCAGGTTGTTTAACAATGCAAAAAGCCTCAAATTTAAGTTTATGGATATTTTGATTTTTTTCCCTCATCGATACGAAATTACTCTATTTAGAGTGTTATATGATATAACCCACATATGTTTACGGTGAGACTCAAAACTGTGACATCTTTGTTACGAGTCTGAATTAATGGGTATTTTGATTAAAATATTATAAATTGTCATTATTGGTTCGAATATATTTGCTGTGGATTGTATATATAGTCCAGTTGGATCCATAATTTTTTTTTTTAGTCTATCCCACCCGATGAACTTGATATACTCCATTAACCATCCCAAACCAAAATTCCAGCTCAGCCACGGTTACCGCTTATAAATATTAAATGTAAATTAATATTTGAATACGATTTCCGACTCTCCGTTAGATAAATCGAACCAAAGTGGTTCATTTTTTGTACATCCTACATACATTGTGGATTCAATTTTACATTTCAAACAACCAAATTTTTTTGAATTCTCGATTCAATTTCGACACAACAAAGTGTATATTTCGATAAGATTCATTTTTTTTTACCCATTTTTTTTTTTTGCAGCAGCTTTTTTTTTCTTTTTCTTTTTCTTTCTTTTCCCCTTTGGTAAAAACCGTGATTTCGGTTATCTCATTATTTATATAAACCGATTTTTCTTTTTATCGCCTCTCCGTTACATAAATCGAATCAAAGTGTATATTTCGATACGGTTCATTTTTAGTGCCTCCAACAGACATTGCGGATTCAATTTTATATTTCAATCAACCGAAAATTTTCGATTTCGGCATAACAATTGAATATACACAACAAAGTGTATATTTCGATACGGTCCATTTTTCTTTCCCCTTCGGTAAAAACCAAGGATTTTGGTTATCTCGTTATATATATACCGATTTTTTTTCCGACTCTCCGTTACATAAATCGAACCAAAGTGGTTCATTTTTTTTTGCATCCCACAGACAGTGCGGATTCAGTTTTACATTTCAATCAACCAAATTTTTTTGAATTCTCGATTCGATTTCGACACATCAAAGTGTATATTTCGATACGGTTTATTTTCTTTTTCCCTTCGGTAAAAACCGTGATATCGGTTATCTCGTTATATATAAACCGGTTTTTTTTCTGACTCTCCGTTACATAAAGCGAACAAAAGTGTATATTTCGATACAGTTCATTTTTAGTGCCTCCAACAAACGGTGAGACTTCAGTTTTACATATCAATCAACCGGAAATTTTCGATTTCTCGGTTCGATTTCGACACAACAATTGAATATACACAACAAAGTGTATATTTCGATACGGTTTAATTTTTCTTTCCTTCGGTAAAAACCAGGGATTTCGGTTATCTCGTTATATATAAACCGATTTTTTTTCCGACTCTCCGTTACATAAATCGAGCCAAAGTAGTTTATTTTTTGTGCATCCAACAGACAGTTCGGATTCAGTTTTATATTTCAATCAACCAAAAAATTTTGCTTTCTCAATTCGATTTTAACACAACAATTGAATATACACAACAAAGTGTATATTTCGCTACGTGTCATTTTTTCCCCTTCGGTAAAAATCGGGATATCGGTTATGTCGTTATATATAAACAGATTTTTTTCCCGACTCTCCGTTACATCAATCGAACAAAAGTGTATATTTCGATAAGGTTCATTTTTAGTGCATCCAGACAGTGCGGATTCAGTTTTACATTTCAATCAACCGAAAATTTTCGATTTCTCGATTCGATTTCGACACAACAATTGAATATACACAACAAAGTGTATATTTTGATACAATTCATTTTTAGTACCTCCAACAGACAGTGCGGATTCAGTTTTAAATTTCAATCCACTGAAATTTTTTGATTTCTCGATTCGATTTCGACAAAACAATTGAATATACACTACAAAGTTTATATGACGATACGGTTCATTTTTAGTACCTGCTTTGTTAGATGTAATATCGTCGGATCAATCATAGATTGACCCGATTACGCAGCGGAATGCATCAGATCTAGATCTAAACGAAAACGAAGAACATAAATTTAAGATCTAAATCTACAAGGGGGTTTAGGAGCCTACCTTTTTATGGTGCTTAACTCCAAGAACAAATGGCTCCTTGAACACGAGATTGAGCAGCCACCGTCTTCCAACGTGTGTCTCCCAGCAACACCAAGTGGATGGTGTTTCCCGCCGCCGGACCTCCTTGATATGCTACCGGAATAATCCCGAAGATTATTCCAACTCGAAACCCAAAGAAAGATGGCCGAAAATTCTAAGCCACTTTCTTGTGTATATGGCGTGATTAGTGATTGTCAAAAGGCTTGGGAGAACTCTCTTTATATAGGAGAGTAAAACTTAAGCCCCAAGGATTAAATAATTAAGAGATAATTATTATATTAATCCTTTTTCAAATAAAAGATAAATAAAATAATTATCCCAAACAAATTAGGATAAATCATATTATTATCTAATATTCCATGAATTATCATTTAACAAATAAAAGATAAATCGCATACGTCAAATAATTATCCAAGAAAACTAATTTCCTAATAATTAAATAATACAACAAAGATGCGCCACTTGCAAAACCCAAAATAAGGTTACACGCATGTTTCCATATTTGACCAATTTGGTCAAAAAGGTCAACACACCAATTTTGGTAAATTCCACGAAAAATGTCTTTTTCGTGTATTTAATTATTTAATCAACTAAACAATTAATCCACATATCAAATTAAATAGTCCAATCCAACTATTTAATTATAATTGAGGTGCAACGACGAGAAAACCTATATGCTATATTAGGAGCCACGTCGGGGACCACGGACCCATATTCAGTAGCTACAATAAATTAGATAAAATTATTCGTCATACAGAATAATTATATCCAACCTATTAATTCCGGGATTACACCACCATAAACCCGAAATTGAACTCTATCGAATATAGATAACTTACACTCAATTTATGAGTCGAAATCGTCCACTGATATAATCATTACATACGGATAAATCCTCCATAGACTGTTCACTTCGATTCGGGATATTTCCGTAAACCCTTCTCGAAACATATTATCCTTATTTAACATTAACCCCCTAGTGATCAATTAGTTCATAAACATATAATATGAACTGGGCCCATCGATCGCTTTAGGGTTAATAAATAAGGGAATCTATCTATCTACTTCCCGAGGGAAGGAATGGATTCCATATTCGTGATAACACGGACCACTCACTCATTCCGAATAGAGCCAACGAGAAGTGTTGGACCACATACTTGCGAAGTGATCCTTACTAACACATCAAACTCTACCCTAGTCTAAGCAGCGGTTGTCCGTGATCACCTCGGATTGAGATTAATCCATATATGATCATCTTGTGATTCGAAAAGACTTCTCGAATACGGAATTATATCGAGAACTCAAATCAAATCGGTCCAAATTTATATGATTATCATCATATATAAATGCCCCACTAGGTACCCTATTACCGACAGTCCGGATAAGATTGTCACACCGTAAAGTGTTCTGGGCGCATTATTAGCAAATTAATCTAGAGACCCGTACTCCGATTAATAAACGCTACGGACTAAGTTAATTTTAAGTACATCTCACTAACTCAATCCTCTTGTGTATAGCAATACACTGAGTTATGTGATTACATAAACGAGGTACTTAGGGTTTCCAGTAGTGTCTTAATTATAAGCATACATGCATATAATAAGATGAATTACTAATTCCGTCCTAAAACAATTATATAATTGTCTTTCGGGCACTACACCTTACAATCTCCCACTTGCACGAAAGGCAAGTGGATTAATTGTTTTAGAGCACACCCTTTATATCTATATCTACAACATTCTCCCACTTGCTCAAAACAAGTGAGACGTATCCCTCTAATCTGTACCCTCCAAGCGCATCTTAGTAATTCATCCTTCCAAGCACGACCGGAGTGTGCCGCCGCGGGGGTAGGTCGGTGACCCGGCGTGTACTCAGAATCCGAATACCATGTGACTTGGTACACTGATCAGGTAGGATATCGGCTTGAGTCAATCTTCGGGATCGAAACGTCGCCTTTCCATCTAATCCGGTGGTACGATTTTAATATGCCTTTGATTCAACACCGTGGACCAAATCGACTTAACGATCATCCTCAATCTGACCTAAAGCCAGAATCAGTGTTATCACTTATATTCTAGTTTGCACCTGAATATACTAGCATATTATTCCTCATTCTCCCGAAGATACTTGAGGATTCACTAAACATCCCATTTCGTATTCATCCGCTGGTTTAGATAATCATTCCTGAGAGGTAGGGTAGACTATATCATTGAATGCTGCATAAATGCAAGAATATCTTAACCAGGTGAATGGATAGGATTGCCAATGATCGATTCTCGTGGATTTGAGCGAATCAAATCCTTTAGAATGAATCCTGATGGCATGTTAGACTCTGACTTCAGATAACACACCCATGTTGTTTCCAACTGTTTCAGTGTTACCATTCACAAACACTAGTCTACATACTACTTTACTAATATTGATACCCAAGTCTACGAAAGACTTGTCAACATTCGGTCAAGTCCACATATTAATATATATGACTTTGAAATGACCTAGAGGTTTGCTTTAATCCCCAAAGGATATAAGCTATGGCAGGCATCCTGCCAAAGGTTCTTTCTGAATAAATTAAGATACCGTTAGTCTCGCAAAAAAGGTCTTAGGGAATCACCCCTAATTTCTTCTTTGTAACGAATCAGTTATTTGTTCTAAGCTAAAACCCTTCTGTTACGAATGAATTCAGATTCCGTTGTTCGGCAAGGAAGTCTCGGGGAATCACCCCTATTTCCCGCTTTCGACGAAATCAAGCAAGACGAGTCGTAAGAGAGATCACGGTCCGGTTAACTCTCTACCTATTAGGGAATCACCCCTAAATTACTCAGCTTTACTGTGAAAGTTAAACTTTCCTATTCATTCTACTATTCTTCATGTAGTTCCAATTACTCCCACTGGACCTGAGATGCTCAGGTGGTTCTACAAGAGTTTCAACGAACCGGAGTATCAATCTCCATTCACGGGGTTATGGCTTTTAAACCAACCTCTATGATCGGGATCCTACACAGCCCACAAAGGACTATAGGTCATCAATCTGCCCTATAGACCGTAAGGTCCTGCAATGGGTAATGGACAAACCATACTCCCACTGCGTTCGGGGTGGAGTGATATACTGATCTAGTTTAGTAGTTTTTATTAGTGTTATCACCAATTGCCAGTGTTGGATGTGGACTGAACAAATCAGTTAGTAACATCTTGAGTACAAATACTTCAAGATCTAAGGTTGTTATTTATAGACTCTATCAGACCGGGTTTGACAGTATTACCGTCATTTTCTGAATTTACGAGTTTTTATAACCTACCTTTACTCAATGAATTAAGATCTTTCATGACCTGAACGTGTACGCAAAATTTCCAGTCCTACCTTCAAGCACTAAATGCTAAATGTCTATATTTACGGAAGTGGGGTGAACCGAATTCACTCCGTATCCACAAATGCGTAGGCATCTTTTAGGTAGACTTGTCGGTTTTTTATTACAACCGTTATTTTGCAACCAATATCTTAAATGAGTTCGAAGGCGTATCGTAGCACATCAATAACTATATAAGGCAAATTTATGGTGTATCCCTTAGTGAAAACATTTCACCGGGAGGGAGGCCGAGCATCGATCCCGAAGACTACGCAACAACCTATTTCGAGTATGGAATACTCTATCTGCAGTGAAATCGAGATTTCCTCCTAATATTTTGGATAAACTTTCCGGAGTTTCGAGTAGTTGTCGACTAAGATGTCACTACTCAGAGGCTCCCACTAGCTTGTATCTTTCATAAGACCCCGAAGGTCAATATGAGCAAGCTATGTAACTTCTTTAAATCTATTACTCTTTCCCGATTGAAAGGAAACTTAGGCTTTGTTCCTTTGAGACAGGGTTCCTTTGACTGGAAGATAGGAATCACCCTAAGCCAGTCTGCAGATCTTGTCTTTGGGGAATATGCACTAATTAATAGTATATAAAGAAGTGTTTATCTAAATACGGAAACCATTTGCGTTTATATTGTTTTAGATGTGTTACATATACCTATTCAAATTTCTTAGTGGTTCGACTTTATCAAACAAAAGTCCGAGTCTTAGGTTCGTGCTACGAATGTTATATTTATCGTCAATAAGACAAACAAATTATCCTATTGAAAATGAATACGTTCGTTCCAACGAATCCGAAAACAGAAAATGAATTTTCTGTGATACTCAAGAATTGAATCCGAGATTCATTTCCTTATATCACTCCCACTAGTCTATCTGAGAATAACTGCCCGTTGTCTATTTTTATTTATCGTTTAATGCAAAGCTACCTAGTTCTTTCAAAGAACTTAGCTTTCGAGAAAATTGCTAAGGATGCATTGGTCAGTGATCCAAAATCACTTTCCTTATCCTCTAATTTCCAATTCATTAATTTTTCGGTTTAGCCTTAAAACTACTTAGTTTGGATGACTGACACGTATAAACATTCTTTCCCATTCTCGACTTTCCTTAAATGAAAACAGTCTTGAACTAGCAGTTCGTTCGAGTAGACTCTATTCTTGAACTGTGGGATGTTCAGTGTTACTTGCTTGGACTATCGATTTTTCTAATCGACAAATCATAAGACAAAAGCTCCCATTAGTTTATCGGTTCCAAATACCGTCTAACCAGCAATACTTTGTATTTATGATTTTTTCAAAGATTAGAACATCACCTAGAACTAAGCTCCCACTAGTTTATCAGTTCCAAATACTGTCTAACTAGCAATGCTGTGTTCATGATGTTTCAAAGATTATAAAATCTCCGTAACTAAGCTCCCACTAGTTTATCGGTTCCAAATCTTGTCTAACTAGTAACGCTTTATTCTTGTTTTTCCAATGAATGGAGAAACTCTTGTGCATTCCATTACACATTTCTAATGATTCAGAAAAACAACAAATCATAAGAGTAAGGCTCCCACTAGTTTATCGGTTCCAAATACCGTCTAACTAGCAACGCCTTATGTATATGATTTTCCAATTTTTTCAATTTAGAAATTTGTTGTGTAATTACACTTTTAAAATTCACTAAATGAATTTTATCTGATAGTCCTATGTCATCTTTTGTAAACTAAGTATGGTCGTCTCTCGTTCAACACAAGTGACACCCGTGACATACTTATACTATGTCACTTAAGTTTTTAAAGGCTTAATAGAAGAAAACTTTTCCGAAAAAATTAACTGCATTCTGTTGATAATTACAACGTACTTGTTACTTCCACATTTTTTTTTTGATGAAGTCCTATTTCTAACAGTTCAGTAGTCTAGAGATTAAAGTTGTAAAAAAAATATGACAGAAAGTTAAATTCAAAATTAAATTTTCACTACTAGATTTTTATTTTAGGAATAATAAACTATAAAGTCTATCCTACCATTCCAAGGATTTAACCTCGTATAGTACTGTCCGAGAGGGTCGATATCAGTATTATGACGGTTAAACTGAGACAATGTCTCTCAATGATTAAGCTTCGAGAATCGAACATCTCACGGGAATCAGACATCCCGGACATTTAATCATTGATTACCTTCCTTTTTCTAGCCTAGATATTTCGAAAATATCCACAAAGAGTGTGACCTACTATATCAGATCTCAGAGTACGCCCCGAGTATGCCTACGAGGGCGGTGTCGCTGACCCGGCGAGTACCCGATATCCTATCCTTTCGGAGACCAAGCCTTGAATTTTGATAGCGGTGAACACCATCCGAAGGGGGCCGAAATCAAAGCGGCACGAGGTGTCACCATTCTCTCACGTGCTTGCATCTATAGTAGAGGCCGTGGGGTTGGGCGTCGCCTTCCCCGCTCCCACTCAATATTTTGAAAAAGTGGTGGGTTTACTAATTACGGTTTTGGCCTTGACGGTAAGAAACAATAAATCAAAGTACTCCGAATAGGGTCGGTTATGTAGGCAAGCCTACGCCGTCTTATTCGTTGGAACATATGTGACGGTTCGGGCCAATCCGGCGGGAGAAGCCCCGTTTAGCCCGAAGGCTTATCGGCTATGCTAAGTCCTATCGAACTGGCATAACGTACATCACACGTGGAGGGGAGTCGATTGAGCCGAAGCTCGGTTGAACTCGCCCAACCATGGTTAGACCATTTCCGAACCCATGTACTAAGATTCTCCGATTTCTAAGTTGTCACCCAAAGCGTAATCTCGTTTTTGTTTAAGGTGGGTTCACTGAGAGGCCATCACCGAAAAAGCTCAACGATTTATCCAAGTGGGATTCACCGAGAATCAATCACTAAAATCGTAAACGATTGACAAAAACCCGGTTTCTCGGTTTTTATAATTAGCTACTTATTATTTAACTACCACATATTAAATTAATAAATATTAATACTAATTATTCGAGTTATACATGCCTAATTTATTCGAAATAAACTAGCTACATGTATGCATTGGAGTGGAATCATGAAGATGAAAGTCATGGCAATTTTCCGGTTTTAAGCACGTAATCTTGATCAAACACAAAATTATACCGAAAAGTAAACACCGAGATGGACCGTTGGTACCCCCGACTAACTATTTTCTAAGGAAAAGTAAAACTTATACTATGTCTTCGAGTCTTGATCTTCGAATCTTGAACTCGAACCGCCGGATCACGAACACCCGAGAAGAGGAGGCCGTAATATACCAATATATTTAAGATATATCTATATTATTTAAATTGTTTTTATAAAAAAATAACTTTTTTTTTTAATTTTATTTTTATAAACAGGTCACGGCAGGAAAAACAATTTTTTTTTTTTTTTTTTTTTTTTTAATACTTAAAAGCCATAAGGCCGAAAAGAAAAAAAAAATAAATAAAACCTAACCTAGCATGCAATTGCCGCATGCAAACAAATATTACAATAAAAAAAAAAACATGCTGCCGCATTACACCAAAAAAAAACCGCCGAGACCAAATAAATAAAAAAAAAAACAATTTCGGCCTTCTCCCGTTTTACCTTATTGATGATCTTCAACTTTTCTTCAAGATCTTCATCTTTTCGAGCCCGGAACAACAAAATTACAATAAAAGATGATACTTTTACATGGAATTTCGAAATTGACATTAAAAAAAAATACATTCCTATCTTTCAATCGTTCTAAACAAAGGAGCTACAAAATAGATCTACGGGTAAACAATACCAACCCCAATCCATCTCTTCAACCACAACATTCACAAGCATACAACATGAATAAATTTCGAATTTAACCAAAAAAAAAACACCTAAAACATGCTTTTCCACTCCTAGATCTAAAACTCATATTCTTTGATCGTTAGATCAAAGGCTCCGATACCACTTGTTAGATGTAATATCGTCGGATCAATCATAGATTGACCCGATTACGCAGCGGAATGCATCAGATCTAGATCTAAACGAAAACGAAGAACATAAATTTAAGATCTAAATCTACAAGGGGGTTTAGGAGCCTACCTTTTTATGGTGCTTAACTCCAAGAACAAATGGCTCCTTGAACACGAGATTGAGCGACCACCGTCTTCCAACGTGTGTCTCCCAAAGAACCAAGTGGATGGTGTTTCCCGCCGCCGGACCTCCTTGATATGCTACCGGAATAATCCCGAAGATTATTCCAACTCGAAACCCAAAGAAAGATGGCCGAAAATTCTAAGCCACTTTCTTGTGTATATGGCGTGATTAGTGATTGTCAAAAGGCTTGGGAGAACTCTCTTTATATAGGAGAGTAAAACTTAAGCCCCAAGGATTAAATAATTAAGAGATAATTATTATATTAATCCTTTTTCAAATAAAAGATAAATAAAATAATTATCCCAAACAAATTAGGATAAATCATATTATTATCTAATATTCCATGAATTATCATTTAACAAATAAAAGATAAATCACATGTCAAATAATTATCCAAGAAAACTAATTTCCTAATAATTAAATAATACAACAAAGATGCGCCACTTGCAAAACCCAAAATAAGGTTACACGCATGTTTCCATATTTGACCAATTTGGTCAAAAAGGTCAACACACCACTTTGGTAAATTCACGAAAAAATGTTTTTCCGTGTATTTAATTATTTAGTTCAACTAAACAATTAATCCACATATCAAATTAAATAGTCCAATCCAACTATTTAATTATAATTGAGGTGCAACGACGAGAAAACCTATATCTATATTAGGAGCGCGTCGGGGACCATGGACCCGTATTCGGTAGGCTACAATAAATTAGATAAAATTATTCGTCATACGAATAATTATATCCAACCTATTAATTCCGGGATTACACCACCATAAACCCGAAATTGAACTCTATCGAATATAGATAACTTACACTCAATTTATGAGTCGAAATCGTCCAACGATATAATCATTACATACGGATAAATCCTCCATAGACTGTTCACTTCAATTCGGGATATTTCCGTAAACCCTTCTCGAAACATATTATCCTTATTTAACATTAACCCCCTAGTGATCAATTAGTTCATAAACATATAATATGAACTGGGCCCATCGATCAGTTTCTAGGGTTAACAAATAAGGGAACTGTCTATCTACTTCCCGAGGGAAGGAATTGATTCCATATCTGTGATAACACAGACCACTCACTCATTCCGAATAGAGCCAACGAGAAGTGTTGGACCACATACTGCGAAGTGATCCTTACTAACACATCAAACTCTACCCTAGTCTAAGCAGTTGTCTGTGATCACCTCAGGATTGAGATTAATCCATATATGATCATCTTGTGATTCGAAAAGACTTCTCGAATACGGAATTATATCGAGAACTCAAATCAAATCGGTCGTACCACATATGATTATCATCATATATAAATGCCCCACTAGGTACCCTATTACCGACGGTCGGATAAGATTGTCACACCGTAAAGTGTTACGGGCGCATTATTAGCAAATTAATCTAGAGACCCGTACTCCGATTAATAAACGCTACGGACTAAGTTAATTTTAAGTACATCTCACTAACTCAATCCTCTTGTGTATAGCAATACACCGAGTTATGTGATTACATAAACGAGTACTTAGGGTTTTCAGTAGTGTCTTAATTATAAGCATACATGCATATAATAAGATGAATTACTAATTCCGTCCTAAAACAATTATATAATTGTCTTTCGGGCACTACACCTTACACCTGCAACAGACAGTGCGAATTCATTTTTAAATTTCAATCAACCGAAAATTTTCGATTTCGACAGAAGAATTGAATAAAACCGTTTTTTTTTATCAAATATTTTTTTAAATATTTTTTTTAAAACATCATTTATTCGGTTTTCCCTTCGATAATAACCGAATTTCGGTAAGCGTTATATATAAACCAAAATTTTTAATTCGACTCTACATTACGTAAATCGAACCAAAGTATATATTTCGATACGGTTTATTTTTAGTGTCTCCAATAGACAGTGCGGATTCAATTTTAAATTTCAATGAACCGGAAATTTTCGATTTCTCGCTTCGATCTCGACACAACAATTGAATATACACAACAAAGTGTATATTTCGATACGGTTCATTTTTATTACCTCCAACAGACATTGCGGATTCAGTTTTAGATTTCAATCAACCGAAAATTTTCGATTTTGATTCGATTTCGATACAACAATTGAAAAAAACCTTTATTTTTTTTATTTATCAAATGTGTAAATTCTCGATTCATTTTTTCCCCTTTTCTTACAGCTGTTTCTTTTTCCCCATCGGTAAAAACCGGACTTTCGGTAGCTTGCAGAGAATGTGATATGTTTCGGTTGCTCTATTTGTCTTATGCCTTGAATTATTACGGTTTAAGTTTACGCGATTTATTTCACGCGTTGGATATATTTCTTTGATATTATCGTTGGTAACGATTTATGTTAGGCGTCGTGCGTAGTCCGCCGTGCCTTGCACGGCTGACGTTCACTAGTTGATCATATTAAAAAAAAGTCAAGATATCTACTACTACTAATCAAGTCAAATAGTCGGCCAAAGTTTATCAAAATTTCCTAAACTCTATACGTCACAGGTGACGAACACCACCACTGCACTTCCTCTTAATATATAAAAGAGGGATAAGTATATATACCAAAAATATAAACAGAGAGAGATAAGTGTACTGGTTTAACACGTGTCTTCTTATCTAGCTAAAAAAGATGAGCTAATTGATAACGTCGTGTTTTTTTTTTTTTTTTTTTTTTCCACTTGGATGAAAACCTCTTTTTTTTTTTTTTTTTTTAAACTACGGGGAGGGGGATCGAAACCGAGTTATCTCACTCGAGAGCCGGGTAGACCCTAAGCAACCGTTGTAGAGTACGGGACCTTGCCCAGATAACGTCATAACGTAGTGTATTTCCAACATTTGTTTAAAAGTTTGTTAAGAGGGCGAATATCTAGTATAAAGAATTGTTTAGAGCTTTCACATCGGATTCTTTAAACGAATGATATATTTTATGGAAAATTAGAGATAAGGACACACCGATTTTCGGGATTCACTGTTTGTCCTTCTCGCTATAAAAATTATGCAATTGTCCTTCTCCCTATAAAAAATATGTAGCTGTCCTGTTACTTAAAAATATTTCAGATTGTGTCCTTATCCCTAATTTTCCATATATTTTATAGTTTTAAATATATGTTATTTCAATTTTATAAATCTTTATTCAAGATCATATTCATCAGATTTTCTATTTTACGAAATATGATTTATATATAAAAGAAAATTTACAGAATCCAGATAAATGCAAGATATAAAGAAAAAAATTCAGAATCCGAAGTTTGCAAAAAAAAAAAGGGTATCTACTGTAATTAGGGGTGCACATCGTCCGGTTTTCCGGTTTTCAACCACTTTTAAAACCAAACCATTTTTTACGGTTTCAATTACAAACCAAAACCGAATCATAGCTAGATAAAACCATTTTATCCGGTCCGGTTTGGATCGACTTGGTTACGATTTTTTCCGGTTTTTAATCTTTTTTTTACAAATAATTCACTGAAAGGCATTATCACGGTTCAACGAATTCATGTCATTATTAATAGATAATCATACAAGATTCTCATTCTCCATCTACCATACACCATAACTCGAATGTCACTGGGTCCTCTCTCTCTATATATGTGTATGTGTGCGCACAACATTATATTATCATATTTTCCAATTAATATGATCTTATAAATCATGTAATTGTTTCATTTCATCTTACATAGGTCTTATTAGGATGTGCATCAAAGTACTTGTGTGAGCTAGTTGATTGAAGTATTAATAGATCATGAACTAAGATATTAGTTATTTACATTTAATAATAATTGAGGGGGCCGACAAAAAGTCGGCTCACTGTCGTGATCAGTTCTCACAATTAATATACTGACGAAAAGTCGGTTTTACTGTAGTGCACATGTAGAGTAGTACACGAGTGAATTGGTGTGGTGCGAATAAGACCTCTTAATTAATAATGTCGATATTCACACACACACACACACACACACACACACATATATATATATATATATATATATATATATATATATATATATATATATATATATATATATATATATATATATATATATCCCGTTCCGGTTTGGTCCGGTTTTTATCCTAGAAAACCAAAACCAATTTTTTTTTTCACGGTTTGGTTTTTTACAATACAAAAAGAAACAAAAAAATTATGGTTTACGCATTTTCGGTTTGGACCGATTTGGTTAGGCCGGTTGGTTTGGTTTCCGGTTTTTTTGTTCACCCCTCACTGCAATGTTATTTTTCTATTACAATCTCTAAAAATAGAGGTTTTAATTGATTTACGGTATCTACCGCAAGTGCTCTAATAAGGAGTTTGGTTTACGTATAATCAAAACATCATATATGTTTTGATTTTAATTTTTTTGTTTATAACATTTTTAATTTCATATGTCGTGTTTTTTCAGATGTAAATAAGACTCATTACACACTTTGATAAGAGAAATTTTTTTATATAACGAATATCGTAAAGTTGTATCAAGTCTCATGAATTATATCATTTCATTTTTATTAATTTTCACATGATACACACATGCTATGTAAAAATAAACAATGATCGGTATGATGCATGTTATTTGGTACGAGAAGAGTTATTATGCATAATTTTCTAGGGTATACCAAATGGATGATCGTAATACATCCAATTTACCCTACTACACCCCACTAGTACATCCCTACACACCCCCACTACATGTGAGAGAGTTGAGAGTTGAGAATTGATAAATGCCATAACCACAACCAAGTTGGCACAATCTACATTTATGTTATTTATTATTGTATATGATATATTGATCGTATATGTTCCACAATGATCAATGATGTTAAATTAGATTTTGTCATTGGTTGTGAGCGTAGCATTGCCACGATAATTGATCACAACACTATATATAGTTGGTATAACACTTAAATACCCGATGCATCATATTTACACTCATTTAATATAATATTCATATAACTGTCGTATAAAAATTGTACCACATGTGATATGCATCATATCGAGGGAGCATCTTTTCACACTTGAATCACTATTTTGAACCAACAAAAATCAAAATGTGGTCGATTATAACTTAAGTGTTTTCTAGACTCAATACCGGTCAAAAAATCTATTTTATACATTCTGACCCAAATCCGGGCAAATAAATTCAACATTCTGACTAAAAATTTGGTCAGAGTAAATATGCATGAAAACTTGACAAAAAAAAAATTGAAAAAAAAAATGTATCTTAAGATATTCTACTGTGTGAAAAAACATTCACCATATTAATCGATTTTTCCTCTCTTCAACATAATAGATAGATGGGCTAGAAAGATTGTATAATATGATATGCATCATACTCATCAATTTTTACTCTGTTTCATAGAATAGGTATGTATTACAAAAAAAGTATTAAAAATTAAAGGATATGGCGATGCCGTGGCGGACCATAATTTTTTTCCGGTAGAGGTACCAAAAATAATTCAAAGATCAAATGAAGACTTTAATAATTTTTTTTTAAAATTTTATTTTAGCAACAAAACTAAAAAAAAACATTAACACACCAAAAAAATTAAATTAAGATCCCAAAAAATGATGAGACTTTAATAATTTTTTTTTATCAATCGAAATTTTATTTTACGAACCGAATGACTACATTGTTTTTATTTTTCAAGAATAAAAACATTAACACACCATACTCCACTTGAGTCCGCCAATGTAGTAATGTATATCGATTGATGGAACATTGCTATAATAGTTAATTCGTTGTATCCTAAAATCTTTTCGTTAATAAATCGTTAAAAGTACAATTTTACCACCAAAACCAAAAAAAAAAATAAATAAAAAAATAAATAAAAGGAGAAAAAATGAAAAATAGAAATACACGTTACCAATGAGCTCATTCTACTAGTAAAAAAGACACGTGGCGTGGTATACCATTAAACTTTCCCCGCATATTCTGCTTTAAAAAGTCTTCACTCTTCACCTATAAATCTAACACCTATTTTGCTCATTAAAGTAATAATCTCCAGAAGTTATTCACAAGGAAAAATAAAATAAAATAAAATCCGAGAATCTGAAGCAAGAGAAATGGCAGGAGTTGTAAAGCGAATCAAGCTCGGCTCACAAGGATTTGAGGTTTCGGCTCAAGGGCTTGGTTGCATGGGGATGTCATTCGGGTTCGGGCCACCAAAGCCCGAAGAAGACATGATCAAACTCATTCACCATGCTATTAACAGTGGGATCACTCATCTTGATACTGCTGATTGCTATGGTCCTCATACTAATGAAATTCTTATTGGGAAGGTATGTTTTGTATCTTCAAACATTTACAAATTTGTTTTATTTAATTCTATTTTTGGGGTGATATGAGTTTTTGCCCAATTAGGACATTATTATTATTATTATTATTTTTTTGTTTTAGTTTTTTTTTTGTTTGTTTGTTTAGAATTTGGAGATCTGATCTGATGAAAAATTGATAGACTAAATTACTGGTGATCTATTTTGTCCAAAATAAATTATTAAATAATAAATAAAGATTCCTTTTGGGATGTGTCAAAAGTAACACCATAGAGCTTAAGGTATGGTGCCTTTACTTAGCCATAATCAATTCATTTAAATAATCAATTTTATTATGTCTACTTTATATCTTTGAACTTAGTTACGTCTGATACTTGGCTCTAACGATTCAAAATTCAGCATAGTCGTGCTATTTGAGTCGTAATATATCCTGTAACCATATGCCGTAACCATATCCACAAGCTCATGAGCTGTTTTTCGAGCCGAGTTGAGTTAAATATTTGTTGTGTGGAACTTGAGCTCGCTCATTTCATGAACTTGTTCGAGGGTATGTTTACTAGACGAACAAAGGATTATTACCGGGCTCGTCTTGTTTAAAAGACAAACAATTCGAACTTGTGTTCGAGTTCACCTCTTTTAAGGCATAAAAATTCAAGTGCAAATGAATGAATAATAAAAAATTATATAATAATATTTTAGAGAAATTGTAGAAGTCAAATCAATAAAATGCATGCACAATCCATCGTATAGAAAACGAACCTACAATCTAGTCTGAACTCAGTACGTTAAGCTAAAGAAACAAACAACCACGAACACTAATGAAGAAGAGTATACGAACTTACAAACGACCACAAACACTAGTAAATTAGTAATGAAGCGAATACGGATTTATTTGCAAATGACTCTGTTCGCTTGTCAACTCTGATTATTTCCTTAAATAATGTTTCCTTCACTTTTTCTTCTGAGCAGGCCTTGAAAGGTATCGAGAGAGAGAAAGTTCAAATAGCAACGAAATTCGCAGTGATTCACACAGATTGGAAACAACAAATATGCGGCGATCCAAACTATGCAAGAGAATCATGTTTGGGTAGTTTGAAGAGACTCGACACAGATTACATTGATCTTTACTATGTTCATCGCATTGATCAAACAATACCTATCGAAATCACGGTTTGTATTAAACTATGTCAATTCCTTAATGCATAGCATAGCTATATTTTATTGTTTTTCATCAATTATTTTTAAATATATATAGATTGGAGCTTTGAAAAAGCTGGTTGAAGAGGGGAAAATAAAGTACATCGGCCTGTCTGAGGCGTCGCCCGACACGATCAGAAGGGCTCATGCTGTTCATCCTATTACGGCTGTGCAGCTCGAATGGTCTCTTTGGACTAGAGAATCTGAGGAAGAAGTTATTCCTACTTGCAGGTTAGTAATTACACTCATTTTTACATAATCTGTATTAGATTCTTATATATATATAAAAGTGTAAACGAAACGAGCTGAATCGAGTATAAAATGCTTGAGTTAATGTTTGTTTAGTAAACAAAACTAAATATATATTGTGTTTGAGCTACGTTTGTTAATCTGTTGTTTGAGTTCGAGACTAGCTCACCCTTTGAAATGGTGTATACGTAAGATCCTTCAGTCGTACGCGCCCTTCGGTGCTTCCTTTTATGGATTTCTTGATCATTAATAGTCCTAAAATGTTATTGTACCTAAAAGTTTTCTCTTTTTAATTTTTTAGGGAGCTTGGAATTGGAATTGTTCCTTTCAGTCCTTTGGGCAAAGGGTTCTTCTCATCTGGTCCTAAAATGGTGGACACTTTGACCAGCGATGACTTCCGAAAGGTCACTTTTCTCTGCCTAACTTAGACGCTTAGTATTATTTAATTCTTCAATATGGTTTGGACCCCTCCCGAAGTGAAATTTTTCTATGGTGTATCTGTATGATACATATACATTTAAAAGCGCTAGAACTAATATGTGTAAAACGTTATTTTACACATAGCACAGTAAAAAACGGTTCCCTTCTCGAGATCCCCATATATGTATATATATGGTAATTTTTCCGTGGTGTCTATTGTGTGCGGAGACATGATTTACACCGTAAGAGTGTGTTTAAGTTTTTTTATTTATTTTAATTTTTAATGATTTACCCCACACCATAAAGCACGTGTGTTTTACCGTGCAAATCATGTCTCCACACCGAACGGAGATATGAGAATATCTCCAGCACTTGAGAAAATATCTCCGTACGTGAGAAAATACATTTCACGGGACGGATCAACATACAAAGATCACTGAAGAAGATCAGGACTCCATTGTATGGCATAACCGTAAAGTCCCGCATCTGTAAAGGAGTAGCTAGCCTGCTTACCCTCATTATAAGTGTGAGATATAAATGTTTTGTCAATTCGGGTTAGCCCTTTTATATTAAGTGATGACGATGGTCTAAGCAATTGACCGGATCATTTATGACTCATTTAGCGCTATCAGACCCCGGAGTCTGGGGTGTTACTTAAACGATAAACGGGTAGTATCACGGAAACCATGGTTTACATCAACTACTTATTCACACTATGTTTCAATCATTGCAGACAGTGCCAAAGTTCCAGGGCGAGAATCTTGCCCACAACGCAAAACTATTCGAACGGGTCAGTGAAATTGCTGCTAAAAAAGGCTGCACAACATCTCAACTAGCTTTAGCCTGGGTTCATCATCAAGGTGACGACGTCTGTCCCATTCCTGGAACCACGAAGATCGAAAACCTGAATAGCAACATCAAGGCTTTGTCGTTGAAGTTGACGCCCGAGGAGAAGGCCGAGCTCGAAACTATTGCTTCTGCAGATGCAGTGAAAGGCGATAGATATGCCCACTTGGGAGCTACTTGGAGATTTGCAAATACTCCACCTTTGTCTTCTTGGAAAGGAACCCAGTAATATGGTTTGATGCTCTGTTTTTTTAGACATGAATGTTTGTAGTATTTGTATTTGTATACATATGATTCTGCCTACAGAACAAGAATGTGTTGTTTGAATCCAGTATTAATTAAAGTACCCATAAAATATGCAGCAGAAATAAATCAAGAACATTTTTATATCCATTGTTATTCAGATTTATACTTTGTATAATCATATATTTTTATCTCTCTTTATCCATTGACATAGCCTTTGAGTGCTACCGTTAAAACCTTCAAAACCCATGACTGTAAACTGTGTGGTTCGAATCAACTCTCTTCTTTATTCTGTATGGAGTCCTCAAGCCAAAAATTCAGATGACTTTCACACGTTAAGAAAACCAAATCAATGGCTAGAAAAAATAAATCAATCAATTATTATGGTAATCGTTAATTAGTAGGAGAAGAAAATCAAATCAATAACTATAAAAAATAAACCAATCAATCATTATGGTGATCGTTAATTAGTAGGAGAACATAGTAGCGTCATACCGACCATATAAATATTTGATTATATTAGATAATTTTTTACATATGATATGACCAAAGGAACTGTACTCATTACGATGGCTTGAATTCGTTTCAACGGCATATAAAGAAAGATACAAAAGCTTGTTCTTTTATAGGGACAAGTCTAGAAAACTGTTAACTAATCTACTAAATAGCTAATGTAACTTTTGTTTCGTAAGAGCATACCGATGGTAAACCTGTTAAAAAGTTTATAATATGTCAAATCATCGATTTCTAAATATTTTATCTATAATTTTTTTTCTAGAATCATAAACCATTTAACACACTTTATAGCATGGAACTACTATACATTAAAGAACAAAATCCACAACACAAAATTTATTTCTACTGCACATAAATAAAAAATAAAAGAAGACAAATTTGTCAGAAGATGAACCGCTCCATATTCTTCAACCTTTTGCAATAAACTTCGATGATGTGGCTTGCTCCAATGGGAAAAAAGCTTTTGTAAAAGCTTTAGAAAAAATGATAAACTTCCCATTGGAGGTACTCTAAGAATAGATTTGAATAAAATGAAATAATGAGAACTCAATGAATAGAATGGAGGGAACACATTCAACTATTGCGTTTAAATGTGAAAGAATGGAATGAAATAAATATCAGAACAAAAGTGACACATCGAGTGATGTGTATGGCGGGATGATGGTAAGGTAAGGTACAATGAGGAAGGGTGTGTAAGGTAGGGTGGGATGGAGTGGGGTAGAACTACCCCTCCACCCACCTTTTCTTACCACCGGCCCCACCTTATCCACCCACAATTCCCCACCTACCATCCAACCTACCGTCACTGCACTGCATCATGCCTTTCTACCCACCCCTACCCAACCTTATTGTACCTCCCTAACCTACCCTACTTTATACTTATAAAACCCTAGCCTACCTCATCTTACATTACCTTACCCTGACATCATAACATATCCTACCCCATCCACCTTACTATACCCAACCTTACCTCACCACCCACTCTAGTCAACCGCATCCTACCCCACCTCACCTACAAACCCAACTTACCCTACCGTGTCACCCCCACCACACCCTTCCTCATCAGCCCCTACCTTCCCGACATGCTGCATAATCCAGCCCAACGCCTTGGCAACCATGAGCCAATCAGGCTACCATGACTCCTCCCAATACTCAATGCATGGCTTATAGATAGTGGGACATCTTATCATGTATTTGAATAATTTTTCTTTGTTTCAGCCTTATGATGGACAAGATGACAAGATTGTAGTTAATGGCAGCTTCTGTTGAAACACAGACGAGAAACTTGTACTTGAAGAAAGATAAAACAAATGCAATCTAACAGAAAAATAAGGCGGAAATTGATAAAACACAGAAACAAAGAGAACACGGTGATTTAACGTGGTATCCGGCGTTGTGCCGACTAATCCACGAGCAGAAAATGAGATATTTTATTAGGCACATAATTACAAGGTTCTCACAAGTGTGTGAATAACACTTTTAAAGACACACTTTGCATTGACAACTTCGGTTTTTATAGGCACAAATCCCAAACCCTAACCGCCAAAGATCTTTGTCGGAATTGTCATAAATACCCCAGATGTGGACCCCAGCTCCAGCTGTTATCCACCATACGAAACTCAGCTCAAAACTGACTTTCCCAGAAAACTCATTTTTCTTGAAAACTCACTTTTCAAAAAACTCACTTGTAATCAGCAAACTCAGATGTAGAACTCAGCAAACTCAGTTTCCACCAAAACTCAGTTTCCACAAAACTCAGTTTTCTCCAAAGCTCAATTTTCTCAGCTTTTCCCAAAACTCATTTTCACTTTACAAAACTCGGTTTCAGGTTTTAGATTAGTTCTACAAGTTTTAGAGATCAAGTCACAAAACTAACAAATCTCCACCTTGACTTGAACTCTCATTCAACGTCACCAGATTGCATAATTCAGATGTACTTGTACCAGATGCATTTGTCAATGCCAGGATGTACTTGTACCAGACTTCTCCACAGAATCCACTCAGCTGACATGCCCTCAACTGAGTTTTCAGAAAACTGATTATAAGCTGTGAATGCTAAGCAAGTCCAGACACAACTGAAACTTGCTTTGTTGAACTGGTTTAGTAAGCATATCAGCAGGATTTTCCTTGGTGCTGATCTTCTTCACTACAACCCTCTTCTCATTTCTCAGAAAATGATATCTCACATCAATATGCTTGGTTCTCTCATGATGAACCTGATTCTTAGCTAGACAAATTGCACTCAGACTGCCACAATAAATCTCAGCTTGATCCTGATGTAGCCCCAAATCACTGACTAGACCTTTCAACCAGATTGCTTCCTTGGCTGCTTCAGTAAGAGGCATATATTCTACCTCAGTTGTTGATAAAGCTACACTGTTGCAGCAGCAATACAATTCAGCAACATGGTTGGAAATTGGGTATTTAGGGTTTGGAAAATGGAAGAAATTGATTTGGCTATGGTGGTGATTGTGGTGGTGTTGGTGGCCGGATTTTAGAAAGGAAAAAGAAATAGAAGAGGTTTGGTGAATGAAAGAGATGAAAATGATAAGAATGATGATAATGGTGATGAATGGGTGGTTTAAATAGGAAGAATGGAGTGAATGTGGTTGGTTTTAGTGGGATTGTGGGTAGAGAAGTTATTAGGGTGAGGGATTTGAGGAGGTGATTGATGGGATTGAGGTGGAGTTATGGTGGAGTGTGGGAAAGGATGAAAAATTTGAAAAGAGGGGAAAATGGTTCGGTTTCTGCTGACTGACCGTATCTGGTGCAACGTGTGTCCTCCACGTGTCTCTAAAAATTCATCTTTATGAACTGACGTTCAGAAATCCAAAAATCAAGCCTCGGTAACCCGGAGGTTACCCTCGAGATACCAGGGGAATCTTTTGCCCTGATTTTTGATCTGCCTTTGTTGCACTTCTTACTCAACCTTTCTGCTCAATTCTGACCTCAAATTGACTACCCTTTCATTCTTCAATTGTCATTTCCGACTAAACCTAACCTACTTCACTAGAATCCGCAACGAGGTAAAAAAAACCTTTCCACAACCATTCAGTTTCAAGCCTAAGTTTGTGGTAGGATGAAAAAAAGCTCGTCCCTTCATCTGGCTACTTTTATTCAATCCTAAACTACCTAAGGGTTTGAAGAGATAGTTCTACGTTTATATTTTCCAACTCGACTTTCTTCAGATCTCTGATCAATCAAGGGTTGGAGCCTTAACTCGCCAAACTTTCGCTCCAGAGGTTTGCACTTTTAAAGAACCTTTTTGAGCCCTCTTCCAAGCACGCCCCTCTCTCTTAGCTTGTGTGCTAGGTCTGCCTCTGCGTCGAGAAAATAGCCTTTAAACCCAAGGACTCCACGTTTTCCACTTTTAGCTCGACTTGTTCACTATGCAACACGGAAGGACTGGCTTCCGTGAGCATCTTGTCGTGGTCCTTATTTCTCTTTCTCTCAGCATTAGTCTCAGAAACTCTTGCTCAACGGTTTCTACTACAACCTCTCTATTCTTATGCCCCTCAATCTCCAAACTCCCCACCTTCCCTGAAGCATACGTCATCTTACAACTCTCCGGTCGGTTTTCTAGGGGTTCTAGGATCCTAAAAGATACAACATCATTATTCATCCTTAGAGTGAGCTCCCCCTTATCAAAATCCATAACCTCCCTGCTCGTTGCTAAGAAAGGTCGTCCTAAGAGAGCTGAGGCACTAGGATCTTCAGGTACATCTATGACCGTAAAGTCGATAGGATACGTGAACCCTCACGCGTTAATTGTGCATTTCTTAAGCAAACCAGCAGGCATGTCTCTGATTCTATCTACGAAGGTCATGGTCCTGGTTTGATTTATCACGACCAGAAGTTTTATCTTTTGACAGAGGGAAAAAGGAAGAATATTGAAACTCGAGCCAGAGTCGCAGAGACCTAATCCTACGGATATTCCATTAACAGAAATTGGGATTCTGAACGTGCCAGGGTCTCCTAACTTCACCACGGTGTCTGAGCCTGGGTAATCCTCAGGTTTAGAAAACATCGTGTCAGGATCCTATTCAGGATCATCAGAATCATAATCTGAAGATGATATTTCAATTAGCTCATAAGGAAACTCACCCGGACGATACATGCTATACTCCTTCAGGTCATCTTCAGGCTCTTGCTTGATTGATTTCTCCTCTTTTTCCAACCGTTTCTTTGTAGTCTCATAATGCTCTCGTGCTTCAGTTCCAGGATACATGGAAATCGGTGTGATGTTCAAGATGGTTCTAGGCATATTGTTTGACTTGTGTGTGCTTTTTCAACTCTGAATCGATCAAATTTCTGAAGTGTTCTGATCAATCTGCAAAAAGACAAAATAAAACAAATAAAAGGTTAGCAACTTCCGCTTCAGCTGGGTGTGATCCCAAATGTTGCGGACCTACTAACTAAAATCAACAGGGAATAACACAGAATAACAGGAACTGTTCAGAAATCGATTTTCCAGGCCTCGGTAACTCGGAAACTGTTTAACATGTGCATGATTGATACAGAACGACTCAAGACTCAAAATAAAATAAAATAAAATAAAAAGACTTCTTAATTAGAATTAAAACATTTATATTTAAAAATTGTCCATTGTCCCCGGCAATAGCGCAAAAAATATTGATCGCGTGAAAGCCACTAACGTCGATATTACTAGCAAGAATACTGGTACATCGTAGTATAGTAAATACGAGTCAAGGTCGATCCCACAGAGACAATGCAACGTATAAGTATAAACGATTCTAACCTAATTAAGAAGCAACATAGAGGCGGTCACTGACCAACAATAACATTAAAAAAAAACATGGTATACCTCTCCCTCTCCTCACCGATCTACTAACTTGGATTAGTTAATCGTTATGTTTACTTCCCCACATAATTTTCTTAGATTAATCGTGAGCTTTGAATGATTATTATCATATTTATCAGCTACGGGTGCAATTCGTAACTCTATCTACTCCGACAATGGCAGTAGACAATTTATACGCAAGCTACCCTCCTTAATTGGTCCGTAATAGCCCATACGCATAAAGAACTATAACTGCCGATATTGAGCGTTACCTCATACCGCTAACCTGCCTAGACAACTGTCGACATTGACCAGCACGTTCCTAGGGTCCATCAAGACTATGTCCTAATTAACTCTTCACTTGTAGTCCTTCATGTTAATTTATGAATTACGAATACTAGATTGACCAGACCTATTACTCGTTTTAATTATTACTGCTGATCAACGTAGCTGTAGTGAATCCCGGTTTAGATTTTCTAAAATATGCCTCGGTAAACCGGTATAGACCGCCGGTTTACCGGGGGCGGCTTTTCCTAATTTCTAGATCTACATTGCTCAATAGATTAAAATAAGTAAATTATGGGGTTGTTAAACATGCAGATTAGCTAAAACACATAAATACGAACAACTCTACCATATTGAAGATAATAAAGGAACGTTCAAAGCTTCATACCTTCAACAATGGAGATCTAGCTCGATCTACTCAAGCTAGAGATGATGGAAGAAGGGAGGAAACCAAAAACAACTCTCCAAAGCTCAAGAAAACTTTATTGCATAATAATAATTGTAATGTAATTAAAGAATTGATAATGAAGTATGAAACTTATTATATCTTCTGAAGAACTCTGTTAATGCGGCCTTATATAGATACAATGACCGACTTAAGACTCTCTAAAACCCTAACCGACTTAGACAATACGGTAGAATAAATTTCATGTTGAATAAGTCACCAGTTTACCGGACCTAACCCTCAGGTTACCGGGCAGAGCCGTTCCTGACCTTTAATAGGCCCGGGCCAAGATTAAAGCAAAGGCCCCTTTTTATTAACAAAAGCAATATCCATATATAAATGGCATGATTCAAATCACGTATAAGGAAAAATTAAGGCAAAATTATAATAATGGTATCTAACAACATTTTACAAATGTCAAAACAACAAAATTATTGAATCGGTAACGAGAATATAGCAACAGTAGAGACAAAATAGCACACCCGTAATTAAAAACATCAACGGATTGAAATAGAGTTCGGTTTGAAAAAAACAAAAAAAAAATTTAATCGTACCCAAACACAGAAGCCACGAACAACAGACAGAGGAAGTGTTGGTCCCTTAAAAAGGCTTTGGTTAAGTTTAGAGGGGGGGGGGGGGTGATCGAATAAACTTAACACTTAAAACTTTCTGGAGTTAACAAACTCAGCAACTGTTCCCTTCTCGAGATCCCCATATATGTATATATATGGTAATTTTTACACATAGCGCCACGGTTCCCTTCTCGAGATCCCCATATATGTATATATATGGTAATTTTTCCGTGGTGTCTATTCTGTGCGGAGACATGATTTACACCGTAAGAGTGTGTTTAAGTTTTTTTTTATTTTAATTTTTAATGATTTACCCCACACCATAAAGCACGTGTGTTTTACCGTGCAAATCATGTCTCCACACAGAACGGAGATATGAGAATATCTCCAGCACTTGAGAAAATATCTCCGTACGTGAGAAAATACATCTCACGGGACGGATCAACATACAAAGATCACTGAAGAAGATCAGGACTCCATTGTATGGCATAACCGTAAAGTCCCGCATCTGTAAAGGAGTAGCTAGCCTGCTTACCCTCATTATAAGTGTGAGATATAAATGTTTTGTCAACTCGGGTTAGCCCTTTTATATTAAGTGAGGACGACGGTCTAAGCAATTGACCAGATCATTTATGACTCATTTAGCGCTATCAGACCCCTGGGTCTGGGGTGTTACTTAAACGATAAACGGGTAGTAGCTCGGAAACCGTGGTTTATATCAACTACTTATTCACACTATGTTTCAATCATTGCAGACAGTGCCAAAGTTCCAGGGCGAGAATCTTGCCCACAACGCAAAACTATTCGAACGGGTCAGTGAAATTGCTGCTAAAAAAGGCTGCACAACATCTCAACTAGCTTTAGCCTGGGTTCATCATCAAGGTGACGACGTCTGTCCCATTCCGGGAACCACGAAGATCGAGAACCTGAATAGCAACATCAAGGCTTTGTCGCTGAAGTTGACGCCCGAGGAGAAGGCCGGGCTCGAAACTATTGCTTCTGCTGATGCAGTGAAAGGTGATAGATATGCTAACTTGGGAGCTACTTGGAGATTTGCAAATACTCCACCTTTGTCCTCTTGGAAAGGAGCCCAGTAATATGGTTTGATGCTCTGTTTTTTGAGACATGAAAGTTTGTAGTAATTGTATTTGTATACATATGATTCTGCCTACCGAACAAGAATGTGTTGTTAGAACTTAGAATCCAGTATTAATTAAAGTAACCATAAAATATGCAGCAGAAATAAATCAAGAACGTTTTTATATCCATTGTTATTCAGATTTATACTTTATATTTCTTTATCATATATTTTTATATCTCTCTTTATCCATTGACATAGCCTTTTATATTGTGCTACCGCTAAAACCTTCAAAACCCGTAACAGTTAAACTGTGTGGTTCGGATCAAACAAGCAAAAATTTCAGATGGCTTTCACACGTTAAGATTAACAAATCAATGAATATAAAAAAATAAACCAATCAATCATTATAGTAATCGTTAATTAGTGGGAGAAAATAATAACGTCATACCAACCATATAAATGTCTGATTATATTAGATAATTTTTAACATATGACCAAAGGAATTGTACTCATTTACGATTGCTTGAATTCGTTTCAACGACATATAAACAAAGATACAAAAGCTTGTTCTTTATAGGGACAAGTCTAGAACACTGTTCAACTAATCTACTAAATAGCTAATGTGATGTTTGTTTCGTAAGAATATATTTGAATGAAATGAAATAATGAGAACTCAATGAAATAGAACATTGGAATGAACACATTCAATTATTGCGTTTAGATGTGAAAAAATAAAATGAAATAAGTATCCTAATAAGTGACATATCGAGTGATGTGTTTGACAAGATGATAGTACGGTAAGGTACAATGAGGTAAGGTGTGTAAGGTATGGTTGAGTGGAGTGAGGTAGAACTACCCCTACACCCACCTTTCCCTACCACCGGCCCCACCTTATCCACCCACTCTTCGCTACATACCATCCAACCTACCATCACTGTACCATATCCTACCCAACCTTACTGTACCACCCTAACACACCCTACGTCACACTTACCCAACTCTTGTCTACCTCACTCTACTTTACCTTACCCTGGCATCATACCCTATCCTACCACATCCATTTTACTATACCCAACCTTACCTCACCACCCACTTTACTCAACTGCATCCTGCCTCACCTCACCTACAAACCCACCTTACCATACCGTCTTACCCCACCACACCTTACCCCACCCTTCCTCATCCACCCCTACCTTCTCGACATGTTGCACAATCCAACCCCAAGCCATCGCAACCATGGGCCAATCAAGCTACCATGACTCATCCCAATACTCAATGGCTTATAGATAGTGGGGCATCGTACCATGTATTTGAATAATTTCTTTTTGTTTCAGCCTTATGATGGACAATATGACAAGATCGTAGTTGACGGCAGCTCCCAATCACATTTTCTGGTTTCATCACTTTATCTACTCCACTAAAAGAAATTACTTTACAAAATGTTTTTTGTGTTCCTAAAATGCGCATAAATATTTACATATATTGTTTTAATGGGTCCCGGCCGCTCAACCTCTCACATGCATCCATGCCACTCTCTTATTGGCCTCACGCTTTTTCGACGACTGTTTATCTCAAGGATATATTACCTACTTCCACTCTCCATAAACAAACACCTTCTGAGAGATAACTCATCACCAACAACCCAACTACACCACTCTGTGAACAAGTGCAAATTAGTTCTATGTGCGTAGCACATGTCTATTCCGTTGACCAACTAGCAGATATCATGACAAAACCTTTACCCAAACCATGCTATGAGATCTATAAACCAAGTTTGAACTTGTCTCTCGACGTCCATCTTGAAGTGGCACGTTATAGATAGTGCTCTTAACGAGCCAAGTTGAACCGCATACCGGTGGTTCGAACCCGAGCTCGTTTAGCTCACGAGCTCGTTCGTTTGTTAAACGGATAAAAAAATATGTTCGAGCTCGGGTCATTTAAATTATGAACTGTTCGAGATCGTATGCGAGTTCGGTTCGTCAAACATATTTTTGCCTTTCGACTCGAGTTTGGCTCGATTTTGGCTCAAATTCAGCTCGTTAAGGTATAAAATATGAAGTTCAAATACAAAAATAACAAACTATTGATCGGTATTACATCAAAAGAATTTCTAAATATTATATAAAACCAATCTATAATATATGTTAGATAAATAAATGACTTATCATCTTTTTCAGTTAGAGTTATCGTAAATTGGTTTATCAATATAAGCAGGTTCACAAACTTAATCGAACGTTCACGAACCAAGCTCTTGTCCGTTTGTTCAGCAAACGGGTCCACAAGCATTTCGAGCTCGGCTTGTTAAGCTAAACGGACGGAGTATGACGAACATTAACGAACCAAACACGAAGTTGTTGACGAACGGCTATGTTCGTTTAACGATGCTGGTCTGAGATAATAGTTAAAATAGTGATCATATTTTACAAGATAGAACTAGAGATATTGTACAAGTAACATACCGGGTAGAATTAGTTTATCTATAAGAAGATTGCAGGAGATAGAATTAATTTGAAGCATCTTATATATAATACTATTGAATGTGAGCCGTGCAAGGCACGGCAGGCCAACATAAATCGTTACAAACGAAAATATCAAAGAATAGATCCCCAACGTGAAATAAATCGCGTGCTTGAACCGTAACAAATCCATGGCACAAGAGAAAGAGAGCAACAGAAACATATCACATTCTCTGCAAATGGTAGTTATTTCTTATAGGCGTGAAGATTGTGAATCACTTCTCTTCCAGCCCTATCAGGAGTTTCCACCTACAAAATAAACCACAATACGATGTATCGGAGAACAGTGTCATAAAGTCGATCATTTTAGCTTCGAATTTACGTAATGAAACATTATAGAAAAACAATAAGCGGATCATAACTACACAGTCTAATCTCCCGGGACGCCTTAGCTTCCAGATCATTAATATGCTTGAAAATGTGTTTTACTCATTTTCTATACGGCATTCCACTTTCTTATCATTAATGAATACGTTTGTGATCTCGTGTTCATTCATTTTGTGGAAAAAAAACGTGTCAAACGGTCTGAAGAATATAAAAGTGATTTGGTACATTACAGAGCACAACGTGAAATCCGTCGGTCTAACTTAACGGCAAAACATTTTAAGTTGGACGGAATATTTGAATTTATCCTAAAATTGAAAAAAAACACAAACATAATGTCCTAAAATTGTCATTTTAAAAGATAAGAGTCAATTTTGACAAAATGTTAAAACATGAGGTCCAGAAAACTGTCAAAATTCCCTTAAAAAGTAACATTTTTAGGACCTCATGTTTTAACTTTTTGTCAAAATTGACCCTTATCTTTTAAAATAACAATTTTTTTTTTTTTTTTTTTTTTTTTTTTTTAGAACAATTTCAAATATTCCGTCAAATTTAACGTTAACTTAGACGGAAATTTCGAAATTGTCTTAAAACTGAAGAAAAAAAAAACACAAACATGAAGTTCTAAAATTGTCATTTTAAAAGATAAGGGTCATTTTTTACAAAAAGTTAAAATATGAGGTCCTAAAAGTGTCAAAATCCCATAAGAAATACGTTTGTGATATCTTGTTCATTCATTTGGTGGAAAAAAAAGTGTCAAACGGTCTGAAGAATATAAAAAGTGATTAGGTATATTACACAGCACAACGTGAAATCCGTCAGTCTTTTTTTCCTTCCTTTTTAGCACAAAATACTAATGGCACACGGTTAATTTCTATAAAAAAACCACAAAGGTTTGATAAATAAAAAAACGAGAGTAATCATGGCGCCGTGACTATTTTCGTGGCGCGGATATTTGTTTGGCCAATTTTTTTGTCGTTGTATTATACCTAAACTTGACACATCTTCCATCGTACACTACACAACAGAACTTAAAATCCGTCGGTCTTTTTTTTTTTTCTTCTGCACAAACTACTATCGGCACACGTTTAATAAATAAAAAAAACAAAAAAAAAACCACAAACGTTTGAAAAAAAAGTATAAAAAAAAACTGCCACGTGTCAGCCAATGAGGGTGGCCACGTGGCCTCTTGTGGCACACATTCCTATGCTTTTTTTTTATAGATATAACTAGTGGCATTATTCACCGTGCAAGGCACGGTGATGCCCAATACATAAAAAATAAATAAAAAATTCACACTTTTATATCTATACATACACATTACAACAATAGTTTGTAGGATATCAAAATATATACAGGTTGCTTTGAGTATAAGTGTCACCGTGATTGATACAACCACATCTCTTTCGCTTTGACCGTCAACGGAGAGTAGTACAGTGAGCAAGCCGTCCACGCATCCGGCCTCTATCGCTAATCCACATGAACTCCTCGCCGGAATCCTCCTTGGATTGCTATTGGAAAACTCCGGTTGCTAGACCGGCCTTTTTCCTCTCTCACAAACTCACTATAGGTTGCTCTCTATTTTACACAAGAACTATGAGCTCTTGCAATTGTGATGTACAAAAGAGCTTGACACCCACTTCCTTTTTATAGGCAAAGTGGCGCCCCAAAGATGAGTGAAGGAGAAGAAAACTTTTTCCCAATAAAATAAGGAAAATCTCCTAGATTGATTTATCTCTTTTATTATAATTAATTTTGCCAATATCTTATATTGAATATAATTATCTTATTACCATAAATCTATTTATTCCAAAATCAATTAATATCTTATATTAATATTATGGTAATCTTATTAATTAAAGTGCACAATCCAAGTGTATCTTATACACTTATATGTGGCGCCCCAAATGCCAATTAATTGGCTTCCGGAATATTTTTTAATTAATATAATTTATATATATAATTAATATCTTGTATTTTATTTATTCATAATAAATAAATACCACCATATTAATTTACCACTATAACCTTTACAGTCTAGAGATAAACATTCCTTATTCGGTTATCAACTATAACCGCATTTTAATCCGACTCGATGTTCATATGTGTGTTACCCGATAGGCTTTCGAATATGTTGGTCGTAGACACAAAGTGCAATTTACTAAAATGCCCTTCATACCTAACGATCACGGGATAGCGCCTAGCAACACACTGTGACCCCCAATTATCGGAAGAGTCAAAAGCAATGACTACTACCTTTCATGTGAAGCAGTTACCGTGTTACTTACAATCCTATCGCTGAAATAATATCCATACGATCGTATCTCGAGTGTCAACACATTAACGATCGTATCTTATAATCTGGATACCAAGCTCTCTCGGGATAACACATTTATTCCCACTTTGCAAAGATTCTCGAGAGCTAGACATTCCTTATAAGAAGGCCATTTCGGATATTCGATCCCAATCATAGGATACGCGATTCCCGGACGACCAATCATGTATACTCCGCATGATTCAATATCATACCCAATCACTACCGCATGATCTCCCTGTGGTTAGGAGAAATCTCAATAGTGTTAAAGCATGACAATCCACACCGTGATGCCATGAAGACTCCGGTCAAAAAGGATAATTACACAACCGCCACATAGTGTGACACTTAATGTAAGTGGGTCAGTCTAACGTACGCATTCTCCAATACACGTCCACGTACAGTCCAAGTGTCTCTACGCTTTGATAGACAAGATCTATCCATATCTTCTAAAAGATAGAAGACATCCAATACGTGCTAGTCTGATTATACTATCAATGTCCCATTTGACAATATGTAAGACTAGAGACATTTAAGTACCAAACTTGTTATAGCGATTAGAGATCTCATCAACCATAATCACTATCATCGTTTCTCTATCACAATTTGATACTAGGGACGTTACTATATATATACAACAAATAATATGAAGATTAAACAATATATAATAACATAAGTGCTTTTTATTAATCATAATGAAGTTATTACATGAACTAAACAGACTATAAATGACCCGACCCGGTCGGATCCAGTCCAACCCGATTGGGTTTAGGACACCTTTCCAACACCTCCGGCCGCCACCATCACCAACTCTGCCGGTGTTACATCACCAAATCCCGGTTATGCTGAGTGGAGTAAAAACAACAATCTTATTCTTAGCATGATCACACCCTCCTTATCTGATGATGTTCTAATGCAGGTTTATAACTGTTCGTCCCATCGGCCATCTGGAAATCTCTTCAGGAAATCTTTGCTTCTGCTAGTCGATCTAAACTTGTACAGCTGCGTCCTGAATTAGCCTCAACCCGCAAACAAGAATCCTCGGCTGCCGATTACTATTTCAAGTTGAAACAAATTGCCGACGATTTGGCCCTTGCCGGTCACTGATTGGAGCTAAATTCACCCTTCAAAAACAATTTATAAAGACTCGAAACCGTGGGTAAACTAACTCTCTAACCGGCATTGTACCGGGTTGATTGCTAGAATAGCTACAGGAGTACGAGGTCGAACCCAAGGGAAAAGTGTTCGTGAGTACCAAAGTGAACGTGTTACTTAGTCTAGGTGATCAATCTTTTTAAAGTGCTTGCTTACTACAACGACACTAAAGTTATTTATACTAACGAGTCTAAAGATAAAAATAGGAAGAAAGAAGATTAACTACTCGGTTTTTAAAGATAGATTAAATGACATAGCCGAACCATGATCAAAATAGCTGGTTTCAACCCCAAGAATAGACAAAACCGGGAGTGTGCATTATAACAAACGAACTCTCGCATTCAATTTCACGGGTGCAAACTCCTAATCTCGGTGCTAAGGTCTGAACAACTCTCTCCTAACACCTTATGCCAAGTTAACTACCTTTCCCTAAGGAAGATTCACTAACAAAACATGCTATGCACTAGAGCCGTTTAAACGTTAAAACGAGTAACCTCACTTTGGGCCCGGGCTTAACAACTAAGCCGGGTCTACGCCGCGATCCTAGAACCCCTTTTCCACATCTCTCTATCTGAACAACTCTTTAGATTGATGTGTGTGACTTTGACCTAGGTAGCTAATCTAGCCCAAATCCGTTATAACAAGTTCTAAGACGTGAAATATGCAAGATACAACAATAAAAAGCACTACCCACTCCCAATTTCATCACCCAAAGGGTGATTTCACCAAATTTCACATGATTCGACTATGTAAAGGGATTAGCTACTCATTATACTAATCAAAACATACATAAAACAGTAAATGAAAGCCATAATAGGTAAAAGAGAAGAGAAATATACCATTAATTGAGAGAAATTCGAGTTGAGATCCAAAAAGTACAAAATAGAGAAGTAATTAAAAGGTGAAGACTTTGAGTTTGGAATTGAGATTTGATCTTGGAAAGAGTAGAATCTAACTATGTTTAAGCTAATCTAAGCTAAGAGAAAGTGGAACAATCCATTACAAAAGTGACGAAATTCGATGGAAGTGGGTGTTTATAGGGGCAAAAATCTGCAGAAAATGGCCCCAAACGCACGTTTGAGAGGTCCCCAAACGTGTGTTTCGCTTCATGTACTCGCTGTTAAAAAATTAGCAGTTCAAACGCACGTTTGAAACCTCCAAACGCACGTTTGAAACCTCCAAACGCGCGTTTGAGATTTGACAGTTTTCTGGCTGCAGTAAAACCATGATATCTTCGTGTGTAGAACTCCGATTTGAGTGATTCAAAATGCGTTGGAAATATCTTTCAATTATATACAACTTTCATGAAGAGACAATGACCAGAAAATGCCTCCATCATAGGTCAAATTGCTTCTGAACAGAACATAGCGTGAAGATACCAACTATTTTTCTTCCTTTTCTTCATTTTTCTTCTTCCTTAGCTCATTCTTGCACCTTGATCATAATTCTCATTATTAATCTTCAGCTTCCAGGTTCTCGTGACACCTAGACCCTACAATCTCATGAACGAACAACACACACAAACGATTCCGGAGGGTAAAAGTGCTCGGGAATGGGTTAATATCACTAAAAAGAGGTAGTAAACCATCAAAGCGACGGATTTACTCCCCGTGCTATAAACTCACGATATTACCCGAAAATGGTCTAAAAACACCGAGAATGTGCTAAAAGTAAGATAAATGGGGGTGGAAAATGCACCGGAATCTCGTAAAGTTGACTCCCATCAACCACCCCACACTTAGCCTTTGCTCGCCCTCGAGTAAATTAGGCGTTTTAAAACCAACCAAGGGATTCAACTTTGTGATGTAGGTGCTACTACTCACACTCTCGAGGTAACCACAAAGTAAGAAACACGAACATATACACATCGGTATAACATTATCAAGAAAATGGAGTGTGTGTGGTGCCAAGATAAAGCCAAGTGCTCAAAGTGATTGTCGGGGCTTGAATCCCGACCAAAAGTCTACCAACTGTTTCATACCCACTAGCCTCTCCACTAATCAAGGTCACTAAGTTTGGACACGATCGGGTAGGACTTGAAGGGTTATAACGTTAGGCTAGGGTAATTCCGGTTAATCGAAAAGGATATTTTGGGAACTGGAGAAAATGAAGTACGAGTGAACCTAATCAACAAATGTACCACCTTATCTCTACCATACAAACCATCCAAACTCCTCTTTGATTAATTTTAACACTTTGGGAACCATAGAATGCTAACATACCCGAACTCATTGCCTAACTCAACTATGTTTCAAGTTTCATAAGGCGAGGTCGAATACATTAGCACCTATCTCACTATCCCAACTCCAACATCATAAGTATAACTTTTGAGCTCAACATTTTGATTCCAAAACCCTTTATTTTTATAAACTCCAAACTTTTATTGCATCTAAGATAGATTTTTTTTTTGAAAGAAAGAAATTTCACAGATTTTCTTTTCTTCTTGGGCCAAACCCAAACACTAGGCCCAAATGAGCTCATCCTCTCCTTATAGCTCCAGAACAAGAAAACACCAACCCATCACAACATCATTTCCCCCACCCCACACTTGCCTTAGCAAGTGTGTCCTAACAAAAGACTAAGTCCACTCGTAGGGTATAAATGAAGGAAATGTGACCAGAATTAAGGCTTAAGGGTAGGTTTCTGACTGAGTAACAAAACGGATATAAAGTGAATGGTGGTCAGACCATTCTATCAAGGCTGAGAGGGGCTACGAAGGTCAAATGTTTGGGATAAGGCTTATTTGGCTATGGTTGGTCAAAGAGACGCCAGGACCGTCATCCCGTATCCTACTTAGGCAACCTTTCTATTTCGTCTCGAGACTAACGGTATAAGAAGTGGTATTAATCAAATTGTGCATGAAGTGTAGCTTGCGTGAAAATAATAAACTCCATTCTCAAGACAATATCAAACCATAGTGTATACGTTCGGGGTCCTACTAAGGTGATTACCACTCGAATGTGAAGATAACACACACAACACGGTGTTGAAAACCCTTGAAATTTTTTTAAAAATTACCCAAAAATAGACTCAAGCCCGGTCATAGGCTAAGCATGCCACATATCAAACACATTTAACAATGAAAACAAGAAAACGGCTAAGTCTCCCACCCCACACTTAAACGAAACACTGTCCTCAGTGTGTGAGAGATAAAAAGAGTAAAAGACTTAGCTATTTGACCAAAAACCCGGCAGAAAGGCGCACTAGTAGCCCACGTGACATCTTCTAGTAAGCTCCATCTCGAGTATCTAAAACCATAGAAACAAAAACCAAGGCAAACACATGAACGGAAAAAGTCCACGTGCCAAAAGATGGTGATAGATACGAGATATATAAAAATAGAAGCCATGCCACAAACAAAGTATCAAAGCATATCAACCATACTAGACGGGAATCGCACTGGATGTAAAGATAATCAAAAGAAACACAGAGCATCCACGCATAAAATAAGGCCACAGAGGCTCACATAAAAACATCCCCGTCTATGTACAAAAGCCGGAACCAAAAGGAAATTCTAACCCCAACCTCTTTAATACAAATCTCTCCCCTCTTGCACCCAAAGACCACTTCAAACACATTATTACTACCAAAAAGGTGGGTTGCCTCCCCCAAGCGCCTTTGTTTTACGTCATTGGCTCGACAAGATGACTTATATGGTGCCAATTTTTTCAAAGTTATACTATTGGCACATGCGAGGAAAGGTAGAAGTGTTTTGTTTAACGTCGTTATCATCGACTTAGTGGCACTAAACGGACTCATACCACAAAAGACTCAAAACAACGACCGGAACCACAAAGCATCACAAAGCACCCAAACACATAGCATATCAATTATTAGTATATTCATGAGAGACACCGCAAGGGGTTTTAAAGGGGTGGAGTTAACACATGAGGTACCACTTCTAGCTCGTGAAGTTACCTCTTGCCAAACACTCAATATTTTCTTTCCTGGTTCCCGCTCCGGTTTCTCTTTAAGGTGCACATTGCTTAGGGTTCCCTTTTTCTTTAACTTGAATTTGAATCCAATTCCCGGGTCTATGACGAGTGGCTTATGGTCCGGATGAGGCAATGATGGTGTCACGGGCGATCCCGGTTTATCCTTGGTCTTGATCTTCACTCCATCAACGACCTTTTGCGCATCCAATGTGTCTTCTATAGTTAACTCCTTATCAACCTGTGGGTTAGTGGTAGCAACAACACAAGCAAAAGTAGATTCGACAGAATGACAAGCAAGAGATTTAGACTTATAAACATTCAATGTCACGCTCTCCTTACCCACATGAAAAGTAATATCACCACTCTTCACATCTATGCTAGCATCACTCGTATTCAAGAAAGGACGACCAAGAAAAATCGAAGTCTTAGAATCCATCGCCATGTGTAAGACGACAAAATCTACGGGAAAGGTAAATTTATCTATTTGCACAAGAACATCCTCCGCTACCCCCATAGGTGTCCTAACCGACCTATCCGCCATTTGTAAGGTCATCCCCGTGGGTTCTAGCTCACCCAACCCTAACTTTTCATACAAGGCCCTAGGCATTAAGATCACAGAAGCTCCTAGGTCACACAACACATTTTCAATCACAGTATCGTCAATAGTAATAGGGATGGTGAACCCACCTCGATCTCTCATTTTCGGGGGTATCTTACTATCAAAAATCGCCGAACATTCTTCATTCAAACATACCAAACCTTCCATTTTACTCTTATCATTTAACAAGCCTTTTAAGACTTTCCAATAAGCAGGCATGTTTGCAAGTGCTTCAAGAAAGGAAATGGTCAAGTCAATTTTACGCAAAATTTCAATGAAACGGTTCTGAGCTTGGTTCAAACGACTTTGTCTATGACCTTTAGGTGGATAAGGGAGAGTACTCAAATCAAAATCTTTAGGAGGATGAGGGATCATACCTTTCTTACCTTTGGTGCGTGGGGAAGACGGCTCTTTCATTGGCTCTTTCCCTTCGCTTCTAGTTGGTTCCTCCTCTTTCACATCAATCACCATATAGTCTCCCCTAGCTTGCGCTTTTTTCCTCTCAACTTCCTTTTTCTTGACATACTCTCCATGATCTTCATCATCTTCAATCCCATCAATATCGCCATCCATGGCCCCCGCTTCGGTCTCAATAGGAGCTTTTCTAGCTTTGTCTTCCCATAGGACTTTCTTCTCACCACTAGTCCTTAACACTTTACCACTTCGAGTTAAGATGGCGCTTACATTTCTCGGATTCTTCTCGGTGTTACTCGGTAAGCCGCCCTTCAACTGTACATGTTCCACCACTTGACCAAATTGAGTCTCAAGATTTTTTATGGCGGACCCATGTTTGTAGTTCATCTCAACCATGTCCTTCTTTATCTCCGCAAAGTTTTTGTTCATTTGCTCCAATATGACATCGGTTGCACTCTTTTGAGGAATGGGAGTTGCTTGGTAAGTACCCCCTTGTTGTTGATGTTGAGATTGTTGAGGATAGTATTGGGCTTGTTGGTAAGGCGCTTGATAAAATGAACTTTGATTTTGCCTATAAGCTTGGGTCTGGCCTTGGTCAAAATACCGGTTCCAATTCTGCCCTTGATGGTTTTGATCCCAACCTTGATTATTATTTCTCCAAGAACCATCACTTTGTTGATCATAATTACCATCTTGACTTTGCCCTACATAATTCACCTCATAACATTGAGAATTATCCACAACCGGTTGCTCGTTTTGTTGGCCTTGTTCGGCGCTTTGAAATTGATTCATAACCGGATTGTAGCCCAAGTGCCCCGCACTCAGTTGCCCCTTGGCATACATGTTCATCATTTTCTTGGCTAGATCGGTTGGACTATCTTGTGACGAAAAACTAGCTTGTCCTTGCATTGAGGATCGTGGATATGACATATTTTGAGATTTGTGTGTCATCCCACAATCCTTAGCCGAATGTTGGCCTCCACATATTTGGCAAAGCCTTGCCTTTTCATTTTCTCTTTCAAGGTTCTCCAACCTTTGCTCCATTATTTGCATCTTAGCTTGACATTGTTCATTTGTCTCCACTTCCTTTACTTCAACCAATCCCGGCTTTTTACTCCTTGGCCCTTTTCTACTTGAAGACACATATTCCTTTGAGGTCTCGGCAATTTTCTCGATTTGATTAATAGCCACCTCCGGTACCATCCTCATAATATCCCCATTACACGAAGCATGCAAGGTCCCTTGTTGCACCGGCTCCAACCCTCGGAAAAATGCATGAACTACCTCAAAAGGTCGCAAGCCGTGCCCCGGGCACTCTCTCAATAACGCTTTAAATCTATCCCAGGACTCATACAATTCTTCTCCTTCATAGGCATTAAACAAGATAATAGCCTCTTTCATGTCCAATGTCTATGATGGTGGGTAATACTTGAATAGAAATGTCATAACCACGTCCTCCAAAGTGTGCAAAGAATCATGAGCCAATGAGTCATACCATGTCTTGGCTTGTTCTTTCAAGGCGAAGGGAAATATCATAAGTTTAAGCGTTTCTTCACCGACTCCATTTATCTTGGTAATGTGCACAATTTGTAGGAAATGATCAATGAACATATGAGGATTTTCAGTGGTGGTCCCTCTAAATATAGCATTATCTCCCAACAAATGTATAATATTTCTATTCAATTCCAAATTATTGGCGGCCACCGGTGGCATTCGAGTTGGGCTATGCCCCATGGTTGCCGTGGGAGCCATCACAATGTCTCTACAAGTCAAACCGCCCTGATTCTGTTCTTGTTGACCGTTAAACCAATTAGGCATCGCGTTTACACCTTGATTGTGAGCTTGATTTTGGTTCTGTAGAAATTGGTTCAACATCCATGCATTGAACTGTTGCATAACGAGGGGATCCATTTGATTTCCTTGGGCCCCATGTTGACCATTTTGTGGTATAGGCCCATTCGCATTCACAAAGTTATGTCCTTGTCCATTCCCACCTCCTTGTGCATTGTTATTGACAAGAGGCGGGTTTTGATTCGGAACTCCATTGTTGTTCTCCAAATTACCTTCCAATCCTTGTTCACCATTTTGTGCCATACCGGATCCTTCTTCCAACTCACCCAAACTACTTTCTCCAAAGACCGGAATCGATTCCTCTACTTGATGACCTCTTCTTCTTTGACTATTTCTACGCCTTGCGTAAGCCTCAATCCCGTCTACGTATGGTTCGAGTGGTGTTTGAGATCTCCGGGTCATGCACTACAAAAAGCAAACAACAAGAAAACAATAAAATAAAACCTAGGCCCAAGCCTTCGGTTCACTTGCAAGATATCACAAATAGCACACAATTCCCCGGCAACGGCGCCATATTGATTGGGGCTAAATTCACCTTTCAAAAACAATTTATAAAGACTCGAAACCATGGGTAAACTAACTCTCTAACCGGAATTGTACTGGGTCGATTGCTAGAATAGCTACAGGAGTACGAGGTCGAACCCAAGGGAAAAGTGTTCGTGAGTACCAAAGTGAATGTGTTACTTAGTCTAGGTGATCAATCTTTTTAAAGTGCTTGCTTACTACAACGACACTAAAGTGATTTACACTAACGAGTCTAAAGATAAAAATAGGAAGAAAGAAGATTAACTACTCGGTTTTTAAAGATAGATTAAAGGACATAGCCGAACCATGATCAAAATAGCTAGTTTCAACCCCAAGAATAGACAAAACCGGGAGTGTGCATTATAACAAACGAACTCTCGCATTCAATTTCACGGGTGCAAACTCCTAATCTCGGTGCTAAGGTCTGAACAACTCTCTCCTAACACCTTATGCCAAGTTAACTACCTTTCCCTAAGGAAGATTCACTAACAAAACATGCTATGCACTAGAGCCGCTTAAACGTTAAAACGAGTAACCTCACTTTGGGCCCGGGCTTAACAACTAAGCCGGGTCTACGCCGCGATCCTAGAACCCCTTTTCACACATCTCTCTATCTGAACAACTCTTTAGATTGATGTGTGTGACTTTGACCTAGGTAGCTAATCTAGCCCAAATCCGTTATAACAAGTTCTAAGACGTGAAATATGCAAGATACAACAATAAAAGCACTACCCACTCCCAATTTCATCACCCAAAGGGTGATTTCACCAAATTTCACATGATTCGACTATGTAAAGGGATTACCTACTCATTATACTAATCAAAACATACATAAAACAGTAAATGAAAGCCATAATAAGTAAAAGAGAAGAGAAATATACCATTAGTACAAAATAGAGAAGTAATTAAAAGGTGAAGACTTTGAGTTTGGAATTGAGATTTGATCTTGGAAAGAGTAGAATCTAACTATGTTTAAGCTAATCTAAGCTAAGAGAAAGTGGAACAATCCATTACAAAATTCGTGCTAAAAAGTGGGTATAGTTTTGCTAAGAGATGGGGGAATAATGTGATGAAATTCGATGGAAATGGGTGTTTATAGGGGCAAAAATCTGCAGAAAATGGCCCCAAACGCACGTTTGAGAGGTCCCCAAACGTGCGTTTCGCTTCATGTACTCGCTGTTCAAAAATTAGCAGTTCAAACGCACGTTTGAAACCTCCAAACGCGCGTTTGAGATTTGACAGTTTTCTGGCTGCAGTAAAACCAAGATATCTTCGTGTGTAGAACTCCGATTTGAGTGATTCAAAATGAGTTGGAAATATCTTTCAATTATCTACAACTTTCATGAATAGAAAATGACCAGAAAATGCCTCCATCATAAGTCAAATTGCTTCTGAACAGAACGTAGCGTGAAGATACCAACTATTTTTCTTCCTTTTCTTCATTTTTCTTCTTCCTTGGCTCATTCTTGCACCTTAATCATACTTCTCATCATAGATCTTCACCTTCCGGGTTCTCGTGACACCTAGACCCTACAATCTCATGAACGAACAACACACACAAACGATTCCGGAGGGTAAAAGTGCTCGGGAATGGGTTAATATCACTAAAAAGAGGTAGTAAACCATCAAAGCGGCGGATTTACTCCCCGTTCTATAAACTCACGATATTACCTGAAAATGGTCTAAAAACAACGAGAATGTGCTAAAAGTGGGATAAACGGGGGTGGAAAATGCACCGGAATCACGTAAAGTTGACTCCCACCAGTCACCCGCTTTCCGATGTTGATTTCATCGCTTATTTACTTGCAGGTCTTGGCCCCGACTATGATGCACTCGTTACTATGATTGGATCTCAATCATCGGTCACTATTGAGGAGGTTTATTCCCAGCTTCTCACAACCGAGTCCCGGCTGAATCAACACCGTCCTGTTCCACCTCCACCCAGCTCGTCCTCCTCCATCTCCACTGCTGCAAACTTCACTTCATCGTCTGGCCAATCTCAGCCTTCTCGGGGATGTGGTTCCAACAACTATCGAGGAAGGGGGCGAGGCCGAGGTCGTGGTCGATCTCGTCCCCTTTACCACACAGATTCTGCTCAGACTTGTCAAATTTGTAACCGTGTTGGCCACTCTGCTTCAGCCTGTTACTACCGCTACACCCCTCAGCAACCTCATCCCCCCTCCATCCACCCCCAACCCTCCACCCCCGCCACCCCATGCATATTACCATTACACTCAACCCTACCCATCCCCACCCACTTCCGATTGGATACCGGACACCGGAGCCACCCACCACATGACCAATGACTTCCAAAACCTCAACTTATCCTATGAACCATACGAGTGTTGGAAAGGTGTCCTAAACCCAATCGGGTTGGACCGGATCCGACCGGGTCGGGTCATTTACAGTCTATTCAGTTCATGTAATAACTTTATTATGATTAATAAAAGCACTTATGTTATTATATATTGTTTATCTTCATATTATTTGTTGTGTATATATAGTAACGTCCCTAGTATCAATTTGTGATAGAGAAACCATGATAGTGATTATGGTTGATGAGATCTCTAATCACCATAACAAGGTTGGTACTTAAATGTCTCTAGTCTTATGTATTATCAAATGGGACATTGATAGTATAATCAGGCTAGCACGTATTGGATGTCTTCTATCTTTTAGAAGGTAGGGATAGATCTCGTCTATCGAAGTGTAGGGACACTTGGACTGTACGTGGACGTGTATTAGAGAATGCGTACGTTAGACTGACCCACTTACATTAAGTGTCACACTATGTGGCGGTTGTGTAATTATCCTTTTGACCGGAGTCTTCATGGCATCACGGTGTGGATTGTCATGCTTTGACACTATTGAGATTTCTCCTAACCACGGAGCGATCATGCGGTAGCGATTGGGTATGATATTGAAGCATGCGGAGTATACATGATTGGTCGTCCGGGAATCGCGTATCCTGTGATTGGGATCGAATATCCGAAATGGCCTTCTTATAAGGAATGTCTAGCTCTCGATAATCTTTGCAAAGTGGTAGTAAATGAGTTATTCCGAGAGAGCATGATATCCAGATTATAAGATACGATCGTCAATGTATTGACACTCGAGATACGATCGTATGGATATTTTTACAGCGATAGGATTGTAAGTTACACGGTAACTGCTTCACATGAAAGGTAGTAGTCATTGCTTTTGACTCTTCCGATAATTGGGGGTCACGGTGTGTTGCTAGACGCTATCCCGTGATCGTTAGGTATGAAGTGCATTTTAGTAAATTGCACTTTGTGTCTACGGCCAACATATTCGGAAGCCTATCGGGTCACACACATATGAACATCGAGTCGGATTAAAATGCGGTTATAGTTGATAACCAAATAACGAAAGTTTATCTCTAGACTATAAAGGTTATAGTGGTAAATTAATATGGTGGTATTTATTTATTATGAATAAATAAAATACAAGATATTAATTATATACAAATTATATTAATTAAAGAATATCCCGGAAGTCAATTTGTTGACTAATGGGGCGCCATTTTAAGTGTGCAAGATACACTTGGATTGTGCACTTTAATTAATAAGATTGCCATAATATTAATATAAGATATTAATTGATTTTGAAAAAATAGATTTATGGTAATAAGATAATTATAATCAATATAGGATATTGGCAAAATAAAATATAATTAAAGAGATAAATCAATCTAGTTGATTTTCCTTATTTTATTGGAAAAATGTTTTCTTCTCCTCCACACATCATATGGGGCGCCACCTCCTCTATATAACGGAAGTGGGTGTCAAGCTCTTTTGTACATCATAATTGCAAGAGTTCATAATTCTTGTGTAAAATAGAGAGCTATCCATAGTGAGTTTGTGAGGGAAGAAAAGGTCCGGTCTAGCAGCCGGAGTTTTTCCGATAGCGATCCAAGGAGGATTCCGGCAAGGGGTTCGTGTGGATTAGCGATAGAGGCCGGACGCGTGGACGGCTTGCGCATTGAACTACTCTCCGTTGACGGTCAAAGCGATGATCTAGTAGATCATCAAGGTATAACCGTCAAACTACTTAACATTTTTATTGCATTAAACGAAGAACGATCTAGAAAAAGGAAATCAAATTTTAAATTCCGCTGCGTTAAACTAGTGATTTCCTAACAACGAGGGCCCTGACAAAGTTCATGTTGGAGATGGTACAGGTTTGCAAATCTCTCATCGTGGCTCTTCCTCTATTTCTTCGCCTACTCATACTTACCTTTTACATAATGTCTTAGTTACTCCCTCCCTTACTCAAAATTCACTTTCAGTTCGTCAATTTGCTCATGATAATTCTGTTTACTTTGAGTTTCATAATAATTATTTCCTTGTGAAGGACTACTCGGGTTGTGTCCATCATAGAGGATTTGTCAAAGATGGTCTCTACCGCTTCTCTCCCACTCTCCGCAATACTCCGATTCAAGCTCTTGCCGCCACCTCTAGCTCTTCCTCCACCTGGCACCAACGTTTAGGACACTGCTCTTTTCCTGTTCATCATCAAGTTTTAGGTCGTTTATCTATTAGTCTTTCAAATAAAGCACACTCCTCTGTGTGTGCACCGTGTCAATTAGCCAAGAGTCATCGTCAACCTTTATATGTGTCTGAATTTACTTCTTATGCACCGCTTGATTTAATTTATTCGGATGTATGGGGTCCTTGTATTGAATCTTCTATTTACGGCTCTCGTTACTATGTTAGCTTCCTAGATGATTTTACCAAATTTTATGGATTTTTCCCTTAAAACGTAAATCTGATGTTGAACCTGTATTTCGTGACTTTCACACTATGATTGAGCGGCAATTTAACACCAAACTCAAGAGTTTGCAAACAGACTGGGACGGCGAATACCGCCATCTCACGCAATATCTCACCTCTCTAGGTATCATTCACCGCTGCTCTTGTCCACACACTCATGAACAAGCAGGCGCCATCGAAAGGCGTCACCGCTAAATCGTCGAGGTCGGTCTTACACTTCTTGCCCAGTCCAACCTTCCTGTCACTTACTGGGAAGATGCATTTGTCACCGTGATTGAGCTTAATTTCACCCCAACAAAAATAATTTATAAAGACTCGAAACCGTGGGCAAACTAACTCTCTAACCGGCAGTGTACCGGGTCGATGCTAGCATAGCTACAGGAGTACGAGGTCGAACCCAAGGGAAAAGTGTTTGTGAGTACCAAAGCAAACTTCAAACTTAGTCTAGGAAAATCGATGGTTGAAAAGGTTAATTACTGCAACGACTACTAAAGCAATTATTAACGAAGTTTAACTAAGGGAAAGGGACATAGCCGAACCATGATCCAAATAGCTAATTTCAACCCTAAGGATAGACAAAACCGGGAGTGTGCATTAAAACAAACAAACTCTCACATTCAATTTCACGGGCGCGTACTCCTAATTCCGGTGCTAAGGTCTGAACAACTCTCTCCTAACACCTTATGCCAAGTTAACTACCCTTCCTTAAAGAAGATTCACTAACAAGACATGTTATGCACTATAGCCGCTTAAACGTTAAAACGAGTAACCTCGCATTGGGCTCGGGCTTAACAACTAAGCCGAGTCTATGCCGCGATCCTAGAACCCCTTTTCCCACACCTCTCTATTTGAACAACTCTTTAGATTGATGTGTGTGACTTTGACCTAGGTAGCTAATCTAGCCCGAATCCGTTATAACAAGTTCTAAGACGTGAAATATGCAAGATACAACAATAAAAAGCACTACCCACTCCCAATTTCATCACCCAAAGGGTGATTTCACCAAATTTCACATGATTCGACTATGAAAAGGGATTAGCTACTCATTATACTAATAAAAACATACATAAAAAAGTAAATGAAAGCCATAATAAGTAAAAGAGAAGAGAAATTTACCATTAATTTGAAGAAATTCGAGTTGAGATCCAAAAGGTACAAAATAGAGAAGTAATTAAAAGGTGAAGACTTTGAGTTTGGAATTGAGATTTGAACTTGGAAAGAGTAGAATCTAACTATGTTTAAGCTAATCTAAGCTAAGAGAAAGTGGAATAATCCATTACAAAATTCGTGCTAGAGAGTGGGTATAGTTTTGCAAAGAGAGGGGGGATACCTCCTGAAATTCGATGGAAATGGGTGTTTATAGGGGCTAAAATCTGCAGAAAATGACCCCAAACGCGCGTTTCAGCCCCTAACTCTCTGTACAAAAAAAAAACAGTTCCGAACGCACGTTTGAAAGTCTCAAACGTGCGTTTGAGATTTGGCAGCTTTCTGGCTGCAGTAAAACCATGATATCTTCGCGTGTAGAACTCCGATTTGAGTGATTCAAAATGAGTTGGAAATATCTTTCAATTATCTATAACTTTCATGAAGAGTCCATGACCAGAAAATGCCTCCATCATAGGTCAAATTGCTGATGAAAGAACGTAGCATGAAGATACCAACTATTTTTCTTCCTTTTCTTCATTTTTCTTCATCCTTGGCTCATTTTTGCACCTTGATCATACTTCTCATCATAAATCTTCGCCTTCCGGGTTCTCGTGACACCTAGACCCTACAATCTCATGAACGAACAACACACACAAACAATTCCGGAGGGTAAAAGTGCTCGGGAATGGGTTAATGTCACTAAAAAGAGGTAGTAAACCATCAAAGCGACGGATTTACTCCCCGTGCTATAAACTCACGATATTACCCGAAAACGGTCTAAAAACACCGAGAATGTGCTAAAAGTGGGATAAACGGGGGTGGAAAATGCACCGGAATCACGTAAAGTTGACTCCCATCACACCGCTGTTTACATCATCAATCACCTCCATACCCGAGTCTTAAATGACAAAAATCCCCATATGAGATGGTTTTTGCATGCGTCCCTGACTACTTTTTTCTTTGGGTGTTTGGCTGTGCATGTTGGCCTCACCTTCGCCCCTATAATCATCATAAAACCGACTTCAGATCAAAATCCTGCATCTTCCTTGGCTACAGTCCACACCATCACGGTTACAAATGCCTTGATCTCTCCTCCGGTCTTGTTTACATTGCTCATCACGTCGTTTTTTATGAAACGACATTTCCTTACACTCACTCGAGCACCCCTATAGTCCCGGACCTTATCACAGTTCCCTTACCGACCACAATTCTTCCACATCCGCCTCCCCCTAACCATTCCCCACCTCTGGCCGACTCCCCAGCTAGCTCGACCACCACTCCACCACCATCCCCGGCTCCACCATCTCTGGCTCCACCCACTCCGGCCAGTGCTCCTCCATCACCTCCCCATGATCCTCCTCCACCACATCCTATGGTTACCCACACCAAAACGAACTCCCTCAAACCAACTCAAATGCCCGATTATATTCGCTATCCGCTTCCCCGAGCTCTTCTCAACTCCATTACCTCCTCCGATCCGACTTCTTACACTGAAGCCTCCAAACACCGGATTTGGCATAATGCTATGCAAGAGGAAATCAATGCTCTATTACGTACAAATACTTGGGATCTTGTCCCCTCCAGTCTCATATGAATTTTTTAGGTAACAAGTGGGTCTATCGCACGAAGCATCATGCTGATGGTAGCTTTGAACGTCATAAAGCTCGGCTGGTAGCAAAGGTTTTTCACTAGGCAGAGGGTATTGACTTCACAGATACTTTCAGCCCGGTTGTGAAGCCAGTCATAATTCGGCTATTGCTTTCCCTTGCTGTCTCCCAAGGATGGTCTCTCCGACAAGTTGACATCCAGAATGCCTTTCTTCATGGCCATCTAAATGAACCTGTTTACATGCAGCAGCCATAGGGTTTCGTCCATCCGGATTATCCAGATTACGTATGCCGTCTTAAGCGTAGTCTCTATAGTCACCGTCAGGCTCCCCGTGCCTGGTTTTCATGTCTCTCGGATGTTCTCTCTCGCTTCGGCTTCACATCATCTAGGGCCGATACTTCCCTGTTCATATACTCACATGGTGGACATGGTGTTTATTTACTTATATATGTTGATGATGTGCTTATTACAGGTACGTCTCCCTCTCTTATTACACATGTTATCACTTATCTCAGCTCGCAGTTCCCTGTCAAAGATCTCAGCACCTTATCTTATTTTTTGGGCATCGAGGCTCTCCCCACTTCTGATGGCCTTTACCTTACACATCGGAAATATATACTACAACTTCTTCAGCGGGCAGGTATGGATAAACGCAAGCCGTGTTCTACTCCCATGTCTGCTTCCACTCGTTTAACTACTGTCACGGGTTCTTCTTTTTCCGACCCATCCCTCTACCGCACAGTGGTCGGCGGTTTACAGTATCTCAGCTTCACGCGTCCGGACATAGCCTTTGCGGTCCATAAAGTTAGCAAGTTCATGCAATCACCAACTGATGATCACCGGAATGCTGTCAAACGGATCCTACGCTACCTTAAACATACTATTTGTGACGGTTTATTTCTCTCTCGTCATTCACAGCCACTCCTCCAAGCCTATTCCGACTCCGACTGGGCTGCGGACCCCGATAACCGTCGCTCTATCGGTGCCTATTATGTCTTCCTCGACAATAATCTCATAAGTTGGCGCTCCAAACAACATCTCACCGTCTCCAAGAGTAGTACAGAGGCCGAATACAAGACCCTTTCCAATACTGCTTCTGAAGTTCAATGGTTGACCAGTCTCCTAACCAAAATGCACATCACACTTCCGACTCCGCCGATCTTGTGGTGTGACAATCTTGGTGCCACCTACCTTGCGCACAATCCGGTTTTCCATGCCCGCACTAAACATATCGAGATTGACTTTCATCATGTTCGTGAATTAGTCGCCTCCAAGCGTCTCTCCATCTCATTTCTCAGTTCGAAGGATCAGCTCGCCGACCTCCTCACGAAGCCGCTTGCCCGTCTGAGCTTTGACTTACTTAAGACCAATGTCCATGTCTAGCAGCTTCCCACGGGATTGCGGGGGCGTGTTGAAGATATTATAGATAAGGATTAATTAATTCACATATTTGTATTTCTAGTATTTTATATTTTTGGTATTTATCTATATACTTGTTGGCCAAGCTATACATGGCTATATATACCTTGATGTACTCACATTATTATTCAATGAAAGTATTTGATTTACTTTACAATAAACACAGTTCATCATAACTTGCTTTAGTTTGTGATATGCTCCGCTACGTATCTCCGTCATGTATAACGCTATCGTTATGAATCGCCGTCAATACACAGTCATCATACTTCTTTACTTGGTGATATATATCGTTACGTATCGACATCATGCATAACATTTCTTTTTTACTTCTTTATTGTCTATTTCATATCACATATCACATAGCAAGCATTGAACACACGACTTCATACCTTACTATAGTATAAACTCGATAAATAAATACCTTCAAGACCATAAAAAAATATTCGTTTAGCGATGTTATTCATTCATCGAACATTATTTTAAGCCCCTTTACCCAAGTCGGGACCAGAGAAAATTATTCATTTGGCGAGGTTATTCATTTATCGAGGTTTTATTGTAATAACCATGCACTCACATATATGTAACCCCTAATGTCATAATATCTACAACATGTCAACGTCATAAGGAAATACTTGCATGCTTTTCATACATACACCACTTTATTTTTCAGTTATTCATTCTTCACATCCGCTCCTAAAACATGTTTTCTAATCATTTAACAAAAAGATAGCAACTTACCAACAACTTAACAAGTACAAGATGTAAATTTACCAACTTGATCACTTCGGTGATTGGTGGTGGTGAAATGGGTTATGGCAAAAGTTGGTGGCTGAGGATGGTGACAAAAGATGGTGAAATGGGTTATGGCAAAAGTTGGTGGCGGAGGATGGTGGCAAAAGATGGTGATGGTAGTGTGGGTTATGGTTAAGGATGGAGCAGGTTATGGCTAAGGATAGAGCAGGTGGTGGCAACAGGTAGTGATCGATGAGCTGGGTAATAAAGAAAGGTAGTGGTAAGACGGATAGTGATGGGTTGGTTTGTGATGGGGTAGTGACGTGGCATGTGGCGGCGGCGAGTGATGGTGTGCAGTGAAGAGTGGCGATGGCGGATTGTGGTGGGGTGGGTCACATGGGTGGTGGCATATTTTTTTTTAACAATAGAACATGTTTTACAATTTATTCAAAATCATTCCATTCAGTTATTTATACAATGAAAAATATTTGAATTTCATTTCATATGAATGAAAATTTATTTTATTCTGCTCATATCTTAACACGCCAAAACAATGGAGTGAAATCATTTCATTCAAGAATACAAATGTGTAGGAAAAAATTAATACTTAGGAAAAATGACCAACAACAAAACACATACTCCAAGGTACGCGATATGCGTTGTATTATAAGAGATGTTTCGCCCCTACAAAGCCACTTGGGGTTCACACGAAAATCTTTCTTGGGATATAATGAAGGTGTTTGATTCAAACATTGACTTGTTTGAATCAAGCCTGATGACTCTCAAAAAAAATCTGATGATGCTTTTCGGACTTAGAATGGTTTTGTTTGCAGTCTCGTGCCTTTTAAAGGCCAAGGTACCCCAACACAAAATGGTCATCTCCGTTCACAGATGCATGAATTCGGATGAAGAGGTATAGCACTTCACAGATGCATGAATTCGATTGCATTACTTCACAAATGCATGAATTCAGCTTTCACAAGTGCATCCGTTCGGCTAGTGACGTTTAGCTTTCGTGGGTGTTCCCCCGAGCTCCGGCCCACGAGCTGGCGCTGCCCCCTCGACCCGCGTGAAGGGGACGCTTCCCCTTCGACCCACCGTGACCTGACCGTTTTGTTACAACAACCTGAAAGAAAAAGAATAACAAAATATTGAATTTATGAAAAAAATGTCTAACATAATGCAACTCCATTTATCATCCTAAACCTTAAACACACGGTTTATTATAATTTAAGGAAATATCTTTTCACACCAATTTTTATCTTATCACACAAAATTTATTTCCAATTTTGCCCTACTTTTTTTATTTTACGCGCATTCATTCTGACCAAAGTTTGGTCAGAATGTGACACATTATCCATACTGAAATATGGTCAGAATATACGTGTTGGGAGTCCACATTGGTTGATTCTGACCATCTTTTAGGTAGAATGTTTGAAGTTTTCCAAACTCATATATAGTCAGAGCATCATTCTGACCAATATTGAGTCTGGAATACTTTACACATTCATACTAGAATTGGGTCAGGATAACAACAACAATATAAGAGCACAACTATTGATTCTGACTGAATTTCAGACAGAATATTAAAAGTTTTTTTCACTCAATTTTAGTCAGAATGTCTTTCTGACCGGTATTGAGTATGAAAAACATTCAAAATTCCGACTAGAATAAAATCAATATAATGATCGTATTCTGAAATGGTTGTTGTGTGAATTGACCATAAATTGGCCAGAATAGTATATATTTCCCGGACTCGTTTACGGTCAGAATGGCAGGCGTGTGGAATATCCAAACGAAGCCCACTCTCGGCTCTTGGTAAGTGTAAAACAACATTGATGTGAAAAGATAATCCCTAATTTATATCTTTATTGTCAAACAAATAAGTTGAGCTTTAAAAATAAAACATAGGAATTATATTTTTTTTATTTCAAATTTCCCCTAATTACGATTTCAACATGTCATTTTGTCCTTTGATAATGTATTTTTTTACCCTATTTTAGTACATTCCATCCGATAAATACGGATATTATTGTACATTAATATGCAGGGCCGGCCCTATGCTAAGGCCGGCGAGACCCGGGTCTTAAACCCAATTGTGTCGGAGGGCCCAACGGTACATGTTTCACTAAAAGAAAAAAAAAATTCGTGTAGATTTAATCTGATCCAACCTAATATAATATGTTAATTTTCTTTTTTTATAAAGACCCAAATTTTTTTTACTCTAATTGATAAAGGCCCAATAAACAAATTTACTTGACCCAAAAAAATAGATATATACAAACAAGTTTTTTTTTTGTTTTTGTTTTATGACTTTATCTATTATTAATTTATTATATATATGTATATTATATAAAAAAAAAAAAAAACGCACACAAAAATAAATAAAACAAACAAAAATAGATAGAACTCATTTTTCACTCCTAAGTTCCGGCCCTCCCCTTCAGTCCTGCCTTCGTTTCCCCAGCTCCCCTGCCGCTTGAGGTGTTGATTTTTATTTTATTTTTTATTTTTTGTTTTCCTTTCATTCTTTCAATTTTCCATTCATAAATGATAAATTCTATTCTCAAATTCTCAATTGAGAAGAATATGGTTAATGAAATTGACAAATCTTCTTTGATTAGTGATTTTGTCTCTAAATGTGTTGCAAGAGCGATCTTGAAATAGTAATATGTAAGTATGTTTTATATATACGTATGAATTTGGTTTTTGTTTCTAAATAGAAAAGACTACTTTGTATGCTTGTTTTGAGACTATCAGTAATGTTAGAATAATGTGATAAAACAAACAGAATTGAATGATCTCCAAGGCACGTATAAAACGTTTCTTTAAAGAGATGTTTTAAGATCTCTCTCAGTATTCAATGAAGTACTACTTTAGAGACACAATATGTTTGTACTGATGATGCTTCTAAAAAAACTTCATTATCTTTCACACCGAATGCTGATGTCTCTCTATATATAGACAACAAAAAGATATTGTATCTCTTCACGAAAGAACAAACCGGTTCGTCTTCAAAGGATGTGTCACAATGAACATGCACAACCGAAATGATGTGTCCCAATAAAAAATCCCTTCTACGAAATGGTGTGTCATTCGCCCCCCCCCCCCCCCCCCGAGGTCGAACCCCGTTTCTTTTCGGCGACACCTGTCGCACTCAGTGTGCAACAACACATTCAAAACAAAAATAAAAACAGACTTTGTGAATAAAATATATAACAAATAACTTAAATTTTGTATTTACGGATGTTAAAAACGCGATAAGTATGTTTTTCAAAAAAAAAAAATTCAACTAAAAAACCAAATTCGGAGACCTGGTCTTAAGCCCAACAAATGCGAGGGCCGGCCCTGTTAATATGCTAAAGTCAAGCCACTCACATGGACCCAAGTTAGCACAAATACATCTCATCATCTGTATTTGACCAAATATATTCCCATTTAATTTAAATCATAAAAAATAAAAATACACGCTAATCTTCTACTTCACAACACTTTCTTCTACCCCTCATTTCTCTTCACCATTAAAAAAAACAAAACATGAAAAAAATTACACGCCCCTTCAGCCCTGAAAAGGTGGGGTACATCTGCGCCGCCACGGTCGGCCTATTCGGTGGCGCGTTTCTTGCAGCGGCATTTATTCGTATCGCAGACAATCCATTTCTATGTAAAACTGCTATATACACCGCCGGACCGAGGACTTTTGGAGGAATATCTATAGAAGAACAACTTAATGCCATTGTTCATTATGCTACCTCGAAGATTGTGCCGCAACAAACGAGGAAAGAGATCGATGTTTCGTTCGATGTTTTGAAAGCGAATGCGCCGTGTAATTTTCTTGTTTTCGGGCTAGGGTATGATTCGATTATGTGGAATTCGATTAATCCGAATGGAAGTACGTTGTTTCTTGAAGAAACAGAAAGCTGGGTTCATAACGTGCTGAAAAATGCTCCATATCTCAGGTGAAAATTTCTTATCGCAATTTTTCTATCCCATTAATTTGTGTTAATATATATCAATAACTGGATATTTATTAAGATGTGGAATTATACTTTTTCAATAATCGTTGACTTATTAAAGTGCAATTGATACTTTTGATGATCATCAACAACTTGATATGTATTAAAATGTGACATGATAATTTTTTTTATTAATCATTGACTTAATTATACATGAAAAGTAGTGCTGAAACTAGTGCTTTCTTTACATGAAAAAACCAGAGAGAATTCAAAAGTTGGTCTCTAGTGTCGTTTAAATGATTTTAATTTTACAAAATATAAATACTACTTTCTTGAGTCTTGCAAATTCAAATACTGTTTTTCATCATTTTATAGAATATTTATTCAAACTGAAATTTATCAAAATATATTTATTTGCGTAAACTAAATTGAAATTGTGTACTTATGCCGTACAAGTAGCCAGGAATTTTATTTTATATATTCATCTTGTTTACATCAATACAGTACAAGATTTTATTTTAGTAGAGATTTTACGGTTGTAGATGAATGATATATATTTTTTACAAAACTAATATTATCAGATCGTGATAGGGCATGTTAATAAATAGGCCCTATATAGTAATTACTCCCTCCGTTCCACAATAACTGAGGAAGTTGTCAAAGTAATTTGTTGCATTTTATGTGTGGCAGTACAATTTTCAATGCAACATTTATTGAGTTTTTACTTGATTTACCCTTATTTATTACGGTGGGAGATATAAAAAATAATGCAACATTAATTATATCTAGGGACATTCTAGTCATTTTATTGTAATAGTTATGCATTAACTCACATTTTTAATCTACGTGATTTTGATAAGAGCCTCAGATAAATTGGAACGAGGGAGTATTAATTAAAAAAATGATTTATAACCACTTTGTTGTAATCATTTGTTCGAAAATGTTTAAGTATCTTGTTATTGTCATATCCCCTTTTAAAAAAAATCATAATCATATACTAATATCTCAGGGCTCACACAGTCAACTACCGTACCAAACTATCAGAGGCCGACAAACTTCTAAAAATGTATGAAACCGAACCGGATTGTTGGCCGGAGAAATCATTCATACGTGGCAACGAGAAATGCAAGTTAGCGTTAAACATGTTGCCGGAGGAGGTGTACGACACAGAATGGGACTTGATAATGATCGACGCGCCGAGGGGTTATTTCGCGGAGGCACCAGGTAGGATGGCGGCGATATATTCAGCGGCGGTGATGGGGAGGAACAGGAAAGGATCGGGTGTGACGCATGTGTTTTTGCATGATGTGGAACGCAGAGTAGAGAGAACGTATTCGGATAAGTTTTTATGTAAGAAAAATATGGTGAAAGAAGTTGGCAAGCTTAGGTATTATGTGTTGCATCCTAAGAAAGACGGAGGGAAAGACAAGGATTTCTGCTAGACACGGGCGAATTCAGAAAAATGGATCCATGCATGACACCGAGGAAATTTAAGGAAGTCATTGGGGGTACAAATGGTATTTACTTTTTTCTTTTTTGTAAATAGTATACTAAATAGCTCAATAAAAAATGACATTTTTTTTTCAAATTTCCGTGCGTGGAGGTGCTTGCCCCGCTCATAAGGCTGAATCCGCCTTCTTGCTATGGTTTCTCATTGTCTTTTTTATGCTTAACTACTATAGTCAACCAACTACCTTGTTTCAAGTGATAATCTTTATCGATTCGATTCTCCTTTAAAACTTTTGGTCAGACCTTTTCCCAACAAATAGACGTTTCAACAAATACAACATGATGATGGATACTTTTCATTTAAAAATTAATTTTACCAGGAATTTTGCATAATGTTGTTTAAGAGATATTGATAATAAATTCAGAAGTAATTACTGGTAAAAGTTATTTATTAATGCTTGGGATTCCACCACCGCCATGTCATAGCCATGTCGTATTATACTCGTTGTTACGTTGACCATAAAATTTTCGTACAACTTCTTTTACAATATCTAAAAAGTATTTGTAAACGACTTTTACACCGATTCGATGTACTAATAATCAATAATCGGGGCGCTTGACGACTGTAATTTTTGGTTTTGTATATTTTATAATTTCTCTATGTAAATATGTGAATCATACAATTTATAATACATTTTCAATGAATCGAATTCAGTGTTTGTATCACTGTTGTTAAATGTTATACAAATGGATTTGATTTGTCATTGTTGAAACACAGATGAGAAATTTACACTTGAAGAAAGATAAAACAGATGCAATCTAACAGTAAAAATGGCGGAAATTGATAAAACACAGAAACACAGATAATACGGTGATTTAACGTGGTTTCCGGCGTTGTGCCGACTACTCAACGGACAGAAAATGAGATATTTTATTATGCACAGATTTACAAGGTTTTCACAAGTGTGTGAATAACACTTTGAAAGACGCACTTTGCATTGATTACAACTTTGGTATTTATAGACACAAATCCCAAACCCTAACCGCCAAAGATTTTTGTCGGAATTGACATAAATACCCCATATGTTGACCCCAGCTCCAGCTGTCATGTTATCCGCAAGACGAAACTCAGCTCCAAACTGACTTTCCCAGAAAACCCACTTTTCTTGAAATTCACTTGTAATCAACAAACTCAGATGTAGATCTCAGCAAAACTCAGTTTCCCCCAAAACTCAGTTTCCACTAAAACTCAGTTTCCACCAAAACTCAGTTTCCCCCAAAACTCAGTTTTCTCAGCTTTTCCCAAAACTCAGTTTCACTTCACAAAACTCAGTTTCAGCTTTCAAATTAGTTCCACCCGTTTTAAAGATCAAGTCACAAAACTTAACAGTCATAATATATAGTTGAAGTCCAATAATTTGTAATATCAGACTCTTAAATTGCTGGGAAAATTTCGATTAATGAAGTTTTTTAATGTTTTTTTTTTTTTTGAAATCGTTTTTTAATATTAAAAAATAAAGTTTTCAGAAAAGAGCAAATAAATTCGAAGCAGAAATCTAGATCAAGAAGTATTTTTTTATTCAAGATATTTCAAGTTACACCGTTGAGATACATGGGGAATCTGTGTACATGTAACATCCCGACTTTTCAGAAAGTGTAAAATAGTAATTGATCATACCCACGATGACCTAATTATTATTTATCCTATTTATTTAATTAAAAAGGATTTAATTAAAGGGATTTAATTGTTTAATTAAGGAATTTAATTAAATGGCTATAAAAAGGAAATAATCCCCAAAATAATTTATTAGTGTGGGACGCAACTTCTAGGAAAAAAAGAGAGCAACGGCGGCATCAAGGAGAAGCAACGCAGAAGAAAGCGAAAAAAAAGGGAGAATGTAAACTTCAACCGTGTGACCAATCCGTTCATCGTTTCAAGATGCCACAGGAGAGAAAAGTGATCAGCGCGAGGAGACGCAACTTTAGAAAATAACATCTCTTAATTTCGTAAGTTTTCAATTTAGCCTAGTTTTTGGTAACCGTTGAGTTTGATTTTCAGAAATTCGTATCTCTTAATCCGTAGCTCTGTTTTTCAGCCATGAGTAGTTGAAACAATCGTCTTGAAGCGTAGATTAATCTAAAACTAGTTTCACAACAGCAAGAATCCATGTAATCTGCAGTTTTACAGACTTTTTTAGTTTCGGTTTTTGCAAAGAAAATAGGATTTTAGGGTTTCTTATTGATCAAATAGGTTTTGGGGTTGAGGATCAAAAGTTGTTGCAGTTGCTTGGTGTTTTGCTTTCAGTTTTACTGGAAATTAAGGTAAGAGGTATAGTTTTATAATGATAGGTTGAGTTTTGGTGAGTTTTGGTGTTGTTTGGTGATACAATTCATGCTAAGTTGTAATTAATGAGATGTGATATGTTTTGGTATATTTGTGTTGAGTTTTATATTTCTATTTTTGATTCAATAACATTAATTAAACACGAACAAGCCCCGAGTGAGTTTCTGATGCGTTTGGTTCCGGCACCGGACGTACTCTTAAAGGGAGTTGAAGTTCGGGACCGTCGGAAGAGCATGAAAGGGCTTGTGCTTTGATGAACTAGAGTTCTTCAATGTCTGTGTATTTGCTAGGACTTGTCCGTGTCTAGTGGTCTAGGAAAGAGAGTAGTGTATGTGAGGGAGCTTACCTGAAAACACTTAGGTGGCTAGTTAATTCACAGTAAATAATAACATATGTGTAGTAAAAGCTAAAACGTCATTTATTCTCGGATAGGCACTGATTCAAATCGGTGATGTGATACGTTCATAAAAGGTGGACAACGCTACTGGCTCAAAAGGCTGAAGGGTAGTGGAGGAAATCCATCGAACGTATATGCATACCGGGGAGATCCCGGGACTATCGGTGCTAATCACCGTAATGGGCAAGTATATCACGTGGTGGAATTTTCAACATTCATTGTGTCCTTGAGTAATGATGTATGATAAGCGGATTTTCTACGGTCCGGTCGATCAAGTAAAAACTCGAAACCTTAGCAAAATCTACTTTCTAACCGGCAGTGGACCGGGTCGATTGTAGGATAGTGCTTGAGGAGTCCGAGGTCGAACCCACAGAGATTGGTTTTTGAGTACCACAGTTGACTTAACACTCATTTCAGGTCAAACAGATAGGTGTGAAGTTATACTATTGCGTAAAAGAAATATTACACTACTAGGAATTCTAAACGATTAAAAGAGGTATGGCCGAACTACGTTTCAGCGGATTACTTTACCCTCGGAAAGATTTCCCCGGGAGTGTGCCTTACTCTACCTTGCCATCTAACGATAACTCATAGGACAAACCCCGTATTGGAACTGGACTTGATGACTAGGGCGTCAATCTAGTACACGGGTAGGTGTCAGACTACCTTTCAAGACCAAAACTTCTACGGTCCCGAAACCCCGTTCCCACACGTCGCCGCAACATACATTTATAAGCTACGTGTGTGCAACAATGAACAAGGTTGTCAATCTCATTCAAAGCTATTAAAACAATCAAAACAAGTTTCGTGATGTGGATTATCGATTAGAACGTTAAATTACGCGCTACACTACCTCCCGGTTCATCTCTCTAATGGTGTTTCACCCGCATTCACGTGGTTCGACCATACGGCAAATCTAGCTACTCATAATCGAATCTAAACAACAAACAAGGTAGAAAAACATAGCAATAACCATAAAAGAACAAGAGAATAAACTTACTTGATTAAGAAATTAAGAGTACCAAATTCGTGCTCCAAAAGATCGAATTTTGACAATCGAAATGTAACAAATCGAAGTTCTAAGTTAGATAATCAAAGAGAGGATCGAAAGACGATTCTAATGATATATAGCACTAATTCTAACTCCTAAGGATGAAGAAAATCGCCCAAAAGAGGCCCAAAGTCGCCTAAAACCTCCTCCTTGCTGCTGCGATGTTTGAGGTGTTTATATAGTCCAGGGTACTTGTCCGTACGGATAAAAGGATATCCGTACGGATAGTTCATCATTTTCCAGTCGTCCGTACGGACAAAATGTGTCATCCGTACGGACAACTCTCTTGTTTTGCCTCCAGATTGCTCCATTTCTGACAGCTTCTGCAGTAAACACTTCATAACTTCTTCATCCGACCTCTGATTGGGGTGATTCAAAAACCATTAGAAAGATATTTGAATTATCTACAACTTTCATGAAGACACCATGACCATAAAATGCCTCCATAATCGGTCAAAATGCTGATGAAGTGAACATATGGTGAGAGCAACAACTATTTCTCTTCCTTTTCTTATTCTTTCTTCTTCCTTGGCTCATTCTTGCACCTTGATCACACTTATCATCATACTTCTCGCCTTTCGGGCTCTCGAGACACCCTAGTCCTGCATCCATATGAAAACAACAAGCAAACGCATAACCCCGCAAACTACGGGTGCTCGGGAAAAACGAGTATAAAATGCTAAAATAAGGTCGAGTTTACGGAAAACCGATAATCACTCGCCGTGCAATAAAACCTCATTTAATACTCAAAATAGGGTCTAAACTCACCCGAAACATGCCAGAAATGTGATAATCGTGGGCTGAACTGTACAGAAATGTACTGTAAAGTTGGTTCCTATCACCACCCACACTTAGCCTTTACTCGTCCTCGAGTAAATTAGGCGTTCAAACAATACCAAGGAATCAACTTTACGGTACATGCATGCATTTCAAAATATCAAGGTGAGAAGAACTCAGTTAAGTGAATGCATTACTTTGACTCTACTAGATCATGACACGGAGTGAGTGTGTGTTGAATGACGACGACTTATGCTTAATACGATTTCGGGCTTGGAATACCGGACAAATGACTTTACACAATCCTGCCCTTCCCAGAATCTCCACTAATCGGGACTAACCAAGATTACACACGGTCCAGCGGGATTTGAATGGTTATAACGTTAGGCTAGGGTAAATTCGGTTAATCGAAAAGGGTAATTTGGGAACTGGAGAAAAAAAGTACGAGTGAACATAATCCAAACACGTACCACATCTTCTTTACTATACAAACCATCCAAACTCCTTTTTGATCATTTTCGACACTTTCAAAACTATAGGATCCGAAATACCCGAACTCATTGCCAAACTCGACTATGTTTCAAGTGTCGTGAGGTGAGCTCGAATACTTAGTACCTATCTGACTATCCCAACCCTAACATCATCATTGCTTTAAGCTCATTGCCTTTTTCAACCCTTTATTTCTATATACAATACAATTATTTGATTTGAAATTTTCTTTTTTTTTTTTTTTTGAAAATGAAACCCGAGCATCCAGCCCCACTGAGCTCCTCCTCTCCTTATAGCTCTAAAACTTAGGAAACAACAACCCGACTCAAAAACAACATCTCCCCCCACCCCACACTTGCCTTGGCAAGTGTGGTTTAACAAGAGACTAAGTCCACTCGTAGGGTCAAATGAAGGGAATGTGACCAAAATAAGGCTCAAGGGTAGGTTTCGACTAAGTAACGAAACGGCTATAATGCGAATGGTGGTCGACCATTCTATCAAGGCCGAGAGGGGCTACGAAGGTCAAACATTCGGCTCGGGCTTATTTGGCTAAAGTAGGGTCAAAAAGAACGCCAAAATCGTCATCCCGTGTTCCTACCAAGGCCAATCCTTCTATTTCGCCTCGAAACTAAGGGTACAGTGTGTAAAGTAATCGTGATAAGCATAACCGTCGTCAAACGTGTACTAAAAAGTGTTCCGTATCATGACAATATAGACTCACTGTGAGACATTCACAAAACTAAAGACCTTTCACCACTCAATTGTGAACAACATGCATGTAACGTGGTGTTAAAATCTTGGAAAATTTTGAAAAACGGCCTAAAAATCGACTCGGAAACGAGTAAAAACCAAGTTTATCACATCACGGCATAATACTTTTAAGAATAAGCGAATAAGCTAAGTCGTCTCCCCCCCCCCCCACTTAAGTGAAGCACCGTCCTCGGTGTGTGAACGAGAAGGAAAAACAAAGACTTAGCTTATGAGCCCGGCAAAACGGCGCGATAAAGTCCCGTAACGGTCGTGAAAGTAGTCCATCCAAAACATCCAAGAAATACATGCACGGGACATGGTCCGCGTGCCAAAGCATATAATATGGGGAGAATCCGGGGGTGATAAAAATAAACGACCTCGTCACGTCAGAAAACTTGAACAAGTATGTCACAAAGATAGTCAAATATGATTCAAACATACAATAACAACCAATCACGTCCAAACGTGCCCAACACAAAATCCACAAATCCAAGTCAAGTCAACCGGCATGAAAAGATGAAAAGGGGTGCGCGCCTTACGGCTTACAACCACGGATCAAGTGCAAAGTAGCAACAACATCACCTCACAATAAACGTAAAAACCGGATATGTCCGGACGGATGGGTATGTTTGTCCGTCCGGACAAGGATAAAAACAGAGGAAAAGTGAATTTTAAGCATGAAGGCCCCTCGGGATCATCCGGATTCAATCCTCAACACCAAAACACAGCAAAACGAATTCAAAACCAGCAAAAACACAGGAAATGATGGGTCGCCTCCCACCGAGCGCCTTTGTTTTATGTCGTTGGCTCGACCAAGTGACACCAAAACGGACTCAAACCACAAAAGACTCAAAACAACAATTCAAATATTTCATTTCAAACAAGTATCATCAAAACCATCAACCAAAATCCGAACTCAAAAAGATCAACAACTCAAAAAGAATACAAATAGCAAGCATCATGAAAACAGAGTTCGAATTTTATTTATTTTTTTTTTTCGAAATTTTTTTTTCACAACACACACACACGATATTTTAAACCCCTCAAAAAGTCATGATAGTCGAAGGTCCTGAGCCCCAGTTCTAGCCCGACTTAGACGATATCAATCTCCAAAGAGACTAAGTACCAAAGTCGTATTCAATCCGAGTTCAAGACAAAATCACTTCAACATCCCATGGCTCCTATCGAAATCTAAATAAAACAAGATGATAAACACTTAGGCCCAAGTTCTAGGACAACCTACAAGATATCAACCTCCGAAGAAGCTAAGTACCAAAATTGCAATCAAACCTAGTCTAAGCACAACATTATCAACATGTTTTCATATTTTTCATTTTTTTTTTCTTTTCGTTCACGACCAAACACAAATTCGACTTTTAAACAATTTCCCCGGCAACGGCGCCATTTTGATAAGCGGATTTTTCACGATCCAAAAAAAACCAAACAATATTTATAATCCACGAAACTCATATACCGTGAAACCACTCTCTAACCGGCCAAACACCGGGTCAATCGTAGTAGAATGGCAAAGATTACGGGGTCGATCCCACGAGGAAATTGGGTCGAATACGAAACCTGTGTTAAAATCGGTGAACAAAGAACATGCGAAGAAGATAAACGATCGAAGCCCATACTAAAACTACGGCACGAAAAAGGGATTCAAAGCATGAACTAACGACAATAAGCAATCCCATCGACAAAAGATCGAAACAATCAAAGCAAAATCGAGAGAAAGCAAATCGACAAAGGAACTCACAAAATCGACATCGAAATACATTAGATCGAAAGCCCATGTCCCAAATCGACAAAAGATCCGGTCTTTAATCCCTATCGTGACCCACGACGCGAAATCCACAAGCAATCGATCGAATACCGCGTTCGACGCTAAATACAAAAAAAGATCTAATCTAAAAGCATGGGCCCAAGCCTTGATCCGACTATTTAGATGTCAACTCACATGACGCCGCCGGAGCGGCTGGGTTGAGCACCTAAGCCGGCCTCGAGCTCAGTCCACGCTGAAAAAAGTGAGAGTATGAGGCTCTCTTTCTATGGAGCCTCTTATATAGAGCAAAAATCGCGAGTTTGAGCTGGTGGGCCGACCAACTCGGCTCGTTTGACCTGTCTTCAGTAAATCATTAAAATCTCCCTGTGTGTAGCTCCGAATTGAACGATTCAAGATGCGTCGGAAAGCTCGTTCAATTCCCTACAACTTTCATGAAGACGACTTGACCATAAAATGCTTCCTCGATGGGTCAAAATGCAGCTCAAAGGACCGGACTGGTGGAAACTGAACCTGCTGTCAATCTGCTGCTGCTGCTGCGATGTTTGAGGTGTATATATAGTCCAGGGTACTTGTCCGTACGGATAAAAGGCTATCCGTACGGATAGTTCATCATTTTCCAGTCGTCCGTACGGACAAAATGTGTCATCCGTACGGACAACTCTCTGGTTTTGCCTCCAGATTGCTCCATTTCGACGACTCTCTTCGATAAACACTTCATAACTTCTTCATCCGACCTCTGATTGGGGTGATTCAAAAACCATTAGAAAGATCTTTGAATTATCTACAACTTTCGTGAAGACACCATGACCAGAAAATGCCTCCATAATCGGTCAAAATGCTGATGAAGTGAACATATGGTGAGAGCAACAACTATTTCTCTTCCTTTTCTTATTCTTTCTTCTTCCTTGGCTCATTCTTGCACCTTGATCACACTTATCATCATACTTCTCGCCTTTCGGGCTCTCGAGACACCCTAGTCCTGCATCCATATGAAAACAACAAGCAAACGCATAACCCCGCAAACTACGGGTGCTCGGGAAAAACGAGTATAAAATGCTAAAATAAGGTCGAGTTTACGGAAAACCGACGAGTCACTCGCCGTGCAATAAAACCTCATTTAATACTCAAAATAGGGTCTAAACTCACCCGAAACATGCCGAAATGTGATAATCGTGGGCCGAATCGTACGAAATGTACTTGTAAAGTTGGTTCCTATCACCACCCCACACTTAGCCTTTACTCGTCCTCGAGTAAATTAGGCGTTCAAACAATACCAAGGAATCAACTTTACGGTACATGCATGCATTTCAAAATATCGAGGTAAAAAGAACTTAGTTAAGTGAATGCATTACTTTGACTCTACTAGATCATGACACGGAGTGAGTGTGTGTTGAATGACGACGACTTATGCTTAATACGATTTCGGGCTTGGAATACCGGACAAATGACTTTACACAATCCTGCCCTTCCTAGAATCTCCACTAATCGGGACTAACCAAGGTTAAACACGGTCCAGCAGGACTTGAATGGTTATAACGTTAGGCTAGGGTAAATTCGGTTAATCGAAAAGGGTAATTTGGGAAACTGGAGAAAAGAAGTACGAGTGAACATAATCCAAACACGTGTATCTCCTCCTTGCAACCATACAAATCAACACCAAACTCCTCCGATCATCAAACAAATCAAAACAACTTCCGAACTCAACATTATATGGACAAACAATACACGTCCACACAAGGCTTTCTTTGACTCAACACTTATTCACTTTATTCAAACTTTTATTTCACTTCTTTTTCTTTTCTTCTTTTTTTGCATTCTTTTTCTTTTTCAACTTTTCTTTCTTTTCTTCTTTGAACCAAAGGCCTTATAAAAAGATCACTCGAGCTCCTCCCCTTCTTTACACAACTCAGAAAACACCAACTCCAACCAAAACAACATCTCCCCCACCCCACACTTGCCTTGGCAAGTGTGGTTTAACAAGAGACTAAGTCCACTCGTAGGGTCAAATGAAAGGAATGTGACCAAAATAAGGCTCAAGGGTAGGTTTCTGACTAAGTAACGAAACGGCTATAAAGCGAATGGTGGTCGGACCATTCTATCAAAGCTGAGAGGGGCTACGAAGGTCAAACATTCGGCTCAGGCTTATTTGGCTAAAGTAGGGTAAAAAAAGAACGCCAAAACTGTCATCCCGTGTTCCTACCAAGGCCAATCCTTCTATTTCGCCTCGAAACTAGGGGTACAGGTGTGTAAAGTAATCGTGATAAGCATAACCGTCGTCAAACGTGTACTAAAAAGTGTTCCGTATCATGACAATATAGACTCACTGTGAGACATTCACAAAGCTAAAGACCTTTCACCACTCAATTGTGAACAACATGCATGTAACGTGGTGTTAAAATCTTGGAAAAATTTGAAAAACGGCCTAAAAATCGACTCGGAAACGAGTAAAAACCAAGTTTATCACATCACGGCATAATACTTTTAAGAACAAGCGAATAAGCTAAGTCGTCCCCCCCCCCCCCCCCCCCCTACTTAAGTGAAGCACCGTCCTCGGTGTGTGAAGGAGAATGATATAGAGACTTAGCTGTTTGTAGGACCCGGCAGAAAGGTGCACTTAAGCTCACGTGACATCTTCTAATGAATCCATCTCGAGTACCTAAAACCATATAGACCGAAAACAAGGCAAACACATGCACGGGAGAAGTCCACGTGCCAAAAGATGGTGATAGATACGAGCTATACACATATAGAAGCCATGCCACAAACGGACTCAGAGCAGATCGGTAGTACTCAACATGGATTGCAATGGATGTAAAGATAACCAAACAGGGGTAAAGACAAATCATCCACGTATAGAATAAAGCCACGAGAGGCACACAAGCAATTATCCACGTCAAAGAACTAGCACATCAACCAAAACAATTATTTTTTTTATTTTTTTTTTTTTTTTTTTTTTTTTTTTTTTCCACAACACACACACACGATATTTTAAACCCCTCAAAAAGTCATGATAGTCGAAGGTCCTGAGCCCCAGTTCTAGCCCGACTTAGACGATATCAACCTCCGAAGAGACTAAGTACCAAAGTCGTATTCAATCCGAGTTCAAGACAACATCACTTCAACATCCCATGGCTCCTATCGAAATCTAAATAAAACAAGATGATAAACACTTAGGCCCAAGTTCTAGGACAACCTACAAGATATCAACCTCCGAAGAAGCTAAGTACCAAAATTGCATTCAAACCTAGTCTAAGCACAACATTATCAACATGTTTTCATATTTTTCATTTTTTTTTTTTTCGTTCACGACCAAACACAAATTCGACTTTTAAACAATTTCCCCGGCAACGGCGCCATTTTGATGAGAGGATTTTTCACGATCCAAAAACCAAACAATATTTATAATCCACGAAACTCATATACCGTGAAACCACTCTCTAACCGGCCAAACACCGGGTCGATCGTAGTAGAATGGCAAAGAGTACGGGGTCGATCCCACGAGGAAATTGGGTCGAATACGAAACCTTTGTTAAAATCGATGAACAAAGAGCACACCAACGGGATAAACGATCGAAGCCCATACTAAACTACGGCACGAAAAAGGGATTTAAAGCATGAACTAACAACAATAAGCAATCCCATCGACAAAAGATCGAAACAATCAAAGCAAAATCGAGAGAAAGCAAATCGACAAAGGAAACTCACCAAATCGACATCGAAATACATTAGATCGAAAGCCCATGTCCCAAATCGACAAAAGATCCGCCTTTAATCCCTATCGTGACCCACGACGCGAAATCCACAAGCAATCGATCGAATACCGCGTTCGACTATCATAACAAAACTAAAGATCTAATCTAAAAGCATGGGCCCAAGCCTTGATCCGACTATTTAGATGTCAACTCGCATGACGACGACCGCCGGAGCGGCCGGGTTGAGCACCTAAGCCGGCCTCGAGCTCAGTCCACGCTGAAAAAATGAGAGTATGAGGCTCTCTTTCTATGGAGCCTCTTATATAGAGCAAAAATCGCGAGTTTGAGTGGTGGGCCGACCAACTCGGCTCGTTTGACCTGTCTTCGGTAAATCATTAAAATCTCCATGTGTGTAGCTCCGAATTGAACGATTCAAGATGCGTCGGAAAGCTCGTTCAATTCCCTACAACTTTCATGAAGACGACTTGACCAGAAAATGCTTCCTCGATGGGTCAAAATGCAGCTCAAAGGACCGGACTGGTGGAAACTGAACCTGCTGTCAATCTGCTGCTGCTGCTGCGATGTTTGAGGTGTATATATAGTCCGGGGTACTTGTCCGTACGGATAAAAGGCTATCCGTACGGATAGTTCATCATTTTCCGGTCGTCCGTACGGACAAAATGTGTCATCCGTACGGACAACTCTCTCGGTTTTGCCTCCGGATTGCTCCATTTCGACACTAACTACGCAAAACACTTCATAACTTCTTCATCCGACCTCTGATTGGGGTGATTCAAAAACCATTAGAAAGATCTTTGAATTATCTACAACTTTCATGAAGACACCATGACCAGAAAATGCCTCCATAATCGGTCAAAATGCTGATGAAGTGAACATATGGTGAGAGCAACAACTATTTCTCTTCCTTTTCTTATTCTTTCTTCTTCCTTGGCTCATTCTTGCACCTTGATCACACTTATCATCATACTTCTCGCCTTTCGGGCTCTCGAGACACCCTAGTCCTGCATCCATATGAAAACAACAAGCAAACGCATAACCCCGCAAACTACGGGTGCTCGGGAAAAACGAGTATAAAATGCTAAAATAAGGTCGAGTTTACGGAAAACCGACATTCACTCGCCGTGCAATAAAACCTCATTTAATACTCAAAATAGGGTCTAAACTCACCCGAAACATGCCAGAAATGTGATAATCGTGGGCCGAACCGTACAATGTAAAGTTGGTTCCTATCAATGTAACCAAGTTGGTTCCGACATATCATGAAATGGGTTCAAATCACTTCCTTGTAACTTGGTGTTATGCAAAATGAGTAAACGATTTTGTTCACGTTTCTACATGTCATGTTATATCATTTTTTTTGTTCCAAGAATTCTGTAAATTTTCAGCAACTTAGAAAGATGTCTTATCTATAATTTCTCTCTTTACATCAATTTAGTTTTCAATATGGATTGTTCACAAATTGTTTAACAAGGAGGGGTACTCTGTTCAGAAAATTCTGCAGCGGTACTCTTACTTATCAATCTGTTTTGAATAAGCTAAACACCTCCAAATGACTTGTATTTTTGATATGTTGTAGAAAACATCCTGAACTATAATTTTTGTTTTGTAACCAAGTGCAAATTAGTTTTGGTCTGATCACAATCTGTAACACACGACAGTTGATGAAGTCCTGAAAATTTTTGACAGCTTATAGCAGTAGATGAAAAGAATTATTTTGACCGACCTATGGCTTCCCAAAAATTTTGATTTTTGAGCATCATATGTAAAACTTATACACTCACAGATTTTCTCTTTGCCTCATGTTCAAAATCAGTTCGGTTTGTTTTGTGAAAATCAATTGTTTCATGGCTTATGTATGCACCCGAATTTCTCAAAACCATTTAAGTCCTTTGGTCAAGAAAGGATAGATGTCTTTCTTTCACCCTGTATGTTATAGTGTAGTAGGTTATAGGAGATGAGAATACTTTGATTTATCTGATTCTTAAGCTAGTTGTTACCCAGGATAAGAAGTTTGGTAGGTAGAGACTAGGTGTTGTCGTTATAGTGCTCCTCGATGGCAAGAAACGATTGCGTGGTGATTTTTCCAATCTTATGCCTTCATCAATAAGGTTCTCTTTTATAATCATCTAGTTTCCTACTTGGTTATCCCAATTTCAAACGTTTCCCCATCCATACTAATGGTAACCCATGCTCTGGTTAAATCCTCAATTTGAAACTTCTGAAACTCGGTAAAAGTCCCTTATTACGAAGTTTTGTTTTCCAATTGTGTACATTTCTTTGATGTGACTTATTTTTTTTAAGATGTTTTCATCGTGTCAAATGCTTGATTTAAGGAAAATAAGTTTCTCATCCTTCGAACTATTTGAACTGACAATTGCATGTCCTTCCAACTATGTCATGTTTAGCTATTTCAGGGCAACACACTTTTGCATCCTAGTGATTACCCTTAATGCATCCCCTACAAGATGTTTTAGTACATACAAATTTTTGTTTAAAGACTCGACTCTACAAATCCTTCGTTTTCTCTTTTCGCAATCGCTTGGTTTATGTTGACCAAAATTCTTTGGCTTGCTTTGCTCGAGATGGGTTCCACACGAACTCCATATGCAAATTTTTTCTTTTCCAAGTACTCCTCAGTCGTTTCAACTATTAGTGTTAAAGGTCTCATACTTAGGCACATAGTTTTCATCATTCTCATGTTTGGCTTTATCCAACATGAGTGAATGCTTTTGTTTCTGTGTTTTCCTTCAGTTTAAACCACTTACCATGCTCTAAAAATTCTGGAAATTTTCCACAATATAGACCGAAGTCTTTTCTAAAATTTCAATTTTTACACCAACTCGATAATTGTTATGGATTGTTCAGAAAATTCATGTTTATGCCGGACACTCTGTCCGGAAAATCTGCAAGCGGACCTTCAATTCTTCTTCTCGTTTTGGACAAAGTTAAACACCTTCAAATGACCTGAATTTTGCTATGTTGCGGACAAAACTTTTATCTACAATTTTCCTTTTGTAATTAAGTTCGATTCTTTTTCGTTTGATCTCGATTTGCAATTCAACTCAGTGTTTATTAATCTGGAAATTCTGACAGCTTGTGCAATCGTCGGAAATAACTGTTTTTGACTGACTTTATCTCATTCAAAAATTCTAATAGTTTTATATCACCTGGAAACTCCAGTATCTAAATCTTTTCTCTTTTGATCATTCTCAAACTCCTTTTCGTTTGGGCTACACAAGTCGATAATTACAGGGCTGGAGTAAATATCATACACAGTAACCTAAAAGGAATTCTCACCTCTTTGACTTAGGGTTTGGGCTAAGAGGGTAGTAAGTTATGATTGTCATGTTTTAGGAGTTCCTCGAAGTCTGATCTCCTTCTGAGTTAAACCTTTTAGTAGGATGCTTGTAAAGCTAACATTATAGTTCTTTTGCAGTTGTAAACAAGAACCAAGATGCTATCCTCCAGCATGCCATGTTTGATGTTCAGACCCTTTTCGTGCCCTTTTAAAATTATACCTTTTTATGGTGATTTATTTCTCATGTAATCCCTCATTTGAAATCTTTAAACTCAACAAATCATTTTCATATGTTGTCATGAATTACCTCAGAAATATGTCTCTATAAGCCTTTCTTTTGAACAAGTTCTTACCTTCTTTTCAAATCAAGAGACAAGTTCTCTTCAAAATTCTACATTGTTGCACTTCCATCTTTCTTTTCAAATTCAAATTTGACTAAGCCTTATGATGTCAGAACATTTTTTTTACTTGTGTTCATTCTCAGCTTCCCTCCTAAGGGTAGTGTCGATGTTGTAACTTTTTCACCTAATGCTGCTTTCTTTTAAGGTATGCATATCCTTTCTCTCCAGTCAAATTTTTAAGCCGATCATGACATTCCTTTTCAATTACTCACCCTTAACATTCTAGCAATTTATGCTAAACTAGTTTCAAGCAGAATGTAGTCTTTGCTAAGGTGCCTTTCGAACCTAACTAGCCAATCAACTTTTGAATTCCTAAACTTTTGATTTCAAATTCAGATTAAGGTACCTTGTACCCTTCAGTTTTAACTCTCTTTCAGGCCACTTAGAGCCATGAACCTCCATATACACCTTTTGACTTTCCACCTTCTGTATGGCGATCCATCACAATTTTGTCATACCGGTTGAAAGTCTATTTTATTTTAACCTTTTCATTCCCACACGAGAAATAACCTTGAGCCCTTATTCCTCGGCAGTGTACTATTTCTCTCGAGTAGTGCAGCCTTGAAACTTTGAATTGGATAATCAATGATCTTCACACGTTCTTTCAAAGTTTGAGTTAATTCTTCGAAGCCAAACTTTATCCAGCAATTCTTAAATGACTTTTCCCCTTCACTTGAAAGCTCGTTTATCGCATTATTTTTTGAACTTTTCATTATCCCTTACAATTCCTTGAGGGAAATTTCTATTTCTTTTAAATCTTGAAAATAACCTCTCTTTGACTACTGCAAACCTAGACACTTTTTGACAAGTGTTTATTTTATTCTAAGACCTTTTGGTGTACTCGTTTTGTCTCTATGGCTCATTTATGTTGGGATTCTTACTCTCTTTTGATTTCTAAATGGTTTAGTCTTCCTGGTGCTCAACCTGTCACCTTCAAACTCTGTTTGTTTTTCCAAGCTAACCCTTATTGGCATAAGGATTGGATCAGATCGTCAAGAGAAAGTATGGCAAATGCATGTTCTCCATCCCAACGAGACTCAAAAGTCCTTTAGCTGGGATCATTACGTTTCTACAACAAACTTGTGTTGAAGTGATAAATGAAGCCACAAGATAGCAGTTGCAGACATCGAGGAACAACCAAGATGCACAGAGAGTTGGAACAGTACCACTGATGATCTTTCATAAAGATAGAGATAGAAGCATTTTCTACAACCATAGTTACCATGTCAACATCAGATGTCAACATTTGAAACTCTATCTCGAGAAAAACGAAGAACGCGAGTTTTCTGGGATGAAGTGGAGCGATGATAGAATACGAGACCAGATTTGATACAGAAATTCAACGAGAAGATTGAAGTGGATCATCGCAATCCCAAGTTGGATCAAAACAAGTAGAAGAGTTGGGAAGATGGAAGAAGAAGAAGACTGTAAGAGTTAGTAGACGAAACGCTTTGCAAAGTCCAGAGTTCAAGAACACCCGGTTACATTCGAGTTTCGAGGACGAAACTCCTCTTAAGGGGAAGGAATGTAACATCCTGACTTTTCAAAAAGAGTAAAATAGTAATTGATCATACCCACGATGACCTAATTATTATTTATCCTATTTATTTAATTAAAAATGATTTAATTAAAGGGATTTAGTAGTTTACTTAAGGAATTTAATTAAATCTCTATAAAAAGGAAATAATCCCCAAAATAATTTATTAGTGTGGGACGCAACTTCTGAAAAAAAAAGAGTGCAACGGCGGCATCAAGGAGAAGCAACGCAGAAGAAAGCGAAAAAAAGGGAGAACGTAAACTTCAACCGTGTGACCAATCCGTTCATCGTTTCAAGATGCCGCAGGAGAGAAAAGTGATCAGCGCGATGAGACGCAACTTTGGAAAATAACATCTCTTAATTTCGTAAGTTTTCAATTTAGCCTAGTTTTTTGTAACCATTGAGTTTGATCTTCAGAAATTCGTATCTTTAATCCGTAGCTCTGTTTTTCAGCCATGAGTAGTTGAAACGATCGTCTTGAAGCGTAGATTAATCTAAAAATAATTTCACAGCAGCTAATCCAGGAAATCTGCAGTTTTATAGACTTTTTCAGTTTCGGTTTTTGTAAAGAAAATAGAATTTTAGGGTTTCTTGTTGATCAAATAGGTTTTGGGGTTGAGGATCAACAGTTGTTGCAGTTGCTTGGTGTTTTGCTTTCAGTTTTGCTGGAAATTAAGGTAAGAGACTCTTCCTAATGAGTAATTATAGTTTTATAATGATAGGTTGAGTTTTGGTGAGTTTTGGTGTTGTTTGGTGATAGAATTCATGCTAAGTTGTAATTAATGAGATGTGATATGTTTTGGTATATTTGTGTTGAGTTTTAAATTTCTATTTTTGATTCAATAACATTTATTAAACACGAAAAAGCCCCAAGTGAGTTTCTGATGCGTTTGGTTCCGGCACCAGACGTACTTTTAAATGGAGTTGAAGTTCGGGACTGTCGGAAGAGCATGAAATGGCTTGTGCTTTGATGAAATAGAGTTCGTCAATGTCTGTGTATTTGCTAGGGCTTGTCCGTGTCTAGTGGTCTGGGAACGAGAGTAGTGTATGTGAGGGAGCTTACCTGAAAACACTTAGGTGGCTAGTTAATTCACAGTAAATAATAACATATGTGTAGTAAAAGCTAAAACGTCATTTGTTCTCGGTTAGGCACTGATTCAAATCGGCGATGTGATACGTTCATAAAAGGTGGACAACGCTACTGGCTCAAAAGGCTGAAGGATAGTGGAGGAAATCCATCGAACGTATATGCATACCGGGGAGATCTCGGGACTATCGGTGCTAATCACCGCAGTTGGCAAGTATATCTCGTGGTGGAATTTTCACCATGCCTTGTGTCCTTGATTAATGATGTAACCAAGATAAGTTAAGCTAGAAACGTATAGTCACGACATGTTGATGGACATGAAATGAACCCTGGATTGAGTCGGTCTCATAAAGATAATTTAATAATCATAATAATAACTTTTCGTTGTATAACTTAGTTATTCATTAGCTTCTCACTTTTACTAAGTACTTTGTACTTACCTCATTTGCATTTTCTTTTGTATGCATTGTGGGATGAGAAGACGAACATGTTGATCAAGCGTCGATGACGACTTTTGAGGAAGTTGATGCCTTGACGAAGCTTTTAGTTTATGTTCCTTGTAAAGGTTGTACTAGGCAGTTGTATTTCCTTTCTTAGACTTGTTGTACTTCTACTTTTAAGACCTCGCATTGTATAAGTCTTTGGGTTTTTCATCGTTGTAATTTTAACTATCCATCTTTAGTATGATTGTATCTATTCCTAGTAGCATTTATGTTTTTACCCGAGTCCTTTTAGCTTCCGTTTGTTTTTATTTGATACGACGACGTAGAGGCTTGCATATTAGATTTATTTAATGCTATACACGCCGAACATGTCTCTTTCGGATAAGGGCTCGGTATTCTGGAACGGGGCGTTACAGTACGTGGATCACCAAACCAATTGAATTGACTTATATTCTTTACTAATTTACTATCATTATTTTTTTCGGGTTACTTTCAGATTCATCTTTCATTTAACTATTACATACCACGACTAAGAGAGGAATAAAATAAGTTTAGAAAATTTATCTACTTTGAGTGTTGGATTATGAACAATTTATTCTTTTACATTAGTATTTTTATCTAGTATCCGGTATTTTTGTTGTGGTTGAGTTAGGGGCTGTTTGTTAAAATTAAAGACTGAAATCTGAAGTCTGAATATAATAAGTAACTGAAATCTGAAAATAATAAGATCGTTTGATAACCAGATACATCTAAAATATTAAAATGTTTGAGTTTACGACTTTGACCTTACAATGTTTTTATATACTAGGAAAAAAATATTATACATGTGAAGCATACATAAATATTCAATTACAACAAACTTATGTTAGAAGGTTTCTTTAGCAAAATATTTGTTTTCTTTTACAAACGATACTATAGTGTAACTATAAAATTTTCAAATATAATATTTTGGTATTTTTGAGTTTTAATTTCATAACATTTGTAGAATCAGAAAATATTATATAAATATTAGGCACTTATTACTTTAAAAAAAATTAACACGTTATCCTACCATTATATTATAAAAATATAAAGTCAGAAAAATAAACAGATTTGTAAAATAAAAAAAAACAAAGCAAAAAGAAAAAACAATTGATGCAGGAACAAAATTCGCTAGACATAAAATAAAAATTAAAATAAAGGTGATGGGGAATAACTTTAAAAAGGTGGGATGTAAAAAAAAAGTCAGCGTTAAGTGGTTGGTTTATCGCTTAAAATTTTCCACATTTTTATACAGCAAATTCAGATGCTCTTAATAATTTAAGTGGGGTTAAAAAATGTTATCAAACACCACTTATGGTAACTATTACTTATTGTTTTAAGAATAAGTACTTATTGGGTTAAACAAATACCCCTTAGTGTCAGTTTTGTTTTAATGATTTAGAAGCAACTGGCAAAAGTTATTTATTAATGATTGGGATTCCACCACCGCCATCCCAACAGTTATTATTTTTTTCTTTTTTTTGTTTGTTTGTTTGTTTTGGTTCTTTGCGGTATCTCATGTTCCGAGACTACCGTGCGCCTCCGCATTTGGTTGCACCGCTGGATCTAGAGGCTCCTACTTTAAAAAATAAATCTTATATCTATTAAGAACCCAGGAGGGTGAGAACGCGGATCCCATACGGTACATATGATGAGGTATATGGTGCTGTGTACCATTTCCTTCTAAATTTTCAACGGATCCGTCCAAATTTCGACGAGTGAAGCAAATTAAAAAAAATTATTTCGACGGATCCGGCAAAAATTTGGACGGAAATAGTGCACAGCACCTTATACCTCACCATGTGTACTGTAGGGGATCCGTTCCCGGAGAGCGATCGGTATGAACAGGGCAAATTTGTCGCTAAAAGATGCAAATGTGTCGCTAAAAAGATGGTCTTGTTCATATAAAAAACGCATTGTTCATACCGATCGCCTCATTATAGTCCTTTTTATGTGTTTTTTTTCAAATAAAAAATACTAGTCACAACAAAATAGACATTGCAATGAATACAACATGATGGTGTGTATGATGGTGGATGCTTTCACACACAAAACAATACCGATAAATTTGCATAAAAATTGCAGTATCTCATGTTTCGAGATTACTGCTTCCGCCGTTGGGGAAGTTTTTACGTGGTAACTCCACACCGAGTGAAGTGACGCGTGAAGTAATCATAACCATAAAGTTATATCCTGTATACAAACTGTGTGGTTTTAATTAACTCACACGTCACTTTACTTTATGTGGATATACCACACAAAAATTTCCCCCGGTGTTGGGTTGCACTGCCGTAGTGCTCACAATAGGATCTAGAGTTGGGTTTGGTTTTGGGTTGGGTTTCTGGTGTTAATCCATAATGTATACATCTATAATCTAATTTTCATTCCATGAAATTCAAACAATTATTCTGTCTAAGTTCAAATATATCATGCCATATGTGTATAGCAATAATCATTGAAGTAAACATACTTTTTTTGGAAGCAAAAGTTGACATTTTATAAAGAGTTCAACAACGTATAACACAACCAGCGACATATAAAAATAACAAAAAGATAAGGTAAACGTTGAAGAAAACATACATGAAAATTCTTATATTGTGCAATGTTTCACGATTGACTTCATTACCGGTTTACCTCGAACCAAAAGTGGACATAATATGATGTGGGTGATTGTTAATAGACTTACTAAATCAACCCTGACGATGCTGAAAATCGTCTATTAAATAATCAGAACCGTTTATCCTTATGACAATTAATTCAAGATCCAGAAATTAGAAACGATATGAAAAGAGAGGGGCTTTAGGGTGTTTTTAGGCGAGTGCGGCGTTAGGCGGCTAAAATGAAACGAGTTCAAGCAGATATTGATGGTGAGATTGAATATGATTGTTGAGAATGGTAGAAGAAGCGAAGAAGGAAACAACGTGCTTTGTGAGGAAGGTGGGGGGGGTTTGGAAGAAACGGTGAAGATGATAATGATAGGATCATATTAAGCCGTCACTCTCTCTGTGTTTACGGCTATGGCGGCATAGGAGACTATGTTGTGCATAACTTTATTTGTACACTTTATTTATTTGTAAAAGACATATTAATTGTGATACATATAAACAATTAATATGTCAAACTCTAGTTTACTTTATGTCATAGACATAGACATAGATTGTACTTTTACTTTTTGCTTTTGTGCCGCCCACGGCTACATACTCAAGTGGCCGCCACTAGCTAGCTAGTCTCTCTCCAAATTGTATCTATTTATACTCCTTCATTATCAATGAATAAAAGATAAGTTGAAGTTTACTCTTGTGTTAACACATTCTCAAACTCTCTTCATGTATCGGAGCCACCGAGTTTTATTCCGCGCAAAACTCGAATTTCTTCAAGAATGTCTTCATCTCGAAGCATCCTACTCATCAAGTAAATCTCGGCAGACGAGGTTACCGACTCCACTCCATATACAAATCACGAGACTTGATTACAACAATAATCTTGGGTTGTCAAGATCTATGAAAAAGTATAACTCGGGACAAAGCAAGATGGAAGACTTGTCCGAGTCCAAACACTCTCGGCGGAAATCACTTTGGTGATATTATGGATTCTCGCTTAGCTCTCTTCAAAGAGTTTCTCAAATGGCGAAGACCGATAACTATCTCACGAGGCATTGCCACTCATACCAAGACAGGTATATCTTATTCCCAACTCGAGTAATAGCACCCGGATAGTTGATTACGGGGCCTCATCTCATATGACAGAAATAAAAACTCGTTATATAACCTCAAACCCCGTCGAGACTCATAAAATTAAAACTCTGGCGATGTCTACATTTCATATGCTCAAGGTTTTGGAATTGTTCAACTTATCGATAAGGTTTATCTTAAAGATGTCCCGTTTGTGCCAAAGCTAGACTTTGTAATCTTATATCCGTCGATGTAAACTCACTAAGGACCTTAATTGGACAATCACTTTTAAAGACAATCGGTGTATTTTCCAAGATACTTATTCACAAGAAGTAATGGAAAGAGCCAAAACTTACTCGGAGATCGTTTATTGTTCACCCCGTCAAGAAGACGAAACCCGAAGGCCGAATCCGCCTCGAGCGGCTTCTCAAAAACGTGGACAATATTATGTTATGGCATTATAGATTAGGACATCCTAGTTTTGGTTATTTAAAGACTTTAACTCCCGAATTATTTAAAGGATGCAATCTTAATGATCTTGAATGTGACATATGTCGGTTGCCAAACTCACCAAATCTGTGTATGCTAAATTACCTCACTTACCCTCCTCACCTTTCACCCTAATTCACAAAGTGATGTATGGGGGCCCTCAAGAGTGAAAAGTATAACGGGAAAAAGGTGGTTTGTCACCTTCATTGATGATCATACCGAAACACTTGGTTATTTCTAATGAAAGACAAATCAAGTTGGACCTATCTTCCAAGATTTTTATCATATGGTTTCCACCCAATTTGATACTAAGATCAAGATCTTAAAGACGATAATGCTCGGAATATTATGAGTCTAACCTCGCAACTTCTTGACAAACAGAGGAGTTAGGAATCTCTGTGCGGCGAGACTGGTGCCACACTAAAGGATTCAATTTGGGGAAATTAGTCTACAATTTTAGGTCTTCCTTCTTTTCTAGCAGTAGGGGCAGCACCACCGCTACAGCAGGTTTGAAAATCAAACCTGAAAGATGATATCCTCTTGGATTTTGCTCTTTGTTTTATAAAGAAGTGTTGTATAACGTCCAGTTTGAATGATTAATGTCTTGTTCTTATATATATTGCTTGATTATCTTTGTTTGCAGATGTTAAATCTGCAAATGATACTAATGTATGCCAACCACCCACTGCAGTAATTTCCTCTACTCCGACTAGCAATGGAGAGAGCAGTTCATCGACCTCAAAACATGAAGAACTGATTAGAGTTGCTTCTCGGCTTAGAAATTTTACATTTAATGATCTCAAATTGGCTACCGGAAAGTTTAGACCGGAGTCCCTTTTGGGTGAGGGGGGTTTCGGTTGTGTATTTAAGGGATGGATTGAAGGGAATGAGATTGCACCCGTAAAACCTGGTACAGGACTCACTGTTCCTGTGAAAACACGAAATCATGACGGTCTTCAAGGGCACAAAGAATGGCTGGTTTGCGTCATTTTCTAATGCATCTGAGTTAAAAGTTCCTTTTAAAAATGTTATTTATTCACATAATTATACGTCATGTTGCAGGCCGAAGTAAATTTCCTGGGTGATCTTATTCATCCTAATTTGGTTAAACTGGTCGGTTACTGTATTGAAGATGATCAACGGCTACTGGTGTATGAGTTCATGCCTCGAGGAAGCTTGGAGAACCACTTATTCAGGAGTACGTGACTACTGCGTTGTACCTTATACTCTCTCTGTATGAAGTGTTTATCAACAAGAATGGTTTTTCTTGTATTATGATGTCATTTTGTACAGCAGAGAAACCTTAGTGTAAATAAGGGATGAGTGATCATTGGTGATTGTTGATTTTATCACTAACAACTCCTGGTTTTTCTGTGCATTCTGTTCTTCACTTCTTAGCAAGGGTTTCGAGATTAATTGTTTGGTCACCATTACTAAATGGTGAATTCAGAAATGGTTATGTGGTAGTTGACCAAGAACCTTCTATCGAACAACTTCGTTTGCTTTATAAATGCATAGACAATGTGTAACTTTGATTTGATTTGAAGCTTAATATACTTTCGTTGAAGTACTGTGAGCGTCTTATGAGGTTGTCTCCTAGACAACTTCTCCGTGTTTGTAGGCGAAGCTTAAACGTTTATATCTTTCCCTTGCCTTTATATGTGTAGATTACCGAAGAAAAAGAAGCAACGAGATTCAACACCGGAATTTCTGCAATGATGGAGTTTACTAATGCTGCTTACAAGGTCACTCTTTCTCTACCTTCCCTCGTTTCCTAGCGTTGGACAACACTATTATTGTAAGGTTGTAATAGTACACATAAATGTAGAAGAGCCCTTGTCACTGGTCTCCATAACAGTAATATCCTTATGAGTATGGATTGTTGAAAACCATTCTGTAGGGAAAACCAGTTGTGATTTTGTGTTGGTCTTCTGCCCCCAACACAGAACACTCCTTTTCAAACAACCCTTATGTTTCAGTTGTGATTTTGTGTTGGTCTTCTGCCCCCAACACAGAACACTCCTTTTCAAACAACCCCTATGTTTTTGAATTTTAGTTTCTTAATGTATATATTTTTCTTTTTTATGTTTTGGACATGTGATTTTCTGGTGTTTCATGCTTCCTGTAGGTTATATTAGCAAGTGTTTTTGAGTATTATGTGCATTCGTAAGGGCTTATTTGAGGTCATTTAGCGTGTGGGAAGTTTTATAAAGAATTGAACTATTATGTGTTGTTGAACTCCCTCTGTTGGTTAGTCATTGTTGGGCGGTAAATATCTGATCCTTAAACAAATGCAGTAAATATCTGTTGGTTAGTCATTGTTGTTCTTTCTAGAACAGTTTCTACATAGATGAACTTGGGAAGTAGGTTTATCTATCAATTGAAATCAATAACGAGGACCTGTTTTGTATAACTATTAAGTCATTATTATGGGCATTAATATCCATCCTAAATTGCATTTGTTTGCATATAAAAGAGCTGAATTCCTATGTTGCTTTGAGGAAAACGTAAGTTATTTCTCCAAATCTGTTTTGTTTTTACTTGTTTATTTTGTTAGGAAAATGGTGACTAAAATATATGCTTCTGGATATGATTATAAAACATAGAGGTCAAGTTACCGACTTTTATTTACCAGACCAAAAATGTTACCGTCTTATGGCAATGATTTATTAAGTAGAGTAGTTTTTCTACTCTACTTGAATAATCAATTCTGAGGCCTCCATTTCATCTCACTTGGTCGATCGGTTGGAATAGAAATGTCATCTTGAATTCCTTATGAATCTTCAATCTATTTACACTTGTTTCCTTTTTTTGGTGATCATAGTGTAGATGTGCACGTGCTAATTTCTTTTGCTATACAAGTACTTCTCTCTCATTGACTATAATTAAAATACTATTAACAAAGTGGATTTATTGTCTCTATTTTTGCACTGTAGCTATATGACCAATCTTGGCAATAAGAGAGTGGAACTTGTTGACATGGGAGCTGGTGCCAGTGAACCAACAGCTGAAGATAATGTTCAACTGGCATCAGGTGATGTATAATGCTTGGACTCTGCTAATGAACACAATATTTTGATTGCAAGTACAATATTTTTTGTAATCCGTATTTCTGGTGTTGTGTTATATGATGGCCTGATGAGCTTTTTTTTATTATTTACTTATTTCTCCCTTTCATATGATGATGGCTTGCCTTGTTTTCTGTAACTAAATGCACTTTCAGTTGGCCTGATCGCATTTCCTATAGCAGAAAGATTCGGCATGGATCCTGGTGCTGTCTTTGATAACGTAATGCATCCCTCCAATGTTGTTGTTTACCGATGATGTTAAGTTTGCAGTGGGAACTTATTTTTCTTTCTCGGTTCCGTTTGTGGTAGAATATATATGCTCGTGCATACACATACGAACACCGGTACAGCTTGCTTCTAGGACTTGCAGCAAAAATGGCTGAAGAATCTTTCCGTCTTCTGGTAAGTTGCTGCAACAAGTTATAGCTGAAATTTATATATCGTGTGTTTCTGGCTGACTTGTCCAAAACCATGTCAGATCGTCGACTCTGTGATAGCTCCATTCCGAGTGGATTTCACAGGAAGAGGAAAACTTGCAGAAAGATAGGTTTGTCCCTTTTTAGACTTTTGTGCTTACATACTGACTCAACTGATAAAAAAATATCATAAGTTGCCTTGTGTATGTGCATCTTCTGCAGCAAAAGTTGGCTCAGATGCTTTCAAGATTAATAAAGATAGCTGAGGAGTTCAATGTTGTTGTTTACATGACTAACCAAGGTATTCAAAATGAAATTATATTGGCTTCGGTGAGTGTTTTTTCTAAAGTTGGAATTTTAGTTTCTCATATGTTTCAACATATTGATGAATACTCGGCTGTTCTATTCTTTTAACAACTGTTAAGTCCCTGCAGTGAAATCAAGAGTACTGAGCTCTTGATCAGGAAGAAATGCAGATTTGGTTAATGTACAAGGCGACATTAAGGGTTTTATTAGTGCTGCATCTTATGCTCCTTCATCATCGACCAGTCATGTGTCAGATGGGATGGTTTCAACTTAGCTGATTGTTAGTGAGTTACATTGGTTGTGTATTTTTTGTATTAGATGTACATCTAGTTGTTTTGATGTGGTTTTGTATTACTTTAGTATTAGTGAAGTTTTTAAGTGCGTTTCTTAATTGATGCCTGCCTTTCTTTTTGCTGGAAAGGTCCTCCTTTTGCTCGGAGGTTTATACATATGTTCTAAGACACTCTCAAAGGAAATCCTCGAAGAAGCTGTCTCTACTCTCAAAGCTAGACCGATTATTTCGGTCTTCCCGTCCCCACCTTTGTCCTTTGTAAGGGCAAGTAATCCAAAAAAATTGGATACTCTGTTTGTCTGTTTTTAAGTTTGTTTGGATACTCTGTTTTGTCTGCTTTTACTGCTTGCAATTTATCGTTGCTTAGCAAAAAGAGATGTCAGGCTTGCAGGCTCTTTTTTCATTAGATAACAGTGTGCTGCGGAGCTGTTGTTTCGTTTTAGTTTGTTCTTTTTTACCGTTGTTTAGTGAATTAATTTGATAGATTGCTTTAGAAGATCCATGTGTTTGAACATCCTTTAATCGTTTGGAAAAAACTTCTTCACTACCCTCTTCCCCCAATTTATTACTTGGCTTCATTGTGACCATCTTTCCCTGTCTCGGTTAGTGTTGCTTGGGTAGCCTAGCCAAGAGTGCTAGGTAGTCTAGCAGTGTACTGACTTTGTCTAGCCAGTGGCTAGCTTTTTGTTGTAAATTTGTAACGGAAAAACAAATTTACAACAAAAAGCTAGCCACTTGGCTAGACAAAGTCAGTACACCGCTAGACTACCTAGCACTCTTGGCTAGGCTACCCAAGCAACACTAACTGAGACAGGGGAAGAGGGTCACAATGAAGCCAAGTAATAAATTGGGGGTAGAGGGTAGTGAAGAAAGTTTTTTCCAAAGGATTAAAGGATGTTCAAACACATGGATCTTCTAAAGCAATCTATCAAATTAATTCACTAAACAACGGTAAAAAAGAACAAACAAAAACGAAACAACCGCTAGACAGCTCCGCTGCACACTGTTATCTAATGATATGCAAGCCTGACATCTCTTTTTGCTAAGCAACGGTAAATTGCAAGCAGACAAAACAGAGTATCCAAACAAACTTAAAAACAGACAAACAGAGTATCCAATTTTTTTGGATTACTTGCCCTTACAAAGGACAAAGGTGGGGGACGGGAAGACCAAAATAATCGGTCTAGCTTTGAGAGTAGAGACAGCTTCTTCGGGGATTTCCTTTGAGAGTGTCTTAGAACATATGTATAAACCTCCGAGCAAAAGGAGGGCCTTTCCAGCAAAAAGAAAGGCAAGCATCAATGACTCCAAAGCAGTCTACTATTATATAATAATGTGAACCATTATTTTGCAGTCAATATCTTAATTGAGTCAAGCAGTGTAATGTAGCATATCAATAACTATACAAGATAATACATGGTTTATCCTTTTAGTGAAATCGTTTCACACGGAGGTAGGCCAAGCATCAGTGCCAAAACTATGCTATAGCCTATACTGAGAATGGAATACTCGTTTCTCTGGTAATATAAGAGATTCCTCCAAATATTTAGATAAACTAATCAGCGTTTTGAGTAGTTGTCAGACATAGTGTCAACCACTCAAAAGCTTCCACTAGCTTGTATCCTTCATAAGGACTTGAAGGTCAATATGAACAAGCCGTGAAACTTCTTCAGCTCTATTACCCTTTCCAAATTGAAAGGTTACTTAGTCATTTTTCCTTTGAGATAGTGTTCTCAGACTGAGAGATAGGAATCACCCTTAGCCAGTCTTCAGATCTTATCTTTAGGATATATGCACTAATTAATAGATGCTGAAGAATCGTTCATCTAAATACGGAAGCCATTTGTCTTAATAGTTAATGTTGTGTTACATATACCTTTTCAGCATTACTTAGTGGATCTGACTTTATCAGACAAAAGTCTAAGTCTCAGAATTGTATACAAATGTCATATTCACTTTCTTTAAGGCAACTATGTAATCGATGTGAAAGTGAATCCATTTGTTCCAACGAATCTGAAAAACAGAAATTAAATTTCTGATATATTCAAGGATTAAAATCCGAAATTTGTTTCCTTATATCACACCCACTATCTTAGCTGAAATAACTGCCCGTTGTCTACTCTTCATCGTGAATGCCCAGCTACCTTGTTCTTACAAAAGAACTTTAGCTTCTGAGTCATTTTACTTGGTTAAGAAAGTCTCTAAGAATTCATAGGTTAGTGATCCGAAATCACTTTCCTTATTCTATATTTTCTTTTATTAATATTTCAGTTTAGCCTTTAACTTATTTAGTTTTGATGACTTACACTTTTAGACATTTATTTTCCCATTCTTGGCTTTCTATGAAGGAAATGGCTGTGAACTAGCAGTTTATAAGAGTAGACACTACTCGTAAATTGTGGGATGTCTAGTGAGATTGATACCAAATCATTCTCGTCATCTTTGAACTAATTTTGTTTTGTCTCTCGTTCAACACCAGTGACAGCAGTGACATTCTTATCAATGTCACTTAAGTTTGAAGGCTTAAGAGGAACATCCTCTTCCGAAAAATTAATTTGCATTTTCGATTATTGAGTTCAACGTTCTTGTTACTTTTCCACATTTACGAAGTCATCACTAGTCAATTTATCGTGTTTAGCAGTTTAGATACCTTGAGATGATATGTAGTCGTAAAAGTAAATTATGACATAATTATAAATCAAATCATACACCACAACAAATAATAAATTTTAGGAATTATAAACGTGATGCCATGCATGTAGTTTATCCTACCATTTCAAGGATTTAACCTCACACGTCAGTGCCGCCGTATGGTAGGTCAAAGATGTGACGATTAAATTGAGACAATCTCTCTGAACAATTAAACCATTGAGAATCAAACATCTGCCTTTAGTTGTTGATTACCTTCCTTTTTCAGCCAAGATATTTCCAAAAATATGCTTGTGAGTGTGACCTACTGTTTCAGATTTTTAAGTACGCCCCGAGTATGCCACCGTAGGGTAGGTCAGTGACCCGACGAGTACTCAAAATCCTATCGTTTCAGAAACCAAGCCTTGAATTTTGATAGCGGTGAAGGCCATCCATAGGGGGCCGAAATCAAAGCGGCACGAGGCGTCACCATTCTCTCATGTGCTTGTGTCAACAGTAGAGGCCGTGGGGTCGGTTGTCACCTTCCCCGCTCCCACTCGTTATTTTGAAATTTTGGTAGTCTCATTAGGATTTTAGAATTTTCTAACAATCCAAAAACAATAGATCATGAATATTTAATTTAATCCTCCTACTAGTTTATCGGTTCCAAATACCGTCTAACTTGTGTCATTATATTCACGATTTTCCAATTTTATGGATTTATAAATTCTTTGTGTAGACGATACACAATTAAAATTCACCAAGAATTTCATAATCCTAATATATTAGGACTTATGAATTTCCCACCAAATCGAAAAAACAATAAATCACAAATTTAAAGCTCCCACTAGTTTATCGGTTCCAAATACCGTCTAACTAGTGACATTATATTCATGATTTTCAATTTGTCGATTATTTAGAAATTTCTTGTGTAGTCACTACACAACAAAAATTCACCAATGAATTTTAAAGTCCTAATTTTATCATGATAAAAATTTAGGATCTTAGAATTGTCCAATAATCGAAAACAATAAATCATGAAAAGCAATCACCAACTTATCGGTTCCAAATACCACCTAGTTAGTGTCCAATCTTTTCATGATTTTCCAAATTTTGATTAAAATTCTAATTTATGTAGACACTACATAACCTAAACCCCGAAAGATTCTTAATCCCAAATTAAGTTTATAATGTGAATTTTATATCCCGATAAAATTCCGTTTCCTTTAATTTATTATTAATCTAAATTAATTATCGTGTTGATACATGTCTAATTAATTTCAATATTAATTTTCTACATGTATGTATATGCTAGGAGTGGAATTCATGAATATGATGAATGTCATAGTTATATCACATAAATAATCATACAAGAAAATAAATGCGAAAAATAAACAACTAAGATGGATTGTTGGTACCCCGTATCTAATCTATAAAACAAATAAATTAGTAAACCCTAAAATTATTTGTAACCGCCGTCGGGTATAAGAATTTTCTGCTCCATATCTTGAATAAAATGATCCGGCCAAGGGGATTTGAACTCAGGTCTGCAATTTTGTGATTTAGTGTTTTCACCACCGTGCTGTTGCTCTTCTTCATCACAAACTTGATCCGATTTAATTAAATATGGTACGGCCGAATTAAAAAAATAAAAAATTCATGAAATTAAATTGCTAAATTAAATTACATGATGTCCTATACCCGGGAAAAACGGGTTTACAATAGATCTAACGGTAAACAGGTACCAACCCCATCCATCTCGTCAACCATACATTCAATCGCATAAATTATAATTAAAAAGATGCAATTTTTTAATTCTATTCCACTCCTTATTAATTAATTATGCAATCATGATCGCAAAATCGCTTCAACCTGGCTCCGATACCATATGCTGGATATACAATAACCCGAATCCGGATCCGATCCATATTGGATCGTCAGATCTGATTCACAGTACCGATCGAGACGCTCGATCATGCACAACGGAAGCTACGAATAAACTCACATGCGATAATACCACGATTTGATTCGCATAAACAATTAATCTAACTATGAGAAGGTTGAATTTTTACCTAAACGGAGAGGAAGAAATAGTTGACCAAAGGGAGAAGCCGTGATCTTCCGGATTGTATCTCCAAGCGACGACTAGTGGACGCCGATCCTTGCCGTAGAACCTCCTCGAACATGCTCAAGAAAAACCCTGATTTTCTCCTCTTAATGATTAAGGCAAGAAACTAATTTTTCTTCCTTTTTATTATGATGGTGGCGCCAATTTGTGATGATTATTGTGCTAGGAGGAACTCTCTTTATATAGGAAAATAACTAGTCAAGAGAGAGTTATCATTTTCACACCACAATTACCTATTCCCATTAGAAAAAGATATTCGCCATAAGACAAGAGATAATTCCCAAAAATCAATCTTTTTATATCTTTTCCATTAATTATCTAACAAATAAATAATTAATTAATTACACATGTGACATAATCTAGAAAATTTCTTTTCCTAATTATCTCAACATGGGGCGCTACCTATTAAGCCATTTTAATAGAAAATGTCTTTTCTATTTTAAATATTATTACCAAAATAAATAATATTGCATATTTATTAAATAAACCAACTATTTAATTTATTCTCGAGGTTCCATAAACGAGAAAACACTCGCGTGTTAGGAGCCAACCCGGGGACCATGGATCTATAACCAGTAGCTACAATAAATTGAATAAAATATTTATCGAACAAAATATTTCTACTCAAATTATTAATTCCGGAATTACGCCACCATAATTCCGAAATTGAACTCTATCGGTTATAGATATAACTTAGTCTCAAAACGTCGAGTCGAGTTGATAAGTGTCCATTGATATAAGCATTACATACAGACTAACCCTCCGTAGACTATCCGTAACGAAGCAGAAATATTTCCGTAAACCTTCTTCAATACATCCTTATTTACCATTAACCCACTAGTGATCAATTAGTTCATAACCAATACGAACTCCCGGGATCGACCAGTTTCTAGGATCAACAAATAAGGGGATTGTCTTTCTACTTCCCGCAGGAAGGAATGGATTCCATATCTGTGAGACACACACTTCTCACTCATTCCAGAACAGTGCCAACATGAAAGTGATTCGGACCGCGCCTCTTAGCGATTCTTAACGAACACATCAAACCCTATCCTGAAACCAGTAGGAGTATGCAATCACTTCAGGATTAAGGTTAATCCATATATGATCATCTTGTGATTTAATAAGATTTCTCAATCACGGAATTATATGACAAATACAGATTAAATCGGTCCAGTCCTATATGGCTACATCATATATAAATGCCCCACTTAGATAATCAATATCGACGGTCTGGATAAGACGGTCACACCTTAAAGTGTTCTGGGCGCATTAATGATGGTTTAATCAATAGACCCCATACTTTGATTAAGTACACCACGGACTAACATTTCAAGTGTATTACCATAAACTTAATCCTCGCGTGTGACACACACTAAGTTATATGGCTACATATGATACGACTTGGGGTTTTCAACAGTGTATTACTTACAAGCACGAAGCAAGTAATAAGATGAGAATAAATCAGTCATTTATTAATTATAAAAACAATTACAAAAATTGTCTTTCGGGCGTTACTTCCAATAATCTCCCACTGTTGGATCGAGAACGTGCAATAAATACTCTAGAGTGGGGTGAATAGAGTATTATGGACTTTTTAAAATTCTTTAACCACTTTTCAATCCACTTATGCAGATTAAAACAAAACAGTGGTTTATCAGAGAAAATCGGAGTAAACACTTAACTTAGTTCGGTTAATGAACCTAGGCGGAAGATCTAGTTTCAATTAACCATATGAACCTAAGTTAACTTCAGTTGAATAGTTTCTAAAGCAAGTTCAGTTTGTTAAGATAAAAGACGTGTGTTATACAAAACTGAAATTGAACCAAACTAAAGTGCAGGTTTTAACAAACAGGTTTGCAGATTCAGTTTTATGTTGTTATCCTACAACATGCAACTTCTAAGGTGTTCAAACAATATCAAGAATTGAAGATTCAGATTTTATCTTTGTTTAAGCCTAAGACATGCAATTCTAAGGTGTGTCAAGGATAAAAACTACCTAAAGCACATGTGTGATCTTATAGAAGATCACACCCTCACACAAGGTATTTCACTAGATGTAGCTTGAGTTTATTACAAAACAAAAACAAATAAAAGATACAACACTTTTACTGTTAAAGTGTTACTAACCGGATAACCAAATTAGTGTCAGTCTTAAGCGAACCACATACTCCAACTAACACTAAGATGTCCTAAATCCTTAGTAACAACATTCAACAGATTTGTACAAACACTCACCAAAGGAGTACGTACCAAGAATCTCTGTCCGGATTCTTGAACACGAATTCAGCTCCGTGAATTCGTAACCCGGATCCAGCTCCGTGAACCCGTATCTCAGCAGGACCGAACCCGAACTGCTGAACCACAGCTTGGCCTAGCTGGGCCCTTGTTATTGCTTCTCAATAACAAGTGGAGAACACTCTCAACACTACAACACAACTCACTAAAGGTTTCTTTAGAGCTGCACTCTAACACACTCACACCTCACTTTACTAACACTCAAGAAATAAAGAATGATTTCAGAATACAAGTGAAAAGAAAAAGAAGCTGAGATTTAGTGAAAATGTTGTGACTTGGAGAGGCTGTTCTGTTTTTGTCGAAAGAAATGGCTGGGGTATAAATAGGAGGCACCCCAGTTATTTTGCAATCCAGCTGTCCAACTTTTGCAATTTAGCTGCAGTACATCTTTTCCAATTCCAACGGCTCTGATGTAGTGTCCAACGGCTACAGCTGTATGTGACAATGTTAAAGGGACCTGCACACTTAACAACAAATTAAATCTGTGGGATACAGAAAAAGCAACGGTCAAAATGACTTGGGAGAAACAAAAGTGCAGTCACATTTGTAAAAGCAATAGTCTGGAAAAGACTAGGCAGGCACATTGCTCAAGGCACATATTTCTAGATGAATTATAAGAGAGATAAAACAATACACATTCACCAATGCACCCAACCTTCAATTTGATTAAATATTCTCCATTAGAAAATCATGTATCATTAAAACATATATATAATATATACGACACACACACAACATATATAAATCCAAATACTATTAAGTACTTGAAAAAGATTATTCAATAACAAAGACATAAAATATATGTTCAGAAAAAAAAATATATATATATATATATATATATATATATATATATATATATATATATATATATATATATATATATATATATATATAATTTTCGATATAAGTATTACAGATTATACAACATATACATATATACATATTACTACATATATTATACCAAACTTAATACTTTATTATAAAAGTCAAGAATACACATAACAAATTAAGACTCAGACTATTAGATCAAATGGATTATATATCTCATACACTCGGATTAGGACATAAAGCAGAGTTCTCAAGCATATATCTTATAAAATATCATGCTTCATTTTCGACTAAATATGGCAAGCAAATTAGATTAAAACAACTAAGTCACACAGCAGAGACTTTAGATATAGAATAATGATTGAGTCACAACGAATTTACACAACGGATTGACACAACAATCATCTACACCCTTCATTGTTGTGGGACCTAGATCAATCAATTAAAGTCCCACAACAATGAAGGGTATAGATGATTGTTGTGTCAATCCGTTGTGTAAATTCGTTGTGACTCTATCATTACTCATAGATATAATATGCATGAATTATTTATTCTTCAACCAAGACTAAAACATGCACAAGTCCATACAGTAAATAGGTATAAAATATTTTCGGATGAAAACTTTTAGCATGTCAAAAAGTTTGCTGAGGTTAACAGGAAGACATATAATGTTATTAAATAACACTAAGTCAAAGAGAAAAAAAAAATCAACTCGATTAACATATCAGACATTCAGATTAAGGCAGTTAAACAGATTTATAGTAGACTTAGACATGCATTTACGGATTAAGCACTCATACATCACAGAAACGATCAGATCTACGATGGAAACAAATCAAGACTGAAAAGAACGCATCTTTTCACAGACCAAGATAGAATCGAAGATTTAATAGACATGTATTACAAAAAGAGAGAATCGAAGCATTAATAGGCATGTAGACACTGACAGAAAGGAAGAGAAGAAGAAAAGCTTCCCTGAATAGCAGATTCTTGACGAGGTGAGATCGTTGATGGTGATTGAACATCGTTGGCCTCATATCGAGCTTCATAGCCTCATTAAAGTCTTCATCGGCCTCAATATTGCTGAAATCTTTCAGAGAAAGTATTCTCTACCTTCACGGACGTCCATAGCTTGAAATAGGGCACACGGACTGGCATACCAACGATCTGAACTTATCAGACATCCAGAGTTGCAGAGTGCTTTCATCAGAGAGCTATTTTGGGATGAAAGAAGAAGTAACTTTTATCGAAACCAGATGTTGTTTATCAAGGAAGAAGAAAAGTACGTTGCAGAGAGACGCTGGAGAAAGAGGAGGCATTTCGATACACATAGGTTGTGTTTGTTTTGCCAAGAGTTTTTTTGGGGTTTTTTTTTTTTTACATCACATGACCAATCATTTCTACAATTCTCCCACCAATCAAATCTTCAACTACAAATAAAAAAATATTAAATCATCTCTCATCATTTCACTTTATCAACTTTATTACCTTTTTTACCATTATTTTATTCATTATTATATTTTATTTCACCAATCATTTCATAATCTACACAAATTTCAAAAAACATCTTAACTTTCTAATCATTACTTCAATCACTTTATCTAAAAAACCCCCAAAAAAAACTCCAACTCAAAACAAACACAACCATAGAGAGAAGAAGTAGATAATGACGTTTTGGTTGCAGAGAAAAGAAAAGAGACGGTGGAGTGGGGTTGGTGATAAGACTATCTCCAACAACTAGGTCTGTAAACGAGCCGAACCCTACTGAACCCTGGAGTAGTTCGGCTCGGCTCGAACATGTTCGAATACATGGCTCGATTCGGCTCGAAATTTTCGAGCCTAAAATATCAGGATTCGGTTCGGCTCGAAATTAAAAAAAAAAGGGAAAAAGTTCAGTACTATTCGGCTCGAACAGTTCGAATAGTTCGAACATGTTCGGTCCGAAAATTAAAAAAATACCCAATAAATACTTCTAGTTCAAAAATACATGTCCAAAACCAAAATAATACATTACATGTCCCAAAATATAACATCATGTCCAAAATGTTCAATGTCCTATTCCAAAATATAACATAACATGTCTAAAAATACCCTGCAACTCTACGAGTCGAACATGTTCGAACATGTTCGGCTCATTTGTCCGAATACCAATTTCCAAGGCCCTATTCTACGTTTGATGATACGAGCCGAGCCCCGAACCGAACTTTTTTGAGCCGAACACGCCGAATCGAATCGAACTTTAAGGCTCACTTATAGGCCTACCAACAACAATACTCTACATCACCCTTTAACTACATCGTTTTCCGTTCCACTTACACTTTTTTAATACTTTATAAATCAATCTACTCCAACAAACACCCTTTATATAATCATCTTAAAATAAATTTTCCTTTTCATCTTATTTTATTTAACAAACAAAATTATACAATCAACATCTAATACCGTTTTACTCCATTTTTTTTTTTTTTTGTTTTCATCATGTTCAGGGCTATAAACCGGCGTTTTTTTGTGGTCTTTTTTTAACAGCATAAATTATTATTATTATTATTATTATTATTATTATTATTATTATTATTATTATTATTATTATTATTATTATTATTTCTGTTTGTTGTTGAACAACTCTGAGCATTTCACGTTTCTGCGTTTTGCAGTTTTTTTATTTTTATGAATCATAAAATACTTTCTGGATTAAAAAAATTATCATCACCATAAATTTTTTGCACAATTTTTTGTTTTTCATTGCTTCAATTAAGAACAAAAAAGTACTGAAACTAAAAGGGTTGGGGAAGAAAAAGGGGAAGAGAGGAAAGAGATTGTGTATGCTTTTTTGCTACTGTTCTTACTAAATGGTTACTCTAGATTACCAGTTGGAACTTGAAAAGAATAGAGGATAGATTTACCACATGTTGTTCATCTATTGGCTAGACTAGATCTTATAACACATCATTATATCTAGTAGTAGATTATGTTGGGATATGTGATATTGTTATAACTAACTTGGTGATATAAGGGTGTATGTGTGAAATGAATGATTAACTAAGAAATACAAAGATTATCTTCTCTTTTACTTGGTATCGGAGCACCAGGTTGGGTATGGCGGAACCACCGCAGAGATCCGTCTCCGTCACCGTTGCCGGAGGTGAAGGAGGCTCAGCTGCACTCTCCATTGGAAGCATCATGCCAGCTCATCCATCCACTTCTGAGATCGTTACTGGAATTCATACACCCTTCTCTGAAGTTTCTGAAGTTGTTACCGGAATTCCCATTTCCGGCCTGCCACCATTGTCACAGTTCCATCCCACTAGTCTGTTTCCGTCTTTCACCGGATCTCTTCCGTTTCATGCTGGTTCTTCTCTTACAGGTTTGAATCCAGGATCTACTTTCCCTTCTCTAATCCATCCTCCTTTAACTGCTCGAAATGATAACACCACCTCAATTTTTTGATCTGCTAGTCCCACCTCTCCGTTTAATACTCCGAATTCGGTACCCTTTACCAGTCACCTGAGCCAATCCACCATTGTCAAATTGACAAGAGAAAACTACTTACTCTAGCGTTACATTATTCTACCTATAGTTAAAGGGTATAAACTTGATGGTTTTCTATTTGGGACTACACCTCGACCACCTCAAATCCCAGGTCTTCCTATGAGTCCTGCTGCTGTTGAATGGGATTCTGTGGATTCACTGCTCACTGGATGGCTGCTTGGTTCAATGACTGAACAGGCTTTGGTGGAGGTGGTTGGCTGTTCCACCTCCCATGAAATCTGGTCAACACTAGAGATACTCTTCAACAATCAGTCTGAATCAAGAATGTTGGAGTACAAGAGTGCTCTTACTAGAGCAGAAAAAGGGTCTAGATCAATGGCAGATTACCTAGCCACTATGAAATCCTATATTGATAGTCTAACAGCTGCCGGATACCCAATTTCCAAGTCTGAGCTGATACTAGCTACTCTAAGGGGTTGGATAAAGACTATGAAGCTGTCATTGTAAACCTCACAGCTAGAATTGGTTCCTTGTCATGGCAAGAAGTTCAGTCTCAACTTGTCACTCATGAAAGATTGTTGGCCAGGTTCAATCCTTTAGCTCATGGCAGTGCTATGAATCCAGCTGCTCATGTTGCTAGTTACAGTGGGAATCCTGCTTCAAATAGGTCTGCTGCTAGACAAGGAGGGTCAAATCCGAATTACAGAGGCAGAGGTGGAAATACCAGTGGTGGAAGGAATAGAGGAGGAAGACATGGTGGTAATGGTAATAATGGTGGAAGAAACTCTGGAACTGGAGGTCCTAAGTTTTAATGTCAACTCTGTGGGAAGAATGGACTCACTGTGGCCATCTGCTGGCACAGGTTTGAGACAGACTTTCAACCTCCTGAGATCAATGCTGCACCAAGATCCAATCCACCATCAGCTTACATGGCTACTCCCAGTTCAGTGGCAGATCATGCTTGGTATCTGGACAGTGGAGCTACCAACCATGTTACCTCTGACTTGGGTAATTTGAATCAAAGTATTGCTTATCATGGCAGTGATACACTAACTGTAGGAAATGGTGAACACTTGCACATTGAGCACACTGGTAACACAGTCCTACACACACTTGTTAGTTCTTTATTCCTTAATATTGTCCTTCATGTTCCACAAATAACTAGAAATTTACTTAGTCTTTCTAAGCTTGTATCTGATAACCATGTATTTGCTGAATTTTCTGACAATCATTGTTTTGTTAAGGACAAGGTAACAAAGAGACCAATGCTCAAGGGACAACTCAAGGATGGACTCTATCAGATAGTGCCTCTGGATAATGAATCAACAGAGACCTCCCTTCACTCCAAGTCTTCTCGGTCTTCTGCTGTGTTTCTCAGTCAGGTGTCTACTAGGTCTAGCAATAGCAAGTCCATAGATGTCCTTGATCCTAATAAAGATCCTAATGTTTGGCATAGGTGGCTTGGCCACCCTTCTAGTAGAATCTTGAGTCAAATCCTAAATGATTGTAATGCTGCTGTTAATGAAAAACTTACTTTATGTTCTGCCTGCCAATTTGGTAAATCTCATGCTTTGCCTCATTTACCTTCTGTTTCTCATGCTATTGCTTTACTTGATTTGGTTCACACTAATGTTTGGGGGCCTGCCCCAATTAAATCTACTGAAGGATACACTTATTACATCCATTTCATAGATGATCACACTAGGTTCACATGGATCTTTCCCTTAAAAGCTAAATCTGAAGTATTCCATATATTCACTCAGTTTAAGACACTAGTAGAAACTCAGTTTCACACCAACATCAAGTGCATTCAGTCTGACTAGGGGGTGAATATAGGACACTTGAACCTTTCCTCAAACAACATGGCATAGTCTTTTGGCATCCTTGTCCTCATGATCATGCTCAAAATGGAAGAGCAGAGAGAAAGCATAGACATATCACAGAGTTAGGTCTGACTATGTTAGCTCAAGCATCTATGCCACTCAGTTTTTGGTGGCATAGCTTTCAGTCATCTGTGTCAATCATTAACTGCCTTCCAACCCCTGTGTTGAATCTAAAGTCTCCTCATGAATGTCTGTTTGGTAAGAAACCTGATTATTCTATCTTTAAAGTCATTGGCTGTGCTGTGTACCCCTATCTTAGACCTTTCTAGACTACTAAGTTTCAATACCACACCACACAGTGTGTCAATCTAGGAGTCAGTCCTCATCATAAAGGCTACAAGTGTCTTGATAGGTCGGGACGAATCTATATTTCCAACAATGTGAAGTTCAATGAACTCCAATTTCCTTTCTTACTCAAGGGTCTTCCAAGCAAATCCTCTGCACTCCTGATCTTGCCACTAATCCTCTTCCTTTTGGTCTAGCTCATTCAGAGGGCACAACAACATATCTGTGACTGAGCCAGAACCAGAACCAGAACCAGACTTGAGTTGTCCAGAGCAAAGAACAAGCAATGGTAATTCTTCACCTGATTCATTACCTATTTTATCTCCTTTATCCACACACAACACTGCTTCCCCTGCACCTAGTTACACATCAACTGACTTATCACCACATGTTGCATACATATCACCTTCACCCCTTGCCACAACCAACACTGAATCACCACATATCACAGAAACTGAGTCACCACATGTTACAGAAACCTCTCAAAATGAAAACACTACCATAAATGACTCCATCCTTGTAACCTCCACTGTCAATAATCACATCCCTGTGAAAACTCACCATATGCAAACCAGGTCCAAAAGTGGAATATTCAAACCTGAAACTTACAGTGTCTCGCTGGCTAGGGTTCACTCTTTTCCTACTGAACCAACTGTGTATCAGATGCTATGGTGAGTGAGAAATGGAGACAAGCAATGACTGATGAGTACAAGGCACTGATTCATAATAGAACATGGGATTTGGTTAAACCTAGACCTAATCAGAGTGTGGTTGGGTGCAAGTGGGTGTATAAACTGAAGCTGAAACCAGATGGAAGTGTTTTAAAGCACAAGGCAAGACTTGTAGCTAAGGGATACTTGCAAAGCTATGGAATTGATTTCACAGAGACTTACAGTCCTGTGGCTATACTTGCAACTGTTAGGATCATCCTGGCTATTGCTATGTCTATGCACTGGCCCATTAATCAAATAGACATTAACAATGCCTTTTTAAATGGACCATTACAAGAACCTGTTTACATGGATCAACCAGAAGGATTTGAAGATCCAGAAAAGCCAGGGTATGTGTGTAAACTGAACAAAGCAATCTATGGATTGAAACAAGCCCCTAGGGCTTGGTTTGAAGCCTTGAAAGGACAGTTGCTCAAGTGGGGATTCACTCAGTCAATGTGTGATATCTCACTATTTATGTTAAAACTAGAGGGCCAGATTCTTTTTGCATTAGTATATGTTGATGATATTTTTCTCACATGTAATTCACCAAGGTTGATTCAAAAATTTATCAAACAGCTTGACTCCAAGTTTGCACTAAAAGATCTGGGGCAAGTATCACATTTCCTGGGAATGCAAGTCACTAGAGACTCAACTGGACTGCACCTCAGTCAATCCTATTATGCATCATAACTGATCAAGAAACTGAATCTGGAACATCTGAATACATGTGCTACACCAATGGTACCAGGGACACAACTCCTACCACAGCAAGGTGAGCCTCTAGAAAATCCCATTGCTTATAGAAGTACAATAGGGGCTCTACAATACCTCACCTTGACAAGACCAGACATAGCCTTTGTTGTAAATACCTTAAGTCAGTTTATGCAGAATCCCTGCACTACACACTGGCAGGAACTGAAGAGGCTACTGAGATATGTTCAAGGAACTCTAGACATGGGATTGCTGTTTAAACCATCAAAAACACTTGATATCAATGGTTTCTCAGATGCAAACTGGGCTGTGCGTCCCATTGACAGGAAGTCTACAGGTGGATATTGTGTTTACCTAGGTGATTCTCTCATTTCCTGGAGTTCAAAGAAGCAAACAGTGGTATCAAGATCTAGTTGTGAGTCAGAATACAGATCCTTAGCCAATCTAGCAGCAGAGGTAAAGTGGATCAAACAGCTGCTCAATGAAATGCAGTTCAGGCTACCTAGCATCCCAACTTTATGGTGTGACAACACAGGTGCAAGTTCTCTAGCACAAAATCCAGTTTATCATGCTAGAACCAAGCACATAGAAGTAGATGTGCATTTCATCAGAAACATGGTGCTGAATAAAGAGTTGCAGATCAGATATGTGCCATCCACAGATCAGATTGCTGACAGTTTCACCAAAGCTTTGCCAACTGTGTCATTTGAAGTATTTAGACACAAACTCAATGTTACACATCAACATATTCGTTTGAGAGGGGCTGAAAAGAATAGAGGATAGATTTACCACATGTTGTTCATCTATTGGCTATACTAGATCTTATGACACATCATTATATCTAGTAGTAGATTATGTTGGGATATGTGATATTGTTATAACTAACTTGGTGATATAAGGTGTATGTGTGAAATGAATGATTAACTAAGAAATACAAAGATTATCTTCTCTTTTACTGAACTAGAGGAATTTAAAGTTAAAGTGATGTATCAAGTAACCATTGTAGAATTTAAGTTAATAAAGTAAACTCTAAAAAGTTTTGGAGTGGTTTAACAAGTACCATTGGAGACAGTCTAAGGATGGTTAGTATATTGAGGCAGGATGAAGTTACTTGGAATTTTCTAGTAGTAAATGCAAAGGAAAGTGATAGAGTAACCGAACATGTCCACAGAAATATGTACCGAAGCCTTTCCAAAGCCATTCATTTGTTAAAAGAAACAAAAAAAAACATAAAAACAAAAAACTGAACCATATAATACATTTGTCGGGGGATGGGGTGTGGAGTACTTCGGTTACTCTATCATTTTTTAAATGCAAATGCAAAGGGACGGTGGAAGTGGGGTCTTCTAGGAGGTTTCTAGGTAGTGGGGTCTGGGAATTTATATAATGGAAAAAAAGATTTTGAATAATAAAAATTAAAAAAAAATTAAAAAAAAAAGATTAAAGGGCTGGACGAAGATTGGGTTTGACAGAAAAAAAAAAAGGAGCAGGCCGACATATATACATACATATATGTAAAATATAGTCTATTGAAAAAAGATGTAATATAATAGTATATAAAAATACAATGTAATAAAATAAGAAGATTATAATGAAATGAAATGTCTTATGTCACATTCTAATATAAAGTAATGTTTTGATAAATATCATTTGACATACTTATTAAATTTGAGTTCTTAATGTGACATATCCATTGACTTAGATAAAATACTTATAGAGCAATTTGTGTCACATATGAAAATTGATTGAAGTAAGAACAATGTGACATACTTCAAAATATTGATCAAATAATTATACCATCATAAGATATTTTAGTTGCACATAAAATATACAAATCAAACTAGATGTGACTTGATTATTTTCAAACACATGTCACTTAAGGTAAAACATTTAGTGACAAGAATAATTGTAGAGAAATTATGAGATATATCCCAAAATAAATATATTTTGAAATACATCAACACAAAATACTTAACACTCACTTGCCCGTATAGACAAGCAACAATTGCCTTTCGGGCACACTATATCTAACAATCTCCCACTTGCCCGTAAAGACAAGTAATGATCGTTTTTAGAGCACCACACCCTTATTTCTATCTATCCACAACAAAAAGTTGGTGGCTGAGGATGGTGGCAAAAGATGGTGAAATGGGTAATGGCAAAAGTTGGTGGCGGAGGATGGTGGCAAAAGATGGTGATGGTAGTGTGGGTTATGGCTAAAGATGGAGCAGGTGGTGGCAATAGCCAACAGGTAGTGATCGATGAGCTGGGTAGTAAAGAAAGGTAGTGGTAAGACGGATAGTGATGGGTTGGTTTGTGATGGGGTAGTGACGTGGCTTGTGTCGGCGGCGAGTGACGGTGTGCAGTGAATAGTGGCAATCGCGGATTGTGGTGTGGTGGGTCACATGGGTGGTGACATATTTTTTTTTAACAATAGAACATGTTCTACAATTCATTCAAAATCATTCCATTCAGTTTTTTATAGATTGAAAAAATATTTGAATTTATTTTCATATGAAGGAAAATTTATTTTATTCTGCTCATATCTTAACACGCCAAAATAATGGAATGAAATCATTTAATTCAGGAATACAAATGTGTTGGAAAAAAATTAATACTTAGGAAAAATGACCTACAACAAAACACATACTCCAAGGTACGCGATATGCGTTGTATTTAAGAGATGTTTCGCCCATACAAAGCCATCTGGGGTTCACACAAAAATCTTTCTCGGGATACAATTAAGGTTTTTGATTCAAACAGTGACTTGTTTGAATCAAGCCCGATGACACTCAAAAAAAAAATTCGATGATGCTTTTCGGACTTAAAATGATTTCGTTTGTAGTCTCGTGCCTTTTATAGGCCAAGGTGCCCCAACACAAAATGGTCATCTCCATTCACAGATGCATGAATTTGGATGAATAGGTATAACACTTCACAGATGCATGAATTCGATTACATTACTTCACAAATACATGAATTTAGCTTTCACAAGTGCATCCGTTCGGCTGGAGACGTTTAGCTTTCGTGGGTGTTGCCCCCGAGCTGGCGCTGCCCCTTCGACTCCCGTGAAGGGACGCTGCCCCTTCGACCCACCACGACCTAACCGTTTTGTTACGGCAACCCGAAAGAAAACGATAACAAAATATTTAAATTATGAAAAAATATCTAACCGAATGCAACTCATCATCCTAAACCTTAAACACACGGTATATTATAATTTATATCTTTATCGTCAAACAAATAAGTTTAGTTTTAAATATACGTAAAACATTGGAATTATATTTTTTTTTATTCAAATTTCTCCTAATTACGATTTCAACATGTCATTTTGTCCTTTGATAATGTATTTTTTTACCCTATTTTAGTACATTCCATCCGAGAAATACGGATATTATTGTACATTAATATGCTAAAGTCAAGCCACTCACTGTTGGTGATATATAGCAAGAACAAGTAAAAAATAATATGCTAGAATATATATGTATTGTAGTGCTATTGCACTTGAAGAAATATTTATTATATTGATTAATTGATTCTCACTTGCTTGACTCCTTTCAATAGCTTGTATTACATGGCTATATATATTATACATGTTGCATAGAACTGATAGACGTTCATGCATTACAGTAACTCTTTCTTATCTTAGACATTTATTCTCACTACATTAACACTTGTATATCTTGCATTCACATTTATTGAAGCTTATCTTGATCTTTATCGATGCATAATTAATTTATTGCAAATTATCTTCTAACACCCCCTCTTAATTTTCAATTTTGAGCATGCCTCTAGCCTTCTGAAATTTCTCCACTTGAATTGGTTTTGTAAGAAAATCTGCGAGCTGATGATTTGACTTGACAAATTCTAACATAATTTCACCTTTGTTCACCATGTCTCGAATAAAATGATATCGCAACTCTATGTGTTTTGTTCTTGCATGGAATACCGGATTCTTTGTCATTGCTATTGCTTACATATTGTCACAATAAATTATTGTCGATTCTTTTTGTATCTGATGTAAATCTACAAGAAATCTTCTAAACCAAATCGCTTCACATGTTGCATCTGTGCCCGCAATATATTCTGCTTCTGAAGATGATAATGCCACTGTTTGTTGCTTTTTTGAACTCCATGAAATAACATTTGATCCAAGGCAAAATAAATAGCCTGAAGTACTTTTTCGGTCATCCAATGAACCAGCCCAATCACTTTCGGTAAAACCAACTAACTTGCATTCATCTTCTTTGACATATTTGATGCCCATTTTCTTCGTTCCTTGTAAATACCTCAAAATTCTTTTAGCTGCTGCAAAATGTACTTTGCTTGGTTCATTCATATATCTTGAAATCATGCTCACGGCTTGAACAATATCGGGTCTTGTGTTCGTGAGATAAATTAAAGAACCAACAAGACTCTGAAATAACCTTGCATCAACTTTACCGGCACCATCATCCTTTCTAAACTTCTCATTTACTCCCATTGGAGTAGATATCGGGTTGCAATTTTCCATGCGGAATTTCTTCAAAATATCTTCGGTATACTTTTCTTGAGAGATAAAAATCTCTCCCTTGGATTGTTTCACTTGTATTCCAAGAAAATATTTCATGACTCCAAAATCAGTCATCTCAAATTCATTCATCATTTTTTGTTTGAATTCTTCATGCAATTTCAAACTCGTGCCCATATAGATGAGATCATCAACATATATGCACACAATCATAAAATCATTATCATTTTTCTTGACATAAAGAGAGGGCTCATTAGGAATTATATGAAATCCATTTTTGAGAAAATACATGTCAATCTTACTATTCCAAGCTCTTGGCGCTTGCTTTAAGCCATAAAGAGCTTTCTTGAGACGGTAAACTTTATCCTTTTTGCCAATGACCTCAAAACCTTGAGGTTGTTGAACATATACTTCCTCTTCAAGTTCTCCATTGAGAAATGCCGATTTTACATCAAGTTGATATACTGAAAGTTCTAACTGTGCTGCAAGAGCAAGAACAGTTCGGATAGTCTCCATTCTAACAACTGGTGCAAAGGTTTCATTAAAGTCGATTTCAGGTTTTTGAGAGTATCCTTTTGCAACAAGCCTTGCCTTGTGCTTCAATATGCTTCCATCCTCATTAAATTTTGTTTTGAAAATCCACTTTAGCCCAATAACATCTTTGTGCTTTGGTCTTTCTACCAGCTGCCAAGTTCTGTTCTTTTCAATCATTCAATTTCATCTTACATGGCTTTTCTCCATTTCTCATCTTTTGATGCATCTTCAAAAATTTGTGGTTCACAAGAAAATAGAGCGAACTCACTAGTTTCATAGATTTCTCTCAACGAACGAGTTTTTCTAACTGGTGAATCTGAACTTGTGCCTTCATTTTGATTTGGAGATTTCGGTGGACTAGGATTTGGACTTTGAGGAGGAGTTGTGTGATCATATTCATCATCCGATTTTGATTCTTCAAAAAATTCATCTCGAGATATTTTGGAGGAATTTCCATCCCAACTCCAAGAAGTCATTTCATCAAATATAACATCTCTTGAAATAACAAGCTTGCTAGTTATAGGATTGTATAAGCGATAGCCTTTTGATTCATCACTATAACCAATGAAAATAAGTTTCTCACCTTTCTCATCAAATTTATCTCTATTCGGAGCAGAGATATGAGAATATGCAACACATCCAAAAATCTTCAAGTGATCAACCACCGGTTTCTTCTTGTGCCATGCTTCATATGGTTTTCGATTTAACACCGCCTTCGTAGGACATCTAATCAAAAGATAAATCGCCGTATGTACAGCTTCAGCCCAAAAAAATTTTGGTAAATTTTTGCCATCTCAACAATTGTACGATTTTTTCTCTCGGCCACACCGTTTTGTTGTGGACTCCGCCGAATTGTGAGCTGCCTTTGAATACCATTTTCCTTGCAATAATTCATAAATGAAATTTAAATAAATTCTCCACCACGATCAGTCCGAAGAGTTTTGATTTGATGATTTGATTGATTTTCCACCAAAGCTTTAAATTTAAGGAATGTGGAAAATGCTTCGGATTTTTCATTTAAAAAATACACCCACATCATTCTTGTATAGTCATCCACAAATAAAATAAAGTACCTCTTTCCTCCAAGTGAAAGATTTCTCGAGGGACCCCAAATATCGGCATGAATTAGTTCCAAAGGCTCTCTAGCTCTCCAAGATGTTTTAGGAAAAGGTAATCGATGCATTTTTCCATAAACACATCCTTCACAAATATGATTTTTCATTTCCACATTTGGAAGTCCGACCACCATATTTTTTTGCTTAAGAAGTTGCATCCCTTTATAGTGGAGATGTCCAAACCTCAAATTCCAAAATTTCGATTGATCAATATTTTCACCCACATAGGCAATATTTTCTTCTGAAGGCATGATCATCGGGAACACCTTATTTGAACTCATCTGAATCGTAGCAATGGTGCACCGATTTTCCTTGTCATAAATCTTGCATTTTTCATCATCAAAGAATACAGAGTATCCCTTCCGAAGAAGCTGTCCAACGCTAAGGAGATTACTTGTTAAAGTTGGCACATAAAGAACATCACTAATCAATTTTCTATGACCTACTTTAGTCTGAACTGCAATAGTTCCTTTTCCTTTTGACCGGTGTAATTTACCATCACCAAGCTTAATTTTTGAATTGAAATTTTCATCAAGATTAATGAAAATACTTTTGTTACCGGTCATGTGACTACTGCAGCCGCTGTCCAAATATCACACATTTTGTGATTGCCGTTGATCCGTCATACAAGAAAAAAGTTGTTCTCCTTCATCTTTGGATAAGTTGGCTTCATCTTTATTATCATTATTTTGATAGAAGCAATCTCTCTGTGAGTGATTCGGATTTCTACACCGCTTGCATTTGAAATAAAATTACTTGTCTCATGATTTGATTTTCTGCAAATTTTGCAAAAAATACGAGAATTTTCTGTTTGTGAATTTGAACTCTCGCCATGCATCCTTGATTGATTTCCTTGTCCACGTCCTCTTCCTCGTTCTTGAAATGATCCTCTACCTCGGGATGATCCTCTTCTTCCTCTTCCTCGGGTAAATCCCCCTCTGTTTTGTTGCTGGGATCTTGAATTAAAATTTAGCTTTGATTCAAAAGCTTGCTCTAAAGGTTGATTCGAGGACTTTCCGATTCTTTCTTCATGCACTTGCAAAGAACTCATTAAATCATTTAGAGTATACGTAGACAAATCTTTAGATTCTTCAATGGCCGCAACAACATAATCATATTTCGAAGGAAGGCTTCGAAGAACTCTTTGGACAACTTTTTTGTCTTCAATAGTGTCACCAAGGCTTCTAATTTGATTTACAATTTCAGCAACTCGAGTGAGATAAACTTGCATCACTTCATTATCCTTCTTCGATAAATTATCAAACTCCCTCCAAAGAGATTGAAGTTTGATAGATGTAACCTTTTCATTTCCACGAAATCCTTCTTTTAAAATTTCCCATGCTTGCTTTGATCTTTTGACCCCATGGATTCTTGGATATATTGCTTTGCTCAATCCTTGTTGAATAAATCGGAGAGCACTTGCATCTTTTTTAATATTTTTCTTGTATTCTTTATGTTGGGCCTATGTCCATTCTTCATCATCATTTTGTTGTTCTATAAAACCTTCATCCACAACTTCCCATAAATCTTGGGAAATAAAGAGAGTCTCCATTTGGCTACTCCAATAATCGAAATGCACTCCTTCAAATATTGGAACTTGATTCGGAGTATAAGAAAACATGGAAGGAGGATATTGATTTGATCCCATTAATTTGAGGTGTATAACCTAACTCCGATACCACAATTTGTTGGTGATATATAGCAAGAACAAGTGAAAAATAATATGCTAGAAAATATACGTATTGTAGTGCTATTGCAATTGAAGAAATATTTATTATATTGATTGATTCTCACTTGTTTGCCTCCTTTCAATAGCTGATAGACGTTCATGCATTACTGTAACTCTTTCTTATCTTAAACATTTATTCCCACTACATTAACACTTGTATATCTTGCATTCACATTTATAGATGCTTATCTTGATCTTTATCGATGCATAATTAATTTATTACAAATTATCTTCTAACACTCACATGGACCCAAGTTAGTACAAATACATCTCATTATCTTTTTTTTTCAATGAAACGTCTCATCATCTGTATTTGACCAAATATATTCCCATTAATATAAATCATAAAAAATAAAAATACACGCTCATCTTCAACTTCACAACACTTTCTTCAACCCCTCATTTCTCTTCACCATTAAAAAAAACAAAACATGAAAAAAATTACACGCCCCTTCAGCCCTGAAAAGGTGGGGTACATCTGCGCCGCCGCGGTCGGCCTATTCGGTGGCGCATTTCTTGCAGCAGCGTTTATTCGTATCGCAGACAATCCGTTTCAATGTAAAACTGCTATATACACCGCCGGACCGAGGACTTTTGGAGGAATATCTATAGAAGAACAACTTAATGCCATTGTTCATTATGCTACCTCGAAGATTGTGCCACAACAAACGAGGAAAGAGATCGACGTTTCGTTCGATGTTTTGAAAGCGAATGCGCCGTGTAATTTTCTTGTTTTCGGGCTAGGGTATGATTCGATTATGTGGAATTCGATTAATCCAAATGGAAGTACGTTGTTTCTTGAAGAAACAGAAAGCTGGGTTCATGATGTGCTTAAAAATGCTCCATATCTCAGGTGAAAATTTCTTTTCGCAATTTTTTTTATCCCATTAATTTGTGTTAATATATCATTGTATAGATATTTATTCAAACTGAAATTTATCAAAATATATTTATTTGCGTAAACTAAATTGAAATTGTGTACTTATGCCTTACAAGTAGCCAGGAATTTACCTTTCAAAAAAAAAAAAAAAAAAATCCAGGAATTTTGTTTTATATATTCATCTTGTTTACATCAATACAGTACAAGATTTTATTTTAGTAGAGGATTTTACGGTTGTAGATGAGCGATATATTTTTTTTTTTACAAAACTAATATTATCAGATCGTGATAGGGCATGTTAATAAATTGGCCCTATATAGTAATTATTGATTGAAAAAATGATTTATGACCACTTTGTTGTAATCATTTTATTCGGAAACGTTTAAAAAGAATCACATCATAATCATATACTAATATCTCAGGGCTCACACAGTCAACTACCGGACTAAACTATCCGAGGCTGACGAACTTCTAAAATTGTACGAAACCGAACCGGATTGCTGGCCGGAGAAATCATTCATACGTGGCAACGAGAAATGCAAGTTAGCGTTAAACATGTTACCGGAGGAGGTGTATGACACAGAATGGGACTTGATAATGATCGACGCACCGAGGGGTTATTTTGCGAAGTTGCCAGGTAGGATGGCGGCGATATATTCAGCGGCGGTGATGGGGAGGAACAGGAAAGGATCGGGTGTGACGCATGTGTTTTTGCATGACGTGGAACGCATAGTAGAGAGAACGTATTCGGATAAGTTTTTATGTAAGAAAAATATGGTGAAAGAAGTTGGCAAGCTTAGGTATTATGTGTTGCATCCTAAAAAAGACGGAGGGAAAGACAAGGATTTCTGCTAGACACAGAAAATGGATCCATGCAATATGGCACCGAAGAAATTTAAGGAAGTCATTGGGGATACAAATGGTATTTAATTTTTTTTTTTTTTTTTGTAATTAGTATATACTAAATAGCTCAATAATAAATGACATTTATTTCAAATTTCCGCTCAAATTTCTCATAGTCTTTGTTATGCTTTTTTTTATATTTTAAAGAATAGACATTGCAACGAATACAACATGATGTTGTGTTGACGCATGGGCGTATCTTTCTTATGGACATAGAAGGCTAAGACTACTCGGATAAAAAAATATTACACTATAAAATCATTGTAAAAGTAAAATGACAGATCGGCAAACATTAGAGTTTGTTATTTAACAATCAGTGTGAAGCTCAAATGTTGGAGTATAAGGATGCATTAACTAAAGCTGAGAAAGGATCTAAAAATATGGCAGATTATTTGGCTCAGATGAAAACCTACTCAGATAAATTAAGTGCTGCTGGATATCCCATTACTAGATCTGAACTGATCCTTGCCACTTTGGGTGGATTGGGCAAGGAGTATGAATCTGTGATTGTTAATTTAACATCTAGGATGGGTGCTTTGTCTTGGCCAGAAGTCCAGGCTCAGTTAATCACACATGAGAGGCACATAGCAAGGTTTAACCCCACTACCAGTCTTGATCTGACTCAAGCATCTGCAAATGCTGCTGTTAGAACTGGAGACAACTATCAAGGAAGAGGTAGATGAGGTTACAATAACCAAGGACAAGGCGAGAGCGGGGGTGGCCGAGAATCAAAGAGGTGGAAGGTCAGAGGAAGAGGAAGAGCGAGGCTACAACAACAATGCCTCTAGAGCTACATGTCGGTTTGTGTAACAAGACTGGTCATACAGTGGTTGAATGTTGGTATAGGTTTGATCAGAACTTTAACAATCCTACAACACCCAATCAAGGACATCAAGGAAATCAGAATCCTCCTACTGCCTATTTTGCTGGTCCAGAATCTGTGGCTGATCCAAATTGGTATGCTGACTCTGGAGCCACTAATCATGTCACTGCAGACCTTGGCAAACTTCAAGTGAGTACAGAGTACAATGGATCAGACACTTTGGGAGTAGGTAATGGTTCCAAACTTTCCATAAGTCATCTTGGTTCTACTAAATTTTCCACTGATGTTTCTGATCTTAAACTGAAAAATGTTCTTCATGTCCCTGACATCACTAAAAATCTTGTTAGTATATCTAAATTAACCTCTGATAATCATGTTAGTGTTGAATTTGACAACGTTGGTTGCTATGTGAAGGACAAACTCACAGGCAAAGTCCTTCTCAGAGGTAAAGTGAATCATGGTCTGTACCAGCTCTTCCCATCCTCAAGTCAGAGCTCCCTTCAATCCAGTCACAGTCATTTCCAGTCCAGGAATCAGCAGTTCAGTTCCAGTTCCAGTCACAAAGTCAAATCTAGAGCTTATGTTAGTGAAGTCAGTAGTCCTAAAATTGATGTCCTATGGCATAGGAGATTAGGACATCCTTCTCTTAGAGTTTTAAGCAATGTCATGAAAACTTGTAATGTTCAGTTAAGCAATGAAATGGAATTTTGTGATGCCTGTGTTTTTAGGAAACATCATGCTTTACCCTTTTCTACATCTGAAACTGCTGTTTTGAGCTGATACATACTAACTTGTGGGGTCCTTCCCCAGTAAAATCTGTTTCTGGATACACATATTATATACACTTCTTAGATGATTTCACCAGATATACCTGGATTTACCCTCTAAAACACAAATCTGATGCACTTACTGCTTTTCTTCATTTTCAAAAACTGGTTGAAACTCAATTTAATGCTAAAATCAAAATAGTGCAATCAGATTGGGGGGGGGGGTGAATATAGGGTGTTTGAACCTGTTCTTAAGAATGCTGGTATTGTGTTTAGGCATCCTTGTCCTCATACACATGAACAAATTGGAAAGGCTGAAAGAAAACATAGGCATATCACTGAATTAGGCTTGACCTTATTAGCTCAAGGCAAAATGCCCTTACATCTTTGGTGGGAGAGTTTCCAACATGCTGTATACTTGATTAATATGCTTCCTACCCCTGTTCTTGATGATCAGTCCCTATGAGAAATTATTCCACAGGACTCCTACCTATTCCAACCTGAAAGTCTTTGGTTGCACTTGTTTCCCTTTTCTCAGACCGTATAACAAACATAAGTTTGATTTTCACACTAAGAAGTGTGTCTTCCTTGGGTTTAGTCCTGATCATAAGGGGTTTAGGTGTCTTGATCCTAGTGGGAGAGTCTATGTGTCCAGACATGTTATCTTTAATGAAGCTGAATTTCCTTATCATCTTGGCTTTCCTAAAAATACTAGCTTAACCACCTCATCTGGACATACACACACTGATGTGTCCTATTTTCTTCCTATGAATCAAACACCCCCTGACCAACAAGAGTCTATCCTTCATTCTGAGTCTGAAACTCATCCTGATCATCAACCTAATCATCATCCACCTGCATCTTCATGTGATTCTGAATTAGCTTCTCAACCTCCTGATACTCTTATCACTCCTCCTAGGTCTGTCTCCACTCATGATCAGTCTCACACTCCTACACCCAGTCCTGATTCTTTCTCTCATGTCCCTAGCCCTATAACCTCCCCTGTCATTCCCAGTCCTTCACCTCCTGTTGTCCAAGGTCACCCTAGATCCAAGAATGGTATCTTTAAACCTAAAACCTACTCCTATCTAGCTCAGTCCTCCTCTTTTGCTCCCCGAGAACCTACTACTGCGTCTGCTGCATTGTCTCAACCTCAGTGGTTGGCTGCCATGCAATCTGAGTTTGATGCCCTTCAAAAGAATGGCACACGGGAGTTGGTTCCTCCTCATTCCAATCAAAAATTGTTGGTAATAAATGGATATTCAAGTTAAAGTTAAATCCGATGGTACTTGTCAACAAACATAAAGCCGACCGGTTGCTCAAGGTTTTAAACAGTCCTATGGGGTGGACTTTCATGAGACATTTAGTCCTGTGATCAAACCAGCAACCATCAGAATTGTCGTGGCCATTGCAGTGAGTCAGAATTGGGGAATACAGCAAGTTGAGGTGAACAATGCCTTTCTCAATGAAGATCTACAAGAAGACATCTTTATGCCACAACCTGCTGGTTTTATTGATGCTGATAAATCATCTCATGTGTGTCACTTTAAAAAGGCCCTGTATGGTTTGAAACAGGCTCCTAGGGCCTGGTTTTCCACTTTAAAACAGCATTTATTGAGTATGAGTTTCCAACAGTCCACTTCAGATTCTTCACTGTTTATATTTAAAGATTCTCTTGTGACCATGTATGTCTTGATCTATGTGGATGATATTTTAGTAACAAGAAACTCTCAGGCTACTGTACATGTCTTTATCAACAAACTCAACCAGAAATTTGCTCTCAAATCCTTGGGGTCCATCAGTCATTTTCTTGGTGTGGAAGCCTACGGGGATACTTCTGGTCTCTATCTAACTCAAGCACATTATGTGACTCAACTGATGCATAGACTAGGAATGGAGAATCTGAAAGCATGCTCCACACCTATGGTCTCACATAAACTTCTCAGTCCAGATTCTGGGTGTAATATCCCGAATTTTTTTCGACTTCTTAATTTATTGGTAAAGGATTCAAATAATGATTTATTAATAATTAAGAAGGGATTTTATAATTCGATTTTATAATTCCTGAGAAAAGAAAAGAATAGAATTATAAAACCCCTACCTTGGCAAATAAAAAAAAATAAAAAGAGGATTTTACTTCCTTTTCCTTTTTCCCCAAAAAGACGTGAAACTCCCTCCTCCCCCTAGCCGCCGTCGCCTCTTGTGAAGAGAAGGAGAGAAATCTCTCCTTCGTGTTAAGGATTGTTGCTGCCGTCGTCGTTGTCGTCGATATAGATTCGAGCTTCGTTGAGGAACGGCTCTAACTTGTAAGGGCAGTCAGAAATGCAGCAATTCCGGTAAGAATATTTCTACGTTTTGCTGTCAAGTTTATTCAAGGGTGTCTATCTTGGTTGTCCTGTTTCGGGGATGTTATACGTTCATAATAGTGTGTTGTTGCGTTGGTTAAAATCTATAGTTGGTAAGATACTGTGGTATGGAGATTTATGGGCTTAAAATGTTGTATTTGCTGCTGTTTTGTTGTGAAACGGCTCAGAAATCGTGTGTATAATTGTTAGGGTTCGAGAGGAAACCCAGGTGGACGGGCGTCCAGGCCTTCTGGACGGGCGTCTGCCTTGATTTCAGTTCAGACGAGCGTCTGGGTTACCTGGACGGACATCTGAGGGGTTATTTTACATTCAGGATCTAACTCCGTTAGAGTGGACGGGCGTCCGGGTTTTCTGGACGGGCGTCTGCCCTGGGAAGGTTTTCCTTGGACGAGCGTTTGGGTTACCTGGACGGACGTCTGAGGGGTTATTTTACATTCAGGATCTAATTCTTTTAAAGTGGACGGGCGTCCGGACATTTTGGACGGGCGTCCAACAGAGTACTAGGACGGGCGTCCGGTCTTCCAAACGGGCGTCTGGTCTATGTTGTGTTCTTTCTTTGGTAACTGTGGTTCAATCTTATGAATTTATTTTGGGAGTCATGTCTTGATGGGTCAGGGGTATTGACATCACTGTGGGGATTTGGATTTTAGGCATTGAGGTTTGTAGACCCATAGTGGTCGGGCCGGATAGGGTAGCACCCAAAGCCGGGAACCCGGGAAGGTTTCCTTACGACTTCAATGACCTTAGCGTATTTGGGGAGTTGCAGACATTGGTATGGTCGGGCCGGATAGGGTAGCACCCGAAGCCGGGAACCCGGGAAGGTTTCCTTGCACCCCAGTATGCGACGGTCCATTTAATTAATGGTACCATTGGATGACCTTTAGGATCCTCCTCTATAGGGTTTACCCTTTTGAGGGATGTGCACATTCGGACCCTTTAGGTGGATAGTTGTGATGTATGGTATCCGTTATGGGTTGGTCGTAACTTTTATAGATTGGTTGAGTCCTTCATAAGTTTGTGGTACTTTTCAGGGGATGGCTTTACTTTATGTATACTAGCTTTATTCTTACTCAACTTTATAGTTGACGGTTTTGCTTTTGCTTGACCCTGCTATGATCCATCTTCGGGAAGCAGATTCTTAGAAGGTACTTCTATGGATATCTGTTTATTGCTGGGATGTCGCGGGGTTTGAGAGCCACGTAGTCACAGTCACACGCTTGCATTTTATTTGGATTTCTTTCTTTTAAAAACCTTGAAATTTTGGATTATTCGCACGATTTCATATTTCTTTTGAGAGACTGTAATTACCTTAAACCTTTTAATAATGAATGGTGAATGTTTATTTTTCTATCTGTTGTGGAATGTTGCATGTTACCGCCATGACTGGGTGTCGTGATGAGTGGCACCACGGTAACCAATACCGGCGGCCGACGGGATTGGAAACCGGGGTGTTACAAAGTGGTATCAGAGACGTTCGACTCCAGGACCACCACCTAAAATGAACCTTAAGAATAAATTTACTAAAATAAGCACAGTGAGGATGTGTGGGGTAGGTATTGAGTTCTATGTAGGGAAGGTACGGTAAGTTCTATTGTATGTGAAATATCCTGCGGCATGATATAGGTAATAATTGAATGTATGATTGTTTACTTTTGTAGTTTAGCTATGCCTCCTAGGAATGGAAATGAGAGGGACCACCGATTGATCGGTGGTCAAGATGAATCAAGTCCTCGATTCGGGCGGTCAACAAGGCGACAGAGGATCGTTCTCGGGGGTCAACCACCGGCGTGACTAGGGCCGTGAGTCGGCGAGGCCTAGTCAGTACGATGGTAAGGGAGATCCTAAGGGACTCGAGCGGTGGATTAGAGAGTTTGAGAAGATCTTCGCCACTCTAGGCTGCCCAGAGGAACTGAAGGTCGACCAAGCTGCTTTCTACTTGGTTGACCGGGCTGATTTGTGGTGGGGTGCTAACAAAGATCGGTTGGCCCAGACTGAAAATGAGCAAGGGGAAACAGTAGTGGTACCACTGAACTGGAACGAGTGGCATTCTTGGGGCATGTTGTCTCGAAGGACGGTGTATCCGTTGACCCGAGCAAGATAGAGGCAGTGACGAGATGGCCAACACCTAGGAATGTTGCGGAAATTCGAAGCTTCTTGGGTTTGGCCGGATATTACCGAAGATTTGTAAAAGACTTTTCCAAGATTGCGAGGCCGATGACTGCATTAATGAAGAAAGAGAACCGGTTTAAATGGGATGAAAAATGTGAGGAGGCGTTCCAACCGCTTAAGGAACGGTTGACTACGACTCTATTTTAGCACTACCGAGAGGGTAATGAGGACATTGAGGTTTATACCGATGCGTCGAAGAATGGTCCGGGTTGCGTCGATGCAACGGAGGCGAGTGATTGCGTATGCATCGAGGCGGTTTGAAACCATATGAGAGTAACTACCCGACTCACGATTTAGAGTTGGCAGTTGTGGTTTTCGCATTGAAGATATGGCGACACTATTTGTATGGAATAACTTTCAAGGTGTTTTCAGATCACAAGAGTCTGAAGTACATATTTACACAGAAGGAGCTCAATATGCGTCAGAGGCGTTGTTTGGAGTTAATTAAAGATTATGACATGGAAATCCAATACCACGAAGGGAAGGCCAATGTAGTGGCGGACGCTTTGAGTCGTAAATCGATTCATTCCTTGTGCGAGGAAGTAGCTCGGATCAGACTGCGGGAAGAGTTGGACCGCATGGATATTTGTGTCATCCAGAAAGGCGGAGATAAAAGCGACTTCGTCTTGCAACCCGAATTAGGGGTGTACAGATAAATTGAAAAACTAGACTAACTGATTGGATTGAACCGAACCGAACAGAAAATCATAAACCGCAGTTTTCCAATTGGTTTTTTTATTGGATAAAAACCGAACCGGACAAACAATCCAATTTTCGGTTTTGCAGGAAAAAACCGGGTATAACCCGAACCGAACCGAAATATAATATATAATTAAATATATGTATATTATATAAATATAATTTCAATACCCTAAACCTAAACATGCCTGAGCCGTCGCCGCTATTCACTCTTCACTCTTCAGAGTTTTGAGTTTTCAATTCTTCATACCCGAACCTTGGCTTCTGTTGTGCGCCGTTTCAAGTTCCGCCGCTCTGGAAGGCGGATTCTCCGGCCACCTTCAGTCTTATACTTTGAGTAAGTATCCGTCTCCCTTTGCGATCCCACCATTATCATATATCTGAAATTTTCCTACTCCATTTTCAACAATTCTTTGTTTTCCTGTATTTTTTTCAGAGTTGTATATATGCTGGGAGTGTTGTGTTCCCTGCTTTATTGTAGGGCTTCAGATTGTGCTGGGAAAAAAAATGCAAGTTGCGTTAAAAGTACCCTTTGTTTAATTTGTGCTGAAGTAGTTATTAAGCCGATTTTTGTATTTATTGGTTGTCAAAGAAATGATCCTTACGTGTCTTTGTGCTTAGTATATTGGCATAGCGAGTTTCATCCGGATGTGTTGTTGAAAAGCACGGTGGATTTGGGTACGATTCAACGAGAGCTTTTAGGTTTTTATGGAAATTTAAAAACGGTTGAAAAACCGAAATCGGACCGAACCGAACTGTATTGGTCCAATTCAATTCGATTATTGAGCAATTCGAGCAATTCAGTTCAGTTTAGAAAAAATGAAAAGCTCCGGTATAGTTCAATCCGGAAAATTACAAAAAACTGACCGGACTGGACTATGTACACCCCTAACCCGAATTATACGCTGAGATCCGGGTGAGACAAGTGGGTGACAAGGTGATCGAGGCAAGGAAGGCCAAGATTGGTACAGATGGGGCAGCTGATTTTACGTTACACGAGGATGGTAGTATCCGGTTTAAGGGTCGGTGGTGTGTACCAGCTGACGAAGAACTCAAGAGGCGGATCTTGAGTGAAGCCCATAGTATGCCTTATTCGGTTCATCCGGGAGGAGACAAAGCGTATAAGGACCTTAAGAAAACCTTTTGGTGGCCCAATATGAAACGCGAGGTAGCGAGAATTTGTGTCAAAGTGCTTGACTTGTCAGAAGGTCAAGATTGAACATCGACGGCCACAGGGCATGCTGCAGCCGTTGGATGTGCCAGTTTGGAAGTGGGATTCCATCTCCATGGATTTTGTATGCGGATTACCAAGGAGCCCTAAAGGGAATAACATGATTTGGGTCGTTGTGGATAGACTGACCAAAGCGGTGCATTTCATTCCGATGAAAGACACTTGGAGTAAGACGGAGTTGGCTATGGCGTACCGGAGAAATATTGTGAGACTACATGGTATACCCAGCAGCATTGTGTCAGATAGAGATGCGAGATTCATATCTCGGTTTTGGCAGGAGCTACAGGCAGCCTTGGGGACGGAGCTACGAATGAGTACAGCTTTTCACCCTGCTACCGATGGTCAGACGGAGAGGACCATACAAACTTTGGAAGATATGCTAAGGGCATGTGTATTAGGATTCAAAGGCTCATGGGAGGAAAAGCTCGACCTTATTGAGTTTTCATACAACAACAGCTACCATGCCAGTATTAAGATGGCACCTTTTGAGGCACTTTATGGTAGGAAGTGCAAGAGTCCGGTTTGTTGGGACGATTCGTCCGAGGCGAGCGATTTTGGGACCGCGAGATGATCGAAGATACGATTAAACAGTGCGAGATAATCCGAGAAAATATGAAGGCTTGCTCAAGATAGGCGAAGAGTTATGCAGACTTACACCGCCGGGATATTGAGTTCGCCGTGGGCGATAAAGTATTGCTACGAGTATCACCAACCAGGGGAGTGATGCGTTTTGGCAAGAAAGGGAAGTTGAGTCCCAAGTACGTGGGGCCATATGAGGTCTTGGACCGCATAGGTGAAGTAGCATATCGACTAGCCTTGCCACCGGCGTTGGATAAAGTGCATAATTTGTTTCATGTATCTCAACTGCGCAAATACGTGAGTGATCCTTCTCACGTGATCGAACCAGAGGTCGTTGAACTGGATCAATCCTTGACTTACGAAGAGGTACCGGTACGGATATTAGATACCAAAGTACGGAAAACAAGGGGACGTGAGGTTAGCATCGTCAAGGTTTTATGGTCTAACCATGCCACCGAGGAGGCGACATGGGAAGCTGAGGATACTATGCGACAGAAGTACCCGCACTTGTTCTCTTAAGGTATGCAGTTTTCAAGCCTTGTACGTTAAATCCTTTTGCTTATCTTCGGGGACGAAGGGTGTTTTAAGGGGGTGGAGCAACGCCCGGTACGAACCCGAACTTCGAGGACGAAGTTTTTCTTAAGGGGGAAGGATGTAATATCCCGAATTTTTTTCGACTTCTTAATTTATTGGTAAAGGATTCAAATAATGATTTATTAATAATTAAGAAGGGATTTTATAATTCGATTTTATAATTCCTGAGAAAAGAAAAGAATAGAATTATAAAACCCCTACCTTGGCAAATAAAAAAATAAAAATAAAAAGAGGATTTTACTTCCTTTTTCCCCAAAAAGATGTGAAACTCCCTCCTCCCCCTAGCCGCCGTCGCCTCTTGTGAAGAGAAGGAGAGAAATCTCTCCTTCGTGTTAAGGATTGTTCTTGCCGTCGTCGTTGTCGTCGATATAGATTCGAGCTTCGTTGAGGAACGACTCTAACTTGTAAGGGCTGTCAGAAATGCAGCAATTCCGGTAAGAATATTTCTACGTTTTGCTGTCAAGTTTATTCAAGGGTGTCTATCTTGGTTGTCCTGTTTCGGGGATGTTATACGTTCATAATAGTGTGTTGTTGCGTTGGTTAAAATCTATAGTTGGTAAGATACTGTGGTATGGAGATTTATGGGCTTAAAATGTTGTATTTGCTGCTGTTTTGTTGTGAAACGGCTCAGAAATCGCGTGTATAATTGTTAGGGTTCGAGAGGAAACCCAGGTGGACGGGCGTCCAGGCCTTCTGGACGGGCGTCTGCCTTGATTTCGGTTCGGACGAGCGTCCGGGTTACCCGGACGGACGTACGAGGGTTATTTTACATTCGGGATCTAACTCCGTTAGAGTGGACGGGCGTCCGGGTTTTACGGACGGGCGTCCGCCCCGGGAAGGTTTTCCTTGGACGAGCGTTTGGGTTACCCGGACGGACGTCCGAGGGGTTATTTTACATTCGGGATCTAATTCTTTTAAAGTGGACGGGCGTCCGGACATTTTGGACGGGCGTCCAACGAGTACTTGGGACGGGCGTCCGGTCTTCCAAACGGGCGTCGGTCTATGTTGTGTTCTTTCTTTGGTAACGTGGTTCAATCTTATGAATTTATTTTGGGAGTCATGTCTTGATGGGTCGGGGGTATTGACATCACTTTGTGGGGATTTGGATTTTAGGCATTGAGGTTTGTAGACCCATAGTGGTCGGGCCGGATAGGGTAGCACCCAAAGCCGGGAACCCGGGAAGGTTTCCTTACGACTTCAATGACCTTAGCGTATTTGGGGAGTTGCAGACATTGGTATGGTCGGGCCGGATAGGGTAGCACCCGAAGCCGGGAACCCGGGAAGGTTTCCTTGCACCCCAGTATGCGACGGTCCATTTAATTAATGGTACCATTGGATGACCTTTAGGATCCTCCTCTATGGGTTTACCCTTTTGAGGGATGTGCACATTCGGACCCTTTAGGTGGATAGTTGTGATGTATGGTATCCGTTATGGGTTGGTCGTAACTTTTATAGATTGGTTGAGTCCTTCATAAGTTTGTGGTACTTTTCAGGGGATGGCTTTACTTTATGTATACTAGCTTTATTCTTACTCAACTTTATAGTTGACGGTTTTGCTTTTGCTTGACCCTGCTATGATCCATCTTCGGGAGCGATTCTTAGCGAGTACTTCTATGGATATCTCGCTTATTCTTTGGGATGTCGCGGGGTTTGAGAGCCACGTAGTCACGGTCACACGCTTGCATTTTATTTGGATTTCTTTCTTTTAAAAACCTTGAAATTTTGGATTATTCGCACGATTTCATATTTCTTTTGAGAGATCGTAATTACCTTAAACCTTTTAATAATGAATGGTGAATGTTTACTTTTCTGTCTGTTGTGGAATGTTGCATGTTACCGCCACGACTGGGTGTCGTGATGAGTGGCACCACAGTAACCAATACCGGCGGCCGACGGGATTGGAAACCGGGGTGTTACACTGGGCCTCTGATGCAGAATCCTACACTATATAGAAGTGCCATTGGAGCACTTCAGTATTTAACTATTATCAGACCAGATATTGCATACAGTGTTAACATTTTGAGTCAGTTTATGGCTCATCCCACTGATATACATTGGCAAGCAGTCAAAAGGCTTTTGAGGTATGTAAAAGGGACATTGCAACTTGGATTACACTTCAAGGCATCCTTTAATCTTGCTGTTCAAGCTTATTCAGATGCAGATTGGGAAACTTCTCCCTATGACAGGAAATCTGTTAGTGGATATTGTGTGTTCCTGGGAAATTCCTTAGTATCATGGAGCTCCAAGAAGCAGCAAGCAGTAGCAAGATCTTCAACAGAGGCAGAATACAGATCACTAGCACAGAATACCGCTTTGAAATTCAATGGATTCGGTCCCTTCTCTCGAATTGCGATTCTGTGCGGACGATACTGTGTTATGGTGTGATAACACCAGTGCTACATTCTTGGCTCATAATCCAGTCTTCCACTCACGTACTAAACATATTGAAGTTGATGTCCATTTTGTGAGAGATCAAGTACTGGGTAAAAAGCTTATGGTTCGTTATGTTCCTTCAGAAGCACAATTGGCAGATACCTTAACCAAGCCACTTGGGACTCGATTATTTCAGCTGGCTCGTTGCAAACTCAACGTGGTAGATACAACGTTTCGTTTGAGGGGGGATGAAAAGTAAAATGACCTTAATAACCTTATCTAGTTAAGTATGACACGTGTCACCTTTGTAGAGTGTACAAGTGTGGGTTAATGTGGTCTATCTAGAACCATTAGATTATTATGCTCCTTGAGATTAGTATTCTTGTTTTAACAGAATCTAGCATATATGCTAGTGATGAGAGCAGCCTGTATGTATGAAAAACATTATCACTAGAATGAATATCACTATGAGTTTCTGTCTTGTTTAATACTTTAAGTGTAGTCGAGTTTAATTCATAAAATATTCTTAATCCAGCTCACTCGACAAACTCAATATAGTCCATTAGCCCACCTCATGCATATTCAAATCCAGGCTCCGCCCTTTGTTGTGTGTTGGTGGAGGCTCTTCATATAAAAATTAATTTTACCAGGAATTTGGCATAATTGTTTAGGAGATATTAATAATAGATTCAGAAGTAATTACTTGTAAAAATTATTTTTTAATGATTGGGGTTCCACGGTCATGTCATAGTAGTAGTGGTGTAGTGTAAAGGTGAGAAAATATAATTTCAGGTCGTTTTAACACCTTCTATTTCTTTTTAGATCGAGTCAGATCTGACATTTTTTTTAAGTCCCCCGTGGAAAAATCCATCTTCGCTTGGGGAAATTCAACGGGCTCGTGGAAAAATTCAACTCCGCCTTGGAGAAAAATTCCACGGGCCCGTTGAATTTTCCTATGGTGAAGTTGAAATTTTTCGCGGAGGAATTAAAAAATGTCAGATCTGACTCGATCTGAAATGAAATAAAAGATGTTAAAACGACATGATCTTATAATTTCTCAACTAAGGTCCTCACCGACAGTATCTCTAGGCCACTCTCTTTTTCCACAACAGCTTTAAATTTCTTAAACATCTCAAAGACCTCTGATTTTTGCTTCAAGAAATACACCCATGTTTTTCTTGAAAAATCATCGATGAAGAAATAAAGGCAATTAAGAAGAATGATACTTGGGAGCTAGCTACACTTCCAAAAGGTCACAAAGTGGTATCGGAGCATATTGTTTCTAGAGTCTTCCACCTTATTCCTTTACTACCTTATTCTAGTGTCTTCCATACAAGATAATTTATTAACTCTCTAGAATTCTCCACACAAATACATCTTACAACATAATTCTAGATTGACTCATACAAGTTTCTAGAACTTGGACCTTAAGGCCTATTTAATTTTGGACTCTTTGAGAAATTAAGGCTCAAAATCAAGTTTACATTTCAACACCCCCTCTTAAACTTGATTTTTCTTTACTCCAATCAAGTTTCTCATCTTCACAAAGACTTCTTGCTTAAGTGGTTTTGTGAAGATGTCTGCCACTTGATCATGTGTCTTCACATACTCCACTTGCACATTCTTTCTTGCAATGCACTCCCTTATGTAGTGATAGCGCGTATCAATATGCTTACTTCGATCATGATGGACTGGGTTTTTGGCCAAAGCTATAGCTGACTTGTTATCCACGCGAATAGTAGTTGGATCTTCTTGTGCCAAACCCAACTCCTTTATCGATTTCGTAGCCGTACCGCATGACAAACACATGAGATAGCGAAATACATATTCGCTTCACATGAAGAAAGGGTGACTATTGGTTGTTTCTTTGACATCCATGTGAAAGTGGTGTCTCCCATATAGAATGCGAAGCCAGTTGTACTCTTACGGTCATCCACATCTCCGGCCCAATCACTATCGCTGTAACCCACAAGCTTGTACTTGTCTGAAACCGAATAGCATAATCCATAATCTATCGTTCCTTTGAGATACCGGAGAATTCTCTTCGCACTTTTCCAGTGAGTTATTGTTGGATTCTCCATGTAACGACTGATTACTCCAACCGCATAGAGAATGTCGGGTCTTGTACAAGTCAGGTACCGTAAACTTCCAACCATGCTCTTAAAAAGTGTTGGGTCTATTCTCTCTGATTTGTCGTATTTTGACAACTTGATTCCACACTCTATCGGTGTACTTACTGGCTTGCAATTTTCCATTTTGAACCTTTTGAGAATCTCTCTTGTGTATCCTTCTTGTGAGATGAAGATTCCATGACGCTACTTGACCGGTGCTGTGCCATAAATGGCAGTTCCACCGGAAACCTATGGTATTGCCGAAGGGTTCACAGCATCCGCAACAGTCCGCACATTGCTAATTGATCCTTACGGTGCTGCTTCTATCAATTGTCTTAATTTGATCTTGGATCTGACCAACTGCCCATCCTACCTCCTCTACGTTCTTGACAGCCTATCTTTGTCTCGGTACTAATATTTGTTTTTTGGGGTTACTTTCAGATTAATCTTTCATTTAAATATTACGTGCCACGTCTAAGAAAGGAATAAAATAAGTTTAGAATAGGGAAAATTATGGAAAAGGACAAAAAAAAAAAAACTTTTCGAAATTATCAAAAAGGACATAAATATTTGCATTTTAGTAAAAATAACAAAATATATTGTATTAAGACAATTTTATCCTTCTATTTACATATGAAAACTCCCACACACAAAAAAAAAAAAAAAAAAAAAAAAAATACAACCCCATGATCTCCACGTTTGCTTCAACCCAAAAAAAAAAAAAAAAAAAAAAAACCTTGTTTAAAGAGTGGGATTAGTTTAAAGATTAGATATTTAAATTAAATAACAATTAAGAGTGGGATTAGTTTAAAGATTAGATATTTAATGTTCTTGTTTTTTTTTTTTTTTTTTTTTTTTGGAGTGAGAGGAATTTAATGCTCTTCTTGTGATTTTTGGTAAAAGTTGCCATATATTTACCAGAAGAATTTCAACCTCTGCTATACATCTTGCGTTGTAAGCAGGGGCGGCTGCGGGGATTTTGACATGGGGGTCGGAAATTTATCAGTTTTTTTCCGTATCACATATATATTTGTATATTTAATTCTATACATGTAATTATAGCGTAATAGATTAAAAAATAGGGGGTCAATGCATAAAAATAAGGGGGTCAGTTACACATAGATATGTGTTTAATAAAAAATCTCTACTGTTATACATAAATTTTTTTATTTTAGGGGGGTCGACCGCACCCGCTCGCTTGTGGGTAAAGCCGCCCCTGTTTGCAAGCAAGAAAAAGAGATAAGAAATAACAATATTTTTTCCTTATCGTCTAGTTGTCTTTTTTTCTTCTTCAATCACTAATTCTTAGTTGTCTGTTTGTTTTCTGGTTTTCGTGTGTAATAGTGGATATATATATATATATATATACCCGCAAATGACCCGGTTAAAATAATAATAAAAAAAAATCCCTAAGATCACATTATCCTATTTGATATCAAACTACCTCAATTTACTTTCTCTTTCAAATTTCCTCAACCTTCTCACATCCATCAGGAACCCACTTTCCATAAAATTCTCAACAAAGTTCCAGTAATCACATCCGACCATCCTCTTTATCCTCAAACTTCAAATGTAACTCATGAACATATTTCATTTATAGTATTATCCTGTCTTTTGCTCCTTTTCTCGACCGACCCAAGGAAAAAAAAGTAATCTTCTATTATGAATATTTTTTTGAGCAATGATATAACAACAACTAATTGACACAACAATTATCTACACCATTGATTATTGTGGACCTAGATTCAATAATGAATGATGTAGTGCTGGGAAAGACTGCCCACACTCTTAATGTATAAAGAAATAAAGTTGCGCCTTTACTAGTACCAATTGGTTTTGGTACAACGATAAGCGATATATCTTAACATGTAGATCATTGTGTCATTTGGTGGCAAAATTAGAAAAATAGTCCTCTAAGTTGGCCTATTATGGATTTCAGTTTTGCTCATGCTCCGATGGAGAAAAATGGTCCTCTAAGTTGTATCTTTTTTTTAAAAATGGTCCTATCCGTCGGATATTGCTGATTGGGCGCCGGAATCTTTTAAAATTGCTGACGTTGCTGCCACGTGGGATCCTACGTGGCTTGTGGGTCCCATTTCTCCTCCATTTACTAAAAATTAAATCTTTTTTTTTTTTATAAAATGGTGATTCGAACCGGCGACCTAGTGGTAAAATATCAAGCACTTTGCCATCCAAACTACAACTTCAATGTTTATACTATGACAAGATTTATTACTTATGCATAAGTAATATGGTTTCCTTTGGCTTAATTTGACATTTCATGTTATTTACTAAATTCCCTATACAAATGTTTTTACGTTTATAATTTCAAGATTTAGAATGTCAAATGTGCTGATTTAAGCCTTGATTTTCCTTGTTAATTTGATGTAGTTCTTTTTTAAAATATAAAAAATAATACTATCTACATTTCTAAATGTAAGTGGATTTAGAATTTTCATATACATTAATAAAGTGATTTTTTTTTTTTGATACACAGTAATTAAATATATTAGACTATAAGTTTATTTAAATTAGGCGCATACAATGTTGGAATGAATGTTATTGTGCATAAGTAATAAATCTTGTCATAGTATAAAAATTGAAGTTGCAGCTTGGATGGCAATGTGTTTGATATTTTACCACTAGGTCGCCGGTTCGAATCCTTCTTACATCAACTTTTAAAAGATTTCGGTGCCCAGTCAGCAATATCCGGTGGATAGGACCATTTTTCAAAAAAAACTTAGAGGACCATTTTCCTCACCGGAGCAGGACTAAAATCCATATTAGGCCAAGTTAGAGGACCATTTTTCTAATTTGCCGTCATTTGGTTGTGTCATTTAGTTGTGTTTGTATAATTCCTCTATCTTTTATTCATTTTCCCTCAATCCAAGTATTCAACACAGTCTCAAAATTTTCCATTTTTTCCTTCTCCATTTCCACATTCACCGGGAATATTCATGAATTCGTTGCTCAAGAGTGTTTTTTTTTTCTTTTGCGTTAATACGGAATCATTTTTATATGTAATTCAAAACACAAGGTTCATTGTGTACAAGAACAATTATAGCTATTACAATTTATTCTGTGCTCAAGGTTTAGTCTGATCGATAGCTATTACAATTTATTCTTTGCTCAAGCTTTAGTCTGATTTTTTCTGCTCAAGAGTTTTGCACCGGCTGAGAAATTTCCCGGTTTCTTCTTTTATTTCCTGATTTTTATTTTAAGGACCGTGGCCTTCTTCCCTTTTTCCAATTTTTTGTCTTCCAAATTCCGGTTGTTGTGACGAAGAGGAGAGTGGAGATGATTGTTGTTGAAATAGGTACAATTATTTACCAGCAAAGCATGTTTTGCATACGAACCACAACACGGGTAGTATTCAATACTAATCATAGATAATTTGAGAATATTGATCAAGTAAGCCCTTGCAAGTTTTTAATTTCGTATTTCGCCAAACTAGATTAGGCATTAGTGTATATTTTTATGGCTTATATCAGGTGGCGGAGGTAAATGCGACCTTCTTTTCCTCTCCATTTATGTATTTGGTTTTCAAATGGGCAGAGGTGTGAGATTTTTGGTACTCATACAAGTAGTCGCCTTCATTATGTCATTTATTATGCATTGCAGAACAACAAGAACCATTTCAGTCTAATGGTTATTATGGTTGGCACGGGTCAATATCAGCAACGATATTATTTGTTCATGTTTAAGTACTTAATGCACTGGGTTTTTTTTTTTTTGAAGTAATATGCTATTCGATCTGTTAATTTTCAGTTCGTGCACCTAGCATTTCAGGTTGGGATTGTTATACCTTATTTCATTTAGTATTATTGCTAAACTCTTGAATGACCTACTCAAGAAAGATGGATTTTGAGGGTCACGGGGTGTATAAAAAACATTCTAGAAACTCAAGGAGGCCATGTGCAAATCATCATTACTTGCCTTAATAGATTTTGAAATTCCATTTTGCATTGATACATATGCATGTGGCAAAAGCTTAGGGGTTATTTACAGCAAAACAATAAACATGTGTTTATCATAAGCAAGTCCTTCAACTCTAAGAAGATGGGATTATAGATCGACGAGAAGAAACTCCTAGCAATCCTCAAGGCAGTAACCAAATGAAAGCCATATATTGAAGGTAGGCCATTTGTCATCGAAACCGGTCAACGGAGACAAATCTTCATTATATACCACCAATAAAATACATGATTTTATGACTAAAAAATCTTATCATGTTTACAAGAATAAAAATGTAACATGACAATTTTGATTCAATATGCATGAGTAACAGAACTAAAATAATTCTACCAAACATAAAATCATTTTATAACAAATATCTTTATTTAACATATATTTTTGTTTATTTATTTATTTTATAAATTAAACGCATAGTCAATAATATAGATATAATATTAAAATGTATTTTAAAAATAGGGGTAACGAGGCACAAGGACAATACTAATTCAATAATTAGGGAATAGGACAGCTTTCAAAAAATGTTGCATTAATGACAAAATTGTAGTCGAAAAGACCAATTTACCCTTATTATAAAACAAATCCTGCTGAACATCATTCACGAAATTCATGCCATTACCGCACAATTAGGTTCAGGAAATTGAAGTTCTCCCAATCACTGTGATCTCCAAAAGGCGAGCAGAATAAATCGCACAAATTCGACGGGAATTCAGGAGTACGCAATCATTCTTCCCAAATTTGCAACCATTTATAATCAATCAATCTGATTTCAAAGCTTTACAATCTCAGATTAGCTTCAAATTCTGGAGAATTCAATTTCTTCTAAAAATTAAGGTTTGAATTCACTTTTTCATCTTCCTTTCGAGGCATACAAGTAAATCAAGTGCTCGAACATGGCCAAAACAAGATCGAAGGTGGCTGGGAAGCAGATATCTGATCAATGCAGTAATAAGTGAGTACTAAATTGACGAATTCATTGCTCTGTTTTACTTAATTTACTGGACAAGATTTCTGGAATTTTGATTGTTCTCTTAGTGAACATTTACTCAAATTCACCGTAATATGCAATCGATTTTTACATCGAATCATGGTGATGTTGTTAGGGTTTTTTATTGCATCTTCCTTTCACCTGTTCAGGGAACAAAGAAGTGAATCAGTGCTCGAAATGGCGAAAACAAGATCGAAGGCAATTGGGAAGCAAAAAACTGATGGACGCATTACTAAGTAAGTACTAAATCAACGAATTCACTGCACTGTTTCCCTACTAGACGAGATTACTGTGATTTTGGTTGTTTTTTTACTGAACATTTACTCAAATTCACTATAATATGCACCGAATTTTTACTTGGAATCATGGTGATATTGTTAGGCTTTTTTATTGCAGCAAGTTTTAGTACTCACATTCACTGCTATGTTTCACTTAATCTAGTGGATGAGAAATCTATCAGCTCAATTGCAATCTCAGTGAGAAATCAAAGAGAATTCTGTTTATACAAAGTGAATGTATACAAAACTGTATTCACTGTATATTTTGTGTGCTTTGTGGAACATATATGTTATGATGTGCTTATGATTTTCAGTAAACTTTGCTGTAATATGCATTCACTTTGCTGTAATATGCATTCACTTTTTACATGCAATCATGGTGATGTTGTTAAGCTTTTTTATAGCAGCAAATTTAGTACTCACATTCACTGCTCTGTTTCCCCTAATTTAGTGGATGAGAAATCTATCATTAAAATTGCTTTCTCAGTGAGAAATCAAAGTGAATTGTGTTTACGCAAAGTGAATTTATAGATAACTGTATTCACTGTATATTTTTGGTTCTTTGTGGAACATATATGTTATGATGTGATTACGATTTTCACTCAACTTTATTTCACAAATCACACTTATTATATGAAGATTGGTTCACTTGATAAACAATAATATAGCTGATTGTCCTACCCTGTCTCAATTTTTATGTTTCATTTCCTGAAAGTGGGATTCACTAAGAAAATTCGCTAAGCCAATCCTAAGACTTCGCTAAACAATGACTTTTCACTTCTGGACGCACTCCTCAAGTTATGGGGAGTGCAAACAGGTTGTTTCTCCCTCTTGTCTCCCTTTCTTCTGTCTTTGGTTTCAAGTTCAAGTCCTTGGTTTCTGGTGGTAGTGCAGGTGCATTAAAAATAAAAAACAAGAGCCTATTCAAGATAATACAGCCTGAGTTTATAGAAGAAGTGGTGTTGCATTGTGTTGCTGTTTTTTTTGCTTTTTGCAGTGGTGTTTTTGTTTTTTTGTGAATGCATTCTATTTTCCTTATAATGCTCAGATGAATTTTCTGGGATCTCAGTCTTTGAATGTTCCAACATTGTGTTGCACCCCTGTAAGCACTCTTCATATTCTCATGAAGAGTGCAAACAGGTTGTGTTTATCCCTCTTCTTCATATCTGTTTTTAGGCTTTTGCAAATGGTTGCTATGTTGCTCTGCTTTGGTATTTCAGGGGGCTGAAGTTGATTTGAAGATGCAGCAGCATTTTTAGTGTTACTGGGATTCTGTTTTGGCATTCTTATTTGAGGCATGTTACGGTATATTTTAAATTCTTCTCTTGAAATATCCCCTCTACTTACCTTCCCACCTACCTGTCATTTTTTCCCTCATAAATGGGAGCTATTTGTTCATTTGCTGCTCGATGTGTAGATTGGATGTCTGGAAGTAAATGCAACTGAAGGTGGAAATTGGAATTCGGGAGGATCGGCTACCGAAAGGTCAATATTGTGTTTTAGTTTGCTTCCATTTATTTTTGATTTGTGCTGCATCATTTATTTTATGTGCTTGATGATATTGCTAATTTAGTTGTGTATGTGTTTATGGGGTCTGTGCTTTTACTTGCGATGGCCTTAAACCTTTGGTGGGGGTATAATAATTTGTTGCATGTTTTGAAATCTTCTGCTTTTGATTCTGTTAGATAAATTCATTGTTTTCTACGCTGACATCTTTGTCTCATTGATAAGATATATTGAGTACTTGTTGTCCTCTTTGTATTGTATGGTATAAATTCTGCTAAAATTTGCTGATGTTTTGGGATACGTTGCTTGAAAATTGCAATCGAGATAAGACGGTTCAGGATCATGGGAGCCTCTTCTATCGATCGAGAGGGTTGATTTAAATATGAAAGTCTTGTTTGATTTGAAATAGTGAACGCTGTTTTAAGAATTTTCTGGACTGGGGAGCAGGATAGCCAAATTGATTGTCATGAGTCTCTACCCAAGAAAATATGCCAATTTGGATTATTGAAAGTTGAGAAGTCTAAAAATTCTTTTTCTATTTTCTGTCGCTATAACTTTGTTTTCTCAATGCAAGTTGGGGGTTGATTTTCAGTTTTTCTCAAACTGGAAATTTGCAATGAATCAGCCAAGTTTAGTCCACACGTTACAGGTTAGGTCAGTTTTGTGAATGTCGACTTTTTCCTATAAATTTAGGCTAATGTTTTGGCTATTTCTTGTTTGGTTGACCACTTGAAAGATTTGTATACCATGGAGGGCATGCCTACATTTGGGGGCTTTTTTTGTTGATTTTCTGATATATACCATGGGGAATATTTCTCATCCATAAATTTTCTAGGTGCAGTTTGACACTTGCTTTCGGAGGTTATCAAGTGCAATGTGAAGAAGACTAAATTAAAGATATATGTCTGGTCTATTAAACTTCAATCTTTTGATTTGTTTTGCGGAGCTCTTGCATTACACCTTGGATGTAGCAACCTCATTACTTTTAAGATGTGCTTGGACAACATTGCTTTGATGATTCGCATTAGATAATCTTGGAAGTGTGTTGCCAAAATGATGTTGTTGAAGAGTTCCATGTGCTTTGCATTTTGTGATTGTTTGGCTTGGGCAAATTTGCATTGTAAGGCGTAAACAACCCTCATTTTATTTTTGGGCTTCATTGAGTTTGCAGCAAGTTAGCTAGGCTTTTTGGTTACAGCAGGTTATTTGGGTAGATGTCAAGTGAACACCATGGCTTATTTTCATATGTATGTTCTAAAGTGAAGTGATTTGAATTATTGGGGAGAAGGAAACAACTATTTTAATCAATTTTACATATTTCACTTATTATATAATCTCTTTTTTTTTGTCTCTTGTTTGAGCAGTACATGTATGATTTTGAGTCATAACTTAAGTAACTACAATGCTACTGTCAAAATTATGTTTGTTTGAAATTCATTGTCAAAATTCACCCTTATTCGAAAATTCACTATCAAGATTCACTAGTGAATTTCGACAGTGAATCTCCTGAAAAATAGAGTAACAATATCAAACAAACTCTCAAAACGAAATAAAGTATTTTTTTTTTGTAAAAATTCAGATTTTATTGATAAGAAAAACTGAAATTTTACAAATTGTCGTCTCATGACTCTCCTTAAAAAATGCGTCATCGACACATGTTCACCACCTCCTCAAATCCTTAGTCCGGCAAACACAATGAGGGGAAATCCTGGTGCTAAGGAAAGAGTGTGATCCCCCCATGTGTCCGAATAAAAGACTCCTCTAGGCCAAAACAACTAATCAAAAAGAAACAAAACTGAACCTAGAGGAGGACCTAAAGTGCCTCATTTCTTTTAAGACCCCATTACACAAAGGAACAGAAAGCGATTCAACCAAACTTTAGAATATCTTGTAGAGAATGTTGTTGTCAAAGCCTCTCCAATTTTCTATGCTGCAAATGTACCAGGCTATCAACCAAATAATTTTGATATGTCTCATGGTGTTGCTGCAATGACGCACCCACACCGTGGTCTGCTGCACAAACTGTATCCTGCAAATGAATATGACATGAAGCAACAACAGATCCGCACCAAAAGTAATAAAAGAGCATCAGCAGAATGGGACAAAACAAGGAGCAGGATCAATAGGCAAATAGGATCAATAACAACAGCAGCAATCAAACTAAGATGTCGGCTCAAAATTGAATCTCAAAGTTAACAGTCCATTCGATTTTTTATATTTTATTTTAGTTAAATCCAGGCAACAAAATGGAAATTCCAAGGTAAAACTAAAAGTTATCAAAGAAATGAAACTGAATAAGAAGAATTTGCTACCTGAACTAGTTTGGGATTTTTGTTCTCAGGAATTGTATCAACTCTGCTGTAAAGAGAGCTCCAGAAACTCCTATCCAATGATGGACTCAACCTGGAGATTCCTAATAAACGTGCATAACAAATTCATAATAAATAAGCTCCATTGTAAGTACAAATAAGAAATATCATCTTCAAAAACCTATCTACCAAAGGAAGCAGAGAAAATCAGAAGTCAATCAAAAAAGGAAGCAGAGAAAATCACCAAGTGAATCACGTTATCTAATATCAAGTCGAAACTCAGAGTTACGATCAATTTCATTAGGAACAGTGAAACTTAACTCATAAAACTCAGACTTATGATATTTGCTCTCACTAAACAATAAGAAAAAAAACAAAAAACAAAAAAACAGAATTTTTTTTGGCAAATACACCTGTTTAGTCGATGATCTGCCGAGAAAGAAGCCTCTGAAATCGATGATCGAGGATCGATGATGCGAAATTGCAAAACAATGAATCGCGATCGAAACGAAATCCGTCAGACCAATTTTTTGTCTTCGATCGACATGGACTTTATTCAAAAACGATGAATGATTTCTTTCTCAGCATTTGATGATCGATGATCGATGATCGATGATGTGAAATTGCAAGACAATGAATCGCGATCAAAAACGAAATCCGTCAGACCAATTTTTTGTCTTCGATCGACATGGAGTTTCTTTAAAACTGATGGAGGATAAGCGAGAGTTAAGAATGGGTTAACTAAGGGCAATTTAGTCATCTAATTATTATTTTGTCCTTCAACCTATAAAAAATGTTAACTAGGACTGTTAATTAAAAAAAATGTGTAAAGTGTCCTAATCCCTAATTTTCTTTTAAAAATAATACACTAGCTAAACACGTGCGAAGCAAGTGCATTTTGCTAGTATATATATATATATATATATATATATACTCTACACTATTCCACTACGCATTGTAGAGAGGATTTGTTTGAATTCTCCGAAAATATATTGTGGGCGCTGCTTATGAAAGAAAATGAGAATGGTCAATATTTATTTGTTTACCCCTTTTTATAAAGAATTTATCTGGATTTGTAGAGTAGTTAATAATGGCATGGAGAGTTATTTAACTGCATGCGCTTTTTTTCTTTTTCTTTTTCTTTTTTTCATTTAGCAGGGGCTGTCTCGTCTGCTCATCAATAATTTGTCCTTTTCAACACAAAATTTTTTTTGAGGGGTAAAATAATTTTATTTAAACTGCAATGTCAGAGGTACATGCCAAAATAACGTGGGAGGGAGGGGTGAAATGTTCGCGGTTTTATGCAAAGCAAAAGATAACAAGTAATAAAATAAAACCGATGTCAGCCCCAAGTGCGAAGGCTCGCAGCTAGTGGTGAAACCGGATCGTATCCGCAGGGACTTGTACGAAAAAGAGTTTTTTTTCTCTGCCTTCGATTTCTTTTATAAAGTTGATGATTATGATCTCGGATTTTCAATTAACAAACTAAGGTAGCAAACGTGAAAATAAATAAAACTACGATAATAAAAATTTATAATTTAAAACAACTAGAACGCACCGATGATCCACCACCCCACCGAAAATAACAAGAAAGACACATATTCATTCGTAAGTTCTTGGATTATTATCTCTGCTAAAGAGGCATTTTCCCTTTCGGTTCATCGCCTTTTAATTAGTTCACCACTCTCGGTACAACTAAAGCATTTACGGATCAAAGATATGGATATAAATCCTAATCTAATAACATTCACCCTCAACTTACGTATGTTGGAAGAATATTATCATTCTCCTTCACGGTAATCTACGAATTCATCAACTTCCGTATCTAAATTCGAATATCATGCAACACACATATTGTTCATACACATTGCACTTAAACAAAGTAAAACATGAAGGAAGAACAAGATAACTTACGAAAATGAATTAAAGCGAAATCCTTATTTATTCCGGTGATGGTGGCTTCACAACGATGGTTCTAGCTTAGAGACCTTAGCCAATCATCCTCGATTATGATTTCAGAATCAGGGCCGTAGCTCCAGCATTACAACAAGATACTACTATTCTAATTTATTCTCGGCATAACGCCTACGAGTATTTACATAAAAGACGGGAAAAGTAAAAGCTTGGCCAAAAGTGACCAAGGAGGGGCGCCTTTATGGATGGAAATGAGGGAGTTCTTATAGGGAGAGTTGAGGGGAGGTGTATAAGGGAGAGGTTGTAGTTGAGGGAGATATTTTTGGGAGAATATGCTAAGGAATATTCCCAAGTTTGTTATAAGCATGTGGGAGGTGATAATGACTTTGCATGTGAAGGTGAGGAGTCACTAAAATAGCATGTGGAGTTTGTTATGACTCATCATCATCATCATTAAGGAGCACATGGAGTAACATGCATCAAACTTGGCCAAAATATCTCCGGTTCGTCCGTAATTCCAGCAGCTTCGGTAAAAAAATCATAACTTGAGTTGTAGACCTCCGATTGACGTGATTCAAAATGCGTTGGAAAGCTCATTTTAGTATCTACAACTTTCGTCAAGAACTCTTCCCCTGAAAATGCCTCTAAGTCGGGTAAAATTTCCATCGAAAAACAGGTTACGGTAGAAGTACGTTGGAAAATATTGATCCGTTGATCTCGTAAACTCGTGGCATCTTCTTCTTTTCCTCAAAATCCATCTTTTAGGCCTCAAAATATAATGTTACGTGGCATATTTTGAAATACTTGATCACCAAGTTTGGGCCGAATCGAATCGAGCTTTCTTTATTCGAATCGAGCTTTCTTCTTAATCTTCATCGATCTTCGTTTAAGCTCCTCATTTAACATGCAAGCGTACCTACATTCATGATAACATCGTGCAAAATGTAACATCTCATATTCAAAGATTTTTATCAATGAAACCACATAATTAACACAAATTTGCACTTAACCACTTTTAAAACTCATTTGCTCAATAATTCGATTAAACCCTTGATTTCTATGCAAATTATACGAATATGGAGGAAATTGTTATAAAATATAACATTAGAAATCGTATAAAATCACCCTAAACATGAAACCCCAAATGATACATCCAGCTAACTTAAAACATTCCTTAGCCAAAAAATGAGCGAGGACATTACCCTCTCTTTTGACAAAGAAAAAAGAAAACTGACTGAAACATGAGAGTAAATTGCGACAATCCTTAAGAATGCTCCCAAGAGGCGAAATATCTTCGGCTTGTGAAAAAAATCTCTGATAAATGGTGTAAGAGTCTCCTTCGAAAGTCACTGCAAAAAAAACCCCATGTGATGGCATAAAGGCGTGGTACATAGCAAGAGCTTCCCCGACTAGCACTTCGTAGGCACCGTCTAATTTTAAGGAAAAGTTGTTAATAATCTTTCCTTCAGAGTTTCGCAGGGCACCCCCAACTGCCGCAACTCCATTCTCGAAAGCCGCGTCCACATTGAATTTCATGCATCCTTGGTCAGGAAGGGACCATTTCGATTGATTTGAGGCTGCAACATTCGAGCTTGGACTTCGCAGGGTCATCACGGCTTCACAGTCATTATCAGCCTCGGCTAAAGCAGAATTTAGCAGGGTGCTAACCCGAGTATCTTCCCCTTCATGAATAAAAGCACATCGTGCTTTCCAAATGTTCCACATTACACAAATGAATCTTGTTATTTTTGTCTCATCATTTGTCTCAAGCAACATGGCGAAAAGATCAAAAAAGGACCGCACTCGCCCGTCTCTTAATGAGAAATCCGAGTGGTATTCCTTCCATACAGCGAGAGGGATAAGACAATCAAATAAGCAATGCCAAGTAGTTTCTTCATACATGTTACAGATTTGACATATACCGTTTCCAAGATTCCTGCTGCGAAGGGCACAAGCCACTGGTAAAGCGTCCTGTAAAATTTTCCAGATAAAAAACTTGATTCGAGGCTTTACTTTTATATTCCATATACGTTTCCAAATGTTATATCCAGAAGAGGAAGATGCCACATTATTGCCAGTCAAGTTAGATTTTATCTCCTTAGCCAAGTGATATCCAGTCTTTACAGAGTAAATGCCGTTGCTTGAAAAATGCCACATTAGGGTATCCTGTGATCTACTAGTGGACAAAGGGATAGTTAAAAAAATTTCTGCTTCATATGGATTAAAATGCTCCCTTACCAGCTCTACACGCCATCTTCTGGTGCCTTGATCGATTTATAAGAGTGCTAACCTTTTCTTGCAAGAGAACGTTCGTGACAGGGTGAGCATGGAAAGATGGGATGCATGGTAGCCAAGGATCTTTTCCAATTATGATTGCGTCACCCTTCCCAACTCTCCATCGGATACCATGTAAGAGGAGGTCTCTACCCATTAGAATACTTCTCCAAATGACGGACGGATGATTAACACAATTTCTTTCGGTGTGTCATTTTTGCCAGTTTTTCAATCTGTTTTGTCCTTTAAACCCATTATCCCAAGTTTTTACTCAGAAAACTAAAAAACCAGAAGCAACGCGTCAATAACCGAGTAAGAAACTCGTACAATCAACTTTTTTGAGAATCGATTTTCAATAAGATACTGAGCAAGTAAACTGACTTTTTTGAGAATCGATTTTCAATAAGATATACTGAGCAAGTAAACTGACACAATAAGTGATACATAATTCCTTTAAAGTAACATTCAGAATACATGGTGTGCCAAGTTGTACATGTTGTCACCACTTTTCAGAATGGGTGTACATATTGTCACCACTTTTCAGAATGGTGCATTTTGAGGCGTCCCTCCATGTTGTTAGTTAGAGATTGTCCTAGACTGCCCGAGTGTAGCGTTGCTTGCTACCCCGGCCCCGATTCGGTATTCCATGTTCTTCTCCTGCACCAATGTTCATACCTGTGTTGATGTGAATATGGATCCCCCCCCCCCCCCCCCTCTCTTATTGTAAGGTCTAGAATCCAAACAGTACAGATATAATCAACGCATCTCGACCCTCGCATGCATCGAAAGAGCATGCACTTGTAAGTTTGCGCATACCACACGAGTGTCTCTCTGTGATAAATCTTTTCCACCTTCAAGAAAAGATCGTCGTCCATCGTATCTTCTAAATGAAGACCTAAGTAGAAGCAAATGGAGCACTTCCGCACTTGTTAATATAAATTTAGCAAATTCAAGCTCGTTTTGCGTATTGGAGAATCCAGATAATTCCATATACTTAAGGTGTTTATGCCGCAAAGCATGCCACTGCCTTTCTCCTGCACAAATAGGGCCTCCTACCTGTGTGCATTGCCATAAAAAGTGCTTCCATTATTGAAACATTTATGCACACGAAACATTTCACGAACAAATACCAGGAGTGCAGTTTCTAAGCTAGATTAAGTGTCTAAATTTTCAAACCGAGAAAAAAAAAATATTGAAACGACTCAAAATAAGTACATTAAATTGAAAAAGAAAACAGTTTGATATGAATTATTATGTGGATCCAAACTGTAGCTTTGGGAGGTATGATCATCTCCCTTCTTTCTGTTTATTTATTACTTGTTAATTTCTACACCATTAATTTACTAGCTTTTCTCCATTTTTTCCTTAGTTTTTGTGTGTGTTGCAACCCAAGAATCAATTACTTCCGCCCTCGCATTGTTAGTCTCTCACATCAACATCCGTCAAATAAGGCTTAAAATTAGGTCGCGGTGAATTTAAGTAACAGAATAACTTGCACAGCCGAAATTTATTTGTTATTTATGGAATTCTAAAACTAGTTTTTCATTTATTGAAAATCATACACTATACAATTTAAAGGTGTAGGGGTGCAAGACTAAACAATATATATATATATATATATATATATATATATATATATATATATATATATATATATATATATATATATATATATATATAAACACGCAACTAAACAAGCGAGTAAAGTCCGTGTGTATTGATAAAAACAACTCCTTAATATACATGTATGGCCCTAAAAAAAATATATACATGTATGTATGTATATGTATATGTATGTATATGTATATGCATATATTTACACATATATATATATACACGCGCGCGCACACATATATATATATATAAAATGGAGGAAAGGCGAACATTAAATGGAACAAATACGATTACTTACCATAAGGTAAAATTTCTCCAAAAGCGGGCATGCATCCAAAACTGGAGCGAAATTCCATAGATCAACTTCCTTGATTGTTTTCCCGTTATTATCACCTTTCGTCAACATATATAATATCCTAACGTTGCCAAACACTTCAAATGTTGGAGGCAACTGCAAGATCTATGTGTGCGCGCGCGCATATCAATAAATCGTAAGAAATCAAAATCATAAAGAAACTCAACATTTACAAAACTCATAGAAGACATCCATTACCTGGTTTGTTGTTTGGATTGATAAGAACTTTAACAGAGGCAGATCATTTGGAACATCCCCGAAACTATAATTCATCTCAGGAGTTTGAAGATGCAATCTTTCAAGCTTTGGAACGGAAGACAACAAAACTTCTACTTCAGAGCAAATATCGATCATGATGATCGCAAGATTACAATCCGAGATATCAAGTTTCTGCATGTGACTGCAGTCCCGAAATTCAAGAGTCTCCAACTTGAGATTTGGCCCAGAGATTCTTAAATTCAAAGGCAATTCACAATATTGCAAAAATAGACTTCTAAGGTTAGGACAAAACACTAATATGTTAGACAAATCGTGCTTAAGCAAAGGAATGCCCCCAAAAGATAAGCTCACAAGTGAGCTACATTGACCGACAAAGCCGGTTTCTACATTGCAGAACAATAAATCTAACTTCCTTAACCTGGATAGTCCATTAATAAGTTTAAAAGAGAAGGTAAACGCTTTCTGCATTTGGTCACCACACGATTTTGGACAAGTATTACCTATATAAAGCTCTTCAACATCAAGCCTAGCAATAGTTTGCATCCACCGTTCAAGATACGAGGCATGACACTTCAAAAAACAACAATGCATAAAAAAGATTTTCAACTTTTGTCTAAGCTTAAGACATTGATTGACGGCTTTCAAAAATCTCTCTCTATCACCGTAATCAACACGATCATGATAACATTCCGAGATATCAAGCGTCTCAAGGCAGGAGAATCTTAATTGAGGGTTCAATGTCCAAACATTCCTCCACTTCCTAGACAAAATGCTCGTTCGTGAAGCTTCAATGGGTTTTAAACGTGAAACAATATTACATAGAATATCATTAGGTAATCGGTTGATCCCATTGTCATTTTCACTGTCGTTGATGACATCATCGTCGTGTTCTTCTCGTTCTCTTTCTATTTCTCTTTCTTTACGAGAAGAATAATAAGCCATTGCGATGCCCAACCCTGCCATGGCCCATAGTGACAAACTCGAAAATCCAATTCCTGTATCTGAAAGTACTGAACCAAAATAAATGTAAAGGATCAATCTTGTTTGACACCAAGTTATCAACTTTCCAATAAACCGCCCTTCAATAGAAAATAGTGCTTTATATAAACTATTAGCTTCCATCCTTTACATCTATAGCCATCTAAAAATCAAATCAAACATGGTACTAACAAACAAAAAATAAATAGATGCATTTGTTCAATGAGAATGATTGAATGTCTGGGATTGATCAATTAGGGCAGACAGAATAATTCGGGGAAAAAAAAAATTCATCCCACTATACACACAAAAATTAGGATTTTTTTTTTTTTTTTGGGGTATAAAATAGCTAGTAAATTAATGGTGCAGAGCCAACTAAAAAATAAAATAGAAAGAAAGAACATAAACATACCTCCCAAAACTACGGTTTTGATCCACATAATAATTTATACCAAAGATTATGCGACGGCGGTAGAGGTTGAGGAGCAGATTGATGGAGGTTGTTATTTCTACATGAGCGCCGATTATTATTATCATTAAATTTTTTTTTTTTCAAGCAGGTAAGGGTGGTAACCATTCATTTACCGGGAAGAAAAGGATTTTTTTTTTTTTTCAGGGGATATTTTCTTTAATATGTCAAAAAAATTATGGTAAAAGTTATAGAACATACATAATGCTAAAAAGGAGGAACAAATGTGGCTGGCTCAACCAAGACAAATCTACAAGTTAAGTAAGGCAAAATTAGGATTTTAGTCCTCTAACTTGGCCTATTTTGGATTTTAGTCCTGCTCCTGTTCCGGTGAGGAAAATGGTCCTCTAAATTGACTTTTTTTTTTATTTTAGTCCTATCCGCCGGAAATAGCTGATTGGGCATCGGAATCTTTAAAAATAGTCCTCTAACTAGGCTGCCACGTAAGCGTTTTTTAAAGATTCCGGTGCCCAATCAGCTATTTCCGGCGGATAGGACTAAAATCCAAAAAAAAGACAACGTAGAGGACCATTTTCCTCACCGGAGCAAGAGCAGGACTAAAATCCAAAATAGGCCAAATTAGAGGACTAAAATCCTAATTTTGCCAGCTAAGCAAGGAACATAATTAATGGGGCGTAGATAGGAAAAATATTTCATTTTTTACTCAATTAAAAATAAATATTAACGTTTGAAGTAGAAGCTCTAAGGTGTTTGTGATCTGGATAGAGTAGATTCATGTTATGTCTCCCGACATCTGATATACATGAATCTCTCTTTTGATTTTTTTCCTTCTTAGCGAGTTTGTGTACGGGCTTACTCATTTATTTGAAATAAGAAGAAATGCAGGTTAAAAGCTATGAGCATAGAGAGCAAGCAAGGAACGAAGTCATGAAGTTCGTTGTATATCAGAAGTTTCCTCTTTTGGGACAAGCGGAGTTGTAGTAAATATTAATAGTTATTTATGATTTTAGTTTGACATCACTTGTTATCCATTGCGTTTGTTATTGAAAGATCTATCAATTTCCCGAGTCTCTTGCTTGTACATTTTCTTCCACGCTTTCTTATGCATATATTCATTGCATGACAGTCTAATTACAGTCATTTATACCTATGATACGAATCCCGCCACCTATATCCTCACCGCCCCCTCTTATGCCGCCTCCGCCTTCATTTTCTACATATTTACCCTAATTCCTCTCAGCCGCCATTATAACCAGCTCCACCACCCCTTCCAACCACATTTTCCTCCACCATTACCTTATTTCTTACCCGACCGCTCGAACACCTATCTTCCATATTATGCCACTCTACCGCCGCCTGTGCAATTACCACAAATGCATCTTTCACTCAGCAGATACAATCGGCATCCCAAGTCCCTAACACGCAGATCTAATCCATTCTTCGACCATCTGTGTTATTCCCATGGCCAACAAACCATCACTTTCGAGGATTTTTATCATTTGCTTGGCTATATGAGGTGGATTTAATCGATTGGTTGAGAGAGAATAAGGATTTTTTATGGTAAGAGGTGATGGAAATGATGATGTGGGTGCTTAAAGGCGGAGAAAATTGTGGTTGAAGGTTGAGGCCATAATTGAAAAGCTAGAATGCACGGATACGGATACGCGAATACGGGATATGCGGATACGAGATTTTCGTAAAATATAGGATACGGATACGGGGGTGTATTTGCAAATAATGAAAATTTAAGGACCAAACTTTAAATTATTAAAATACAAGGACCAAATTGTAAATATAAATAACTTAAAGACCAATTCATAACATATTTCCATACAGGCTTGTTTTCCTCGTCCATGTTTGATAAATAATGCAGATTGTAAATGAAAATATATAATTTAAGAGGGATATACAACACCTAAAATCTTACAAATTAATTTTAGGTTGACACGTACATGATCGATATTTCGTTTGATTCTAAATCTATTATTTTATGATCAAGCACGATTGTTTAGTCAATCAAATAATACATTGTGTATTCATGTATATATAACTTTACTTGATCAACAGCACAACACCAAATAACTAATTATCTAAATAATAATCCAAGCACTCAAGATTCAATATCAAATAAAGAAACTCAACCCAAAAAACTTAGCTACCCAACCATGACAACTTCTTGCAAGTAACATTATGAATAAAAAAAATACACATTACATGATGGAAAAAAAAAACAATCTGCACTTTTCATATAATAATAACAAAATGAAAACACAAAAATTATTTTCTGCAATTCATTAAGGTGAAAAAAGAGATACATCACAGATGCAAATGCTTACCTGGTTTTTTCGAAAAAGAGTATCGTGGCTTCCGGAACAGCCTGTCAAACGGGAAAGCACTGCTGCTGCACCGGAGCTCAGCCGGTCAGCCACAACTTCGAAATCGGAGTATAATTTAAGGAGTAAAAGAGTTGATTCAAAGTGATCGAGTTTAATTGTTATTTGGTTGCTTTTATTTATAGAGTTATTGTGATTCTTAAAAACCCAAGAATTCATATTGGGATTAATAGAGAAGATGGAAGGAAAAGCTGACATACTTGGGACGGTGGAATTTTGGGGCTTTGAAAGGGCACAGACCTTTTTATTTCACGTCTTTATGAAAGAAAAGAAAAAAAGCAAATTTTCTCACAGTAGGCATATCCGAAGGCTGATACGCGTATCCTATCAGAATTGGGTTATCCTAAATGCCATATCCGAAGTTTTCGAAACTACAAATCAGTCCCGATACGTATCCCATGACGTATTTGTGTATCTTTGTCATATCCGTATCCGCGGCGTATCGGATACGCGATACGGCGGAAAACTCGCGTATCCATGCATCATAGTTGAAAAGAAAAAGAAATTAAAAATAGTGAAAATTATCTAGATATAATTTTTTTTTGTAATTTAGTAGTGTGGTGTCGTTGTTAGATTAAGTTTCTTAAACACAGTATGCCTAACCTCCAAAAGGCGGTTGTGGGTGGAATTTATGATCTGGTTGCGAGTGGAATTTTAAGAAATTCTTCTAACATGGTTCTTCACTCTTTCCTTTACCATGGTTTGCATTAAACTTAGCTTATACGTCACGATACCATATCATTTTGGTGGAGAATGTTTGAAAATTAATGTTAATTGCATTAAATAACATCATGTAATATCTAAGAACAATCATAATGGCACAATATTTATCCTCAACATTGTTTCACAACATGTGATATTTTTATTTATAAAATTTAAAAAATATATTTTAAATCACATTATTAAATGGAACCCATTGCCAAAATACATATGTTGTGGAACAATATTGTGCATTGTTTCACAACATGTGATATTTTTATTTATAAAATTTAAAAAATATATTTTAAATCATTATTAAATGGAACCCATTGCCAAAATACATATATCTAATGACATATCTAATGACATACAATGCATTAAAGCATATATTAGTTAAGTTTAATTTGTTTAATATATAGCTATAAAATGTTCAAGGAAAAACAGTAATAAAGAATACGGGCATTTCTTGGGTACAATGAGGGCTTGAAAAAAAAAACAGTAATAATATTCTGTTTTATTATGTGTCCTGGTGGTATCTGACTACCGTTAAATTCGTCACCGGTTCAAAATCCGGCAGCTAAGTTTAATTCTCTTTTATCGATAAAAGTATTACGGTAAAATTAATTAATTGAAATAAATTATTAATCAAAATAACGACCAAGTCATTAGTTAAACATATATGTAATCAGCACATTTCCACCCTCGCACGCATGGAAATAGCATGACCTTGTAAGTTTGCACATACCACTCGACCTTGTCTTAAATCTTTTTCACCTTTAAAAAAAAAGACTACATTCCATCACATTGTCTAAATGATGGCCTAAGTTGAAGCAAACGGAGCACTTCAGCACTTGTCAATATGAATTTAGCAAATTCAAATTCATCTTGCGTGTTACGAATCAACCCATGTCTGAACATTGTGCACTGATACAACAGAACATAAAACCCTTCCATTTGAAACCAGTAATAATAATAATAATAATAATAATAATAATAATAATAATAATAATAATAATAATAATAATAATAATAATAATAATAATAATAATAATAATAATAATAATAATAATAATAATAATAATAATAATAATAATAATAATAATAATAAATAAATGGGTGGTGGGCGCAAAGACAATATAAGATGCTTAAATGATGAAATAGACAAAAAATAAAAACAAATATGGTTGAGAAGACAAAAAAAAGAGATGTCTAAAATACCCTTAATGATAATGTAATTAATATTTTTTATTTCTTCACCTCAATTTCGGCTAAATAAATACACAGACTTTCATTCATATTTCTCTTAGAAAGAAGGGGAGTTTTGAATCGGGAATTGAATGGAGACTTAACTACCACCGGAAATCGCGGCCACTAACTCCACCATCAGTCACTGTGTTTGATCTAGAGGGATTGGTACCGAAAGTAAAGAGACCGTAAACTGAGGGATCCTCTGGCTTTGATTTAGTTGCGGTTCTAAACAAAACACCATTTTTTCCGGCGAGCAAGATACCCATTGACGGGAAGAGATGGCGAAAGGCTAACGGAAAAAAATCACAACCGAGTAAGTATAAATTCTATTCTCATACCACCATTGATGGAGCAATGTTTGATTTTCATAATTTCTTACATTATTTATTTTGTGATGCCATCTGAGGAAAGCAGATTTTGGGGATCGATTTCTAAGAAGTGAAATTTGGGTGTTAATTTGAATGGAAACCTGAAAATTCTTAATTTAGTTCTCAAAAAATTATGAGTAATTCGAATAGATTGTGGAGTTGCCAGTTTCATTCATATGAATCATTTGGTAAACATAATGGATACTTCGATGAAAATAATGAACAGGTGTTACTACGTCCATCATTGAGTTACTGCATTTGACCGTAAATATACTGTGTGTTTCTACATATAAGTGTTTTCAGTGTGTGAATTTACAACCTGTTATCTCAGCTTACCTAATGGAAAGTTCCTCATGTACTTGATGAAAATCGCGTGTTAATACACAAATGGAATGGTTTTAGGAAAGAATAGTTACAACAATTTTTATCACATGTTACACCTTTCATATGAATTGTTACTACTTTTGGATGGATTGTGAGTACAATTTTGGGACTGCTACTACAATGTTTTGCATTGTAACTACATTTTTGTGACTTGTTACGACATTAGTTTGGACTAGTGCTATTGTTTTTTGTACGGTTACAACATTTATTTGAATTGTAACTACATTATTTTTTGCACATGTTACACCTTTTTTTGTCAATTGTGTCTACATTTTTTTGGATTGTCACTACAATTTGTTGCATTGTTACTACATTTTTTTGCCTTGTTACTACATTATTTTGAACTAGTGCTCCATTGCCTTGACCATTTACTTCTTACAGAGTTGCCCAAAAGCTGTTCACCAATTAAGGGTGTGTGTTATCAATCTCATATTTGTTTCTCTATTCCATTATATATATATATATATATATATATATATATATATATATATATATATATAAAGATGGTTTTTAGTTTCCAATTTTTAATGCAGGGATGAACATATGAAGATATTGAGAGCCAAGAAAAGAGAGGATGATCAAGAAATGGGGATGACGTGGGATGAGTACGACGGATGGAATTTACCCAATGTGTAGGCACCACCTTGTTTTACTACGTTTGGTGAAAATCCGAACGCATAACCGAGATTGCTTATGTGATGTTACTCAAAGTACTTCATATGTAGTAACTCATGCACAAACACAAATGTATATCAATTTACCGCTTATTAATATAACAATTTTTTTCGAGTGTAACTACGTGTATTATACAATGTCTAATACTAATCTATAATCTAATGTTTGTTACTCCATGTTTTTTTGTTATGACTACATTCTTTGTACGTGTTTCTACATTATCTTGTATGTTGCTGCATGTTGCTGCAGTGTTACTATTTCTGTAGGGATTGTGAGTACTATTTTGGGACTGCAACTACAATGTTTTGCATTGTAACTACATTTTTTTGAATTGCTACGACATTAATTTGAACAAGTGATACCGTTCGTTGTACGATTACTACATTTTCTTGGATTGTAACTACATCATTTTGAACTCGTTATGTTAGTGTTGTCGGTGTCTGATGAGAATAACATGTTAGTACACAAATGGGATCGTGTTAGGGAAAAATGGTTACTACAATTTTTTGCTCATATTACACATTTTTTGTCAATTGTGGCTACATTTTTGTGGATTGTCACTACAATTTTTGTACTGCAACTTAAGTATGTTGAATTGTGACTACATGTTCATGAAAATGTTACTTCATTTTTTTGCGTTGTTACTACATTACCTTCAACTAGTGCTACATGTTTTATTATTGTTACTACATCGTTATCAAGAGTAACCGCATTATGTTGCACTGTTACTACATTTTTGGGATGTGACTAATTTGATTTCGTTGAGAAAGTAGAGTTGGATCTCCCATGTGACTGAATCGATGTAGACACATTGTGGATTGTAGTACAATATTTTTACATTGCATTTGTGTGTACGTCAGTACGTGTGTTTACGTTCTATTGAATGTTACTACATATCATGACTTGATAACAATTTTTATCACATGTTAAACCTTAAACCTGAACCCTAAACCTGAACCCTGAACCCCAAACATGAACCCTAAACCTAAACCCTAAACCCTAAACTTGAACCCTGAACCCTAAACCCCAAACCCAACCCTGAACCCTAAACATGAACCCTAAACCCTGAACCCTGAACCCTGAACCCTAAACCCTAAACCCTAAACCCTAAACCCTGAACCCTGAACCCGAAACCCTAAACCCTTAAACCCTATACCTTTAACCTGAACCCTAAACCCTTAACCCTAAACTTGAACCATAAACCCTAAACCTGAACCCTAAACCCTAAATCTAAACCCTAAACATATACCCTAAAACCTAAACATGAACCCTAAACCTGAATCCTAAACCCTGAACCTTAAATCCTACGTTCGGGTTCAAGTTTATGGTTTAGGGTTTAGGGTTTAGGGTTAGGGTTTAGGGTTAAGGGTTAAGGGTTTAGGGTTTAGGGTTTAGGGACCAGGTTAGGGTTTAAGGTTAAGGGTTAAGGTTTAGGGTTTAGAGTTTAGGGTTTAGGGTTCAGGCGTAGGGTTTTCTGATTAAGGTTTATTGTTCATGGTTTAGGGTGTACATTATGTGTTACTATGTTTGAGGGTGTTTGCATAAAGGTGTTACTACGTCGTATGTTGTTCACGGAACGAACGTATTGGATGCATATAATGTTGATTAATCGTATTGTTACTATGTTATTTTCGTCGACGGTGTAACTTTATTTCACGATTGTGTAACTGCATTCAGCATTTTTCTTGTGCCAATGTGTTACTACGTGTCAACGTAAAGACGTAACGTCGTACTTGTATTTTGAATCGAATTTGGTGTATGCCTATAGTTTTTTTCGTGAGTGTCTGAAACTTGTAGAATAGATAAAAAGACGTAATTAGGAATTTTCTCCTTTTTTTCCTTTTCTTTTTTAAATTCGCAGCATGGGCAAAAATAAAAAGAGTGGGCAAAAATAAAAAGTGTGGTATTGAAGGAGGTGATTGTGTGCAATTCTTTGGGAATAAAAGAGACGTAACCCATTAGGAATTTGCTCCTTTTTTTCCTTTTTTTTTAAATTCGCATAAATGGATTGAAAATGGGGCATGAAAATCGGAAGCAGTATCTAATATGCAGTTACTCAACCGCATTAATTAAATTGGAAAAAAACAGCATTTATAATTAGAAAAATAAATATTAAGGGTAATATTGGAATGACATTACTTTTTGTCCTTTACGACCAGTGTATTTCTTTCTTGTCCTTTTTCCACAAATAAGATGTAAACTCGTCCTTTACAACATTTTCCTAATAAATGGACTATCGCCAGGTTTTAATAAGAAGGTTATTAAGGTAAAAATACGGCTTGATATAAAATTAGTATTAATTAAAATAAAGACCAAGATACTACTTAAACATATACTACATCCTTCCCAACATATAAGTAGCTTTTTGAATTTATCTCATAATATAAATCAATTTAGAATATCAATGAAGTATTTATTCAATTTTTATTCCTTTTACCTCTAATTTATTATACATACATCTACTTTACATTAATGAGGTCAAAGGGTATTCTAAACTTTTACCATCAAAATTAATGACACTTAACAACTTTCTTAATGTGTCTGAAAAAACCTAAACGGACCTACATTTTAGGCCGGAGGTAGTATATAATAATCAACATATCACCACCCTCGCTCGCGTGGAAATAGCATGACCTTGTAAGTTTGCACATATCACTTGAGCATCTCCCTGTATTAAATCTTTTGCACCTTTAAAAGAATAACACTTCCCATCACATATTCTAAATGATGGCCTAAGTAGAAGCAAACGGAGTACTTCAGCACTTGTTAATATGAATTTAGCAAATTCAAGCTCGTCTTGCGTGTTAGATAATCCGGACAATTCCATATGTTGAAGGTGTTTATGGTGTCCGGACAATTCCATATGTTGAAGGTGTTTATGCCGCCGCAAAGCATCGCACCGCTCCTTTCTTTCTCCTTTACAAAAAGGGCCTCTAACCTGCAATATTGCCATAAAAACATGTAGCACATGAAACCGTTTCATGAACAAATAACACGGGCACGACTTCTAATGAAACGAAAAAAGAGAGAGAGAGAGAGATATTAATGAAACAATGTGTGAATATACATATATATAGTTATAATTATTGGGATATCTCGAGATAGCTCAATAATCTAAGGTAGATCCATCAATGACCAAATGCATGACATGGATCGTCTATTGTAATTACTTTGCACCTAGCCAATCCGTTACTTTCACCCTCTTGTTTCCAGTCCCTCACAATGACGTCCAATTCATTGAACAAGACTTAAAAGTACACAATGATTTTGTGCAACCAAAAATAAAATGCACGTTTTTCTTCCACAACAGGTCGGAAACGGAAGGAGACCATTATTTTTTTTAGTACAATCGACATCACGATCTCTCCTCCTCCTTTCATTTATGTCTAGTTCAATCCAGACACGTTAAGTAGACTTCACAATTTGTCATTCTTTTTTTTTTTTTTTCCTGTTATTATCTTCTCTTTTCTTTCCTTCATGTTTCATTCAATCCAAACAGAGTTTACAGGGGGCAGGAGTAGTGAGCAGAAAACAAAATGTAAGCAACTGAGCATACGAGTAAAGTCCTACTTTACTTGACAAAAACCACTCCCTAAACAATTTAATACACACACATCAACAGCAATTTACATTGCCGTTGCACTAAGTCCCCTTCTAAACCTTTTAATCATTTGCAGCACTTTGGCTTCAAAAGGTTATTAGGCCTATAAGTTTTCGTCAAAGGAAAAGATTTCAAGCTTCATTATATGTGTGTGTGTTTAAAAATACTTGGTTCCCAAAAGACGAAAGCAACTTCACACTGAATTTTCATTTTTTAGTCTTCTTGAGATCATATCTGTTAGGAAATGTGACTTGACCTCTTATTTAGAGCTGAGTACTAAACTGAGTTTAGTACTAAGCTGAGCAAAGTCAGCTGAGCAAAAGTGAGTTTTGAGCAGAAGTCAGCTTTGGGCAGAAGTGAGCTTTGGGCAGAAGTCAGTTTTGCCAGAAGATCAGCTTTACCAGAAGTCAACTTTGGAAAGTCAGCTTTAGCAGAAGTCAGCATTGGGAAATTCAGTTTTGGGCAAATCTCAGTTTGGACAAATGTCAGCATGGCTACATTCTGGTGGATAACAGCTGGAGCTGGGTCCACATCTGGGGTATTTTAGTCATTCTGCTAGTATGTCATTATGGCGGCTAGGTCTAGTTTTTTGTGGCTATAAATACACATATGTTGTAACCTAGAACATTTGTAGAAACAGCAGTAGAAGCAGAGCAATTGCCTTAGGCAATTGCAGAGTCTGTAAAATCTCCAGTGATAATATATTCTCCTCTTTCTGCCCGTGGAGTAGTCGGCATTTGCCGGAAACCACATTAAATCCTGTGTTATTGTTCTTGTGTGATTTATGCTTTCTTGTTTGCATCTTGATTATTGCAACCCGTTTTGATCCCTAAGGGTCCCAAAATTCTAATTAATTGGTATCAGAGCGTTCAGGTTATCATCAGGAAGTCTGAGATTCTGTTTTGGAATCATATGTTTGAACAAAATTTTATCTTCACCAAGACCTTCACCGGTGCTCGGATTTTTTGATAAAAGTTATGTTCTTTTGGCAATATCAAGATGTCTGGGTTAAATGTAGAGATTGATAAATTCACATGAAGGAACAATTTCAATCAGTGGCAAATCAAGATGCGTGCTCTGTTGAAGAAACTGGGGCTCTGGGCTCCGTTGTCAAAGGCGGTGGATGCCGGAAACGCTGAAATGGCCGATCTGGATAAGAAAGCACATTCAATGATTTTGCTGTGCTTGTCTGATGATGTTATCACTGAAGTTGTTGAAGAGGATTCAACAGAAGGGCTGTGGTTGAAGCTTGAGAGTCTGTATATGACAAAGTCGTTGACCAACAAGTTGCTTATGAAGCAACGTCTGTTCAGTTTAAAGATGCATGAAGGAATGCCTTTCAGAGGTCACCTTGAAAAGCTGAACACAATATTGCTTGATTTAAGGAGTATTGGTGTTAAGATCGAAGATGAGGATGCAGCTCTAATTTTGTTGGTATCACTGCCAGCATCATATGAGAATTTTGTGCAGTCTTTTGTTGTTGGGAGAGACACGGTGTCATTAGAGGATGTTAGAGCATCCCTCCATAATCGAGAGCTGAGGCATAATTCAAATTGCTCAGGTACAGACAATCGGGTTGCTAGCTTATTTGCTAGTAACAGTTGCAAAGGGAATGGAAGTCCTGGAAAGAAGACATTCAAGAAGGGTGATTCCAAAGACCCAAATGTAAATCTGGTCTGAATCTGAATCTGGAGTGTTGACAAGCAGGTGGAGCTTCAGGTCCACACTCAGCTGAGTTTGCAGAACTCAACTGAGAACAGTCGACACTAATCTGGCACTTAGTTGTGCATCTGAACCTGAAGAATCAAGAGCTGAATCTGAGTGGAACCAAAATCTGGGATTGGCTGAGTAAGGCTCAGCTGATCTAATACAAGCTGAGTAAAAGTCAGTTTTGTAGAGTAGAGTGTTCAAGTCTGGGAAGTAAGCTGAATGAAAAGTCAGCTGAGTCCATCTGTCAGTGGAGTGGCATCTGCTGAGTCTGTTGAACATGTCTGCGCTGGTTCTGCATCTGTGTCCGAAGCCTCAACTGAGTGAAGTCAGTTGAGTAAGACAATCTGATATGTTTGGCTGAGTGAAGTCAGCTAAGCATCTGGTGAACATGTCTGAGCTGGAGTTCTCATCTGGAGTTAAGTCTCATCTGGAGAAGTATAACTTGGAGTCAGTTGTGTTCACATCTGGTCAGCTCAGAATTTGAAACTGAATCTGCAATCTGTTTGGTTGAAGTTGAATCTGAAGAACTCAACTGAGTATGCTCAACTGAGGTGATTACATCTGAATATGGTAGTCACATCTTGTCTGGTGATCAAGTTGACCACATCTGTTCTCAACTCAATCAAGTCGGAAGAATAGGAGGAATCTGGTACAGTACATCTGGCATTGACAAATGCATCTGGTACAGTACATCTGGTTATACATCTGTTTGAACGAGAGTTCAAGTCAAGGTGGAGATTTGTTAGGAAATGTGACTTGACCTCTTATTTAGAGCAGAGTACTAAACTGAGTTTAATACTAAGCTGAGCAAAGTCAGCTGAGTAATGTCAGCTGAGCAAAAGTGAGCTTTGAGCAGAAGTCAGCTTTGGGCAGAAGTGAGCTTTGTGTAGAAGTCAGTTTTGCCAGAAGATCAGCTTTACCAGAAGTCAGCTTTGGAAAGTCAGCTTTAGCAGAAGTCAGCATTGGGAAAGTCAGTTTTGGGCAAATCTCAGTTTGGACAAATGTCAGCATGGCTACATTCTGGTGGATAACAGCTGGAGCTGGGGTCCACATATGGGGTATTTTAGTCATTCTGCTAGTATGTCTTTATGGCGGCTAGGTCTAGTTTTTTGTGGCTATAAATACACATCTGTTGTAACCTAGAACATTTGTAGAAACGGCAGTAGAAGCAGAGCAATTGCCTTAGGCAATTGCAGAGTCTATAAAATCTCCAGTGATAATATATTCTCCTCTTTCGGCCCGTGGAGTAGTCGGCATTTACCGGAAACCACGTTAAATCCTGTGTTATTGTTCTTGTGATTTATGCTTTCTTGTTTGTATCTTGATTATTGCAACCCGTTTTGATCCATGAGGGTCCCAAAATTCTAACAATATCAATTCAATTGGGGATGAGTACCACTTGATGTAGCTAGTTCTTTATGAAGAAAGAGGATTTTCAGTCTCTTTTTTTTTCCCCTCTATCCATCTACAGAAATTGACCTAAATTAAAACCAAAATAAAAAAAAATTCTACAACTGAGGGAATGCAAACATATTCAAGGAGGACAGCATAAACAAAATTTATCGATGGAAAAAATAGTACGACTTACCGAAAGATAAAATTCCTCCAAAAAGGGGCATGCAGTCAAAACTGGAGCAAAATTCCATAGATCAACTTCCTTGAAAGCTTTGCCATTACTGTTATATTCAGTTAACAGATATAGTATCCTAACGTTGCCAAACACTTTAAATGTGGGAGGCAACCATAGGATCTTTTTTTTTGGGGGGGGGGGGGGGTATATATGGAGGAAGGAGCATATATATATATATCAGTAATTATAAGAAATCAAAGTACAGAGATATCACAAATAAAGCCAACAGTTACGAAACTTGCAGATCTCATTCATTCATTATAATTACCTGGTGTTGTGCTTGGATCGATAAGAAGTGCAACCGCGGTAGATCCCTTCGAACATCCTCAAAACAATAATCCATCCCAAAAGTTTGAAGATACATTGTTTCAAGCTTTGGAAGGGAAGACATCGAAATTTCTACTTTGAAATGAAGTTTGATCAAGATGGTTGCAATCTGAGATATCAAGTTTACTCACATTCCAACAACTACGTAATTCAAGAGTCACCAACTTGAGATTTTACCCAGAGATATATTCTCAAATTCTCAGGCAATGCACAATGCACGAGACCTAGACTCGTAAGGTTAGGACACGACAGTAAAATGTCGGACAATTCATGCTTATTCAATTCTATCTCGTGCAAAGTTATGCTCACAAGTGAGTTACATTGACTGACAAAACTAGTTTCCAATTTGCAGGACATTAAATGTAGCTTCTTTAGCCTGAATAATCCATCAATAAGTTTAAAAGAGAAGGTAAACTTTCTATGACGCGGCTCATAACTCAAAATACAAGATTGACCAAGATAAAGCTCTTCAACATCAAGCCTAGCGATACTTTCCATCCACCGTACAAGATGACAGGTATGGCGTTCCAAAAAACAACAATACACAAAAAAGCCTTTCAACTTACGACCTGAGTAGAGCTTTAGGGATTGATTGACAGCCTTGAAAAATCTTTGTCTATCGGCGTAAGGAGCATTTAAGTGATACTGATAATCTGCAGGGATATCAAGTGTGTGAAGGCAGCAAAATCCTATTTCAGGGTATGTGGTCCAAATTTTCCTCCACCTTTTGGACAAAATGCTTGTTCGTGAACCTTCAGTGACACCTAAACGTGAAACAATATTCCATAGAATATCATCAGGTAATCGGTTGATCCCATTGTCATTTTCTTTTCGTGCTTTACGAAAAGTAGAAGAAAAAGCAATTGCGATGCCTAACCCTGCCCATGCCCATAATGGCCACTTGTATAATTCGAATCCTGTATCTGAAATACAATTAATCGTTTAAACATTGTTTATCAGAACCAAAAATTCTTTTTTTTTTCTTTCTTTTGTTTGGATTGATCTATAGAGACATGCAGACAAATTCGTCCAAAAAACAAGGAGTAAAAATTAAATAGCGAGAAGGAAGAAGGACATACCAGCTTTGATCCACCACATAACTAATTTGTTGGACAAAGAATCCAGTAGAGAGATGCAGCTATGTATGCAAAGTATAGCTAGACGACCTCGACGGGACTCTGGTTGCTTAAGTAAGATGTTACGGATTTAAGCCCTTATGGATGCACCAAAACCTTGTTGGGAGATGACCAATCTTTGGTGCCTGACATTAAATCGAATGATTAGTCTCAAATAATTGTCTGAGGATAACTTGCGAGAGAAAAAAGAAAAGTACAGCTAGACGACAAGGGGAAAAAAAAAAGAAGTTATTTCTTCTCTCTTTTTCTTTTTCTTGCTTGCAATATTAGAGATCAAAGAATAGATAAATATGATTTTTTAAGTGAGTGATAGGATAAAGTCTAGTTGAAATAAATTATTTAAATGATAATATTTATCTTTAGATTTATTTATTTTAAATTTGATTATTATCTCATCTACTCCTGTATAAAGGAGGATGCTATGTAGTATTTGATTATTATTCATAAAACACACAAGTTTAATGTCTTTACGTTTTGATACGCATTCTCATATACTTCATGCAAGGTGTATTATGTTTCTTTATTTATTTATTTTTGGGTTTTTTTATTTGAGGTGTATTTTGTTTTTTTTTTTTTTATTTGAGGGAAGGAAAGAAGGCTTGCAACGCAAGATATATAAGGAGGAGTTGTATTTTGTGTGTGTTTTTTTTATTTTTTATTTTTTGGTTTTCTAATTTGGAGGAAAGAAAGAAGTAGAAAAAAAAAATTTGAACAAAGAAAGAAGTAAGAGCAACCCCACTGGTTACCCCCAATTACACCCTCTAAACACATCGTTTTCTGTTTCAGTTACACTTTTTCATCATCCCAAAAAAAAATTCATTCCAATAATCAACATCTATACAACCCCCAATAATATATGTTTCGGAGTCATTAATTATTGCTTAATAACATACATAAATTTAAATTTTATAACTTGATACATCGTTATCAAACATCATTATGACATAATAATATAGTTATATCAATCCATTATCTTCTTGTATGGGGTATTTTCGTCTATTCGAATTAGTTTTCTTTTCTTATTTTTTAGGTTTTTTTTTCATCCAAGTTTGTGGATAACCGACCTAAGCCCCGAAAAATCTAAAAAAAAATTAAAAAATAAAATAAAACTCTCGGGAGCCCTAGACTTCATCGGAATCGTGTTTTTGAGGTTTCAGCATCTTCTAGCTCGCTAACCGTGAAGGTCCCTCGATTAAGCGACCTGCTTAACCCCGGACATGTCCTAGAGTGACCAGGACGAGTCCCGGCCAGACATCCCAGAACAAGCCTAAGACATGCCTAGGTCTTCTGGCTCCCTGAACTGAGCATTGCTCTTTATTAAACGGCCGAGTTCTGGTGCCCATGATGCGTCTGACCTTGTCTAGGACGTGTCTGAAGGTTAGAGTTTCAGTTTCAAGGTAGATCCTAATTCAATAGCAGTTTTGAGCCTTGTTTTATCTCAAGAAGATTCGCGAGCGTTATGGAAGTAAGATGTTGTTCGGTTCGTAGTTTGGCTTGTCTTTAAAGTAATGAGTTCTTCTTATCAAAATGTTCCGTTTTTAGTTTAAAGATTATGCCTTTAAGTTGTTTTAATATTGTTTATGTTAAGTTGCACAAAACCGGACATGATTATGTGTTGTCGGGTATTCGCCAAACTATGTTTTAAGAAAGTTATTATGCTTCATAGTTACTTTTATGTAAAACATTTTATGCGTTTAAGTTACCAATAGTGGAGATAGGATTGGAATTTGGTATTGGTACGGTCATTGAATTCTCTAGTAGGTTAGTTATGGATTTTAACGTGGAATCTATGTGCTTTACGTGCTTCTATTTGTTTATAGTTAGTGACTTAGCTAGCAATGTATTGTACGAAGTACCAGGGGTACTTAAGTCTCGTGTCGGAGGTATGACTAGCTGTATTAGTCATGTCGTTCTTAAGACGACTTCTTGTACGGAGGACCTTGGGTGCCTTAAGTCCCAAATTGAAGGTATGGTTAATCATATTAGCTATGTTGCACCAGACCCTCATGTTATGTTAAATAAGCAAGGAACATGAATAGTCAAGACAAGAACATAAATATGTTAAGTAAGTGAGTAGACATGAAGTATAAACATGACAGACAAGACACGAACATGTTACGTTTAGTAGACGAGTCAAGAATAGGTTAGTAGATTGCTTACATAAGTTTGATCAGCAGGCTAAATATATAGTAAGTAATTAATGAAATGAACAAGTACGTGCAAGATGAACTGAATGTAATTAATAGGCATGTTCTATGTGCATTGTTCAAGTTGGTTTCAAGATTTGTTCCTAAAAGTAGTTTTTTTTTATGTATCAAGTTACGTTTTCAACTGTTTTGTAACTGGATAAGTAGATTCATGCCGTGTCTCATGGCATTCGACATACACGACTCTCTCGTTTGATTTTCTTTCTCCTTAATGAGCATCTAGCTAGTGCTCACTCATTTATTTGGAATAAGAATATTGCAGGTACATGCTGGATTTGATAACGAGCTTAAAGTGATGGCTTAGGATGGAGCAATGGAGTCGTTTATGTTTTAGTTTCCTATTATAGTTGTTTCTTCTTTTCAGAAAAGTGAGTTGTAATGGATTACAATAATAGCTTTCAGTTATTTATAACCTATTTTGACAGCAGTTGTATTCCGGTAGTCGTTATTTGGAAGACCCTGAGATTATACTTCCCGGCCCGAGTCGTCTTCTGCTAGTTTTCTTTCGCGTGAATTTATAATTACTCTGATATGACACGAGGCTTACGGGGGATATAAGGTCTACTTTAAATGTCATGTGCCGAATGTCTCGTGTCCGCATAAGCACTCGGTATTCGGGATAAGAGCGTTACAATAAGTATTGTATAGTATTGTATGATATAACTAGTAGATTACAAGTATATTTTTAACCGCTTACCGATATAAATTGTTGTATATTGTAACCATTAAATTGTGTCATGTAATATCTAATGACACACATTGCATTAAAGCCATATATGAAAGTTCAAAAACAATATGAGGCCTATTGTGCCTTGCACTGCAAACTATACTATTATTCACGCATATAAAATGCATCCATTTGAAAGCGAGATTAAACCTAAACTAGGATCCGAGCATTTTCCTGGATACAATGAAACTTGAAACACAAAAAAAAATATTGCAAACAATAAAGACTTGACCAAAAAAATTTGAATTCTTGACGAGTTTTATTCTGCTTCACCGAATAAGAAGCCCCCCTGTTGGAGATGAATAAGGCTGAAGTTCATACCCTTATCCGATAATAGATCCCAATAATGAATCATATGTTGAGGTGTTTTTATACTCATAGTTGTGTCTGATAAGTGCAACATGTACGGTGACCGATCTCACACATACATGCTGGCATATGTCACTCACATGAAAAGCGGTTAAACTTCAGCCTTTCAGATCGTGTCACTGTTAAATCACCATCTCTCCTAAAAGTTTAAACTAAGATAATTAATATTTTATATATTTCAACACGCCCCACAAATGTGGGCCTATTATATTTTAGAGAGACTCAACACTTGATTTTTCTTTGAAAGACTGCTTGGAACGGGGCTTGAACACACTCTGATACCATGTTAAATCACCATCTCTCTCAAAAGCTTAAACTGAGTGGATGTATATAATTAACATTTTATATTTTTCAACACCACGTCGTCTAGAATTAGACCTATCTACGATAGACATCCCAGCTCAATTCTGGATGCTTTTGACATGGGTATGATCGGAAATCCCACACATGAAACTCGTCGGGAATAGAACAAAGTATTGAAGGCCATCCCAGCAAGTGGAATGACAATAGCTCAGCTCGGGTCGTCATCTATCTTATATAGCCAACATGACGTAGGACATCTACGATCTCTTATTGCCGACATGGTGCACGCTCACCTCAGTCATTTATACCCAATATAAGCCAGGTTGTGCCTGACCACAAACATGGAACTCACCATCAAACAGGCTTTCCAGATATTACGCAAACATTACACCACAAGTGTAACTGTCCCAATAATGACTCTGAGATTTTAGCACCATTATGGTCTGAGTTGTAGATTGTTCCTTGATAATCACACTGATCTCGGCAACGTGACATAACTCATCATCCACAGGGAAACAAAATATAAGTGATCACCATCCCCATTCTCACGTACGGACACACCCTGCTCGGAATGATAATCATTTAGAAATTTCTCTATCAAATACTGACATGAGCGTCGGAGTAGCCGTCCAGAGGATAATCCTGGACCCATCTAACGCTTTGTTCGTTTCATAGGCACATTTGCCGAGAAATACAAGAAAAATCCAGTTGGATCATCATTATGAGGTCCAATTACCTGCATTACATTGGAATTATAACCTGGATGATTTCCAGCATCGTCAACACTCGTCTCCGTTTGATTTCTTTTCTGTTTTCTACATCATTTTCCTTTCTTTGTTTTGCATCAGTTATTGTTATAATGAGTAACAGAATTTCCGCGGACTCGATTCTGTTTTAGATCAGATTTTTATGTGTATTGCTTAGTTGTATCGGTTCTAGTCGATCCGGATTTTTCTGAAATTATTTTCTTTATTTTTAACACATATTTCATTCCGTAATTCATGCTTGTAATATTTGATTAATTTCGAATTCACACACATTGTAAAGCGCTCCCACACATTATAATCTTAACTAAGGGTGGCATCGGGTCGGGTCGGTCCCATACCATAACCCTTCAACCCAATTCCCAACCCGATAAGATTTGGGAACCATTTTGCTCCATGATCCCAAACCCGATAGGTGTCGGGACCCGACAATCGGGACTCCCGGAGATTCGGGATCGGGTCGGGTAGGGAATAAATATCCCAGCAAATGTTATCTATTCTTTTTCATCGTTTTTTTTTTCCGGTAATTTCTCCTCTTCAAAATCTATTAATCATCACAATCAAACAAAAATATCCATAGTTTAACGATTTCATAAAGATAAATACACAAGTTCATATTGCAATACAATCAACCTAATGGTGACCGTATGACTCTATTATCATATTGTATTCGACCCAAAATTAGACTAAAACCAAAGTAGCGTTTTTATTATGAATGTGCAACTTCCAACTTAAAAAAAATATGCATAGTATCACTTGATTGATTCACTGCCACAAGGAAAATTTTAGACAATAATCAAGCAAATTTTCTATATTTTTGTTGTTAGTGCGTATCAATACATAAATAAACAATAAATAATTATTTTAGGAAAATAAAATATATAAATATATAAAAAAAAAATTGGTTAGGTCGGGATCGGGACCCGTCGGGATTCAAACATTATACCCGGCAATGTTCTAAAACTCGTTAGGCGAAGTCGGTACGCTACTGGGGCGCCTAGGGCTTAGGGCACCTAGGCGGCGCCTAGGCGGTTTTAGGGTTTTAAGGGGGGTTTTAGGGTTTTTACGGGGGGTTTTAGGGTTTTATGCCTCTTTCTTGTCTAAACACTTGGGAAAACTTGGATGTTCGCCCAGATGGAAACCTAATTGCCTAGAAGGGCCTAAGAGCGCCTAGAAGGGCCTAAGAGCGCTTAGAAGGGCCTAGGAGCGACCAAAAAATCGCCCAGCACCCCTGTCGCCCAGATGAGATCGCCCAGAGCCAAGTCGAGACGCCCAGGGTGCGCCTAGACGACCGATTTTGGCGCTTTTTAGAACACTGATACCCGGATATATTATCGTCCTTGTTCGGGAAGGTAGAAAACCCGAAAAAATCGGGTCGAGGAAAATCGGGTTGGGGAAGGAATGGGAACCGAGACGGGTCGGGTTTTAAGGGATTTTCGTCCAGCCCTAATCTTAACACTCATCGTTTTTCAACAATCATAATTATTTAAGGTTTTTTTCTACAAATAGATATCCACCAAAATACTTAAATCCGAGTGGTCCAGAACCACCACGTTATATTTCGTCCTTGGCCATTTTAAAATGAAAAATGATTGTGCCACAACAAAATTGCACAACAAATGCAACAACAAACTTTTTAACCATTGATTTTTTTTGGGACTCATATGATTCAATAGGTCTCACATCATAATCAATGACCCCAAAATGCGTCGTGTACAATGTTATGGTCATTTTGTTGTGGCATTATCACTACTCTTTTAAAATTTGCCACATTTTATTTTGGCAATTTTATTGTGAATGTCTTTTCACACCGCAAATGTCTTAGCGCACTTATTTTTTTCCTTCAATTTTATCCTTTAAATTATCTTTTTTCGCGTTTACTTATTCTGACCCAAGTTGAATTTTTCTGCCTCAATTTGGGTCAGAATGTGTGAAATATGTTTTTTTTATGTCTAAAAACGCACTTAACTTTTTACTCAATTAAATCTGAATAATTAACCTTATTCTGATTAATGTTGAATCAAAATAGTATTTGATGTTGGGTAAAACTATCAATCTAGCATGCTGTTTAACACATAATTTAAGCAAAAACGGGAAAAAAAAAAAGGGACATAAAACTTATTGACTGAAGCGCATATATAGAATGATGTCCTTAAGACATTTTTGCCCCGATTATGTACACACGGTAATGACAATCGTCTCCTAAGATACAACAGTCATACCTTCTTCGGATTGTTGCACTTCAACGAGAAGAAAACGCCAAAACGATCATGTTCTGTTGATCTCTTCTTGAATTAAAAATATATGCAAGGTTTATTTTTGGATGCCATTAATATCATAAGAAACCGGCCTTTTAAAAGAATGAATTTCTTATTAAAAATTGCGCCATATTTGTACTTGAGTGCTAGGATTTTTATAGGAGAATGAAGATTATTCACTACCGGTTGCATCTTTTTAAATTGATTCACCGAACGGGTGCAACTCATATATGGTTGCAACCTCTCAACGAATTGATGCAACTCATTTGTGACATGTTCATTCGGATTTTTCCTTCGTTATTAATTTTTAATTCAAAAATATCCAACATTTGATGTGTAAGAGGATGCCCGCATTTTATTTTGACGGTAACCTTTTTTTATTGACAATGAATGTATTAATATGTCTCTGTTATGAAATAATATATTAATGGATTATCTATTATTCTGATTGATTTACGTAGATTTTGGATTAATTCAGTTTATTGTGTTCACATTGTAATCTCTACTATAAATACCCTCTTATACCATTGGAATAACACAAGCAATTCTCTCCTTTTCTTTACTTGTATTTTCCCTTGTTCTTCCTCCAATATTTTCTTAGTTTTATAACACGTTATCAAGACGAGACTCTACCAACGAAGTATTCCATTGGTGTCCCTTTTGGCGGTTCAGTAAAATTCTATTATTGTTCATCACTCTTCTTGTTTTAATGGCTAACATCACCAAACAAGACTTTGTACCCCTAAACATATCGGGGAAAAATTATTTATCATGGGCCATGGATGTTGAGATGCACTTGGTATCTATGGGTCTTGGCAAAACGATTGTCACAAATAATACTGAGACAAGCCAAGACCGTGCAAAGGCCATGATATTTCTCCGTCATCATCTGGATGAGGGATTGAAACATGAGTATTTAACGGTGAAAGATCCGTATGAATTGTGGAACCATCTGAAAGAGAGGTTCGACCACTTGAAGTTGGTTGTTTTACCGAAAGCCAGATATGATTGGCTCAACCTACGACTGCAGGATTTTAAATCTGTCACTGAATATAATTCAGCTATATTTAAGATCACATCACAATTGAAACTATGTGGTGAAAAGGTGACAGATGAAGACATGTTGGAAAAAACTTTTTCCACTTTTCATGCCTCGAATGTGCTCCCCGCAAAGAAGAATATCGAGAGAAAGGTTTTAAGAGATATTCCGATCTCATTGCATGCCTTCGTTGGCCGAGCAAAACAATGAGCCGTTAATGAAAAATCACGAGTCCCGTCCCACGGAGCCGCCCATTCCCCGAAGTGAATGCGACACAATCTTCAAATTTTGGCCGTGGTCGTGGACGTGGTCGCAGCGGAGATCGTGGTGAGGCCGTGGTCGTGGACGCGGTCGTGGAAAATATGCGACATATCACAATGAAAATTGTGGGAAGAAACGAAGCAATCCACCAAGATCGGATCATAACAACAAAGAAAAGAAAGTCCATGGTGACAAATGTTATAGATGTGGAATGGATGGACATTGGTCCAAGTCATGCCGCACGGCAAAACATCTTGTTGATCTTTATCTCGGCATCTCGTAGAAAGCCGTAAAACGGTGTCGAGGCAAATCTTATTGATCAAAAGATTGATGATCTGAATTTTGATATGCCATTGATGTCACCAATGGAAGTTGCTGATTTTTTCAACGACACCGCTTGAAGGCTCCGGTTTATTGTGTCTTTTGACACATTATTTCTTTTGTCATTCTAATAAAGTTGTTTGTGCCCTTTTGCACTTTATTTCATGTCATCCCAATAAAATTGCTTTAGCAATTGTTTTGGTATTGTTTTATTTTGTCTTTGATTGAGGTTGATCTATTGATGTATGTAATATGAAGTTTTATTATTAATAAATCCAAGTGAGTATTTGATTATCGATCATTTCTAGTTTTTCCTTCGTTATAATTTATGTTGAAAACCAAAGGATACAATGCATTTATTATTAGTACATAGACTTGATATCTCAGATGTATTGATATTTTTTAAATAAAACCGTATGTAATAAAACGCTCCCCTTTATAAATAAAAAAATTTAAAAAATAAAAATAAAACCAATGCGCGTCAAATTAGCGAGCCAATTATGAGTCATTTATGATCCAATATTTTTGCTGACCCACGTAATAAAGAAAAAAAAAGGATTTGACATTTCTTTGGAAAAAAGATTTGATGTTTTTAAATTGTAATAACTAATAGATTCAATTTTTACCTTTTCCTTTAGTGTGACTTAATTATGAATGTAGTGTTTGGCATCTATATAATAGATGAATATTTTTTTTTTTTTGAGGGGTATAATAGATGAATATTTAACAAATACTTTTACACTCTTTTTCTGATGTTTAAATATATATATATATATATATATATATATATATATATATATATATATATATATATATATATATATATATATGTTTATTCACTTATTTATTGCGGACACACCACTAAACATTATCATCATTCGTGTTAAATTGTTATTCTTCATTTATCTACATCAATTAACTCCTTTGTTTCCTTGACTAACATGTTATAGATTTTTTTTCTTGAAAAAAAATGGAAGCCATATTATTAATTTCTTTTGGTTGGTGTATAATACATCGGATTATACATTTCAATATCTAGAAGTGGATGTGACTAAACTCAATATTTACGATGTGTCCGTTCCTAGAAGCGAATGTAGACAATTAACTATTCTAAATGTGTTGAGATACACAAGTCGCTTCCCGGTGTGAACATGACAAAATCTAGATAATGTATACCGATATTTAAAGATGTATCGAATCACGCGCCGCTCCCCGAAGTGAACATGACACATATGAGACCGTGATTTTAAAAATCATTATAGATGGACTTGGGGTTCATCAAAAGCACCGAGGTGCTCATAGAAATGAATATGAAATTCATAGAAATAAATATGGACTCGGAGTCCATATGAAAGGGAATGATGTTCCTACGAAAGACTTAAAGTCTAAAATAAGAAAATCCAAAAGAAGAACATCGTGACACTACTTTAACCCGCGGAAAAGAAAGTTATTCATTGCGATAATATGCTATTGTATTGTAGCAATATTGAAGGAAGCGGTTTAAATTCAACAAAATGATTATCAAAGAATAATCATGAAACTCAATCCATTTGATCTAGTCCATTCCCGTAAGTGCTTGTCACCGATTCATGAAAGTGGTTGAGGTCATATACATGTCCGAATTCGTGGACAAAACTCTTGATTAATGTATCCTTGAAGGATATCATCAAATTTGTCTACTTGGAGGGAAGGATTGTCCACCGTAAGTGGAACAAAACGAAATTAAATTCTAGATGAATGATGAAAATCGATTTTCATATTGTGGTATTGAAAGATCATCGATCGCGTACTTGGCGTACGGAGAATTGATTTTCACGATGTGGCATTAACAAAGCCACTAGTCGCGTACCGGTCATACGGCAAGATATCCGGTTGAGAATAATGAAGCTTCATATTTATAGTAAAAACAATATTATGAAACAAATACTATATGTTACGGTCATTATGAAAATGATCCGTATATATATGATAAATATTGTTTATCATTTTTCAAAAGTCTTAAACGCAATAAATTGTGCGACGTGGATATTAAATTGAGACATCGGAAGAATTTAAAAAGATATAGATCTCTTGAAGAGATAATATAATTCTTCCCGATTGAGTATATCTCGTAATGTTTGTTGATACTCATATAAATGGATACACATTGACATGTAGAATCCCACATAGGGATATCACATTAAAATGTTGAATCCCACAAAGGGTTATTGCAAACTTAAGTAGATATGACTTCGATAAAATGTTTTTCCAAGATTGGGGGAGGAAAAGTAAACTTGGAGTTTATAAATCTTGTGGAAAAACATTGTATTAACGCACATTTAATCACCGGAGGCATTTAATTACTCTAGAAGAGTGAGCAAACCGCAAATGCTCGGTTGGAATAAATGTTGCCAAAAGGTTTATCCTAGGAGGATAATATTTGTCCTAGAAGGACGTAAAAGTCCGAGAAGGACATAATATGATACGTATCAAATTAATGAAGATAACGTTGTAAGCATCGAAAGACCAATTGGCTCGATAATGAAAATTCCTCGAATGGGTTATGACTATATTTATGAGAACTTTGGAAGAATAAGCATATGCTCGAGCGTAAAATATATAGTCAAAGAAGCTCCGGAAGAGCAATGGAATACTCTAGATGAGTAACGAAATCATAAACTTTTGACGAGGTCAATGCTAGAAAATGCCAACAAGTGTTGATAAATAATATGGGTGGAACAAATAATATGCAAATTGTCATACATACATGAGGTTGGAGAAAATGAACCCGAAGTTCACTCCCTCGTGTTACTTTCTTGCGACCCCCCGAAGAAAATGTAATCCGGAACCGCATATTGCCGATTGTTAATTATGTTCACCGCTTGGAGCGTGAGATACCTTAATGTTCCAACAAATATAAATCTCTTAGTGTTGAGATAATGAATTAATGTTATCATTGTTTGAATTAATGAGATATGATAACAAATGCAACATTTTATGAACGAGGTTCATAAACGAGGCAAGTATGTTTTGATATGTCGAAATCGCCGGGAGCGATTATAAGTGCCTCAAGCACACGAGATGTGTGAAGCATATAAAGTGTTTGAAAGACCGAAACACAAAGTATATAATACATGAATGGTCCCCGAAGCGGGATAATTTGTTTGATCTGAGAATGTGTGGATCCATTGTGAGACTCCTGAAGAGTTACAAAAGATAATTGAATATGATTAATTGAGTTATATTATCAAGATCCGTTATATGCACAAGAAAAGATATGTTTTGGCCCTGAAGACCAAAGATTGTACTCTTTTTCCCTTTAACAAGTTTTTCCCATTGGGTTTTCTTAGTTAAAGGTTTTTAACGAGGCAATCGCGCACTAGGGCGCATATGTCATGAATCATTTTTCCTTGACTCGGTTTTTTTCCCACCGGGTTTTTCCAAGCAAGGTTTTTGGTACATGCCATATACGTTATAAAATCGATCAAGCGGAAAGCATGTCGGGGACTTGTTAGTTACGCGGTTGGTGGACATTTATCGAACCCCCAAAAGGCAAGGCTTCAAAATTGGTTGTTCCTCACCAAAGGTGGTGGTACATCGATTTCATAGTGCCGGACATAGAAAATTTTGGTCACAATATCCTCAAATCATGGCGAAATTGTAGCTATTCATGAAACAAGTCAAGAATTAACTCTCGTTCGGATCATTGGCACATCATACCCAAGACACTTGTGGTTTATTCATCAAGAAAGAGAAGCCGAGTTGATTATACGAAGATAATGCAGGTGTACAAATTCAATTAAGTGGTGGCTATATAAATGACGATCGGATGAAACATACTTCACTAAATCTTCATAAGAAATGTGACATTAGTGTTCAGCAGATAAGGTCAAGTGACAATCCAGCAGATTTATTCGCGAAGTCATTACCTACCGCTACGTTTGAGAAATTGATAAAGAAGATCGGAATGCATCGACTTAAAGACCTGAATTGATGCTTGGTTTAGGGGGAGTAAATTAAACAGATAAATATGTACTCTTTTTCCTTAACTAAGATTTTTTTCCCACAGGGTTTTCTCTTAGTAAGGTTTTAATGAGGCATATCATATCTGTTGTATTTTAATAATAGATATCCAAGGGGGAGTGTTATGAAATAATATATTAATGGATTATCTATTATTCTGATTGATTTACGTAGATTTTGGATTAATTCAAATTTATTGTGTTCACATTGTAATCTCTACTATAAATACCCTCTTATACCATTGGAATAACACAAGCAATTCTCTCTTTTCTTTACTTGTATTTTCCCTTGTTCTTCCTCCAATATTTTCTTAGTTTTATAACATGCTCACCCCCATATAAGTGTGAGACATAAAGGTCTTGTCAACTCGGGTTAGCCCTTGTAGACCAAGTGAGGACGGAGGTCTAAGCAGTTGACCGAACCATTTATGACTCATTTAGCGCTACAGGCCCGGGGTCTGGGGGCGTTACAGAATGGTATCAGAGCCGACTATCAGACGGAACTATGCGCTGCACCGTACAAGAAGACGGTGTAAGGATGACCTCTAGTTACCTCTGGTAGGGACGATCCGGGAACAGTCTCGGCCGTCCTGGCGAGGACGCCAGTCCCTTATAAGGGGGGGAGAATGTAAAGTCCCACGTCGGTAAAATAAGAGAATGCTCACCCCCATATAAGTGTGAGACATAAAGGTCTTGTCAACTCGGGTTAGCCCTTGTAGACCAAGTGAGGACGGAGGTCTAAGCAGTTGACCGAACCATTTATGACTCATTTAGCGCTACAGGCCCGGGGTCTGGGGGCGTTACAGGAAGACGTCGTAATTTCTAATTTGGAATGAGTATTGATCGAGACGGACACAAGATTGCAATCCGAGATATCAAGTTTTGTCACACTATGGCACTTATGTATGTCAAGAGTCTCCAACTTGAGATTTTGCCCAGAGATTCTTAAATTCAAAGGCAATTTACAATATTGCAAAAACAGAGTTCTAAGGTTAGGACAAAACCGTAATATGTCAGACAATTCGTGCTTAGCCAACGGAATATAGATCAAATTTATGGTCACAAGTGAGTTACATTGACTCACAAAACTAGTTTCCACATAGCAGTGTTTTAATTCTAACTTCCTTAACCTGGATAATCCATCAATAAGTTTGAAAGGGAAGGTAAACATTTCATTGAAAACTTCAAAAATGAAAAAAAAAACAAGATTGACCAAGATAAAGCTCTTCAACATCACGCAAAGCGCTACTTTGCGTCCACCGTACAAGATGACAGGTATTGTGTCCCAGAAAACAGCAATGCATAATAAAGCTTTTCAACTTACAACAACCCGAGTAAACCTGTAAGCATTGATTGACAGATTTGAATAATCGTTGTTTAACCCCATCAGAATAATTTAAATGATACTTTGTTCGGATACCAAGTGAGCATAGACAGGAGAATCTCAATTGAGGGTTCATGGTCCAAATTTTCCTCCACCTTTTAGACAAAACGCTTGTTCGTGAAGCTTCATTGACATTTAAACGTGAAACAATTTCAACTAGAATATCATCCGGTAATCGGTTGAATATCCTATTGTCATTTTCTTCTCGTGCTTTACGAAAAATCGAAAAAGCCATTGCGATGCCTAACCCTGCCCATGCCCATAGTGGTAAATATTTGGAAAATTCCGTTCCTTTATCTGAAATACAATTGTTTAAACGCTGTTTATCAGAAGTTTTTTTTTTTTGGCACAATCATTCGACCAAATATAAGAACCAAATCGATATATATATATATATATACCCAAAAACCAGAAAACAAACAGACAACTAAGAAATTAATTAATGAAGAATAAACGTACAAGGAGTAAAAATTAAACAGCAAGAATGAAGAAAGATATACCTCCAAAGAATCCAGATTTGATCCACATAACTAATTTGTCAGTAAGGTGACTTAAACTCTACATCTGGTGGAACCAATCTGAAGACTCAGCTGTGTGATGGACAACTGAGAAGTGTATTCAATTCTGTGCATCGTAGGGTGGAGTCTACCGAGCTTCAACAAGGTAGCTTCAAGCAGGGTAACTATCAGCAGGGTGATAGTCTGCTGAGTACTTGAATACAGCAGGTCCCACATCCGTTAATTACGTTATGTGACATGCCTATACGGTGTCATTAAAAGGAGGACACGTGTAAGGGTATTTATGGCGGATCGTACAAAGATTCCCGGCGGCTAGGGTTTAGGGATTTGTGCCTATAAATACGCTTGTTGTCTCATTATCCGAGTGTGTTGAAATCAGTAAAATTCAAGGCATAATAAAATATCTCTTTTACGCCCGTGGTTTTTTACCTCTCCCACCGAGAGGTTTTCCACGTTAAATCGTGTTCTTCTTGTTTCGTTATCTCCTTTGATTGTTTATGTTTGATTGCTTCGTTTCTCGTTTCTTGCATCCGAAGTTATCTCCATCCGTTTTATAACAAGTGGTATCGAGCAAGGTTCGGAGAAAACAATCCGTACGATCAACTTCATCTTCACCAAGGCCTTCGAAGGTGCTAGGATCTCGTGATAAAGTTGTAATCTTTAGCAAGGAAAGATGTCAGCAGTAAACGTAAAAATCGATAAATTTACAGGAAGGAACAGTTTTGGTCCGTGGCAAATCAAGATGCGTGCACTTTTGAAACAGCAGGGTTTGTGGAATCCTTTATCTGACAAACCAAATACAAGTGCAAAGAGATTATGCCGATTCCTGGAATAGAAAGCACATTCAACCATCATGTTGTGCTTATCTGATGATGTTATCACTGAGGTTGCTGAGGAAGACACCGCAGCCAAGTTGTGGAAGAAGCTTGAAAGCCTGTATATGACCAAGTCACTGACCAACAAGTTGTTGTTGAAACAGAGGTTGTTCAAATTTGAAGATGCATGAAGGAAGTCCACCGAGGGAACATCTGGACCACTTTGAACACAATATTGCTTGATTTAAGGAATATTGATGTTAAAATTGAAGATGAAGATGCAGCCCTAATCTCGTTGGTGTCACTACCGCATCATATGAAAACTTTGTGCGCTCTTTCATAGTTGGAAAGGATACGGTAGCTTTGGAGGATGTGAGGTCCGCCTTACATGCCAGGGAGCTTAGACACAAGGTCGCCGGGACAGACAGTCGAGTGCGCCGGGCTAGTAGCCGAATAGTGGAAAAGGATATGGGCGAAGAAGAAGAAAAAGAAGTCGTGGTCCAAAGGTCCTAAGTCTACCGATGTCCGTAATTATCGTAGGAGCGAGGGACATTGGAAGTCCAATTGTCCAAGGAAGAAGAAACAAAGCAGAAGGCAATTCGGCACAAGCAGCTTTGGCTACCGAGCAATCGATGAGGATCTGGTTCTAGTTGCAGGGGACTCTACACACCATAATGATGTGTGGATACTTGATTCTGGAGCATCCTACCATATTTGTCCAAACAGAGAGTGGTTCTCTACTTATGAGCGTAGATAGATGGTGGTCAAATTTATATGGCCAACAAAGAAGGTCTCGTAAAGTTGTGGGAATTGGCTCGGTAAAGTTAAGGACGAGAGGATGGTAAATTTTGTACACCGAAGGATGTAAGACATGTTCCACGATGACCAAGAATTTGGTATCTCTCGCCCACTCGGACAAGCAAGGGGTTCAATTTCAAGGGTGAAGGTGGACACCGAATGTCTTCAAAGATTCGATTGTAGTCCTCAAAGGCATCAAGAGGGAACCTTGTATATATTACAAGGATCTACGTATCCGGCACCGCCGTGTTGCATCCTCGCGCTCACCGGGCCTCGACGGACTCACCGTGGCACATGAGACTTGGTCACACGGGTGAAAGGGGTATGCGGTGTTCTTTCTTCAAGGCAGGTTTTCTTGGGGGATATAAGGTCAAGAATCTGGACTTTTGTGAACATTGTGTGTTTGGGAAGTTGCATAGAAGTAAATTCTCAAATAGGGGTTGCACAATACAAAGGCATCACTTGATTATATCCATTCGACCGCCTTTGGGGTCCATCAAAAGTTGAGTCATTGGGTGGTCACAGATATTTTGTGTCATTCATAGATGACTATTCAAGGATGACTTGGGTGGTGATGATGAAGAACAAAAGTGATGCATTCAATAACTTCAAGCAAGTGGAAGGCCCTAGTGGAAAATCGCTTAGGCAAGAAAATCAAGAAGCTTCGTACGTATAATGGTCTGGAATTCGCCGGACGGATTTTGATTCATTTTGTGCAAATGAGGGTATTGTCGGACATCATACTCGTAAGGAATACACCTCGCCAGAATGGTGTAGCCGAAAGGATGAATCAAACTCTACCGGAGAGGGCAAGATGTATGCTTTCTCAAGCCGGTTTATCAAGGAGATTTTGGGCGTAGGTCGTAAAAACACTTTTGCTACTTAATCAACAGGAGTCCTCACACAGGGATCAATCTCAAGACACCATTTGAGATGTGGTCGCAAGCCTCGCCGACTACTCGCTTCTAAGGGTTTTTGGGAGTACAAATTACTATCATGTTAGTGAAGGGAAGTTAGAACCAAGAGCCAAGAAGGGAGTGTTTGTGGGGTATGGTGATGGAGTGAAAGGATATAGGATTTGGTCATCGGCGAGTCCGCAGTAATCCTCGACAGGGACGTTGTGTTTGATGAAAATTCTATGTTAAACTCATCGGTGGGGAGGTCTACCGAGTCCGAAACCGGTCGAATCGATAGTGTTGAGAAACAGGTGGAGCTTCAGTGGAGTCTACCGATATGCAACAATCGGTGGATCCAAATCAACACTATACCGATCCGGATAATGAACCGAGAATCCGATCCAAGCCGGCCCGCCGAGACCTCGACAGGCGTCATACAAACATGATCGCGAGTCTAGGCGCCGGCGGCCTAGAAGATCTAATGTTGGGATACCTCCAAGGAGATATGGTTATGATGATTTGGCTGGATATGCACTCCAGGTTGCTGAAGAGGTAGAGGTTGCTGAACCTACTACTTACAGGGAAGCAATGACATGTATAGAAGCATCTCAGTGGCATGCAGCCATGGGAGATGAAATGGAGTCATTGTTGAAGAATCGACTTGGGAATTGGTCAAACAAACTTACCGACAAGGGAGTTGTGACTTGTAAATGGATTTTCAAGAAAAAGGAAGGAATAACAAAGGCGTAAGGGGTCGTGTATAAGGCACGTTTGGTTGCAAGAGGATTCAAATAAAAGGAAGGGGTTGACTTTGATGAAATATTTTCACCAAAGGGTCGACACACTTCAATCGTGGTGTTACTAGCAATGGTGGCACAAAGCAGGATCTGGAACTTGAGCAATTGGATGTGAAAACTGCTTTTCTACATGGTGAGGTGGATAAGGAGATATACATGACACAAATTCTCGAGGGTTTTCAAGTTCCCGGAAAGGAAAACTATGTTTGCAAGTTGAAGAAATCATTGTATGGTTTGAAGCAAGCTCCAAGGCAAAGGGTATAAAAGGTTTGACAGCTTTCATGCTTCACAGGTTACAACAAGTCCATATGATCGTTGTGTTTACTTCGGTCCGTTTGAAAGATGGATCATATATCTATCTTGTCCCGTATGTGGATGACATGCCGATAGCCGCAAAGAAGGAAGTCCGATGTTCAAAATCAAGAACCTTCTCGGTCTTGCGAATTTGAAATGAAGGATTTGGGTGCGGCCAAGAAAATCTTGGGGATGGAGATCTGGAGAGATAGGGGTCGAAAGAAGTTATTCTTGTCTCAAACAGGTTATGTGCGTAAGATATTGGCCAAGTTTGGGATGTCCGTCGCAAAACCAATAGATACTCCTATGGCATCAAATGTTCATTTGTCCGTTTATGCTTCACAATCACGAAGAGAAGGAGTATATGTCAAAAGTTCCCTATGCTAGTGCAAGTTAGCGTCCGATGTATGCCATGGTTTGCACTAGGCCCGATTTGGCTCGGGCAATCGGTGTTGTCGCGGTTTATGGCTCAACCCGGAAAGGAACACCGGAAAGTCGTTAAAATGATATTCGTGTACCCGAGAGGTACAAACTGATGTTGGTCTCATTTATGGAGGTGATATCGGTCCGGTCACGTGCTCGTGATGCCGATTATGCAGTGATGTTGACAAGTAGAAAATCAATGACTGGGTATGTGTTTACATTGGGAAATGCAAGTGGTCACCGGAAAGCTACTCTTCAAAGGCGTAGCCTTATCAACTACCGAAGCGTAATACATGGCTCTTACCGAAGCAACAAGGAGGGTATCCGGTTGAAGGGGCTAGTCGGTGATTTGGGGTTGCATCGATCGGCCGATATATATTGTGACAAGCTTAGTGCAATATGTTTAGCCAAGGATCGTGTTCATCATGAGAGAACCAAGCATATTGATATCGTATCATTTCTTGAGGAATGAGAAGAGGGTTGTGGTGAAGAAGATTGGCACAAAGGAGAATCCCCGCCGATATGTTCACTAAACCAGCTTCAAATAGAGTAAGTTTCAGCTTTGTCCGGACTTACCGAATATTCAAAGCTTATAACTGCTTTCGGAAACTTTACCGAGGCGGATCGGTGGAGTGGATGCTTTGTGGAGATAGTCCGGTACAAGTACATCCGGCATTGACGAATGCATCCGGTACAAGTACATCCGGTTATGCAATCTGTTTGACTCTAGGGAGAGTTGAAGTCAAGGTGGAGATTTGTCGGTAAGGTGACTTAAACTCTACATCTGGTGGAACCAATCTGAAGACTCAGCTGTGTGATGGACAGCTGAGAAGTGTATTCAATTCTGTGCATCAGTAGGGTGGAGTCTACTGAGCTTCAGCAGGGTAGCTTCAGCAGGGTAACTATCAGCAGGGTGATAGTCTGCTGAGTACTTGAATACAAAGCAGGTCCCACATCCGTTAATTCATCGTATGTGACAATACCTATACAAAGTCATTAAAAGGAGGACACGTGTAAGGGTATTTATGGCGGATCGTACAAAGATTCCCGGCGGCTAGGGTTTAGTGGATTTGTGCCTATAAATACGCTTGTTGTCTCATTATCCGAGTGTGTTGAAATCAGTAAAATTCAAAGTGCATAATAAAATATCTCTTTTCTCGCACGTGGTTTTTTACCTCTCCCACCGAGAGGTTTTCCACGTTAAATCTGTGTTCTTCTTGTTTCTGTTATCTCCTTTGATTGTTTATGTTTGATTGCTTCTGTTTCTGTTTCTTGCATCTGAAGTTATCTCCATCCGTTTTATAACAAATTTGTTGGACACACAATCGAGTAGAAGCAGAGTACTAGAGACGAGAAGAAAAAAAAAGATAGTCTTCTCTGTTTTCTTGCAACGCACGCTAGAGAGGGAGCTGGTGTACGTAGCACATATGAGTTAGACTAGGTCAGGGATACGAGGATCGGCTTTATGCTGGTGGCAAGTTTGCTTGCTTCACTTCATGAGGAGACTAGGCTATTCTTATTTCTGCTTCAGTCCATCAATGCATAAAGGCCGTTAGACACTTGCAATAGGTTAGGGCTTCTATCGTGCTATTTGTAACGCCTCCAGACCCCGGGCCTGGTAGCGCTAAATGAGTCATAATTGTCCGGTCAACTGCTTAGACCACCGTCCTCGCTTGGTTTAAAAGGGCTAACCCGAGTTGACAAGACATTTATGTCTCACACTTATATGGGGGTGAGCATTCTCTTATTTTACCGATGTGGGACTTTACATTCTCCCCCCTTATAAGGGACTGGCGTCCTCGCCAGGACGGCCAAGACTGGTCCTGGATCGTCCCTACCAGAGGTAACTAGAGGCCATCCTTATACCAAGGCTACCAGAAGTCGTTGTTAGACATTGCAAATTAACATATAATGTCTCACAAAGATACGCATTGAGACCATAACATATTGTACACGAGTAATAACTAAACAAGTTGAATAGTATCACATCGTATAATACTTAGAAACATAAATACTACCCTTGTATTTCATTATTATTATTATTATTATTATTATTATTATTATTATTATTATTATTATCATCATCCGAAAACAAACAAATAACATAGCCCCTTTTTGTTTCTGGGAAACCGACGGCAATGCAGCAACAATATATATTAGTTTACCTTTTTTCTTTTCTTTTCTTTTTCTTTTTCGATCTTTCTTCTCTACTAATAACTAAAAATAAACATCATGCAGTATGAATATATATAACTGCATATCTTTCCCCTTTTCTTTATAACCATTCGAAAGCATTGCATAGTACCTGTTGTTCCCCTTTTTTTTTAAATTTATTATTATCATTATAACTTTCCGAATGTACATGAATATATGTTCTTTCCCTTCTGTTCCCAAACATATATATCCAAAACGAAACCTTTATCCGACAACCTTAATGATCTAAACAACCTTAATAAATATTCATGAACATTACAAAGCCATGAATAGGTTTCTGATGCGTTTAGTTCTGCACCAAGTGGACTTCTTATGGATGAAACTTGGGACCGTCGGAAACTTAGGATTGGCCTTGTGCTTTGATGAACTAGGGATCATCATTGTCTGTGTAATTGCTAGATTGAGTCTAGAAGTCTAAGAAGAGGGAGTAGGGAGCTTTTGTACTGAATGAAACTAGGTGGCTAGTTAATCGCTTAATAAACGTAATTGACTAGATAAAAGATTAAGCATCATGAGAGCTTGAATAGGCACGACAACATCGGCAATGTGTTGGTTGGCCGATAAAGTGGTAATGGTCACCGCCGGATTCTAGACAAAGCCGCTTAAAGTAGTGATCATACCGCCGGACAACCTCACGAACGAAATAGTCATTCACCGGACGCTTCTAGTGCTAGCCGCTAAAGTGATTGATTGTCTCGGGACCGCTAGAGATTTATCTCTATAGGGTTGCAACTTTTGTCTTAGTGCATATCTCACTAAGTGTAGTGCCCTCGCAAATATACAAAGTTGAAGATAAAGTGTGAGACATAAAGGTCTTGTCAGTAAAATAAGAGAATCACAAAAAACCCCGTTATCTTCCTTTATGAGGTCCTTTTAGACAAGACCAGTGACGGTACTAAGTCTATGTCTCAAAACTGAATGACTAAAAATGCATAAGATAAATGTTCAAGTCATCGTAACTTTAGAGCTCAAGCGTCAACTCTATCAACTCCATCGTCAACCAAAATCATCATCATCCTGTCAACCACCTTCTCGGGGTGGGAACAAAAGAGAGAAGAGGGGTATGTACTTACGTACTTAGCAAGGGGTAGAAGAAACGGTTACAATTAAAGGCAATACATACATATATATATATATATATATATATATATATATATATATATATAACATGAAAATCTTCTACAATCACTACCACATAGGTTGTAATAGTAGAGCTCTATCACCCTCCACTAGCTCCGTAGTATAACCTCACGCAAATAAGATTTGTTACATCAATATCAAAGGACACTACGCACGGTGAACAACTGCACCGCAACACGGTAAGCACCTCGAGGGCACGGGCTTAGGTCCCCGTGTGGGAGTTACACGCGTCCCTTGGCATCAGACCAAGTAGAGGGGTGTAAAAATCCCATGCTAAGAAGAATAGACGTGCCTCACCAATGATATCGATGTTTTAGCTTTTAGACAACCACATATGTATTTACGAGTTAAGTTCTAACCACCTGGTTCATTCACATAAAAGGCTTCCTATGGACATCTAGTCCTAGACATCTAATTACGCTACCTAGCACGTTGTAAAAGGATCAATGACTACTAAGTCAATGTCCCACAAGGCCTAAACAACGTCTTCCGGTGCTCCCACCTTCTCCCCGCAGAGGGTCTCAGTTGTGGTGCAGAACCAAGGCTACCAGAAGTCGTAGTTAGACATTGCAAATTAACATATAATGTCCCTCAAGAACATACAAACCAAATTATATCATGTAATACACGTAAAGACATAAAATTCATATAATACATATATATTTTTATTAAGCTAATATTCTGCTTTGAAATAGATGAATACAGTAAAGGAAAATAATCTCTTTTATTTTTTTTTACACCTACGAAATTCCTTTACCATCGGCAACATCAGAGTTTAGTTTAGTTTTATTTATTTATTATTTATATATTGTATCCATTTGATAACCCAGGCAAAGCATATCTAATGTCGACGGCGGCAGAAGTGTAGCAGCATGCTATAATATTCACCATGTGCAGACATACATATATATAACGAGTAGTCAAAATAAAACGAAGGGGTACAAAATTAACACAACAATAACACTATTAAAGACCGTTGAACACCCCCTTACCTTTGGTATTTCGAAAGCAAAACGGATAGTAAAAAGCTTCAATCCTCGATTCCAACATCTTCTACGAATCACCGGTCAAAGGAACGGTTGGTATCGAAACGATCGCCTTCTCGCGGTGATCAATTTCTTCTACCATGGTCTGCCTCGAAATTCAACCTTTAAACTCCGAATTTGAAAAACCGCGACCGAACTTTTTTATTTTTTTTATTTTACAGCGGCTCTCTTCCAATTTGCAGAAGGAATTGCCGTATGATGTATATGTTTTTTATTATTATTATTAGGGTGGGTTTATTTATAGAAAAAGGAATAATTATTTTCCTTAAGGTCCTTTTAGACAAGACCAGTGACGCTTACCAGACCATAACATATTGTACACGAGTAATAACTAAACAAGTTGAATAGTATCACATCGTATAATACTTAGAAACATAAATACTACCCTTGTATTTCATTATCATTATTATTATTATTATTATTATTATTATTATTATTATCATCCGAAAACAAACAAATAACATAGCCCCTTTTTGTTTCTGGGAAACCGACGGCAATGCAGCAACAATATATATTAGTTTACCTTTTTTCTTTTCTTTTCTTTTTCTTTTTCGATCTTTCTTCTCTACTAATAACTAAAAATAAACATCATGCAGTATGAATATATATAACTGCATATCTTTCCCCTTTTCTTTATAACCATTCGAAAGCATTGCATAGTACCTGTTGTTCCCCTTTTTTTTTAAATTTATTATTATCATTATAACTTTCCGAATGTACATGAATATATGTTCTTTCCCTTCTGTTCCCAAACATATATATCCAAAACGAAACCTTTATCCGACAACCTTAATGATCTAAACAACCTTAATAAATATTCATGAACATTACAAAGCCATGAATATGTTTCTGATGCGTTTAGTTACGCACTGTGGACTTCTTATGGATGAAACTTGGGACCGTCGGAAACTTAGGATTGGCCTTGTGCCTCACCAATGATATTGACGTTTTAGCTTTTAGACACGCACATATGTAATTTACGAGTTTAAGTCTAACCACCTGATTCATTCACATAAAAAGGCTTCGTAGGACTTCTAGTCCCAGACATCTAATTACACTACCTAAGACGTTGTAAAGAGATCATTGACTACTAAGTCAATGTCCCACAAGGCCTAAACAAAGCCTTCCGGTGCTCCCACCTTCTCCCCGCAGAGGGTCTCAGTTGTGGTGCGATTTGATACCAAGGCTACCAGAAGTCGATGTTAGACATTGTCAATTAACAATTAATGTTCCATAAGAACATACAAACCATATCGTATCGTGTAATACACGTAAAAGCACCAAATTATATAATACACTTTTACCGTACACAATATCTATTAAATCAACATAATAACAATCCTTTTTTTCCCCTGAAAAGAGAATGCATATATATATATATATATATATATATATATATATATATATATATATATATATTCGTTTCTTCTTTTTTTTTTTACCTGACCAATGCTTGATTCATTTTTATTATTTTTTATATTATTTTTTTTTTTCGCACTTGCCTTGCACGGTTCCTTCTACTTTTTTTTATTTATATTTTGTTTACTTCTTCAGCAGCACAAGCATATATACTGCAGCACATACATACGACACATAGCAATGCAGCAACAGGATTCGGTCTTCGACAATGGTGATTTACCGACAAATAAAAATAAAGATAAATGGTAAAAATCAATAATTAAACACATAGTTAAATACGATTGAACACACACAAAATTCGTTTAAGAACACCCCCTTACCTTTGAATCCAGAAAAACGAATTTGAAAGCAAAACAAGTAGTAAAAAGCTTCAATCCTCGATTCCAACATCTTTTACGAATCACCTACGATAATTAAACGTCAAGCTACGATTAGTCAATCCTCTAATTCACTAAAATCTCATATTTTCGTAAGAACGAACTGATCTATAATTAGGGCTAGGAAGGAAAACTTACCGAAAAAAGGAATGATTGGTATCGAAACGATCGTCTTCTCGCGGTGATCAATTTCTTCTACTATGGTCTGCCCCGAAAATCAACCGTTAAACCCCGAGTTTGGAAAACAGCGTCCGAACTTTTTCTTTTTTTCTTTCGTGCGTCTCCCCCTCTTATTCTCAAGATAATTGCCGTGAAATATTAAATGAGAAATAAGGGGTTATTTTTGTAGAAATCTAGGCCCAAGCCCATATAAGAGGAGGGGCCTCATCCCCAAAACCTAGGTTATGAGGTGAGGGAAGTCCATCTCTTAATATGGTGGGTTACACTATCACAAGTTCCCAATGTGGGATACTTTAACACGCCCCCTCAAGTGTGGGCCTGGGCACTCTCAAGGCCAACAAAGAGGCCCAACACTTGCACAATGGGGTGGCTCCGATACCATGTAGAAATCTAGGCCCAAGCCCATATAAGAGGAGGGGCCTCATCCCCAAAACCTAGGTTATGAGGTGAGGGAAGTCCATCTCTTAATATGGTGGGTTACACTATCACAAGTTCCCAATGTGGGATACTAAAACCAATTGGTTTTAGTACAACGGTAAGCGCTTGATCCTAACATGGTATCAGAGAGGGAGGTCATGAGATCAATCCTTGCTTCCAACATTGTTTCCCCAATTATATTGTGCAAGTGTTGGGCCTCTTTGTTGGCCTTGTGTGCCCTTTATATGCCTTTGTGTGCCATGTTGGCCCGGGCTTGTTATAGGCCCACACTTGAGGGGGCGTGTTAAAAGTGATATAAGGAAATATAGTAGCGCCTTTACTAACACCAATTGGTTTTAGTATAACGGTGAGCGCTTGATCCTAATAATTTTCTTTTTATACCCATTAATTAAAATCCATTAAAATAAATCCTTTTAATTAAATTCTTTTTAATTAAATAAATAGGTTAAATAATAATTAGGTCATAGTACACATACCCAATTACCATTTTACCCTTTCTGAAAAATTCGGGGTGTTACATCCCTCCCATCTAAAAACAAGTTTCGTCCTCGAAACTGGTCATGATTGAGAGGTGCTTGAACTCTGGAATTTCGCAAAACGTCTCGTCTTCTAGCTCTCATGTCGTTTCTACCGGAGTGTGATTGCTCCACTAACCAAGACTAGTTGTTTATCTTCCTTCTTAACTTTCTTCATCTTATCTTCTAAAGTGAACTCGATTCTTCCGTGTAGGTTAAGATCTCTTCAACCATTTCAAGGTCAAAGTTTGCTTCAACATCAATATCGGTTAAGCATTGTTTATCAGACACATGAAAGAAGTCATGCACTCGTGAAAAGGGATTCTGGTAACTCCAAATGGATAAGCCAAAGGTGCGACTTTAGCCAAGGTCATGTAAGAGTCTTCATAACTGGGTTTAGTTGCATGTCTGCACTAGCCGTCTTACTCTTTTAACTAGGAACATCTTCAGATTACACTTTATCTTCAACTTCAAACTCTATCGATTAGAAAACCAGTGACGCTTCTTACCGATGTGGGACTGTTGTTAGAGTTTGAGGTCGGTGATAGAGTGTACCTCAAAGCGTCACTGATGAGAGGAGTAAGACGGTTTGGAAAGACGTGCAACTAAGCCCCAGTTATGAAGGCCCTTACATGATCTTGGCTAAAGTCGGACCTTTCGCTTATCCGTTTGTAGTTTTACCAGAACCCCTTTCATGGGTGCATGACGTCCTCCATGTGTCAATGATAAGGGAATGCTTAACCGACATTGTAATGGAAGCATGCATTGACCTTGAAATGGTTGAAGAGATCTTAACCTACGCAAGAATCGGTGTACTTTAGAATGAAAGGTGAAGAAAGTTAAGAAGGAAGACGTACAACTGTCTTGGTTCGATGAAACGATCACACAACGGCATAGACGACATGAGATTTAGAAGACGAGACGCTTTGCGAAGTTCCAGAGTTCAAGTACGTTCCAGATACGCCCAGTTTCGAGGACGAAACTTCTCTTAAGGGAGGAGGAATGTAAAACCCCGAAAATTTAAGAAGGGTAAAAGAGTAAAATGAGATATATTTTATATGTTTCTATTTTATTTTTAACCTAAGAGATTATTTTTTTTAAAAGAAACTAAAGGATTTTATTAATGGATTTTAATTATGGCTATTTAAAGAAATAGTTACCAAAAATCCCTATTATGTCAAACACGGTTTTTTCTTGAAAATTGAGAGCAGAGCCGACGCATCACATAGAAAAAGAAAAGGTCGAACGCTGTTTTTCAAATTCGAGGTTTAACGGTTGATTTTCGGTGCAGACCATAGTAGAAGAAATTGATCACCGCAAGGAGGCGATCGTTTCGATACCAACCGTTCTTTTTTTTGGGTAAGTTTTCCTTCCTAGCCCTAATTATAGATCCTTTAATAATCGTAGTGTAATGGTCAATTATCGTAGGTGATTCGTAGAAGATGTTGGAATCGAGGATTGAAGCTTTTTAATATCCGTTTTGCTTTCGAATTCGCTTTCGAAATTTCAAAGGTAAGGGGGTGTTCTTAAAACGGGATTTGGGTGTTCAATCGTTTATAATTATGTGTTTAACTATTTATTATTGCTGTTTTATTTTATTGCCGGTGAGTTCATCACTGTTGTTGAAGAAAATAGGACTAATCTTATTGCTGTTGCTATGTGTTCAGTTTAAAAAAAAAAAATAAAAAAAAAACTTTGCAGATGTTTGCCGTGGAAAAAAAAAAAAAAAAAGAATGAACGACTGAGTATGAAATTGGAGTTAGTCTCTCTTCTTCCTTGATTTGCACCTTAGTGTCTTATCCATTATTTACATTAGAGTTTAAGCTCTATATTTATAAAGCCTCTTATAAACGCGTGTTGCTTTGCCCGACGAAATTTAATTGAATAGGCCGCTGTCTATGTGGAGACCATGTGCCGTAGGAAGTATAAAGGAAAAAAAAAGGAAACGTAGAAAATAGTAAGAGGATTGCAACTTTGTATATTATGGTTAGGATGAAAAGGATAAAGAGAGGGAAAAAGATATGCTTTGCTCGCATGCTTTTCTTATATACATTAATCAATTACTATATCATTCTGTTACATATGCATTCCCAGGGAAGGTACAGTGATCTTAAACAGGGAAGGTACAGTGATCTTAAACATATGTACTCTATTTTCTGGAAAATTATATATGTATTTATTTGATAAGACGTGGCTTGTATGTTCTGTAGAACATTAAATGTTAATTGACAATGTCTAACATCGACTTCGGTAGCCTTGGTATCAAATCGCACCACAACCGAGACCCTCTCATGGGGAGAAGGTGGGAGCACCGGAAGGCGTTGTTTAGGCCTTGTGGGACATTGACCTAGTGGTCAATGATTCTTTTACAATGTGCTAGGTAGCATAACTAGATGTCTAGGACTAGAAGTCCCTAGAAGTCTTTTATGTGAATGGATCGTGGTTAGACTTAAATCCGTAAATTACATATGTGATGTGTCTAAAAGCTAAAACATCATTATCATTGGTGAGGCACGTCTATTCTTCTTAGCATGGGACGATTACACCCCTCTACTTGGTCCGTGCCGCAAGGGATGCGTGTAACTCCCACACGGGGACCTAAGCCCGTGCCCTTGAGGTGCTTCCCGTGTTGCGGTGCGCTTGTTCACCGTGCGTAGTGTCCTTTGATATTGATGTAACAAATTTATGTGCGTGAGGATGTACTATGTGATCTAGTAGAGGGTGAGAGTGATCTCAATGCAACCTATGTGGTAGAGATTGTAGAATTTACTTGTTATGAATGATATGTTATATATTGTGTGTAATCGTTTCTTCTATCCCTTACTAAGTACGTTTGTACTTACCCCCTCTTCTCTCTTGTCCCCACCCCGAGAAGGTGGTTATCAGGACGATGATGAGTATGGATACGATGATGGAGTTGATGGAGCCGATGTTTGAGCTCGAGATGATATGCTGATGTTGATACTTTTATTTATGCAATTTATTACTCAGTTTCTGAAAGATAGACTGTAGTATCTTTTCAGTTCCATTTGGGAAGTAATGAGTCAAACAACATTTATATCGTTGTTTTGTCGTTTCAGTTTTCTTAGACGTAGATTTTGGGACTTGGTGATCCGTTGATTGTCGTTTGACATTCTCTTCCGAGTCATCTTTTAGTTTTAATTTAATCCGCTTTTACTCTGATTAATTGTTACGAGGCTTATGTATATATTACTTTTGAAGATTTAAAAAGTTAATATATGCATGCCGGGCGTTCTTTCCGGATAAAGACTCGGTATCCGGGACGGGGCGTCACACTTCCCTCCCAAAGCTTGAAACAATGTATCTTCAAACTTGTGGGATGAATGATTGTTTTGGGGATGTTCCAAGTGATGATCTACCGCGGTTGCAGTTCTTATCGATTCAAGCACAACACCAGGTAATTGATGAATGTGTTTCTTTGTGATATATATATCTATACTTTGATTTATCACAATTTATTGATATGCTTCTGCTCCCATGCATGCTCGCGCACATGTATACACACAAAGATCTTGCGATTGCCTCCTGACGATACCGGGTTACGCACCTCGATATATCATCATCGAGTGGGCCTCATGGGTTAAATATTTACCAAGGCACAGGAGCGAGATAAGGCATACAAGTCGGACTATCGACTTGGGAACCATAACACGCATGTCGATCCTCGAACCTAGAGCATGACTAAGGATTTGAGGTCACGACTATCGACTTACGGGCAGTGCAGGACGAGAGTTCCAGGAGTCGGTCATCCCAGGTCGGGTAGACCGATATCAAGAACGGAGTCTACACCAGCTACGTTGGCCCATTATCCACAGGATAACTTGGGCAAGGGGTAAAGCCCAATGAAGGGTAAATGTGACAATAGCTACAAGCCGACTCATATTAGGGTTAGGTCATGCATTGTCCTTATAAATACAACGTTCCAGGAACTACGTAAGGCTTGATTCCTGGAATAATAACATGATACGTAGGCACTCTAAGAATCCCACTTAGACTCAGCCGCAAATATACAAAACCCCTTCTTTGTTCTTGGTATTAAGGTTCTTGAGTATTCATCAATAACATAAGGAAAAGCCCGGATCTTTAAGGTGACATAATTTGTCATCGTCATTGGCGCTAGAAGGAGGGCCCTTTCTCTTTGTTGAATACGTCAAGATCATCATGCCTCCTAAAGACAAAACGGCCAGAAGAACCACCTCCAAGAACGTGGATTCGCAAAATCCGCAGATAAGTGAACAAGCAGGAATGGATCCTCAGGGAGATAAAGATCCAGCTTTAGAAACCGTCCAAGAAAATCCACCACAGAAGGCTCAGGGCCTTGCCCCAGAGCATCAGGCCATAGTGGATCAATTGGCGGCGACAGATCATAACGCTCTCAGAAAAATAATGGCGGAAGCGTTTACACGACAAAAACTTCAACAACAGCAACACCAGGGGGAAGGCGGTACGAATATCGCCGTCAATAAACCCAAGCCAGTTCAGTTCGAAGAGATCAGCGCTTCCTCAAGCTCTGTCGAAAGAAGGAAGCGAGAAATCCGACAGAAGCATATACGCATCGATGAAGATAGCGTTAGACAGGAGTTAGACGTAATCCTAGGGAGGACTCAGGGTTCGTTGTGGCTAGAGTCTCCTTTTACCAAGGAGATCGAAGATTATCCTAAACCCAAAGGATTTAAGATTCCTAAGATAGACCCGTATGATGGTACCACCGACCCGGAGGACCATCTCCACAGGTATCTATCCCAGATGAGGCTAGATTGTGCACCAGACGAGATGCGATGCCGGGCATTCGAGACTCTACTCGTAGGTCGAGCAAGAGAGTGGTTCACCAAGTTGAAACCCGGATCCATCTCCAACTTCACCATGCTTGCCCGAAAATTCAGAGATGCCTTCATCGTCAACAAAAAGTTCCAGTTGAGCGAGACGCACCTCACAAACGTGAGGCAACATAGAGACGAGTCGGTGTTAGATTATCTGAAGAGGTTTAACCTTGAGTCCATGCAGGTCAAAGACCCGCAGGATCGAGTCTTGATCGCTTCATTTGTGGGGGGACTGCGCAACACAAAGCTATATGAGAAGTTAAGCAGAAACCTGCCACGAAACATGGATGAATGTGTGAATGTCGTCCATCGATTTTGTCAAGGCGAAGAGGCAGTGCGTAGACACACCCAAGCCGAGTGGATGGATAACTCGAGGAAAGATGGTCGAGGAGCAAATAAGAACCAGTCTCGACAGCAAGATGTAGAAAGAAAAGCATCAGTTTGGGATCGCATCGAGGCTCCCGTTTCGGGCCGGTCAGAGAGAAAGGGGGGTAAAACGGATAAAGATTTTACTCCTCTCAACCGGTCCCGTACGGAGGTTTTATCAATCATGGTCTCCAAGAACCTAGTGAAGAGGCCACCTCCGATCAAAAAACCTCGAGAGAAACGAAGGTCAACAAAGTATTGTGAATTCCACAAGGATACAGGCCACTCGACAGAAGAGTGTTTCGATTTGAAGAAAGACATCGAAGCCCGAATCCAAGAGGGGAAGTTGGACGAGGTCGTTGACAGATCACGGTACTCCGAGCCCAATGGGCAACGAGATTACAAAAGGAAAAATCTTGACCAGGATAGAGGCCGAAGTCGAGAGAATCAGAGAAGAAGAGATCGATCCCCCAGACGAGACCGATCTCCTGATAACGATAGGGACTACTATGGTCAGGACCGCTATGATGACAATCGCCTAAATAATTACGTGAATATGATATTTGGGCCAGGAGAGAGCGATAAAGAGCGAGCCAGTCGGGAACCAGACGACGCTCGAGGCCACGCAAACAAATCAAGATTAACCACGGAGGTCGGGTATGGCCCCGAGATGATGTCCCTAAATCGACAAGTCATAGTGAGGGTTAATGATTGAAGCAGTTATAAGTCGCGCCAGAGTATCGAGGGTTTGCGTCGATAATGGTAGCGCTGTGAATATCTTGTACGACTCGGCATTCCAGGGTATGAAGCTCAAAGAGAAAGACTTAGTGCCTATAGCCTCTCCACTATTCGGTTTTACAGGTCAGGCAGTCCATCCCATGGGTTCCATAAAGCTACTCACGACAGTAGGTGATGGAGAAAAAGGGAGGACGCTAGAGCTAAACTACGTAGTCGTTAAAGCTCCCTCCGCATATAATGTCATTTTGGGTAGACCAGCCCTTTTCAAGTTACGAGCTATAATTTCGACGTTTCATAACAGCATGAAGTTCCCGACTCGAAATGGTTCCCACGAAGTAAAAGGGGATATTGAAATCGCCAGAAGCTGCAATTCGATAGTGATGAACGGTAAGATGGCGGTACAACAAGTCCTCATCGAGGAGCTTATTCCGGAAGAAGAGGAAGAGAAGTGTTGGGCCTCGAGTGAAGCAGTTGAAAATGTTAGCTTGTGGGAAGGGGAAGACGATCAGAGTGTCCAAGTCGGGGTCTGGATCCCGGCTCAGGAAAAGCAGTTATTAATCGACTTGCTGAAAGAGTTCAAGGACGTTTTCGCATGGAAGGCATCCGACATGCCAGGTCTACCGACGGACATCGCCATCCATAAACTCGAAGTTGACCAGGCCATAAAGCCAGTCAAACAGAAGAAGCGAAACTTCACGCAAGATCGATTGGAAGCTATCGAGTCTGAAGTCGGGAAATTACTGTCGGCGAATATAGTGAAAGAAGTACTCTATCCAGAATGGCTTGCTAATCCAGTGTTGGTGAAGAAACCAGATGGCAGCTGGCGCATGTGCGTAGATTTCACGGATCTGAATAAGGCATGCCCCAAAGACTCTTATCCGCTGCCCAAGATCGACAGGTTAGTTGATTTGACCATCGGTTTTGAGGTATTCGCGTTCCTCGATGCATACAAGGGGTACCATCAGATTCTTATGGACCCTCGGGATGCAGAAAAGACCGCGTTCATTACAGAGTTCGGCACCTTTTGTTATGTTACCATGCCAATCGGACTAAAGAATGCTGGAGCTACATACCAAAGGGCAGTCAATAAGATTTTTGCGAAGCAGATTGGTAAGAACATGGAAGTCTACGTGGACGACTTACTCATCAAAAGCCGGTCGATGGAGCAATTTTTGGTAGACGCCAGGGAAGTATTTGAAGTGTTAAGAGATACTGAAATGAAGCTTAATCCCAAAAAGTGCACCTTTGGAGTGAGAACAGGCAAATTTCTAGGGTACATGGTCTCGAGGGACGGAATTCGAGCTAACCCTGATAAGATCGACACACTAAAGAACATGCCTGCACCCCGAAATATGAAAGAGGTTCAGAGGCTCACAGGTCGGATGGCAGCACTAAATAGATTCTTATCTCGGTCAGCCCAGCGCGCACTACCATTCTTCAAGATTCTTCAAAAGCCCAGTCCTTTCCACTGGGACAGCGAATGTCAGGCAGCCTTCGAAGAACTAAAAGCATATCGGTCTGAACTACCTACTCTCACTTCTCCTCGAGAGGGGGAAAAGTTGTTGGTTTATCTATCGGTCTGCGAGGAAGCAGTGAGTTCGGTCTTGGTCCGAGAAGGGGAAAAGGGCCAGATGCCTATATATTTTGTAAGTAAAGCTCTGCATGGCCCCGAAACCCGATACTCGCCAGCTGAGAAACTCGCATTATCGCTGGTACACACTTCGAGAAAGCTTAGGCCATACTTTCAAGCCCATCCTATAGTGGTAGTTACAGACCAACCACTCAAACAAATTCTGGCGAAGCCCGACACATCTGGTCGACTCGCGAAGTGGGTAATCGAGATGGCCCAATACGACATCGAGTTCGTGCCGCGTACCGCAATCAAGGCTCAAGCTTTAGCGTACTTCTTAGTCGAAGGCATATCAGTACAACTTGAGCAAGAAAAGCAAAGTCAGGAAGAACGATGGATGCTCCATGCTGATGGGGCCTCGAGCAAAGAAGGAGCAGGCGCAGGCCTCTTATTAGTCAGCCCGAAGGGGGAGGAGTTTCCATACGCTCTCCGGTTCGATTTTAAGGCAACTAATAATGAGGCAGAGTATGAAGCAATTATTACTGGTCTAAAGCTCGCTCTGAAGCTGGGGGTTGAAAATCTCAACGTGTACAGTGATTCGTAATTAGTTGTTAACCATATCAAAGGAGAATACGAGGCTAAGGAAGAGACTATAAAGAAGTATTTGGAAGTAGTTCAAGGCCTCAAGCCGAGATTCAACTCGATTCAATTCGAACAGGTACCTCGAACTCAGAACAAGAGGGCCGACGCTCTGTCCAAGTTAGCATCGAATTTCGTCTCTAGCAAGAAGGTGTTAGTAGAGTTGCTGACAGAAACGAGTTATGAAGAGATAGAGGCCCAGCCGATATCTCAGCAGGCCACATGGATGGATCCGATTGTCCTTTACTTGAAGGACGGAATATTACCCAATGATAAGGTACAGTCAAGAAAGGTCCGACTACGGTCGGCTCGATATGCATTCTTCAACGAGATACTTTATCGGAAGTCATTCACGAGTCCATGGTTGAGATGCGCATCTGAGACAGAGGGAGAATATCTTCTCGAGGAAATCCATAGAGGAGCTTGTGGAAATCATTGTGGGGCTAGGATGTTAGCCCGGAAATGCAAGCTCGCAGGATACTTCTGGCCTTCAATGCAACGAGATGCGAACAAGTTAGTGCGAGAGATGCAATTCTTGTCAAATTCACGATAACATCTCTCATCAACGAGCACAAGAAATGAATGTCATCTCGTCGATGGCCTTTCGACGTGTGGGGAGTCGATATTGTGGGACCCCTACCCCGAGCTCCAGGGAACAATAAGTTTGTAGTAGTTGCGGTGGATTATTTCACTAAGTGGGTAGAAGCCAAAGCCGTACCCGATATCAAAGCAAAACTTACAATCAAGAAGTTCCTATGGGTCGATATTTTATGCGGTGTATGGTATTCCGAAGGCTCTAATCTCGGACAACGGCACTCAATTCGAAGATCGAAGAGTTAGAGAGTGGTTAGCCGAGTATCATATCGACCAGCACTTCACCTCGGTGGCTCATCCTCAAGCAAATGGTCAAGTCGAACAGACAAATCGACAGATTAAACTCGGATTGAAAAAAAGGCTAGAGGCTGAAGGGCGAGACTGGGCGTTACAACTCCCGAGCATCCTATGGTCATACAGGACAGCTCCAAACTCATCAACGGGTGAAACACCTTTCTCCCTAAGTTATTTTAGTAATATTCCTACTGTTCTATTAAGTTAATAAATGATGGTTCCTCTTTCCTACTGTTCTATTAAGTTATTTTAGTAATATTCTAAGTCCAAAAGGACACGAAGTTACAATCGATCAAGAATGGAACAATCCGAAAGTCGGAACTCCCGACGATGCCATAAGCATATGTTGCAGAAGGCAAAAAGAAGACTCGCAAGGTCGGGTCAAATGTCCAAGTCAAAAGCCTAACGAGCCTAAGGGTCGAATAAGGCAGACAAAGGACGGTTCGCAGGGTCGGGCCAAACGTCCAAGTCGGACGTCTAACCAGCCCAAGGGCCAGCTAGACCGAGACAAGGATAGTTCGCAATGTCGGACTACTTCCCAAATCTAGCAAGCCTATAAGGCCAAAAAGCCAAGGCAACTAGATCGACTTAAAGCCATATAGAGCCCAAGTGTATTATCAACTTCGCTTGATAAAACACTTGGGGGCAATATTATATCGACAAGGCAGAAGCGAACGAGCCAAAGGCTCGACAAGCAAGAAAGCCAATGACGGTAATAAAGGTAAGAGTAAATAACAACAAAAAAGAGATAAAAGGGAGGAAATTTCAAAACAAATTAGGGCCAGGTCGAAATGACCAACCCTGATAAAGTAAATACTCACCCAAGTCAGCTCAAAGTTGATAAAACTTACAAATAATTACAAAATAGAGTTCAGAACATCAAAGCTCGAAGTAAACAAAATAATTAAGTAGCAGCATCAGGGGTCGGATCTTCGGGAGTCGGCGTAGGAGCAGAGACAACAGAAGTCGTGTTACCGGGAGTCGGGCTCGTTGTAGGGCCGCCATACTTCTGGGCAAGTGATATACCCCGTTGAAATTCGTCGAAGTACGGTCATACAACGCCTCCGAGTCGTGGTCATAGCAGCCGGTGTTCTTCGAGCCGGTCGATCTCGACGTCGGGATAGGCCTTCTTCACTTGGTCCACCGCCTTGGTGAATCCTCCAAGTATGGCCGTCTGCATGATTACATCGAGATCCTTGCCCAACTCGTCAGACTTCCGATACTCGAGTACCGCGGCAGTCCTTGCTTCCTCCAGCTGGCTAGGGACTTGATCCAGTTCGGCCTTCAACTGATCTCTCTCTTCTGTAATAGCCACTCCTCGCGCCAATTCCTGCTCGAGAGTCTCTTTCAGAGTAGCCTCTCGTCCCTCGGCCGCAGCCAGATCCCTCCTCAGCTCGGCAATGACGGCCTCTCGCTCCTCCTTTGCCTTCTCTATCTCAGCAGCAGCCTCTTTCTTGAAAACATTGAGCTGCGATTCCAGACCCGTGACACTAGCTGACTCGATAACAAGCCTGTCGTTCAACCTCCGAATCTGTGTCTTCAGCTCTTCCTCGGTCTCGGACGGCGTGCTCATACGTCGAGAAGCCTCTCGACTCATAAAGTAGTGCTGCCAAAAAGGAAAAGTTAAGGCATAAGCTTCGGGAGGGGCAAAAAAGAAGACATGAAATCGACAAGAGTTAGTGTTTACCACGCGACCCAGCTCTCGGAGGGAAGAGGCCAGGACCTGGTCGTCCAGCTTCTCGACATCTTCGGCCGACATCCTACTCGTGGCGGCAAGGTCGAGAGAGGGTTTGGTGACCTTGGCTTTTTTAGCCAGCCTTTGCTGATCTCTCACCAGCTCCTCGAGGGCCGACCTCCTCTTCTACAACCGGGTCGCTTCAGCACCAGAAGTTTCTTCACCCCTCCGACAGTAAAGTCGATAACGTCCTCTGCTTCGCGTATCGACCGGTGCTCGCGGGTGAGTCCCCCCGAGATAGAAGGCGGAGTCGGTTGTGCGACAAGGGTAGTTGTCTCGACACCCTCGCCGGGTCAACAACATGAGCGGTGTCTTTCCTCGGACCCCGGGGGAACGACTCTCGACCTAGATGCAGCAACAACAGCAGCTACTGCAGAAGCTTTTGGGACAGCGACCTTTGAAAATCTGCCCACTGTGTAAATGGAAAAGGAGTCAGTATAAGAAATAGAAAAAATACGACTTCAAAAAGCAATAAGACTTAGCAAACAAAATAATAAAGTTTCCTACAATTTTCCCGATCGACAGCAGGAAGGCTTATGTATGGTACGGGTCCCGCCTCCCCGAGACGAGCAAGCTCGTAAAGAAGACTCAGGTCTGACGTAGTCACCTCGAACTTGAATCTCTCGAGAGAAAGAGCCTCGTCGGGCGCCGCCTCACGACCCAGTTTGTCATCCCTTCCGTCTCTCGACCTCCATAAGCCGATATAAGGATTATCCGATCCATGTCGGAGAAAGAAAAACCGGGCTTCCAATTCCCGTGAGATGAAGGTCCCCGAGACACGAACTCATGGCGATTGGTACGCCTCGAAACGTGTACCACATTTTATCCGGCAGCAGCCGATCTTGTACCACCACCGGAATAGAGGAATGGTAAAACCGATACCCGACACTCGGCGGGCAATCAAAAAACCCATCGAGTCCGGATCACATTTGGGCCCACCGAGATATGCCGATCTCGTAATGGTGAAGAACGCCCGGGACCGCCGGACGAGAGGGAACCTCAACCCACTCGACAATTGGGCCTCATAGACCGTACAGAACCCTTCTGGAAGCTGAACCGCCAGTTGAGGGTCAGAAAGCCCATACCTCCGCCGCAGTTGGTTGAGATCATCCATGCTAAGACAGGAGATACACCCCTTAGGCCCTTTTCCGTCCATTCTGGTGGACAATTTCCTGGGTTCCCTGATAGTGCCTAAGGGCTCCTCAGGATTAGGGGGTAGGGGTTGATCGGAGGAGGCAGATATTTGTGTTTGATCACCGGAACGGGACTCCTCTATCCTATCGGAGATTGTTGTACTACTAGACATGGACAGATTTGAGCAAATGCGGTAGAAAGAAGAAGGAAAAAGAAAGATAAAGTTGCTTACTTGTTTTTCTGGGGTTGAAGAAGAGAATGAATGGCAGTAGGAAGCACCGTCTGGACTCCTCTCCCTCTTTATGCGTTTACGTTGCCGAATAATAAGTGAAAAGACGTGTTTAGGGGGGTTACCAGCAATTATAACCCCCTAGATATCGCAAGAATCAAGGACGACGTCATTAATGGCAGAAGACGAAACGTTAGTGCGCTCTGACGTCACAATGAACGGCCACGATTGGATGGGGAGACAGGTGGCATACGAAGCGGTTACACCATTTCCCGCCCAAGATTTAGTCCAACTCGAAGATGATTTCAAATTGGCAGATCTGACCTCGGACAACGGAAGTCGCCTCTCTCAGGTCTGGGGGGCTTATGACGATACCGGGTTACGCACCTCGATATATCATCATCGAGTGGGCCTCACGGGTTAAATATTTACCAAGGCACAGGAGCCGGATAAGGCATACAAGTCGGACTATCGACTTGGGAACCATAACACGCATGTCGATCCTCGAACCTGTAGCATGACTAAGGATTCGAGGTCACGACTATCGACTTACGGGCGGTGCGGGACGAGAGTTCCAGGAGTCGGTCATCCCAGGTCGGGTAGACCGATATCAAGAACGGAGTCTACACCAGCTACGTTGGCCCATTATCCACAGGATAACTTGGGCAAGGGGTAAAGCCCAATGAAGGGTAAATGTGACAATAGCTACAAGCCGACTCATATTAGGGTTAGGTCATGCATTGTCCTTATAAATACAACGTTCCAGGAACTACGTAAGGCTTGATTCCTGGAATAATAACAGGATACGTAGGCACTCTAAGAATCCCACTTAGACTCAGCCGCAAATATACAAAACCCCTTCTTTGTTCTTGGTATTAAGGTTCTTGAGTATTCATCAATAACATAAGGAAAAGCCCGGATCTTTAAGGTGACATAATTTGTCATCGTCACCTCCAACATTTGAAGTGTTTGGCAACGTTAGGATATTATATCTATTGACGAAAGGTGACAATGATAAAAAGAATGCCTTCATGAAAGTTGATCTATGGAATTTCGCTCGTGTTTTGACTGTATGCCCGCTTTTGGAGGAATTTTATCTTATGGTAAGTCACTCTAGACATGTTGGCATGTTGGCATGTTGCTACTAAAATCTTAGAAGTTGTGCCCGTGGTATTTGTTCATGTGCTAAGAGTTTTAATATTAATGGATGCAATGTTTTTAGGGAGGGTGGTTTAAAAAGGACCAAAGCGAGGAAAAAAAAATAGAAATCAGGACAGTGAAAATATAAAAAACGTTGAAAAAATATCAAATGAGATGTCTAAATAAAGAGGACGCAAAAAGAAAAAAATGTGATGAAAGAATTATCATCTTTCGACAATCAGATCAAAAGATATTTTCGTTTTTATAGTAGAATACGAAAGTATTTAAATTACAGTGGAATAATGACATGTCTTTTTTACCAAAAAATAAAATTCACTATCCTCTTTGCATATTTCTATGTTCAAATTATCATTTTTAACAATAAACCCATGTTTTTATGGCAACGCAGGTAGGACGAGGCCCTTTTTGCAAAGGAGAAACAAAGGAGCGGTGTGATGCTTTGTGGCGGCATAAACACCTTCAACGTATGGAATTGTCTGGATTCTCTAGCACGCAAGACAAGCTTGAATTTGCAAAATTCATATTAACAAGTGCTGAAGTGCTTCATTTGCTTCTACTTAGGTTTTCATTTAGAAAATGTGATGGAAGACGTTCTTTTCTCGAAGGTGAAAATTGTTTAATAAAGGAAAACGCTCGAGTGGTATATGCAAACTTACAAGGGCATGCGATCTCCACACGAGCGAAGGTGGAGATATGTTGCTAATGCCGTTTAGTCTTTATTTTGATTGACAATGTTATACCAAGCTCTATTTTTGTTTTAATACCTCTCTAAGCGCGGCAAGTCGCGGACCTACATACAGCTAAGAAGGGCAATTGCTTCCCTTCATTCCGAAAAAATCTACTAATATATGTAATATAAATCTTGTTTGCCCTCCTTAATTTTTTATTTGTCTTTTTAAAAATTTATTGCATCCCCCACCCTACCCGAGATCCTGCGTCCGCCACTGAGCGCGGCATAGGTCGCTTCTATGCAGCATTTGTCCAGCGTGGTGAAGATCTTTACAGGTCTCTTATAACCGACATGGCGCAGGTCGTCATTGTCCTTAACAAACGATGTCACGCATGTCGTCTAGTCTCTTATATCCAACATGGCAGATCATCCTCTGTGGTCAGTAACAGTTACACTCCATTAATAGGCATTCCGGACATTATGCCATGAGCCACGATTGCTTCGTAATTGCACCATGATGGCCCCGTAACCTCTCCACGAAATTTTAAACTTGCTCCTTTACTTCAATGTCCATTAACCGTCAGTTCATTATGGAATACTATATAAAGGATTAAAATCCTCATTATTCAGGTACATCCAATATATTCTTGACCCATATTCTACGCAGAAACTCTGCTACTTGTCAAGCTCACTGTCTTAAATAGAAATTCATAATCTAACTAATCACATTAACTCTAACGTCTTTCTTTTTCATGCATTGCTAATCGGAGTGTCTCGGACTCGAAGGCGGAAGTTCAGGGGGACCTCTAACGTCTTTCTTTTTCATGCATTGCTAATCATCTTTCGGAGGGCCCCATTATCACTCAATTCAACTCGGACTATCCCACCCGTCAACCTCCAAACAATTTGTATTGAATTTCTTCAATGTTCATTATAAATATACAACGTGCTAATAGTGAGTTTTTACATTGTACAATGAACATCCGATACACATTTTTTTTTCATTTCCAAATCTTAAATGCAAGAGGGAAAAAAAAAGAGTAATATAACTCTATGTGACAAAAGGTGCTTAAATATCAATATGAATGATTAAACTTCAATTAGTGCAGACAATCAGAAAACTCCAAATTCCATTATTTTGCTCTTTTTGTGCTCCATTATGCAAAATATGACAATCATTTGGAACCTTTTCAAACTACATGAAAAGACAAGGCAAAAAAAAGCATCAAATCACTTGGACCATGAAATTTGAAGAGAATTTACTCATTCATTTTGGGCTTAATTATGCTAATCCCCTCTTCTAAAGGCCATATATGCCTCCTTAAAGAACACTAAATAAGAAGACACAAGAATAAGACTCATCCTTTTCTTCATAAAGGCAAAGGGCAATACAATAGCTGTCATAAATATACTAATAGATAAGAGAAAAAACAAAAAAGACAGCCTTCAAGATTATGCAGAGGAAATAATTGATCATAAACATTATACCGAATGTATCGGGAAATTCTGATGTGGGGTGACCGCACTGCAGATATGCTTAAAAAGCACGGAAAACACAAGCTTTTTTATGTAATAAAGCTCTCATGTTTTCCAGTGTTTTTAAGCATATCCGCAATGCGGTCGGACCATTACAGAATTTCGATCTCCCCCCAATTAATGCATCTTGATCTTAAGAAGTCTCAAATGATCTTTTCCTTACTAAAACACAAGTGATCTTAGAGGGTTGAGCATGTGTATTTTCAACTGTACATAACACGAAATCCGGCCTATGAAGCGCCAACGTCAGCCTATCTTTCCCTGCATCTAATGCAGTAGCATCCAATAACACATGCCAAGAATTCCTATGTGCTTCAGAGATCCAATGCATTGAATACCGCGTTCCGTTCACACAAGCTGGATAAGCAAATAGCCCTTTTGGGTTGTATTTACTTTTCCTCCTAAAGTACTGACTCAGTTGTGATCCTTTGATTCTCAAATCCAACCATGTCTCTGGAGCTACAATAACCTTAGAATCCTTCGAAAGAACGAATCCCCTTATCGAATCGAGCGGTTCACTTAGTATTGTCATGTAATAGTTCCCTCTGAAAAAAGGGTATGATTCACCTATCATCATTGTAGCTTCTTTAGCAGATGGAGTAAAAACAACTAGATATTCTTCATCTGTTAGCCCACAATGCTGTAACGCGCGATTACGAACTTGAATTTCCGGGATTGAGATAAAATTCCCTTGGAGTGAATTCTTTTTAGTAAGAACATCAAGTAATTTAGATGGTTCTAATTGAGTTCTATCCAAATCAGAGGATCCACCACCACCAAAAGAAGGGGAAGATGATTCACGAAGAGTACCGAAATTCTTGGGGGATTTACCCTTTTCATCAAAGTTCATGTTTTCGGATGATTCTTCACTTATACAAAGCTTGTATAGATCAATCCCTTCTTCTTCTACAAGCCCGTTGCAGTATTCGGGGTATTTAGCAAGAACATATTGCTCAACATATTGCATTTCTGATGGTGTTATGGGACCTGACCATCTTAGATCAAGACCATGGAGGGTTGAGATTGCTTCGGCGATCAAATGGGCTGGAATCATCGTACGCGCTTTCTGGATTCATCATTATTTGCTAATTGTTAGTACACAATCATTGATCATCTAGTTTAGTAAATCACAAGAAAAAGGTATAAACTTGCCTTAAAAACCATGCTGGTTGGCCTGCTGTGACTTGGTGACTTGGGCAAAACTTCTTGTACTTCTTCACTTTCTTCCATATTTTCCTAAAAACACCAGAAATTGAAATGCATAAAACACCGGTTTTCGGAACATTCTAAAGAGAGAGATGCTTTAATCACATTCAATCTTTCATGAGAAAATTTTATGATATATCATATAAAATCAACTTTTGAAAGACGGGCTATCAAAATCGACCTTTTAAAAACCGAGTATGTGATATAGAATCGATTTTAATGATGATTACCTTGGATTCTTGATCAAGAGTGGCTCTGCAGTTCATGTTTCTAACCATGTTCTTTTTAGTTGCTTCTTCTTTTTTGTATCCAAAAATCTGCAAACTCCAAAGTCAAAGCCAGGAAGATTATAATTTGAAGAACAGAGTAGGAGAAATGATGAAACAAATGTGTAGGGGATATTGGGGCAATGAATTGCAAGAAAGCTTAACATTTTGGAAGGCACATATAATAGTGCAAGTTGGTTAGTAGGAAGCATATTTTGGCAAGCACGCGACAAATTGAGAATAACCCCCACATTGACGCAAGCATTGACTGGCATCTTTTTGAGCATTCGAAGGGGCATTTTATCGAACAGTTTCGTTGCAACAAACCAACAATGCACTTTTTGTATCTTTGATTATTATACATATATAAAGCCGGACGACCAAAGCGTCGCAAAAAGCCGGACGACCAAACATGCAGATTTAATATGCATAATATACTACTTTATACATATATATGTAATCACGAATATAAAGTGTGTTGTATCATTAGTTGTGATATAACCGTTCTGATAAGTTTATCCTCCTAAAAATGTTATATGTATCATATGGATGGTTTACAAAATACATATAAACTGAATTTCCGAAACACCACAGCAAGGTTCAACTAATGAAAATTTGAATCAAACAACTTCACCTATGAATAAGATTTTTATACATTCTTGTTTGTGACATTATTTGATACAAGAAGAAATTACACGGTTGCTTGAGGTTCATCATGCGCATTCATATTTAATGTAACTTTTTTAACTACACATGTAACTCCCCGTTCCCGGACACCGAGTCCTTATTCGGAAAAAGAAACGTCCGTATCAAATTAAAGAAACGGAAGAAAAAAGACCGAGTAATTTTTCCAAATATCCAATAATAAAAATAACTAAAGATAGAAAATGTAATACTTATTACATCCAAAAGAAACCAACGAATCCAAATGATATTTAATGTAACTTTTTTAACTACACAAATGTAATCACATTTAATTTTTCTGGCTTTCCCCTCTTTTATGGATATTAACCGCATTCAAATCACTTATGTTCAAACAATCTGAGTGAACTCCCCTTACATTGTGATAAATAGAAAGAAAAAAACAAAAGACGTAGGAGAGGAGAGAATGGAGAGACCGTAAAGAGAAACATGTTATTCCTGCATAACAATAAATTTCCAGTTACACTGCCCTGTGGCTACCATTGTTGTAGCAACATTTCCGGTGTATGCATTTCTCAAGGATATAATATCAACGATATATGGTGTATAAACAGGCCATCATGATGGCTGTTTCATTCGTTCCAAACCCCAAGAATGTTTTTCGACACCGCCGGGCATCACACATTGATTGGCCATCACAAACGGCAAGAGTACAGGTGCAATACACAGGACGAAGCCAGAGAAGAGGCGTACGTTTTGCACCAAATCTTCATTGTAGAAGCGGTAAACAAATGGGAGAGAAGCCCGTAACCTAACCGTATAGTAAGCTATAAATAAGAAATGGCGGATGCACATGTTAGGAAATAGAAATGGTAAATGGAATAGGTACCTAGCCGTGAAACAACGTTTCCAATTCTAAGATGAAGGTGACGGTACGTATAGTAGAAGACAAATTCGCGATTATATATCATCCGATTCCGTAGCGAAACCTCGATCTTGGAATTGATTGTGTAAAGCATATAAGAAGTCTTCCTTCTCTTATGCGATAAAAAATGACGTCCTTATTCGGAAAAAACAAACCAAAAAGGAAAAGGACGTAAAAAGAGACAAATTTAGAAAGAAATTAAGAATCTTTAAACGTTCGGCACGTATAAAATAAAATAAATTCATTTTACACGTAAACCTCTACTACGTCGTATCAAATTAAAGCAAACGGAAGCAAAAAGACGGGTAATTTTTCCAAATATCCAATAATAGAAATAACTAAAGATAGAAAATGTAATACTTATTACATCCAAAAGAAACCAACGAATCCAAATGAAATACTAAAAGCAAACTACAAAAACTCCATAAATGTCCAAATCTAAGAAATAAATATAAATAAATGATAAACAGAAATAATCAAGGCCCTTAACTCCGGCGTCCTCAAACGTCGTCATCAAAGTCCTCCTCGAAATCTTCACTAACCTGTTCGTCTTCTCTCCCCCAAATACATAAATAAACATGCATTTGAGGTAAGTACAATGTACAAAATAAGAAGTAGAAGCTACACTTCAATTAAGGTTATAATTAACAGATTTTATTGTAAGAGTTATCTTAATGAAACCGACTCAATCTAAGGTTCATTCCATGTCCATCAACACGTCATGACTATACGTTACTAGCTTAGCTTATCTTTGTTACATCATTACTCAAGGACACTGTGCATGGCGTTCATCAGCCTGAAGATATACTTGCTAACTAACGGTGATTAGCACCGATTAGCTCCGGGGTCTCCCCGATATGCATATACGTCCGATTAATTTCCTCCACTACTCTTCAGCCGATTAAGGCCAGTAGCGTTGTTCACCTTTTATGAACGTACCACATCGCCGATATGAAAGAGTGTCTAACCAAGAATAAATGACATTTTAACTTTTATCTACACATATATAATTATTATTGTGAATTTAACTAGCCACCTAAGTGTTTTCAAAATATTACTCACCTTATCAGCTCTACTCCCTCACTTAGACAACTAGACACCACATCCTGTCAATTACACAGACATTGATTAACTCTAGTTCATCAAAGCACAAGCCCTTTCATGCCCTTCCGACGGATCCGAACTTCAACTCCCTTTAAGAGTACATTCGGTGTTTTAACTGAACGAATCGGAAGTTCAATCGAAGCTTGTTTATGTTTCATTCATTTTATTATATCAAGGATTAACATTAAAGGTTCATAACATAGCTAAAAATCATGTTTTCATCAAAAAGGAGGTTCGGTGCGCCAGCACCGGGTTCAGTGCGCACGCACTGAGCCTCAGTATGTGAATTCTGGGAAAACTGGTCGTCCGCTGCGCCAGCACCAGAGTCTCTATACGTGAAAATTTGCTTCTGGTTCACCGGTGCGTCCACACTAAGCTTGGTGCGTCCGCACCGAGCGTGCCACTCTCCAAAAACTTAGTTTTTGATCCCTATAATCGATCTCTAACATATTTAACATGAATATACTCAGAAAAACACAGAAAAACTTGATCTTTAACGGACCACAACATCCTATGCTTTCTAAACGATTCATATCATGAGTTCTAATCATCAAACAACATCAAGATCATAACTTACATCCTATAAACCATAATTAAATGTGTAGGAAGACCCTCTTACCTTAAGCAAGCTATTCCAAGTCCAAAACTCAGACAAATAGCAGCAAAAACGATCTCTTTTCTGTAACAACCTATATGATCAATCCGAATTTGCATTACAAATCGATCACACGATTCCAAACGATTAAACTACGAAAGGTATGAGTTTTGATCCATCAAACTCATCAAAAATAGCAGGAAATTCGAATTTCTTACCTTGAAAAAAGCTCCAACTTTCTGATACCGAAACGACGCTCTCCTTACGACGATTCCGGTGCTTCTCTCGAAACTGAAAACCGTTAAGAATCGACTCCGATATCGATGAAAGTATCACAGCCTCTTCCTATTGCTCTTATACGCAGCAAACTCGAATTTGGGGATTGAAAAATATGATTAAAAGCTTTTGGGACTAATTAGATTTATTTTCCTTAAATAGGAAAATCCCATAATTACCTAATTTCAATGATTTTCCTTAATCACCTTTTTACTAAAAATCATATTTCCTTTCCCTTAATATATACATATATATCTCGAAAATATATATATAAATATCAAAATAATTAAACTCCGAATAAAATGAACCGAACCCAATATTTCATTTTCGCAAAATGACACGTCTGCCCTTTCCCGAAAATCGGAATATTACAACACATGTGTGTGTTTTTGTGAAGGGGGTGGGGGAGGTTGTTTATATCCTTTCAAATAATTTAATTTTTTTGCATTTGAGTTTTATGGTAATTCAATTATGCATTAGGGGTTTCTCTTGTAATGCATTCGCAAACATGAAAAAATTTGACGCAATGACTTCATATTAGAATGGATCGTCGGATAACTGTCACGTATACAAATAAATCGACAAAACAATTTTGTTTGTTTTTACACGTGACAGTCATATAATGACCCAATCTTAATAGGAAGTCACTACGTCAGAATTACTCAAAAAAAAAAAAAAAAAAAAAAAAAAAAACTACTACAACAACAAATACACCAAAAAGATTGACATTTAGGGACGTAGGGAGTCTACTCGATCATGCAAGCTTTGATTGCCAAAAGAGGCTTTACCCAAGTTGTTAACCTGATGCTTTAGGACCATGAGGTATTGTGTTCGAGTCGCACCAGATATAGTGTGAGCAAACCCGTCCCTTGGGCCAGGCCATGGTTTAGGGCCTACCGAAAATCTACTATTTTGAGAGCCCACCTGAAAAATAATCCAGTAATATTATAGAACTAGAAACTTATGTTTCAGCCCACTAATACTTTTTTTTTTAAAGTAAAAAAGCGTTTTTCCTCCTATGGAAATCAAGAAAAGCCTAAAAGTACTTTCATATTTGTAAACCGATTTTGACAAAAGAAAACATTTCGTTTGTATTATTTATAACATTATTAGTTGACTTTACATGTTTCATTTTAGTCTTAAAAAAATTTAGTCGACAAAAGAAAAATCACAAATTACTCAAGGCCCGATAAATATACTTGGCATAGGGCCTTAAAATTCATAGGGATTGCCCTGAGTGTGAGTTATACATGCCTATTATATCTGATAATTTTGTTTGGGAAAAAAAATTCATACTAGCTTGTTCGAGTCCATCCGGAGTAGCGTTGTTAAACGAATAGAGTCGCTCACAAACAAACTCGTGTTCGACTCGTTAGTATTTGGGATCGTTCATTTGTTTAGCGTAACGAACCAAGTTTAAACAAGATTTTAAGCTCGTTTTCTAAACGAACGAACACGAACATACTCGTGAACGTTCGATTATATTCGTGAAACGGCTTACATAGACAAATTGATGTACAACCTAACTTGTTGCTCATAAGATGATAAGACATCCATTAATCTAATACATAGTCTAGAGTAATTTTGTAGAATATTAATAGAGTTGTCTTTTATTACTATAATGTTTGAATATTACTTTGTATTTTGTTATTTATTCATTTGGACTTAATTTTTGATACCTTAACAAATCAAACTCGATTTGGAAAGCAAAAATACATGTAGCATGCCAAACTCAAACACGAGTTCGAACAAAATTTATTTATAAATGAGCTGAGTTCGAACATAATTTTATGTTCGTTTACTACGCAAACGTTCTTGAACAAACTCATTACTTTAACGAACCAAGCTTAAACATATTTTATGTTCGTTTATTAAACGAACAAACATGAACAAACACGTGAGTTAAGCGAACAGAGTTTGAACAACTGATTCTCGGTTCGACTCGGCTCGTTAACAGCACTAATCGGGGTAGTGTGAGAAATATATATGTGTGATAATTTCGCTTGTGGAAAAAACCATACTAGTTTTAATTATTGTAATTATTGTTGAATAGTCGAATCTCTAATTTTCCAAACCCGCATATAATGTGTGGGCATTGGGACAAAAATACACTTTTACAATACATAATAATAAATAACTTAACGTTTTCTTCTTGGATTTCAGAATACACTTGACGTTAAGAATGGAAAAACCCATCAGTGAAGTTTGATTGAATAATCAAAGGACGATGAATATTAGTTCAAGTTGTTTGACCATTCTAAACCCAAGTCCTTTCCTACATACTACAGATTAAAATTAATTAATATTAATATTAATTATTAATACTAAAAACATAAGAAGATATTACAAGCCATGTCCTTACTTAAAACGACGTGCAATTTGATTGAACAGCCAAACAGAATCATTATTGTAAATTGATTAGGATTAATAACAAATAAAAAATGAGTCTTTGATTAGGACTTGGTGCCTATTATTCCCCTCCAACTTGTTATATCTTAATAATGCAATTAAAAACAATGTTTAAATGTAACTATTTAGTCCTAGTCTTAAGCTAACAATGTGAGGACAGATTAATATGCGTACAAAAATGATTAGTAGACTTAATTGTGACGCTTCAAAGATAATGTTTTTAGGGTAATTTAATCATCTACTATTATTGATCATAGGATCCATAGGTTAATGTGTAAATTTTCACCGGTTACTGTCTCATCTGATGCTATATAAGTAGACCCGTCCCTGACCATAAATAATCAACCTCATGAAATCTCCACACACCAAGGGCCATATGAATTTAGACATTCAAAGTCTATCACAACAAAGCGACATAACAAGTTTTTATGTTATCAATCACAGTAAGACGCATGTAACAAAACATAGCAAAGCATCAAAAGAATGTGAGGCATAGTAATACATGACAAAGTGTAACAAAACGTCACAATAGTCTTCGTTACATCTCTGCGATGTTTTGAGACGATTTACTATACTCGTCTTGATATTTTATTGTAACATTTTCTTATGACAATATCAACTTTTTCAAGAAATGATATTACTAATTACTTTTACTCTAAAAGGTAGCTAGTAGAGTTGGTGCAAACAGGATCATTAAGTAGTTTTTAAAACAGAGAAAAGGACAAATGGTCTTTCAATATCTATTAAAAACAAGCCCTTGGAGATATGACATCTTAATTAATAATCCATACTTTGACTTGTATTTTTTGTCTTCCACATAATTTAGCATATGTATTAATTTTTACATACACGCATATTACCGGAGAAAAAGCAATGACGGTATCCGGAGAATACTCTGTGCCAGCAGCCGCGGTAATACAGAGGATGCGAGCAAACAGTTTATATGTTTTAATTTGCAAATTTATAGAGTTGAATGCCTACGGTCATCAATTAGGGTAATTCTTCCATAGTCACTCCAATTGCACAGTAGACACATGTGGATGATTCTGGACCACACAATTTGAATTGGAGTTGAAACTGTGTGGTCCGAATCATCCACGTGTGTTACTCTTCAAATGGACTCACCATAAAATAATTTCCCCATGAATTATACCTTCTAGTTTTGACTGTCTTTTTTCACATAGAATAATGCATGTACATCTCTCCTACAATTGATAAATGGTGTTTCTCTTATCCCACATCGGCAGCTAAGTGGTATGACAAGAGAGTAACTGTGTATAAAGATGGACCTTCAGCAATTGGATTACTCACTTACCTGGATGGGATTATTGGGTGATCAAGAAGACCCATGATCTAAGTAGGTGGCCTCCATTGCACTTTGGAGGGTTGCTTGCTTAAGGTCTACCCAAGTGGTAGGGCCTACATCATAATTTGTGATAGTGGGGGCCTGCGTTCGCGCGCCCCCTTCCAATTCAAGTCCAGTTTTTTTTTGTTTTTTTATTCTTTGGGCCTTTTGTTTTTCGATAAAATTTAAGCCCATAATTATGTGCGCCATAAGGGGGATGTCAATTCATTTTGTATTTAGCCATATTTTCTCGTTTTTTTTTTTTTTTTAAATGCTGACATTTATACACTGTTTAGTAGTATTATTTTGTTTAGAAGTTGTATTTTGTTTATAATTTATTAATTATATTTGAATCACAATGTGCAAATATTTATACATTAAATTTTAGTTTAGTTGTAGTGTAATATTATTAAAATGTATACAAAGTCCTACATTTTAAATTCTAAGACTTTCTTCCCCTTTAGACATTTACAGTATATGAAGTTCACTAGAGTGGACAACAATTCAAAAAAACCAAATCAATTAGCCAGAAGAAATCCAACTTAAACAAAAACCAAAAATATTTTTTTGTTGGATTAATGTAACTAAAAATCAAATTGTTTAACATAAGGTGATGTTGAATTTTAACAGGATCATATCGGATACTTATGTTAACAATTTAAATCATCAGTCTACTTAATTTACTCCAACTCCGTCCATTATACCATAAACATTCGTATTTTATTTTGTGGTCCTTCCTCCTGCTCATTTTTTAATCTTTCCTTATCTTTGAAAACTATCTTGAGTCAGAATATTAATTTCTTAATCAAATTGGATCAAAATAGTTCGATGTGTGAAAAGATGCTTTCATGATGTATACTATGATACAAATCTAAATAACTCAAATGAATTATATGATGAAATGAAGGGGGTATTATACTTACAAAAATGGAATTATATGATGAAATGAAGGGGGTATTATACTTACAAAAATGGAATTATATGATGAAACGAAGGGGGTATTATACTTACAAAAATGTTTAATTAAATTTATTGTTGCTGTATTACAAGAAAGGCAAAGTGTGTGTGAATTACTATTGTTTCGGTAAAGTAAGAAAAATAAGAATGTTTGGGAAAAAGAAAATGAGCGAGAGACTATGTTAACGTTTTGGGGGTTGCTACTGCTAGTTGTATTTGTTTCTGGTATCATATTTAATAGTAATTTTCTTCAGTGACACTGCAAAATAACTTCCACACATCACAACTCACCGACTTCCTATGAACGTCACTCTTTCCGATGTCCGTTTAATAAACTACATGGAACATCAATGCCATTGACGTTACTTGTCATTGCTCCTATTTCTTAGTTATAAACGTTACGGTCACCAATGTTTTGTAGAAGAAACGTTGTCACTAACATTTTGTAGAAGAAACGTCAATAACAGTGACATTCTTTTTCACGAAAACTAACCGTGGTTTTCGTAGTAATTGAAGTGGTTATAATAGAATAACCGATCTGTTTGGGATAGTATTACCTAAGGATCATTGAAACAACACAATAGCCTTTAGAAAAATAAAAGATTATATTAAAAATGTTTCTGAGGCAATGGAGAATTTCATTGCTGCTACAAAAAATATTCAACACCAATCGAAAAAGTCTCACCCGGTTGTATGGGCTCCTCCTTGTGACGACGTGGTTAAATTCAACATCGATGCGACTTTTAGTGTAAATTCAGCCTCGATTGGAGGATTAGTCCGTGATAGGAATGACATTATTCTCCAATTTTTCTCAAGAATGTTGGCAGGATATTAAGATGTTTGAGTAGGAGAAGCTTTAACGGTGTATAATGCGATTTTTCTGTCGATCCAATGGGGCTTCTCCAAAGTGATCTTTGAAACAGACTGTCTTACTATGTGCCAGAAGATGAATGCAAAGATGCAAGATTTATCGGACTTGGGAAATATTGTCGAGGACTATCGCATCTTTTTAGCTTGTTTTTCTTATTTTAATTTTTCCTTTGTTAAGCGCAGCATAAAATTTCTGGCACATTTGCTAGCTAAAAAAGGGTTGGATTAGTAGGAAGTGTTTATTGGGGCTCGTCTCCTCCTTCGGATGTAATTTTGGCTTGTTTGGCGTATATTGATTAATGAAATGGTTTCCCCCCCCCCCTCAAAAAAAATCAACAAAAAAAAAAAAAAACGTTTCGGTCACTATAGTGAAGGATTATTTTTTTTTGGGGTGGGGGGGATGGGGTGGGGGGGATGGGAGCGGTCTATTGCTATTTGATAATTACTTCCGGCATCAAATTTAATGATTTTTCTTTTGACATTGTAAAATAACCTCGGCATAACACATATAGGAATATCGGTTTCGGTCGCTTAAGCAAGAGATCTCGGATTCAAGTCTTTATGGATGCAGCAAACTTTGTTGGGAGAGGTCACTGCCTTTTGTTCCCGACAGTACCTCGAATGATTAGTATCAGACAAATGTTTAGGGATACCTTGCAAAAACAAAGGAATATCACAGTTCACTGACTTCTTATGAACGTCACTACCTTCGATGTCCGTTTGTTACGATACAAAGAAAACGTCGATGACATTGACACCACTACCTCCATTTTGTAATTAAATACGTCACAGTCACCGAAGTTTTGTAGAGAGGTACGTCATTACGTTCATTTTGCATAAAAAATAATCATTATCTTCGAAGTATATTTTTTTTTTGACGTCCTCAAAGTATATTTTAAATGCGCTAAATACTCATATTTATGGAAAGTTATTGGGTGCACCCGTCATATCCGAAATGCACCCATTTGGCAAGATCTACACATTTAATTTCCAAATTAAATTCGAAGTGTATGATTCAGATTTGTTTACGTGTCAATTTAGTGCAAATGAATATACACAAAAAAAAAAAAAACTTCGTCATGTTTAGCGTCCTAATTTACAGACATTTACCTTAAATCTGGAGAAAAAATAAGGTGCCATTTTATGGTTGAATGGCAAATATAGTTTCTGGATACATAAACTGATAGACCTATGGGATACTGCCTGCCTTCCTAAATGAAGAAAACCCTCTCAAACCCCCTGCTGCAATCTCTTGTAAAGCTCCCTAGAGGAACCAAGAATTTCCATGCGCTTTCCAAATTTTTGGTATACCCATCGAAATTTCCAAACCAATATCCAAGATTGAATCTTTCGTCGAATCCCAGATGGTTTTTCTCCAAAATCTCACCATTACCACCACCAGAATGGGTTTACCCTTTCACAGACCTCTCAGACCTTGTTACAGACCCCAAAAAGCTCCGACATTCTCCGTGGGTCAGTCCAATTCTCAATCTTTTAGACGATTCACCTACGATGGAGCAGAATCTTTCCACTTATTGCCACAATTTCTTGATCAGATTGTCCCCGAATTTCATCGCTTTTTTGTTGAAGTCAGATAAGCTTGCTGGAGATTTCAATACAGCTTTTCGATTATTCATCTGGGCTGGAAAGCAAAAAGGGTATGCTCACATATTGGAATGCTATGTTTTTTTGATTGAAAATTTGTCTCATGGAAATGCAATTGATAGGATTAAGTATGTTTTTAATGAGTTAAAGGATAAGGGATTTGTAATGAATGTTAGTTTGGCGAATTCTTTGACGAGGAGTTTTGGGAACCTTGGAATGGTTGAAGAGTTGTTGTGGGTATGGAGGAGAATGAAGGAGAATGGAATTGAACCTAGTTTGTATACCTACAACTTTTTGATGAATGGCCTGGTGAAATCGAGATATATTGAATCTGCTGAACAGGTGTTTGATGTTATGCTAGATGGCAAAGTCAAGCCTGATGTTGTCACGTATAATACGATGATCAAAGGGTACTGTAATGTGGGGAACTCTAGAAAAGCAATGGAAAAGTTGAAGGAGATGGAGGCGAGGAAAGTGGAAGCCGATAAAATTACTTATATGACATTGATTCAGGCGAGTTACAACGAGCAGAATTTCGATGCTTGTTTACGATTTCATAATGAGATGGTGGAAAAGCAAATAGAGATTCCACCTCATGCATACAGTTTAGTGATTGGAGGCCTTTGTAAAGAAGGGAAGCCTTTTGAAGGGTATACAATTTTCGAGAATATGATTCGGAGTGGGTGTAAACCCAATGTTGCGATTTATACTGCATTAATAGACTCATACATTAAAAGCAGAAAGCTTGATGAGGCAATGAGAATCTTCGAGAGAATGAAAAACGATGGTTTTGAGCCAGATGAAGTTACGTATGGTGTTATAATTAACGGTCTTTGTAAGAACGATAGGACAGAGGAGGCCTTGCAATGGCTTGAATATTGTCAAGACAACAACATGCCTGTAAACGCCATGTTTTACTCAAGTCTGATTGATAGCCTTGGAATGGCTGGTAGGATAGAGGAGGCAGAAAAGCTGTTCAATGATATGGCTGAGAAAGGATGTCCTCGGGATTCGTATTGCTATAACGCCTTAATGGATGCATTCGTTAAGAGTAGCAAAATCGACGAAACTTTGGCTTTGTACAAGAGAATGGAAGATGAAGGTTGTGATCAAACCGTGTATACTTTCACCATTTTGATCAATGGTTTGTTCAAAGATCACAGAAACGAAGAGGCCCTTAAGATGTGGGATACAATGATCGATAAGGGCATTACTCCAAATGCTGCTGCATTCCGAGTTCTTTCAACTGGTCTTTGTCTTTCTGGGAAAGTCGCGAGAGCTTGTAAGATTCTTGATGAGTTGGCACCAATGGGGATAGTCCTAGAGACGGCTTTTGAAGATATGATTAATGTTCTGTGCAAAGCAAGACGGTTAGAACAAGCTTGTAAGCTAGCTGATGGGATTGTTGAACGTGGTAGGGAAATACCGGGCAGAGTTCGAACTATTTTGGCAAGTGCTTTACGGAAAGCAGGAAATGCAGATTTAGCTACTAAATTAATCCATAGCAAGATTGGGATAGGATATGAAAGAATCGGCAGTGTTAAAAAGCCCGTGAAGTTTAAGACTTTACTTGAGCATTGATTCGATCCGCAAAACCAACTGTTCCAGGCCAGATTATATACTTCTTTGATAGCTTATGCTGAGTGATGTTACATGCCTTCAGCTTAATTTAGTCGGTATGTTTTCTTTTTGTGTTCATTAGTTTATATATCTGCGTTGTTTAGCGTGTTTGAAGACTTTATTTCTTGAAGTTTATGTTGAATACGATTTCCAAACATTGACAAAGAGAAACCAGAAAGCAACTTGTAAAGTGTTTAGTGTGTTTGAAGCCCTTCTTTTCTTTAAGTTTAAGTTGCATACCATTTCCAAAACATTGACCAAGAAAACCAGAAAGGAACTCGTATGATGGCTAGTATTTCTCATGGCTAAAACAGTGCTGCATAGATTGGATGACATTCATGTGTAGTTCATATATAATTTACATTCATAGATGAATGATTTTAGTCTAGATTCTTGGGATCGAAAGTTTTATGACCATGGTAATAATCAATGCGGTAATTTTGGTGTGGTTATTCTTGAAAGATTGATCTTTTGAGTCTGGAATTCATTTTTTTATAATTCAGTTTGTCCCTTGCGGATGATGTTTTTAATTCCCCAAGATGATCTTGAGTCTAGAATTCATTTTCTTAATTCAATTTGTCCCGGGCGGATGATGTTTCTAGTTCTCCAAATGTATTTTCTTTTGATTAATTTCTTATTAATGTGTTTTTTTTTGAAAGGTTATTAATGCGTTTGATTCATTTATTTTTGTCGTGATGCAAACTAGGCTGACGACTGAGACAGGTCGAGGCTAATGCCGATGACACTGATGCACAAAGGGGTGAGAGTGAGACAGGCTGAGGCTAATGCTGATGACCTCATTCCATGTTGTGTCCAAGGCTGACGCTGATGACACCAAGTACAAAGGGGCGCGAGACAGACCAAGGCTGATGCTGATGACGATTGACGACCCCATTCTATGTTGCGTCCAAGGCTACGGCTAATGTTGATGACCTCATCCCATGTTGCGTCCAAGGCTGCGGCTAATGCTAATGACCTCATCCCAGGTTGCGTCCAAGGCTGCGATGGACGGTATAAGCAACTGGGGAAAACAATGACATGAAAAGTAATGTGTGTTTATTTGTTTAGTTTTGCAATAATGTTTATTATTTTTTTTATTTAGTTTTGCAAACTATACTTTAGACCAAAGAAAGGGATTAGTCGGGTTAAACTCCGGATTAGTTGGACCAGTTGGTTCCGGATACCGGAGGCTTTAAGAAAAGGAAAAAAAAAAAAAAAAAAAAAAAAAAGGAAGACAAATATATAAAAACAGCATTGATATGAAGCCCTTAATTGTAGTGTTAATCATAATGATGTTCATCAATTGATACATGACTCATATTTGATCAATCATTTACCAGATTGAAGAGTGTCTTTGAAGTGTCACTAGTGTTGTACTTGAACCACGTCGTTCGTGAACAATCTCGAATTCGGCTTTTCAGCACTCTAACATATTATTATGTTTATTTAAACGAGCTAACACAATCTATCTCGTAAACATTCGTTTAGGTTTGTGAACATATACACATACATATGTGAAGATTGTACATAAAAACTCTAAAATAGTATGTCTGAATATTTAACATCATCTTAGTGTCGTCACAATGTTGTCTTATACACTTTAAAAATAGTAAGAAAACAATCAACTCATTTATCATTTCATACGCTTTAAAAATAGTAAGAAAACAATCAACTCATTTGTTATTTCATACGCGCAAGCAAAAGTTGCGGAGCATCAACGAAAATCGTAAGGAGTGAGGTAAGTAAGCTTGAGCTTGAACAATAGATTAAACAATTATAGCTCAAACTTATTTAGTACGTTTAGTTTGACCTCGCTCGCGTATTAATCAAACTCTAGCTCAAACATCTGATATTCAGCTCGGTTCACTTTGTATCACAAATTGTTATCACAAACTATTTTTATAGTATGAATAATGGATGTTTTGTTTTCTTTTTTTTTTTTTACCTTTTTTTTTTGTTTTGGAGTACGCTAAGCGAGCAAGGATCCTTTCAATTATCAGCCTTAATTGATATCTCAAGTATAAGTGATCTAACCACACTTAAAATGTGGAAATGATCTAGCCAGAGATTTGTTTTTCAAAACTAGATAGTTTTATTAACAATGTTTAAAAACATATGTACTTGAAAAATCACGTAAGACCAATACTCGAGAGTATCGTAGATCATGCTAAGCAGTCAAGATGGTGGAAGTAAAACTCAATCCTTTTGGAATAACAATAGCCTTTAGAAAACACTAGTAAAGCGAGCAAGGATCCTTTTGCTAAGCACTGGTATTACTTGAAGCCCGTTGAAAATTGAAACAGCCCAATAGCCTTTAGAGAAACACTAGTACTGAGTTCCTATTCTCTTTCAGCCACACATACTTGTATCTAACCCTTTCAAAAATACACACTCCACTCCTCTTCCATTCTAATCCTGGCCTTTATCTTTTATCATGTAAATGTAGCATTGAGCTCTGAATCGTGGTGTGCTGTTTTGATGAATATGGTTTGGTTTCTGTATGCTGGTTAGTTTTATTTATTTCGATTATTTATATTTTGTTAAACAAATTTATTATCAGTTTGGCTGGGGAATGATCTGACGGGAGAAAGTGCGTTTGTTCACTCATATTAGGATCTTATTTACAGACATATGCGTATTCATGCATTCGTACATGATTGTTTGAATTCAATGCAAATATGATGTATGATGGGATGTCAATTTGGATCTTTTGTGGGTTTTACTTGCCTAATCGATTTCAAGGTTGCCCTTGCTAATCTAAAGTACTTTTATCTCTTACAGTTTCCAGCAAGAATTATGACCACAATTTTACTTGCAGTCTTAATTTCTGAGAGATAAAATTGGGATTATTTAACATGTTGAAATCGATGTTGGGTTGCTGCAAAGTTTACATTTCAGAAAGCAGAAACAGGGTTGCACTCGAGGCAATCGAAAGATCAACCAAGAAGCTATTCCCTGATGTTCCAATTGTTAACAAGTTTGAAGACCCGATTTACAATCGGGTTGGTTATACTCTTGTATCAAAACAACGGTCTCCATCATCCTCATCTTCAGATTCGTCTGATTCGTTTTTCAACTTGAAAGATGCCGTTTTTTCTATGGTTAAAGTTGCATTCGAATCCATTGATCTTGGATCCCATTCAGGAAGTCACCCTAGATTAGGTGTTGTGGATCATATTTGTTTCCATCCTTTAGGGAATACGCCTTTGGAATTCGTTTCAAACACTGCTAAATCCTTAGCAGATGAACTCGGCTCAAATCTTCAAGTGCCTGTGTTTTTATACGGTGCAGCGAATCAGAATGGAAGATCTCTTGATTCAATCAGAAGAGAGTTGGGGTATTTTAGTCCGAATGCAAACGGCCACGAATGGACAGGAAGCCTAAAGATTGAATCTTTGAAACTAAAACCAGATAAAGGCCCTGAATCGACAACCAATGAAGGTAAAGGCGTCGTTGTAATCGGGGCAACGAGATGGGTTGATAATTACAATGTTCCAATCTACACTTCCGATATAGAACTTGTTCGTAAGATCGCGAAAAGGGTTAGTGCAAGAGGTGGTGGACTCCCATCAGTGCAATCCATGGCACTTGTTCATGGTCAAGGTGTTATTGAGGTGGCTTGTAACTTGCTCGAACCGAGTAAAGTCGGGGGAGATCGAGTTCAACTCGAAGTTGAGAGACTTGCTGCCAATGAAGAGAACTTGGTTGTTGGAAAAGGGTACTATACTGACTTTTCACAGGAGAAAATAGTTGAAAGTTACATCAACTTTAAAGGACTCGATTCGGACTAGACCAACCCGTGCCTTGCACGGGATGATCGTACCAACGAATCGAGTTATTCGATTTACAAAATAATTGTAATACGTTATTGTTACATTTAGATTGGAAACGATGATCATAGAAGGGATTGACGTAGCTGAATATATAATCTCATCTTCCATAATTCAAATTAATTGATTGATTGTGGAGCATTTAATCCATTTGAATCCATAGTCGCTCTCATACTACATTTTTCTATTCCAACCATTTTTTCGTCATTTTAAACACTTTCTTCTGTATCCAGCTGAGTCAAGTCAATACTCTCCTAAACTTGAGTTCGATTTGATTAAAAAAAACTCGGCTCAATATCGATCGAGCAGATTGAAATTTATTCGCTAAATACTTGATATAGCTCGATTTTTATTTTCTTACACGGGCCTTGTAGAAATCCCTTCATAGAACATAGGTGAGAAATTCAAATTCATGCAAACATGTAGAAAAAGCCGATGTGTCACCATGATCAGACTTTTTTTTACTTCCGATTCTCAACTTTAAACAGATTTTCTGATGATCAATTGTCATAATCGGCTTTCGTCTGATTGATTATTTTAAATGTGATGCCACAGTAAAAACATCGTGATGCTAGTTAAAGCAGTCATATAGAAAAATAACTAAACAAGTATATAGAAATGTCACGATCTCCGGTTTACATCGGCCAGCCGAAAAAATGATATACATGTATATAATACGATAAAAACGTGTTTTGCCTTTTCGCATAAATGACACGCATCTGACAATCCGGTGCAATCGAGAATTCTTATCAAAGAATTTCCAGCTTTAATGGAAATTAGCATTCTATTCTATACAGAAAGGGGGGGGAAAAAAACAGAAAGAACTGATACAAATGGATCTATAAGAAATATTTCATCCGGTCGTCTCTTCTCATCGCATTGTACACGGCTTGAACCTGTAAAACACAGAGACATATATAATAAGACCTGTTTTTAAGTAATTTGTATCTTTTGAAAGACGGCATGGCACACGGGAGATTCATATCCCGGGGTCTTCTTCATGTGCACTGAACTATTAGACGTATGTCGTGTGTACAAAAAGACAAAACAATACGTCTTCTTGTACACGTGTAACGCGTTTAACGATACAGTGCAGAAGCAGGAGGTGTGGGTAAGAATTTCCCCACAGACACATCACACTACATAATTCACACAAGATGACACAACTAATATTAAAATGTACTTACACAGCACAACCACATTCTAAACATATAAGAATTATGTGTTGTGTGTGTGTGTGTATATATACATATATATGCTCTCTTCAAATAACCAGATGGGGGTTTTGGTTGACTGGATAAGTGGAGATGGTATAAATGATGGTATTTAATTGGAAATTCGGTGTCAGGAATGTGTAATGAGTGTGTTAGAGTCGCGTTAGAGATTATTATAGATATAAAAGAAATTAATAATGACAACCTAATATGTGTTTGAAAGGTGTCGTCGTCGTATCAGAAAAGTATCTGATATTAGTTATGCATAGAGAACCAACATACCTGCTCACTAGAGACAACTTGAACAGGACCAATATTGACTGATACATATTTCCCACCAGATGACACTTTCTGCTTCACTTGACCCTGCATATATATATATATATATATATAACACATAATTAAAGTCATTTGAATGAGAAGTATTTCACAAAGTTATAAGGATAACCCTCAATTATATGTGCACACACGCACCCTCGTATTTTATACATGTATACACCATACACGTATACACCCTGAATAAATGGACTATTACTTGCATACCCTGAATCTAACAAGAAACTTCTGAAAAAGCTTACAACTTGTTTCCCAGAGGTTTATACAGAGTTAATGTACTTTCTGTCGTATTTGACAGTTGTTTCCCATAAACAGACTCCTAACCAACAACCGGAATATAACCTGTCTTCCACAAATCTAAGTGACGCAAAGTTGTAAATCTACCAGATGGAATTGACTTGAATTCATATAAAATGTACTGGAAAATCATCTAAATTTGCACTATGGACTTAATTCGGTCCCCTGTTTTCTCTGGTTTCTTTTTCCTTCTCGCTCTTACTTTGTCCTCCAGAATTTGTAGTCTGTTCTGTTAGAAATGTGCACGGTAAAAGACACGAGTGGGGTCGGTAATCTTCCGTCCATCCATTCATTATACAGGAATTGAGGACACAGGGTAAGTATAAAAGTCAACCTTAACACATCGAGAATATTTACGGATAAACATATAAATCTCTATGATTTTATGTACTTAACTTTTATCTTTTCCACTACTAGACAAGCAATGAAAGTGGACCATATCCCCCCTGAGCAATGTACTCACGAGGTTGCTTTACACGAATACTCAAAAGAGAAGATGACATGACTCTGAATTCTTATCTTACGGCTCTTGACTCTCTTGTTTTGGGCTCATGGCTTTAGGCTCTAGGCTCAGGGTCCTAAGATAATTGGCTCGTGACTGGATCTTAGCTCATGTCATCCCCGGCTACTCCATTTGCAACATGGTTCTTGGCTCTTTGTTGTCGGGACTCAAGTACATAAAATAGACACAGACGATAAGTACCAAAATCAACCTTAATCTAACTATACTCAGTACCTACAAGTTCAAACACATAAATCTCTGTCACTTTTTTATAAAACTACACTTTTATCTCTTAACAGTATCAAAATCTTTCGGTAATAGGCCACAAGTCTTCGTATCAATTATCATACTAGACCGGGCAAAAGAGCTATACGTCATACTTTTGACCATGTTCTTTTCTTCTAAATTAGTGAATTATGAGTTTATTCTTGTTCTCTTTCATCATACACACCGCTACTATGTGAAAGAGAGTATAAATGGATGGATATATCATATAATGCATGTCACTTAGGATAACCTACTTACACCGACTGTAATATAAAAAAAATGTGAAATTAGAAATATTAAACCTGGGAAGAACAAGGACGTTAGATCCTGAAAATACAATTATTTACCACACAAGCACAAGGCTGGGAACATTCTGATTCAAAGATTATTAAACGAAGTTATAAAATATCTTAGCATACTCTTATGAAGCCAATGCAAGCAATCATTGGCTAATCCAAGAAACTCAATGCAAATCAAACAACATTTCAACCACACTTCATTCATGAATACGAATCATATCAAAATATATAATGTCCAAATGAACCCATAAAGTATTCCATTTCCTTTAATGTTATCAAAACTATCATTAGTGACCCACTACATATCCTCAAGTTTTCTCTAGCTCACTGAACAAATTTCTTTCTATGGATGCATAAAGAACACTTCCAATTTAGGGTGAGCAAATAAGTAGGGCAGCCAATAGTCCCACAAACTACCTTAACAAAGACTACATAGGGTGGAGAACAAAATCTATTGAGGGCTAAGATATGAAGTACGGTGTAAGATATGAAGTACTCAAGTATACAGAAAACCTAGGTGGACCTAAGATGGGTAGAATAGGAAAGGCACAAATTGACCCTCGTCCCCGCACTACTAGTACTATAGGCAAGTCGATCACAGTCCCCAGGGATCAGTAATCTAAGCAGAAAACCTATTTCAATTAGTCCCCAAACTACTAATATGATTCTACTTTTCATGAAATACCGTGCACTACCCTTTCACACTGAAATACATGATTCCAGGATTATAGTACAACATTTAGTTGCAGATAACAAGCTGAAGAATATATTTTGTAGTACTATGGGTTCCTCTGCACACTACCCATCATTTCAGATCATGGAAACATAGGACACATGTTGGTACGATGGCAACACAAGCAACAAATTCGGTGCACTGAAAACAATATGGTCCTAACATAAGGGAAAAACAAACACAAGACCAACTATAGCTGACAATGTGCATGCACACCCTAACTTGCACATAAAACTTGGAACCACGTACCACATTTTTCTAAAGAAGCACACACAAAAATACTATGTTATATATGTCCAATTGAGAGAAGACTATTCTATGTTCAATCACGACTTTTCTCTAAGCAATCTGCTTTTCGATTCGCTACTGAAATCTTTATTTTGTTAGGACACCCCATCAAGCATTAATCCAGTTCAATCCTCAACAGAGCTAAATGAAAATTAGTTCAGAAATTTGCACATAAAAAACATGTCAAATCATACTCCTGCTCAAACACATACTTCAGACAAAATAGACATTCATATATGAATGAATTCTAAAGCAACTTGTGATTGAAATCAGATTTTACCTCCGGAATGGGCTGCTGAAGTACTGATTCTACAGCAACTACCATAGCTTCTACAAAGTCATCACCACCAGTTCCAATTGCTGTGAATCCTCTTTCAGTAGGATAAGAGTTCACCTACAAAAACACAAGTGCACGACACAATTCAGCTAGATAGATTGCTCGTGCGCAAGATCCATTGGAATCAGCTGTCTTGTTATGTTGCGTTCAAAATCCATAATAATTTATATCCTCAACTGCTATCTCTTAAATTCTCAAAGAGAGACTAAAGAAAAGGAGTTGTTAAAGGCACCACAGTTGATCTACTTTTGGGGCACCACGGTGAGGTTCAACTTCTAGAAAATCTAATCTAAGCACAACATTTGACTTTGCGTAGGTCGAATGTCCATTTTCGGCCTCTGCAAGATCGAACCTACCCCAAAGTGTGGTGCCACGGTACATTCGTTGGGTGTCTTTAACAAGAGCCGTAAAGAAAATGGGATTATATTCAAACTGAAATCTAAACTAAAATGCTAAACTTATAAAGACAAAGGTAACAATTAAAGCCCCAAAAGAAAGCGAGGTCATCAAAAATTACCTTCTGATCCAGAGAAACCCACTCATCCGTGGAATCATCTGTAACAGTGCCTCCAATAACTACATTTGTGGTCTGTCCTACTCTTCCTTCTTTCTTTGAAACTTCTGAAACAAATATAAACAAGCTGAGAAACCCATGTTCTCCTAATTTCTCCTTAAATAGTATATTTCGTGGACAAAAAAAGGATGTATGTATATGCAATAAGAAAGCAAAAGGTAAATTGATGGGCATCTTTAGTGGCACCACATTGAATCTACCATTGTAACACCACAATGACAATCGACTTTATCAAAGTTTAGAATCAACCGGGTTGAAGTTGATTCTAGAGCTGAGACAGTTGGTTGTTTTCGGTGTAATGCCACACCGAAAACACCGTGGTGCCAGCCTGAATTGCATCAAAATTGATCCACATAGCCTTACAAATAGGAACGTTTTCTTAGTCCTCGCTCCTCACAATAACCATAAGCCATAAGTGAACAAGAACATATCTCCTCTTCCTTTCTAAATTTTATTCAAGTAGATAAGTACGCTGTAGAATTGCAGACCTAGTCCAAAAACCCAACAAAACCACATTTTCTAACATAAAAGGGCACGAATCTCCTTTCCAAAATGGATATTGGTCATAAAATTATGATTATGAATTAAAAAAAGCACAAACAGAATCGGAGAACAAGCCAAATAATAGGAAAAACAAAGGAATAAACTTTGAATCCAGAAACCGTTGTATATACTTGAAATAGCCTTCAGAACAGCTTCTTGAGGAGGCGCTAGCTCATTATCATCTGAAGATGAAGATGGACTTCCATAATTTGAACAATTTGAATGCTGGGTTCTTCTGGAAAGGTGCGAATTCCGAATCTTTACCAGCTTACAGTCGAAATCCAAATTAGGGGTCCTTGAATTTAAAGCTGAAACTAACGAAAAAGAAAGCGGAAAGCTTTTTCCAGGCATCGGTCGCCATGCTTCCTTCAAAAACACGAGTCTCAACGCAGTTGTGCAAGCCATTGATGAAATTCAAATGCGTCCACTATTTAGCTGCCTCGTGAATTCCCGATAACAGGGAAAACAAAATTACGCGGTTCGTCTATTCCATGATTTTTATTTTTATTTTTCTCTGGGGAAAATTACGCGGTTCGTCTATTCCATGATTTTTATTTTTATTTTTTTCTAGGATCGTGGTGTAGTCTCGGTTTAGTTGTTAAACCGAGCTCAAGACTCGTTTATACGTTTAAGCGGCTCGAGTGCAAAACATGACTTGTTAGGGAGAGAGTTGTTCGTACCTTAACATGGAATAAGGTGTTAGAAGAGAGTTGTTCGACACTAGCACCGGGTTTAGGAGTTCGCACCGTGAAATTGAATGCAAGAGCTCGTTTGTTATATTGCACACTCCCGGTTTTGTCTACCTTAGGGTTGAGATTAGTCACATTGATCATGGTTCGGCTATGTCCCTTTCTCCCTTTAGACTTGTTAGTTTAATTTACTTTAGTTTAATTGAAGTGTACAAACATTCCAACAACTTGTTTGACTAGATCACTTTGGTACTTACAAGCACATCTTCTCTCCGTGGGTTCGACCTCGGACTCCCGTGCTATACTAGCAATCGACCCGGTCCACCGCCGGTTAGAGAGCTTGTTTAGTCACCGTTTGTCTTGAGTATTATAAATTTGTTTGGTGAAAAATAACGCTCATCAAAATGGCGCCGTTGCCGGGGGAAGATGTGTGCTATTTGTGATATCTTGCAAAGTGAACCGAAGGCTTGGGCCTAGGTTTTATTTTTTTGTTTTCTTGTTGTTTGGTGTTTTGTAGTGCATTGCCCGGAGTTTTTGAGAACCGCTTGAACCTTACATTGCTAGAATGGAGACCTTTGCTAAACAAAGAGGAAGGGGTTTTCTTCGGTTGGGAATTTGATTGCTAGATTTGAAGGTTTGAGTCCGAACAAACGGAAATGGACCAAGACACTAATCAAGTTGGTCGTGGAGGCCAAGTTTTTGTGGAACACCCTTCTATCGGGGGAGGTCAAGGAGTTACTAATCGAGCTCAAGGCCAATCCTTAAGTAACAATGTTCAACAAGGAGCAAACCGTCAATGGAAAGGACAAGGTGGAGCAATGCCACCGATGGACCCGAATGCTATGAATTGGCTCAGCGAATCAAGTACAAGAGCAATTTCAAGCATTAATGCAAGCTTCATATGCAAACTCCCAATCCGGCACCGAATCAAGGAGATGTGCGGACTTGTAGAGATTTGGTCATGCCACGGGCCGACTTGCAGGGGCATAGTCCGATAAGGTTGCCCCAGATCACCGCCAACACTATGAGTATTGGGCAAAATATTATCAATATGATTAGGGACAACTCAACCTTTAGAGGGATGGAAATCGAAAATCCTTATTTCTTCCTAGATCATTATCTCGAGGTGTGTCGGACTATAAGGATGGAAGGTGTTGGAAGAAGAGGCAATCAAGCTACTTTTGTTCCCATTCACTCTAAAAGACCAAGCAAGAGGCGTGGTATGACTCCCTTAAGGCATGACTCCCTACACACTTGGACCGAGGTGGTGCGCACATTTTTGCTTAAATACTATCCACCGGGAAAAGTTTTTGATTTGAAAGAGGCAATCATGACCTTTGATGCTTATGAAGACGAGTCAACTACTCGAGGCATCAAGGGGAACGGTATAAGGCCTTGTTGCGCCCCGAATGTCCCGTACATGGAGTCACTCTTGGGGACCAAGTCCATTGTTTCTTGAGGGGACTTGATCAAGATATGCAAAACCGACTTCATGCTTCAAGCGGCGGTGATTTAATGATGCTACAACTTGATCGAGCGTTTGACCAAATTGAACGGATTGCGGAAGCTACAAGACTTTATGATTCCGAGACAAAGAAGAGGGCCAAGACGCAAGAAACCGAGTGAGATGAAGTCGGTAGGGAAAAAGATCGAGGATGCATATCATGAGAAATTGTTGGACCAACAAGAGGAATCTTTGCAAAATCTTAAAGATCGAGTGGTGCAACTAGATGAAAAGAGGAGGTTGGAGAAAGAAAGAGAAACAAGAAAGGAGCTAGAAGCCGTGAGAAAAGAGCGAGAAGAGGCTCATTCAAGGAAAACGGAGAGAGGATGATGATTTTTATTTTGATGAAGCGTTTTCCGAGCTAGATATATGAGTTAGGATCGCCCATGTATGCTGCAGAGTTCCTCTCGTGGAGTTTGACGGAGTGGTAAGTTTCACATTCTTCCGATTACACCCTCACTTCCCCGACGTGAACATTGATGATGCCTTGGTGGAATGTATGGTGGAAACAACCATTGCTAAGACTCAACATGAAATCTTTGGTGATGAAAGTAGCTCGTTTTGGGATGAAGAAGAGATGGAAGAGGTGCAATGTTTGTCTATTACACCGCCTCCCGAAGAAATGCAAGACGATGACTTGGAAAAGTGTATGATAGATTTGAGCACATTTTTTGAAGAACCGGATTCTGAGTTTGAAGAGAAGACGGGATCGCCCATTTCACCATCACTCCCGATTGAATTGTATGATGATGCAATTTTGGAGTGTGTGATGAAATCTCACGAGCTTGATATGACATCCGTGGTAGAGCTTTACCGGAAGAGTTGGAGGTGATTAGCATACCGGTCCCGGACTCTACACTCTTTACTCCCCGGTAGATGAAGCTCACAAGATTTATGAAAGGGAACAATTACCATGGGATGGTAATTTCAAGAAGAGGATGATGGCGGATTTCAGCGAAAGGGGATTCCCAGAGCTATGCGCGGTAAGTTCCTAGTAAACTCGTTTTCCCCTATGCTTGCTATGCTCATTCTCCTTGAATTGTTGATATTCTTGAGTTCGGATTTCGGTTGATAGTCCGTGGTGATTTTTGATTGAAATAAAAATGTTGTCTTGAGTTGGTTTGAGTCCTTTGTGGTTTGAGTCCGTTTTGGTGCCACTTGGTCGAGCCAACGACGTAAAACAAAGGCGCTTTGTGGGAGGCAACCCACCTTTTTGGTAATAATTATGTTTTTGAAGTAGTTTTTGGTTGTAAGAGGGAGAGTTTTTCTTAAAAGAAAGTGTGGGATGAGAATTTCCTTTTGGTTACGAAGCTTTTTGTACGTGAGACGGGGATATTTTTTATGTGAGCCTCTCGTGGCTTTATTTTATGCATGGATGCCCCGTGTTTCTTTTGATTATATTTACATCCAAGGCGATTCCCGTCTAGTATGCTTGATATGCTTCGAGTCGTTATTTGTGGCATGGCTTCTAATTTTTATATATCTCGTATCTATCACCATCTTTTGGCACGTGGACTTTTCCCGTGCATGTGTTTGCCTTGGTTTTTGTTTCTATGGTTTTAGATACTAGATGGAGCTTAAGAAGATGTCAAGTGGGCTACTATTGCACCTTTCTGCCGGGTTTTGATCAAACAATGTGAGTCTTTTACTCTTTTATCTCTCACACACTGAGGACAGTGTTTCGTTTAGGTGTGGGGTGGGAGACTTAGCCGTTTTCTTGGTTTTGTTGTTAAATGTGCTTGGCTTGTGGTATGCTTAGCCTATGACCGGGCTCGAGTCAATTTTCGGGTAAATTTTAAAATTTTTCAAGCGGTCTTAACACCGTGTTGTATGTGTTATTTTCACATTTGAGTGGTGATCACCTTAGTCGGGATCCCGAACATGTACATTGTGGTTTGATACTATTAAAAGACACTAATCCCATAAAAAAATGATGTCTATATATTACTCTAATTCAATTTAATTTAAAATAATATTAGTACCACAACGGTTATGTTATGATGGTAAACAAGATGAGTCTATGTTATGATCCTTATCTTTAGTTATAAATTTTATTATGGTTCAGGATCAAATCATATTTATGTGCGTTGAGTAGATTACAGCCCGAAGATCAATCAGAGCCGGCCTTCCAAGAATGATATTGTATGCTGAGGACGACTTGACCACGACGTAGTTGACCATGAGAGTCCTCCACACTGATTATTTCCCGAACGTTGTCGCAAGCCGAACCATACCCAAGGGATGAACAGGAGGACCAGCAACTCCGAACAAAAGCGCAGAAACAGGAGTCAGCTCGGACTCCTTAAGGCCCATTGCCTAAAAAACTGCAAAGTATAGGACGTTGACGGTGCTACCAGTGTCGACGCAAACCCTCTTCACCAGGTTCTTATTAACCACAACCTCTATGACCAAACCTTCGTTGTTCGGGACCAGGGGAGCGGGTCCCTCGGCCCATAGCTTACTTCCTAAAAAGGGATCTGACTTCCTCTGTTCGCCTCCTGCTCGTGCATTTAGGTTGCCAACCTCAAATGCACTGCCAGGGCCTCCCACAATGGTATTGATGGTGTTAATTGGCCGATTGTCCATCTGTTGATCTTTATCCGGAGACCGATCTCTTCTTCGCTGGGGCTCTCCTTGCCGACTACGGTCTCGGTTATAGTTCCTCTACGGGTAATCCAGTCGACCTCGACGTTCGCTATACTGAGGCCGCTCCACGACCTCTTCCAACTTCCTTTCGGCAATTGTTGCGTCCACATCTCTTTGGAAATCCCTACAGCTGTCCAGATCATGGCCAGTGTCTTGGTGGTAGGTGCAAAACTTGCTTTGATCTCTTCTGGTCCGGGGGCTTCGTAGCGGCGCGGGAGTTCGCGCTAAACCCTTCCTTTCCATGACCGCAAGCACTTGCTCCCGAGGCCTGTTTAACACCGGGAAGTCTCGCGGTTGCAAGGCAGTTTTCTTCTCGGATCGGCCCATGGCCGATCCGGTCGTACGATCTCCAGACGACTTCCTTCTCTTGTCGGAAGCATCTTCGGCCTTATCTTTATTGGACTCCGAATTTTCCCATTCTCGCTTCAGCCGATTGGCTTATTCTTCGTTGATAGTGCTTGAACGCTATCTCCATGCACTCTTCCATAGACGCAAGGAGCTTGCTGCTCAACTTGGCGTATAGCCTCCCTTCACGTAGCCCTGCCACAAAGGACGCGATCCGAACATGATCATCAGCGTCTCGCACTTGAAGTGATTCTTCGCTGAACCACTTAAGGTACTGCAGCGCGGTTTCGTCTCGCTTCTGTTTGAGAGAAAACAAGTAGTATCTTCTTGAACCACTCTCGAGCTCGGCCGAGTGTCAAAATTGTAGATTGTTCGGGCGGTATCTTCTTGAACCACTCTCGAGCTCGGCCAGTGAGCAGTGCTGGAAACGACTTGCACTTCATTTCCTTTGGAGCACAGTCGAGATTCATGTGCATAAGTATTAGGAAATCAAACGAGTAGCGCATCGGAAAATAAAATTTTGATTTCCGATCCAAGGATCGACTTCGTTTAAGCGATAAACATATAAGAGGATGACAAAGATAATACATTTCTGATCTATATAGATCGAAGCTTTGACCGTCCGGTAGAAGTAGATGCGCCTAAGCCATCCAAGCGTCAGGCCTCTATCAGTTATCCACACGAACGCCTCGCCGGAATCCTCCCCGGATTGCTATTAGAAAAACTCGACTGCTAGGTCGACCTTTTCCTTCTCACAAAACTCTCACAAAGTAGCTCTCTATTTTTCTCAAGAACAATTAGCTCTTGGAATAATGGTGTATAAAAGAGCTAGCCACCCCTTGCTTATATAGGCATATGGTCTCACAAGAGAAAATCCTTGATTAAGTCTTGTGTTGAGTAAGGAGAAAAGAAAATATTTTCCTAATAAAATAAGGAAAATCTCCATAATTGATTTATCTCTTTTATTTTAATATCTCAAAATAAATATTGTCAATATCTTATATTGAATATATTTATCTTATTACCATAAATCTATTTTCCAAAAATCAATCAATATCCAATATTAATATTATGGTAATCTTATTAATTAAATTGCACAATCCAAGTGTGTCTAACACACTTGTGACTTCTATTTAGCCAATTAATTGGCTTCCGAAATATTCTTTAATTAATAATATAATTAATATCTTGTATTTAATTTATTCATAATAAATAACACCATATTAATTTACCATTATAACATTTATAGTCTAGAGATAAATCTTTCCTTATTTGGTCAACAACTATAACCGCATTTTAATCCGACTCGACATTCATATGTGTGTGACTCGATAGGCTTCCGAATATGTTGGACGTAGACATAAGGTGCAAATTACGAAAATGCCCTTCACCTCTAACGATCATGAATAGCGTCTAGCAACACGTCCATGACCCCAATCATCGGAAGAGTCAATACGCAATGACTACTACCTTTCATGTGCTCGGTTAGCATGTGAATAGAATCCTATCACGGTAGTAATATCCATACGATCGCAAGTTGATCGTATCCATAATCCGGATATCGAGCTCTCTTGGAATGACACATTTACTCCCACTTTGCAAAGATTCACGAGGACTAGACATTCCTTATGGGAAGGCCCTTTCGGATATTCACTCCTACTCTTAGGTTACGCGATTCCCAGACGACCAAACATGTATACTCCGCATGCTTCAGTATCATACCCGATCACTACCGCATGATCGCCCCATGGTTAGGGGAAACCTCAATAGTGTCAAAGCATGATAATCAACACCGTGATGCTATGTAGACTGGTCTTAAGGATAATTACACAACCGTCACATAGTGTAACACTTAACAGTGTAAGTGGGTCAGTCTAACGTATGCATTCTCTAATACACGTCCACGTACAGTCCAAGTGTCACTACACTTTGATAGACGAGATCTATCCATGTCCTTAAAGACAAAGACATCTAATACGTGCTAGCATGTTCGCACTGTCAAAGCCCCATTCAACAGTACATTAGCCTAGGGACATTTAAGTATCAAACTTGTTAAAATGATTAGAGATCTCATCAACCACAATCACTATCAAGGTTTCTCTATCACAGTTTAATACTAAGGGCGTTATCATATACACAATATCACTAATTGGTCTAATAAATATACAAAGTATATAATAACAAAAGTGCTTTAATTAATCATAATAAAATTATTACATAAACTCAAATAGATTGTAAATGACCCGACTCGGTCGGATCCGGTCCAACCCGATTGGGTTTAGGACACATATTCAACAATAAGATACCGGACAAGTGATCCTAGGGTCTTTGGTTCCATCGTAGGGCTCTAACTTCGGGATCTTGAACCTCGTTGGTCGGGGATAGTTGTCAATTTGCTCAAAAAAGGAGATTCGAGAGCTAGGAGTGCAGATCTCCTTCCGGCTATGGCCTCGAGTTCGACGCGAGCTGCCTCCATCGCCCGGGGCACGACCAGCTGCTTTCTCAGATTCGATGAAGCTGACGGGACATCCCTTTTGGATCTTTTATGCCTGGGAGGAGAAGGAGTTTGTTTCCATGTCCCATCATTGGGGTCATCCTCCTCCAACTCTTGTTCCTGTGAATTCTCCCCGATGGATCTTCGCCCTGCAGATCATGATCCTGTGAGTTTTCCTCGAGGGGATCCTCTTCCTCCAGACCTTCCAGGTCTTCGTATTCCTCATCCTCTTCTACTAAGACAGCATTGAGAACAACCTCTTTTGTTGCGTCATCTAGAGCCGTGAGTTGGTCTACCAACGCTTGGTGGGTTGCTTCAAGAGAGACTTCTTCATGTTGTTGGTTATGGTTGTTAGCATCTGATTCCGTCGCGTTGTTGGCATTGCTGCCATTGGCGGCTTGTTGTCGTGTGGTCACCATGTTGATTCTGGAGCTTTTCCTGAGATTATCGAATAAAGAGGCCCTCCTTCTAGTGCCAATTGACGATTCAAAAATCGTCTGTATAAACTTTAGGGTTCTTTCTCTAGTGATAACCTAATGGGGCTCATAGAATATAGAAAACGAGGAAAAGAGAGGGGTGGTTGTGTGATGTTTTAGACTGCACTTGATGGTGATCAAGCTGCCTACGTATCCAATACCGGGATTGGAATCAAGTCTTCGTAGTTCCTTAGGATCGTTTATATAGAGGGGCTTGTGCCTTGAAGAAAGCGTGTGGCGTGTCCATGGTGGACACTGATTGACGTGTTCCCTAAGGATTATGATTAGTTGATCTCCTTGATTTTATGAGATAATTGTGATGTTCAAATATTCATATTAAGTGATAGAGATTGGAGCCTTTATTGCCCGGGATTCTTTCCGTAGTTATCTGTTTATTACACACGTGGGAAGTACGACTAAGGATCGACTCTGGCCGACTTAGCTAGCCTGGGCTGAACCCTTCTGTGTTATGCCCGACCTACGGAGGTCGGGGAGGTTAGCCGAGCATGTATCAACTAGGACTCTTGTGTGCGTAAGAAGCTTGGTCTGAGAGGGGCTTAGGCTGATCTGTAAGGTCGGATATGAGTAGGTTTGAACACAAGTATTGGCCAACCTGAAGAGGTCGGGGTAGTGCTTGTGCCTATCTTGTTTGGAGGTCGATCCCAATCAGAGGCCGGGGAGAGTGACCAAGCTATTCTGGCCTAGCTGTTGGGACATCCGATCTTTTGGACGGCCTTTCTCACTCTACACTTAATGTTGAGCCACTATAGAGGCGCCACGCGGGTGAGTTCAATTCTTGGCATCGTCACAAGCGTCAATCACATGTCCAAGCTTGAAAAGTCTTCCTCCTCAGCTTGGAGGTGAATAACAACCGTTTTGGAATGGCACGGCTAGCTAGCCATCAAAACCTTGTTCCTCAACATGCTCGCCATACTCCGTTGGCGACACACTATATTTGGAGCCCTTAATAGGCGTAACATGTTGGAGGTTTACGTAGGGGTTTAGAAGACTTGGATTTAAACCGGGGGATTTGTGGCCTTTCTACCCATTCAAGTTTGGAGCCGGCTTTATTCCATCCATGTCCATTGATATGGTATGTAGAGTTCATCCCTTTTCTTATGGTAGTGGATCATACCATCCAAGGACCAAAATGGGAAGCATCTATAGTTGTTTATAAGGTAGAAACACTTCAAATGTTAAATGAGACATAAAAAGGCAACAATCCACACAATGGCCATACTTCCCACGATTAAAAGAATTGGTATATATTGTATAGACAGGGACGGACGCAGGATCTCGGGTAAAAGGGCAAAAGGCAAATAAAAAATTTAAGGGAGACAAACGATATTAGTGTAATTTTTTCGAATCAAGAGGGTCAGTTGCCCTCTTTAATTGTATGTAGCTCTGGCACTGCATATAGACCTTCACGCTCAACCTTAACCTTTTTCCCATTGACCGGAAGGGACAAAAGAAGAGGCTTATATAAGTCCAATTGGATGCAAATACGGGAAATCATGTTCGATGACGATTCAAAAATCGTCAAGGTAATCCTCTAAACTCGTTCCTTGATTATAACCTATGGAAGCTTCAAGAACACAGAAAAAACGATTATTGAGGGGGTGATTTGACTATTTTTAGACTGCACTTGATGATGATCAAGCTGCCTATGTATCCAATGGTTCAATTGGAATCAAGTCTCCGTAGTTCCTTAGGGACAATTTATATAGAGGGGCTTACGCCTTAGGGTTTAATGTGGCGTGCCTGTGATTGACACTAATTAACATATTCCCTAAGGAAAAAGATTATGATTGAGTGATCTCCATGATTATAGGAGATAATAATGTCGTTCAAATATTAGCATTAAATGATAAAGATTCGAGCCTATATTGTTCAGGATTCTGTAATAGTTATCCGGTTATTACACACGTGGGGAACAAGAGTGGAGGTAGGCTTTGTCCGAAATATGCCAGAGGGAGGATCGACTGCCAGAGATCGGGGACGATGACCGGGCTTCCACCGCTACGGAGTTATACAAGCCTAAAGACCTAATCCGATCCAAGAGGTTTGCACCAACTGTACTGCCGGTCATCAGAAGTTCAATGCCTGATTCTTCTCCGACCTGTTAGAGACCGAGACGATCCGGTCCAACGGCGGTCGGGCATACGAGGATCGGCGGTGACAAAATGGATAGGCGATCCCCCTGGGCTCGTCACAAGAAAGTCAAAAGTGGTTTATTTCCGTGGGTCAAGTGTTGAGCCACCCCAGAGATGCCACGTGGGTGAGCCCATTTTCTGGCAGCATCATAAGCCCCCTAGATCCAGCCGACCCTGGATGAGTCGGTTCGGATCTATCGAAGTGGGGGATCGGCACGGGAGTTTGAGCTTATAGATCTTGAAACTAAACTGGGAGCTGCCAGGTGGCAAAGCTAGTTATGAAGCAGTTATAGTTGTTTCGGGAAACGAGGCGTCGTTGCCCACCAACACTAACCGAGGCCGTTTATCGATGTAAGGGGGGTTATAAACCCGTCATATCAATCGTTTCATAACCACGTTGGGTATTAAACCAGGAGATTTACTGCCGATTGCCATTCATCATCTTCTATCTTTCAAACTTGACCTTGCAAGTAAGCATTCTTTCCTTCTTGTTCTGATTTTATAATTCGATTTATTTAGATAAAACCTTGTTTTCTCGGAATCCTAGAATCGATTCTCCGTCATGGCCATAGCTGATAGTAGAGATGTGGGGTCAATTTTGAAACAAAAAGACGTGGATGAAATTTGCGTGAGATATGGGATTGATGAGGTTAGGTTTTCTCCCCAGCTGCCGTCGGGAGATTACCTGTTTGCTCTGGATCCGCCGGAGGGTTTTTGCTCCATCCACCGGGAGTACTTTGAGGTGGGGTTAAGATTACCCTTCTGCCCTGCCCTTCTGGCGGTGCTCCGACACTACAGGTTAGGGATATCTCAGATAGCCCCCAATGGCATTAGGGCCGTCATTGGGTTCGCAATTTGGTGCAGGTTATTAAACATTAGATTTAGCGTAGATAAGTTTAGGTATTTTTACCACCGGGTAGGGCTGAGGGACCATCCCTACCGATATTACTTCGCCAGGAGGCAGGGAAAATCTTTTAGCATCCCCATCATTCCTTCCGGTCGGGACTCCTTCAAGTGATGGAAGGAAAGGTTCTTCTATGTTCGGCACGATGGGCATCCCGAGCTGAGCGTATGGAACACGGTGGACCTGGGTGGCGATGATCGTCCGGATCTACCAGAATCCTGGGTGGAGAAGATAAGGGAGTCGGGGTACTCTATTGAATGGAAAGATCTGTACGACAATTTAATCACAGCTGCCCGGCTCGGGGATGCGGGACCTGACCCTTACGTGAAGTTTACTAAAGACGAGTGGCACCCCTGTAGGACATTATTCCGCCTATTCTGTTATGGTATATCTTTTGTTAACATGCCTATGTTTTTTATATATCTGATCCTCTTGTTTGTGTTTGCAGTGGCTGTTAAGGGCTAAATTATAGTGATTTTTATATATATTTTCTATATCAATTTCCCCTACATTCGTATGATTTTCATAGATTTTGAGCTATATATGTAAATATTGAGTAAATGGTGTTTTTAATAGTAAAATATGAAAACGTATCGATTTATATGCTTTATTTGATGATTTTATGTTGTTTTGGAATCGTGTTACGTTTTGGTATGTTTTTCGATGTGTGTAGATACATATCTTTAACTTGGAAAGGATTTGGAAGAGTCTAAAGTCGAATTTGAAGTGTTGATGAAGAGATAGAGATGATACAAGATGGATAAAGATGGAAGAATCAGGATAATTATCAAGAAATCGAAGTCCATCAAGATGGACGAGCGTCCGGATGGCGTCCAAAGTGAACGGGTGTTTGATAAAGAAAACCAGCGTCCAGAATCGTAATTCACATTCAGAGAGTTCAGACGTTGGCTGAACTGGCATCCAGTATCCGTCCAAGCATTTTGGACGGGCGTCCAGTTGGTTAGACGGGCGTCCACCGCCGTTTTTTTGCTGAAACCGACTTAGGTTACTGTAGCAGCCGACTTAGTTTTATTATAAAAGCACGGCGGCCCCCAAACCCTAAATTCATTCAGAAATTTCTTCACATCAAAAGAGAGGCCAGCAGCCGCATCTTGAGAGTTTGAAGGCCGGTCACCCGAGCCTTGTGCTCGGGTGAACCGAGGTTAGATTAGGAGTAGATTAGATGTTTGCTTTTCGTTTCCATGGATCAATCCTTGTTCAAAACTATGTGAGTTCTTTTTGATTAATTCAATTCCAGTTTTTTCATGATTGTTGAATTATTTTGTATCTTTCTTTGTGCTTATGAGGCCATGAGAATAGATTGAAAGATTTGTTTTCTATTGATGTTTATAATACGGAAGTTGCATAAACCTTAGATCATCATAGAAAGATAGGTTTTTTAGCCGTTGATTATGTGACAAATTAATTGGTTAGATTCCTAGGTTGTTAGATTCGATTATACGAGAGTAACTTGAATTTACACCCGTCGTTTTGTTTGGTAAATCAGTCTCAACACTCGAAAGATGAGAGATAGATAATTGAATTCGCTACGAAAGTAGGAGTTCATAGCTTGAGAGATAAGTTCACTAAGAGATTAGGGATTTGTGTCTCGTGAAAGGGTGAAACCACAAACTGAATTAAAATCATGAGATAACTAGAATTGAGATCACTAGGCTTGTTCAATGTTTGACCCCATGTCTTTAAGTTAGATTGTTTGTTTTTGTTTCTTTAGTTTAGATTGTTTTTATGTTTCTTAGGTTAGATTTATCTTGATTGTTCTTTTCTGTTTTTATGTTTTGTTCTTTCGTTTATTCGTTCTTTGAGTAACAATTGGTAGGATTAGTGAAATTAGATTCAACATCCCAATTCCCTGTGGATCGACCACCGTACTTACCCTACTATGCTATCAACTACCCGATATTTGGTCGGTTAGGAGTTAGTTTGCATGTTAAGTATAGGTTTATAAATTTTCTTTTGTTTTTATGATGCAAAATCCTCCCAACAAAAGTGGCGCCGTTGCCGGGGAATCGGTGTTTTGTTGAATTTGGTTGAATTAATTTCTCGATTTTGTTACGTTTTTTTTCGTTTTCAATAAAAGTAGCGTTTAACAAATCGAGAGTTTTTATTTTTGCCATGTTTCGATGACCGTTGGGTTAAGAATGTGCAAAAAGTTTTTTACTCGATTCGTGAAACGTGAAGTATAATCTAATCTTAACCTTGTGTGCTCTGTGCTAAAATTTATCTGCGGCTGTTGTATGTGTGTTGATGATGATTAGTTAGGGTTTGCTGTGTTTTTTTTTTTTTGCGTTTCGTTGCAAAGTCGTTGTTTGGACGAGCGTTCGGGTAAGTGAACGCCCGTCCAGTTCATAATCTGCAGGTGAACGCCCGTTTGACTTGTCGAACGAGCGTCCGGGCTAAAAATCCAGGTGAACGCCCGTCTGCTTTATTGAACACCAGTCCAGGTTCCAGATTTCTTCTCAATTTGATTTTTAATGCTTTATTTGATATGGATACTTTAATTTGAGCTTCTGTGGCTAATTGTTTTTACGTAGATGTTCTGAACTTGCAGATTCATATCTTTCCATCTACGAATCCATGTTAAATAACTGATTAATTTTTATATGCATGATTCATCTATGCAAGTTATGGTCACTTGTCGGTTCTCGTACGCTATAACTCGGTCTTATTGTTATTTAGTAGCTAATGTCGGTTTCCGTATGCTACATACCGCTGTGATGAATCTTTTAAGCTTTGAGACTTATGTGCTTCCTTGTTGTTTTTGTAGTTCATATGGGTAGCTACTGTCGGTTTTCCGTATGCTACGTCCAGTCCATATGAGTTATATCTGTTTAGTATAGCTAACTGTTGGTTTCCATAATGCTATCACTTTTGACGAGTCTTAAAGCGCGTCTACATTGCATGTAATGAACAGCACTGTCGTTTATCGTAAACTGTCATTATTTGGTAGACGTTTATGATATACATGTCGTGTTGCAAATGAGTGGGCTAGTTTTCTTTCTTTTATTTTCTTTTATTTTTGCATATCATTCAGATGCATATCATTTAGTTGCATGTCATCTAGTTGCATTGTTTTTCTATTTTTCTTTTATTTTTCTTGAGTGTAGTTAACTGTCGGTTTCCGTAATACTACCTCGTTTTTATTTTATTTTCGCATAGGCCGTAGTCACTGTAGAGTTGTCAGGGGTCAACTTGCTCGGCTGAGCTGTCGAATTTATTTATTTATTTATTTTATTTTTAGGATTGCATATCATGTAGATTGCATTGTAGTATATTTTCATATAGTTGCACCTAGCCTACGACTTTGTAGTATTTCATGTATAGTATTCAATCTTTAGTTGAGCTTAAGTTGAAAAATCTCTATGATCCTTTTCTTCATGTGCTTTATATATGTAATCTTTTCTTTTTCCCCGAAGACTCTTTTTGCACTAATCAAGTCTCGGGATACTTTCTATAGCTATTGTGCACTTTAAAGATGTATTCGGTTGTCTGTGATGCTCCACGAGTCTCGAGCTATGCAAGCAATCCTGGTTCTTGTTGGTTCCTCCAGAATTGCCAGCATCCAATCAGCTAAGTTCTCTAATTTATTATTTCTATATAACTTGAGGACAAGTTGCAATCTAAGTGTGGGGGAAGGGATAGATGATTTATGTGTCTACTTTCGTTTGCTCATATTTTTAGTATTTCTATGAAAAGTGCTTAATTTTCAAATTTTTTGTTATATCCCGAGTAGACAAAGGCATATCTTTGCTTGAGTTTATATCATTTTTGCTATATTACGTATATTTAGTAATTTTAGTTGTTTCACCCGTCACTCTTTTTCACATGCCATAGTAAATGATGAGCTAAATGTTGAAAGCCTACCCCATTTTAGTTGGAGATTTTTGATGATTATAGCATGTTTCTTTGCTTATGTACAATTCTTGAAAAGTTTAGTAGTTTGTATTCTAGGATTAAAGTATGACATACTTGTGAATATCGTAAGTTTGAATGTGATAAGTGAAACGTGATTAAGTCTTTGCAATAATTGTTTACTTGAGGTGTTATGCTCGGTGGTGTCGTGCTACTAGAAAATAATCTTTTCCACTTTACCGACCCGAAATCTCTAAGTAAACATAATTGTAATTGTGTGTGTCGGAAGGTTTGGTTTATGATTTCGGTGAGGTAGGGTGTACCACGTATGTCCTATTCCACTATGATGACCAAAAGCTCACGACGGTCGGTTTTGTAGCGCCTTATGATTGGAGTAAGGTAGGGGATTATCTTGAAATGTCCTATTCTACTATGAGGGCAAAAGCTTATTCGATGTGTGTTAGAAAAGTGTGAAAAAAGTGAAAATATTGAAATATATTATTATGAATAAGTAAGGACTTAGTTATCGTTAATCTTATACCCGGTATAAACCGAAGGATATGTTGTAGGGATTATCCTCTCGAGTCTTCGAAATGTTTTAGATATTCTCTACTATTTCTTTTTGGGATATGTATGTTTTGTAAAGTGCCTGTTATAATTTTTGAATATTTCTAACTTAGATGGGAAACCGGGCTTGTTTTGGTTTGAATAACTTTCAAATTGTGGAACTTAGTGGAAGTTTATTATGGCTATGCACACACTACACGGGTGAACTTCTAAGTTATTGAATATACTTTATATTTGTGTAGATGTTTATTTGTCTCGAGCTTGACTTTGTTTTGTTTTGCTCGGGACGAGCAAAAGATAAGTGTGGGGGTGTTGTTAAGGGCTAAATTATAGTGATTTTTATATATATTTTCTATATCAATTTCCCCTACATTCGTATGATTTTCATAGATTTTGAGCTATATATGTAAATATTGAGTAAATGGTGTTTTTAATAGTAAAATATGAAAACGTATCGATTTATATGCTTTATTTGATGATTTTATGTTGTTTTGGAATCGTGTTACGTTTTGGTATGTTTTTCGATGTGTGTAGATACATATCTTTAACTTGGAAAGGATTTGGAAGAGTCTAAAGTCGAATTTGAAGTGTTGATGAAGAGATAGAGATGATACAAGATGGATAAAGATGGAAGAATCAGGATAATTATCAAGAAATCGAAGTCCATCAAGATGGACGAGCGTCCGGATGGCGTCCAAAGTGAACGGGTGTTTGATAAAGCAAACCAGCGTCCAGAATCGTAATTCACATTCAGAGAGTTCAGACGTTGGCTGAACTGGCGTCCAGTATCCGTCCAAGCATTTTGGACGGGCGTCCAGTTGGTTAGACGGGCGTCCACCGCCGTTTTTTGCTGAAACCGACTTAGGTTACTGTAGCAGCCGACTTAGTTTTATTATAAAAGCACAGCAGCCCCAAACCCTAAATTCATTCAGAAATTTCTTCACATCAAAAGAGAGGCCAGCAGCCGCATCTTGAGAGTTTGAAGGCCGGTCACCCGAGCCTTGTGCTCGGGTGAACCGAGGTTAGATTAGGAGTAGATTAGATGTTTGCTTTTCGTTGCCATGGATCAATCCTTGTTCAAAACTATGTGAGTTCTTTTTGATTAATTCAATTCCAGTTTTTTCATGATTGTTGAATTATTTTGTATCTTTCTTTGTGCTTATGAGGCCATGAGAATAGATTGAAAGATCTGTTTTCTATTGATGTTTATAATACGGAAGTTGCATAAACCTTAGATCATCATAGAAAGATAGGGTTTTTAGCCGTTGATTATGTGACAAATTAATTGGTTAGATTCCTAGGTTGTTAGATTCGATTATACGAGAGTGACTTGAATCTACACCCGTCGTTTTGTTCGGTAAATCAGTCTCAACACTCGAAAGATGAGAGATAGATAATTGAATTCGCTACGAAAGTAGGAGTTCATAGCTTGAGAGATAAGTTCACTAAGAGATTAGGGATTTGTGTCTCGTGAAAAGGTGAAACCACAAACTGAATTAAAATCATGAGATAACTAGAATTGAGATCACTAGGCTTGTTCAATGTTTGACCCCATGTCTTTAAGTTAGATTGTTTGTTTTTGTTTCTTTAGTTTAGATTGTTTTTATGTTTCTTAGGTTAGATTTATCTTGATTGTTCTTTTCTGTTTTTATGTTTTGTTCTTTCGTTTCTTTCGTTTATTCGTTCTTTGAGTAACAATTGGTAGGATTAGTGAAATTAGATTCAACATCCCAATTCCCTGTGGATCGACCCTGTACTTACCCTACTATGCTATCAACTACCCGATATTTGATCGGTTAGGAGTTAGTTTGCATGTTAAGTATAGGTTTATAAATTTTCTTTTGTTTTTATGATGCAAAATCCTCCCAACAGTGGCCGACTTTGCCGATCTGATGGCGGGAGCAGAAAGAGAAGTGGCGGTTCGTCAACCGGTGCCGACGCCAGGGGTTCGAGAGCTACCGGCGGAGGATCCGTCCGCCGAAGGTGCAGGCGCCTCCACCTCGGTTCCTCCTCCGGAACCGACTAGGACGGAGGTCCATGAGGAAACAACAGAGAGGGGGTTGGTGCCGAGGAAGCCAACACGTTCGAGGCCGACCTCTCATGAGGGTCGGCCTTCGAAAAAGAGCAAGTCGAAGACCCCTGAGGAAGGTCAGGAGGAGGGGTCCTTCGAGCAGGAGCGGGTTGCCAGCATGTCTGACGAAGAGATGGCGATTCTTTGTTGTAAAATGGTGGAGCTGGTAAGTGTTGTCGTTATTTATTTCGCCTTTTAGCAGTGGATTTGCCGCTTATCCTGGTTTTCTATATTCGTTTAGGGTGGCATGATTGGCCAATAGGTTTTTAGGAGGCTGGGCAAGGACTCGGCGGATTCGACTGCTCAGCAGGCCAAAACTGCCGAACTGCGAAAGACAAGGGATGAACTTAGGGCAGCTATCCGCCTGAATGATGCAGAGATGAAGACCCTGCAAGCCCAGCTCCAGGCTCAGGAGAAAGAGTTGAAGGCCGTAGGGAGTGAGCTGGCCGAGGAGAAGAAAGGAAGAGAGCAGGAGGTCGGGGACCTCGAAGCGAGGGTGGCTCAATGTTGCGGCTCGGTGCACCGAAGCCGTTCAAGAATACAAGGCCTCGGGTGACTTCGCCGAGGCCCTGAAAGTGCTGCTGATCCCCATCCTCAATCATGGGTATACCTTGGGGGTGGATGAGGCGAGGGATTAGTTTCCCGCGCTTGCTTTGGACGACCTCCCAAAGAAGTCTTACTACAAGCCGGGGATGGACGCGGTCTATACTACATGCGTCCAAGACTTCCAAGCGGGGGTAGACATAGTGGATAAGTATGTCACTCAGCCGGCTTCTGCGTCCGGGTCGGCTCCTCCCTCTGAGCCTCAAACGAGTCCCACTCTTGACTCTTAAAGTTTACATTTTGTTTTTGGAAAGGTAGTGTAGTTTATGTACTATGACTTTATGAAGGATTTTGATTTTGTTGTGAACTTTGAATTATGGGTATGTATGTTAGTTGTTTGTTTGTTATGGTTGTTTGTTTGTCATGGGTATGTATGTTGCCCCCAGTATGTTATTCACTATTCTTGTTTTGTGGATGGCATACTCTTTTTAGTTTTAAACTTGTCGGGCTTGGTTTGTGCGTTCGGTTCGCTCAGGTTAGGTTATGTCAACTTGTACTTGTTATTTTTTGTATATAGGACCGAGCTGTATTCATGGGCTCGGTCATTCGGAGATTCTGCAGGATTGGATCGGATTCCAAAGCGGTCGCCATTTATACTAATTTAATAAGATGATGGACGAGAAGATTTAGGACTCAGATAGCAGGGCTAGATTTGGGTGCCCCGACCAAGGGAAATTATTAGGGCTAGAGGATCTAGAGTTCGGAGAGTGACTGGATCCGATCACATTTATTAAGAATGTAAAGTTAATAAAGGCGGGTGGATCTAGTGCTCAGAGAGCAGGGATTGATCCGATTGCTTAAGTAAGAAATTTCGAAGGCGAGAGGATCTAGGGCTCGGAGAGCTGAGCTAGATCCGATCACTTAATTTAAGTAAGAAATTATAAAGGCAAAAGGATCTAGGGCTTGGAGAGCTGAGCTAGATCCGATCGCTTAATTTAAGTAAGAAATTATAAAGCCGAAAGGATCTAGAGCTCGGAGAGCTAAGCTAGATCCGACCGTTTAATTTAATTAAGAAATTATAAAGGCGAAAGGATCTAGGGCTCGGAGAGCTGAGCTAGATCCGATCGCTTAATTTAAGTAAGAAATTATAAAGCCGAAAGGATCTAGAGCTCGGAGAGCTGAGCTAGATCTGACCGCTTAATTTAATTAAGAAATTATAGGCGAAAGGATCTAGGGCTCGGAGAGCTGAGCTAGATCCGATCGCTTAATTTAAGTAAGAAATTATAAAGGAGAATGGATCTAGGGCTCGGAGAGTTGAGCTAGATCCGATCGCTTAATTTAAGTAAGAAATTATAAAGCCGAAAGGATCTAGAGCTCGGAGAGCTGAGCTAGATCCGACCGCTTAATTTAATTAAGAAATTATAAAGGCGAAAGGATCTAGGGCTCGGAGAGCTGAGCTAGATCCGATCGCTTAATTTAAGTAAGAAATTATAAAGGCGAAAGGATCTAGGGCTCGGAGAGCTGAGCTAGATCCGATCGCTTAATTTAAGTAAGAAATTATAAAGCCGAAAGGATCTAGAGCTCGGAGAGCTGAGCTAGATCCGACCGCTTAATTTAATTAAGAATTATAAAGGCGAAAGGATCTAGGGCTCGGAGAGCTGAGCTAGATCCGATCGCTTAATTTAATTAAGAAATTATAAAGGCGAAATGATCTAGGGCTCGGAGAGTTGAGCTAGATCCGATCGCTTAATTTAAGTAAGAATTATAAAGCCGAAAGTGTCTAGAGCTCAGAGAGCTGAGCTAGATCCTACCGCTTAATTTAATTAAGAAATTATAACGGCGAAAGGATCTAGGGCTCGGAGAGCTGAGCTAGATCCGATCGCTTAATTTAAGTAAGAAATTATAAAGGCGAAAGGATCTAGAGCTCGGAGAGCTGAGCTAGATCCGACCGCTTAATTTAATTAAGAAATTATAAAGGCGAAAGGATCTAGGGCTCGGAGAGCTGAGCTAGATTTGATCGCTTAATTTAAGTATGTAAAATTAATCCGAAGCATGGGCTTGGAAGACCACAGAATAAGTACTAAACTTGGATAGTTTAAGGTAAATTTACCCCCAATCAACTTATCGTGATCCGGACTAAGTCAAATTGATCCTAGGTGACTAACCTTATGAATTAACTGTTTACATGAAGTTTTGAGGATGAGTGGGGCCAAGCTAGTGCTGACACCTCATTTAAAAGCGTGGCGATTTGAGTCAGGTTAGACCGACTTTTCGCGTGTATTTTTTAAGGACGAGCGGGGCCAGGCTAGTGCTGACTTCTCGTTTAAAGGCAAGGCGAGCTGGGCCAGGTCGGACTGACTTCTCGAGTAAAGCTTTACTGCGCAGTATGAGTGTTTGAACAACTTATAGGTTATATAAAGTAAGACTTATTAGGTGGCCATATTGGGACCAGACAAAGATGTGATTAATGAATATCCGATATTAAAGAAAAGGAGTTAAAAAAAAATAGAGAAGATTCCAGCGAATAATAAGAAAGTGCGAACAAGAATTAAGGTTCAGAAATTAAAGATAGTTTGAAAAAATGATAACCGACAAAGACTTGCCGAATCGGGTTAAGTGAAAGTGATCCTTTTGCCCTTGACGGTAGCAGTGTAGCAACTTCGGGCGACCTCTAAGTCTCCTTTGATTTCGACCGACCCTCTACTGGTCGGGAACTTTAGGCTGATGTGCGCGGGGGAGATTATAGCTCGGAGATCGATCAGAGCAGGCCTTCCCAAAATAATGTTGTATGCTGATGAAGATTTGACCACGACATAGTTAACCAGAGGGTCTTTCTTGACGAATCCTTCCCGAATGTTGTCGCGAGTCGAACCATTCCTAGCGGATGAATTGAGGGGCCGGCAAATCCGAACAAAGGTGCTGAGACCGGAGTGAGCTCGGATTCCTTAAGACCCATTGCCTGAAATGCTGCAAAGTAGAGAATGTTGACCGCACTACCAGTGTCTGCACAAACTCTTTTAACCAGATTCTTGTTGACTACAACTTCAATACCTAGTCCTTCATTGTTAGGGATCAGGGGGAGAGGATCCTTTGGCCCATAGCCTACTTCTTGAAAGGGGACTCGGCCTCCCTTGGCTGTCTGTCCGCTCTCCACTCGGGTACCCGGGTTGCCGACCTCTAAACTATTGCCAGGGCCTCCCACGATGGTGTTGATAGTGTTGATCGGGTGATTGTCCGCTGGCTAACCCTTGTCTGGAGACTGGTCTCTTCCTCGCTGGGGTTCGCCCTGTCGGCCGCGATCGTGACCATAGCTTTTCTGCTGGTAATCTCGCTGTCTTCGACGTTCGCCATAGCGGGGTCGATCCACGACCTCATCTAGCTTTCCCTCTGCAATCGCTACTTCCACATCGCGTTGAAAGTCTCTACAGTTGTCCAATTCATGCCCAGTGTCTTGGTGGTGGGTACAGAACTTGCTCTGGTCCCTTCTCTCCAAGGGGCTTCGAAGCGGTGTGGGAGTTTTGTCAAACCCTTCCTCTCTATGATCGCCAATACTTGTTCCCGAGGCCGATTTAACACGGGGAAGTCTCGCGGCTGCAAGGCATTCCTCTTTTCAGGTCGGCCCGTGGCCGAACCGCTTGCACAATCTCCATACGACTTTCTCTTCTTGTCGGATGTGTCTTCCAGCTTGTCTTTCTTGGGGTCGGACCTTTCCACTTCTCATTTCACGCGATTAGCTTCTTCCCCTTGGCAATGTTTAAATGCTACTTCCAAACATTCTTCCATGGAGGTGGGAAGCCTGCTGCTTAGTTTGGCGTATAACCTGCCCTCGCGTAACCCTGCTACGAAGGATGCAATTCGGACTTGATCGTCAGCGTCCCGAACTTGCAGCGATTCTTCACTGAACCTCTTGAGGTATTGCAACGCAGTTTCGTCTTTCTTCTGTTTGATGGCGAACATGTGGGTAGCATTCTTCTGGAACGGCTTGGCGGTAATGAACGCGTTAAGAAACATCTTTCCCAGTGTGTCGAAGCTGTAGATCGTCCTTGGTGGTATTTTCTTGAACCATTCCCGAGCCCGACCAGTGAGTAGCGTAGGGAATGCTTTGTTGGGTGTAGTGCCCGAAAGACAATTATGTAATTATTTTAGGACAGAATTAATAATTCATCTTATTATATGCATGTATGCTTATAATTAAGACACTACTGAAAACCCTAAGTACCTCGTTTATGTAATCACATAACTCAGTGTATCATACACAAGAGGATTGAGTTTGTGAGATGTACTTAAAATTGACTTAGTCCGTAGCGTTTATTAATCTGAGTACGGGTCTCATGATTAATTTGCTATTAATGAGCCCAGAACAATTTAGGTGTGACAGTCTTATCCGGACTATCGGTAATAGGGTACTGACGTCACCAAAACCAAGCCTTAGAAACGGCGTCAAGAAAGGGACAGACATTTTCTAGGTTAGACGGATCCTAACCGGCAGTGTACCGGGTCAAATTTTAGTGATAAAGTGGTGAGTCAGGTGTCGAATCCTCAGGGAAAAAGTGGTAATTCTTTTAAGTGTGGTTAAACACCAAAGAGCTGCTATTAACTCGATCTAAACCGCAATTTTATAACACAGATTACTACTACTCTAACCAACATAAAATAAATGCGTAATTTAAAAGTTATTCTAATATAATATATATAGATATATAAATATATATAGATGTACATAAATAGTAAAATATATATATATATATATAAATATATAGATACCAATATATAGTTTATAGACTAGACTAGCCAAAGTATATGTAATCAATTTATTCGATTTTTTCAATTAATAGAATGTGTTCGATCTTCCTTTTTATTAGGTCCAATTGAGTAAATGAAACGGTGTACTCCTAATGCCAACAATTCCTCCTCACACGAGCGTATGAAATTGTCATATGTCAAATTGTCATCGATCCAATGTCCACAACTGCCCCATGCTAAACTTAGTTAGTCAAAACAGGTACCGAGTATAAATCTACCCCGGATAAAAGAGGTGATTCCATTTGTCAGATGGCCGATGTTATTCAAGAGGCTCCGGTTGTCAAGCGGATCGATTTAACACAAACGGTGTAGTTTCAATTAAACTGTGATTTTAACATTATTAAGATCTCGAGTACAAAATTAATAAGATTTGTTTTACTAGGACAAATCTGCCCCGGGTAGGAAATAGGATTCCGTTAATCAGACGGCCAATTTTACCCTCCGGTTTTTCTATTTTTACTCATATCCTAACTTCTCTGGTCAGTTCTTCGTCAGGTTATATGTGGTATTCATCATGATTGATTACGTCATTCCGAATATGTTATCATTTACGTAGCGAAATAGAAAAAGATTCATTTTAACTCAATTTTAATCAATTTTATTTTAACATCATTCTTTTAACGAAAAGATCGAAATAATACGATTACATAACTTTGGCTAGTTATTAGATTTAGCCTAATAACATTATAAAAACTAAAAAGAAGAAAATAACAAACACAAACATAATTATCATAGAAATTACCCGATTACAATTGCTGACTCAGAAATCGTCTTTTCCCAGGTATTCAACGATTTCAGCAACACCGAACCTTCGAGAATTTCCCGAGCATTACTACGATACTACTACTACATTATTTATTTTGGCATAAGGCCTATTTACAAACTAAAGAAAAGAGGGGATAGAGAATATATATAGAATATGGTGTATATATATTGGTACAATGGAAATGAAGCCTCTGCATCCCCTTTTATAGAAGAACTCCCTTCCCGGACCGGTCCTGAATAATGCCGGATCGGTCCGTGTAATTATTGCAATCATTACATGCATGTGCAAGCATGTGTATGCATGTTACCTTAATCATCACTTAGCATGTGCAAGCATGTGATCTTTAATCATTACTCAAAGATGTGCAAGCATGTGATTTGTTAGGGGAAGTAATGATGATTCCCATGTGATCGATTATCAAAGTAATGATTACTTCCATAATTATATAAAATTATATAATTATATTATTATCTTGTAAAATTCATAACTTGCATTCCCGAACTCCAAATGACATGATTCAAGATCTGTTGAAAAGCTCTTCAAATGATCTACAACTTCCATCAAGACCACTTCTTCGAAAACGCATTTTTGATGAGTCATTTGTATGTCAAAGACGTTTTCTCGATTTCCACTAATTGACCACTTGACCTTTTATATCGGTGACGACTTTATAACTTCCTTTCAACAACTTGAATTGACTTCAAAAAGTGTCGATACTCGGGTTTTTAGTTTATCTTAAGATTCTGCAATGAAATAAACACAAAATACCCGTGTAAAATAGACACAATATTCCGGTTACTAAAACTGGTACAAAAACTACAACTTTTTACTATAAATACTAACTTTTACTACTAACTATACTAAACTATAAAGATTAATATTTCATACTAATTATATCATAATTTCATATATTTTACATAGAATTTGTCAATAAAATCACGTAAATTCAATCATATAAAAATAATACATCAAATTACTCCCCACTTAGCTTTTGATCGTCCTCGAGCAAAAATAAGCGGTAATATATAAATAACAGATAATATAATTGATCGATTAAAATTTCAAAAGTAATATATATCATCAATATTATAAACATATAAGTTATAAATTTTATAGAAATTTAATAAGAGAGAAAGTTTATATAACTTAAATAAATTAAGTATCAAATGTTAATCAGATGGAAACATGCATGCAATAATTCATAAATATAAATAAAATATTAGAATTACTTTCTGTCTCGATTATTACGAATTTCTGGAATCATTAACTAAGTCAGATAGAAGACACAACGGCTTATAATATATTAGGATAGGACATTGTTTAATCGAAAAGATAGAAAAAGAAATCAAAAAGAGAAAGAGGCAAGTCGTACGTACCTACGTCTTCACATTCTTGATCAAAAACAATTTCGATTAGTAACATCCTTTTATTCCAACTATTTTTCAGATTTTCTCTTTTTTTTTTTTTTTTTTTTTAATATTAAGAACTAAAGCGTGAGTGTGTGTAGAAAAATCAAATTTTACAAGCATTGCTTCATCAAGATTGATCGGAGTACTACTCTTTCGATCTAAAATTACGAGTCCGGTTTCCTTAAACCCGTAATCATTCTTGAGATCTTTTGATTCGACTTATGCCTTCATTCCCAAAGAATAGGACATTTCGAGATAATACCCTAGCCGGACTACTATCATCGAGCATTATTATTATTTATATATTGTCGATCAAAGATAGGGAAGATACGATATTTGACTAATTCGTGTAAAAATGGTGCCTTAATTCTTAATATAATTTTTTCATAGACACTAACATATCGAACTCATTACCAAAATCGGCTATTTTGTAAGCGTCATGAGGTGAGAACATCTATATTATAACCTATCTACCCATTCCAATCTCGGCATATACCATTTTTTCTCAACTCTTAACTCTTTTTGTCATCATCTCCTCTCATAAGTACGTACAAACTCGAAGGATTTCAAAGAAATGTAGACCAAAACAAGCTAAGGGTCGGAAATTTCTAGTTAATCAAAATGGCTAAATTCCGAGTGAGGTCTTGATCACTCTTAAAAAACTGAGGTGGGGTCAAAAATTGGAAATTTATTTAGGTAGGCTATTTGGCTATAGTTATATTTTTGTGGTGTCCAAAAATCATCATTCCTAATTTTGATTCCAAATTCATAATTTCTCTTGAAAAGAAATTTATCTAAAAATTTATTTATAAATATAAAAATTACTTGAATAATTCCATAAAAGAAATATTTGACAAAAATTATTTAGTTATACATACTCAAAATCTTAAAAATCTTATAAAATATATAAAACATATTCATAATATATCTAATATATTTTACTAAATCAAAAATTAATCTTCTCAATTTATATCATTTTTATTCATATATTAACCAACTTAAATTATTCAAGAAAAATTAAAACTAAGAAATAAGTAATTAAAGTACTAATTTATATGAAAAAGGTTATATTTTATAAATATTTTTTAATTTTTTCGAAAATTTTAATGAAATTTTCAAACCTAACTCTACTCCCCACTTACGGTGGCATCGTCCCGATGTTCAATGAGTATGAAAAAGTAGGTTCGAAAATTAAATTAAAATTATAGATGATCGTTATAAATATCGATAACACGCGTATATTAAAAACAAACAAACATATATATTAAACAAATAGAAACTATTACACACTAAAAGATTCAAAATAAAACAAACTTACTAACTAACTTACTAACCTTAATCAACTTACTAACTTATTAAAGCAAACCAACCTTAAACTAAATTAAATAAAACCACTAACAACTATCTTAAATAGTTGATGAACAACCCGGATTTTCCACTGGTAGCAATCCTCTACGATAATCACGAGACGGATATATCTCGTCAGAAGCAATTTCAGGGACTTCATTCAAATGAATACACAATCTTGAAATTAACCAGGCAAAAGGCATCGGCCTTCCATTATTATAACGTTCCACTGCAAAGCTTACTGCTGTCTTAAAAATCAAAATCCCCCAGTCCACATGAGCTCCACTTATCAACGGAAACAACAAAAGTATCTCACTATCACTAACCCACGCAAAGTCACTAGTCGGATAGACTCGTGAGTTAATGAAGTGTTTCCATGCTCTCAGATGAGCAGGTAGAGCGGAAGTGGTAGAGTCGTAATTTTGATCGAACTCTGGAAACAAATACGGAAAAGCTTCCGTGACATAGTTGACAACGTTAAAGGAGTTCCCTAACGCCCATTGATATTCAAAATGAAGATTATGGATTTGATTGAAAATCGGTATTTCGTAAATATGATTGATAATATGAGGTGACAAGTGAATAAGTGTACCACGGACGGATACAAGTTGTGACGGATCGACAGTACTCACAGTAGAGAGAGCGGAATAAAATTCCCTAACGATAGAAATATTAATCCTACCTCTTGGATTCCTTACAAACTTTCTCCAACCTCTATTCTGAATTAAATCCTTCCCTGACTGATCAATTTTTTCATAGTTGATACCCTTCTCAACCAAAATTGGAGAATTTGCAAACCTCGCATTCACCAACAAATTAACATTTGAAGCGCTAGACTCCGGGACAAAAACATCTAATGCCTCCGGATCGTATGAATTGACTGACGGTGATGACCGGTTTGACATTTTTAAGCTGATAAAAAAAACACAGAGAGTGAAAGATGAAAGTAATAAGTGAATTTGCAATTTATTTACTTTCACTCTCTTCCCTTAAATGGTCAAAAAATTAGAGTACACGTGCATGCATACTAACACTTTCAGCATGACTAAGCAAAATGAACTCCCGGATCGGTCCCGAAAACCGACCGGACCGGTCCGGCTTTAAAATGGTTTCACCGTGTACAAAGTTGTAAAATTCAAGTTTGCTTGTTTATCTTTAATAGGCTCATGGCTATTAGAGTTTAAATAAGTTACTAAAGATTATCTAACTGATACGGATAACCGATACACGAATTACATTTTAAAAACGACATACGTAAATATTTTTTTGTTCTTAGATTTTTGATGAAATATTTAAATACTATTAAAAGTGATTAAATCTACTATTATGACATAAAACGATTATGAAAACGAAAAACTATTAAATTAGCAAACTTAGTATTTAATAAAGTTAAAATGCGGAAAATAAAATAAACAGACAGAAAATGTTTAAAACTAACAAAGTTGTACGAAATCAAATAATGTCAACATCATCATCCTCACTGGATAAACCGGATCATTCAAACTTGGAACCGATGACGTAACCGGGCCGTGGAAACGTAGTCGTGGTCCGAACCGAACCGTCGAGACCTATCGAACTCATACTTGACGTCATCCTTGCAAAATCCGAAAATCCTCCCCGGCCCCGATGTAAAAGCACCCCGAGAACCCGTATAAAAGACACCCCGACCACTAGATCGGCTTCCAAAAAGATTTGGCATATGATGAAAGCTCGAGATGGTGGAATAGGTGCTATCCATTCGGTAAAGTATATGGGTTAGATTGACGGGCGGATAGGCGGTTTTATCGAAAGAAGGATTAAGATGCATCCGCTCATGTCTCAACATCCCTCTACGTAAATCATCACTCCACCGCCTACTCGCTCGGCAAACAAAGCCATATTAGCTTTGTCCTCGGGCTACATCCGACACTAAAGATTGAAACATATCGTATGTAATGGTGTTTGGGAGAGAAGTCTGCTGTTGCTCAGAAAAAGATGAAAATGCTGAAACTGGTGGAACTGGTAGAGGTGCACTACGTCTAACTATCGAGTCTATCGAACCCTCCGGAGACCTCCTCGGACTAGGGCCTATCGGGGACTCATCTCGCCATAGTTAATTTGTCGTTAGATAGGAAAGGAACTCCTGATCTACGACATAAATCCGAAATAAAGCCAGGAAAGTACATGTGACTCCCTGCCTTGGCAGTAACAATAAACTCGAAAACCCTTAATATCATGAATCATCGCCCAAGTAATGCATAAATCTTCTTTACCAAAGGCGGTGTGTTTGGTAGTGGGATAGAGAGTATGGCTCAAAAATCTTTTGATTGCCCTCAGATCTCTAAAACACTTCCCATAATTAAATCTGTTGTCCACCCACTCTGCCGTAGCATCAAACTCCCTCTGAGCTCTAGAGGCAATCTGCTCATACATAGCAGGATCATCTAATCCATAAACAGCTCTGTAATCCTCTTCATCTGGAAAAACTTCTACCCCTAAAACAAAGATTAATAAGTTCCGGACTAAAAGACACATGTCTAGACCTAAGGGGAATAGACTCTATCATACTACCCTCAGTGGGTGTCAAAGTAGACAGAACTGCATAAAACTCTGCCACTAAGGTAGTATTGATCTCTCCTGTCCTCTGAGCTGCAAAATCCAACCATTGGCGTCTTGCAAAAATACGCCTAACTTCCTCTCCTAAGTCATCAAAATCTAAGCCTCTTTCCAACACAACTCCACATTTACTATAGATATTCTTATAAGCATTCTTAGCTTGAGGTGAAGGCATAGCAAAGAAAAACTAACGGACTCTTCTTCCGGTGTTAAATCTTTAAGACCTACGACTGGTACTTCTATTGGAATATTAGGCTTTCGTTTCTTAGAGATTTTGCGACTAGATGAGGCCATTCTACGAATTTTGGAATAACAAAAGAACAACAAAACAACAACAAAAACAACACAAATAAAATGTCACAACACACTTAAAAATCAAAACAGTTGAAAATAAATCTAAAGATTACAAAAATCATGAAATTAATAACTAGAGTAAACAAATTATACCTTATAGTGAACAAAACGGTGAAAAGTGGCCGGAAAAGTCGTAGAAGCCACCGGGATGAAATGGAGCTTGTATTCGATCTTTTTCGAATTTTTCACTTGTGTTGAAGAGAGGAGAGTAAAAGAGGAAGAATATATGTAATGGTATAGTGTAATTTGTATTTTTTGAAGAGAAAAAGAAAATTTTTGGGGATGGTGGTGATGCGGCTGCTGAAAAGAAAAGAGGAGAAATGAAGAAGAAAGAAAGATCCCGTCCTTTTAGGTTAAATCGAACCCGGATCGGTCCGGTGTAAGGGCCGGATCGGTCCGTGTGAAATTTTTATGATTTTTTCGATATTTTTTATTTTTTTTTGGATTTTTGATATAAAACTTATAAAACTCAATAAAAACTTAATAAAAATAGAAAATAAAATTTATAAATTTTATAACAATTTCTTAAAATTTATAAAATCTTTATAAAACTTATTTAAAAGTTTATAAAAATTCAATAAATTTCTATTAATTCTTATAAAATATATAAAAACTTTAAAAAAAAACTTTTTATAAAACTTTTATAAAACTCCTTAATTTTATAAAGATCCAATTTTATAAAATTTTCAAAGTTATGCAAAAATTTTATAAAACTAAAAGCAATAAAAGACTTGAACTTACGGGGTTTCTAATTCTTCAATTTCTACAAACTCCAGATTTCTAACATATCGTTCAAGCAAACTAAATCCTAGAAACGTAGCGTTTGAATTAAGTCTTGGAAGTCCATCGGGATTTTCGGTTAACCACCTAATCGTTCCCTTCTTAATTACATTCAAACACTCATTCTGAGATTGAGTTATATTTTTCCCACATTGCCCACTGTGTTCAATCTTTCCACAGATTCTGCACTTCCTTAAAAACTTAGCCCTTCTCTTTATCGAGCTTCTCGACGTACCATTACAAACTTATTTCAATTTTTTCTCTCTCAACAATTGCTTGTTCTTTCCAAAAACTAAGGCTTCTATAGTAAAGGCAATATCCCTATCAAAACCTAAATTTAAAAGTAAAACAAAAATTCCTAATCTATCTAAAAAAGACATCCAGCTTCTTTTACGTCTATCCGGTAAAAGACGAAACTAGTTTAGACATATAAAAGTAAAGATAAAACCTGGTAATGTGATACTTTCAGCTTTTCAGAGCACTGCTTTTTTTTAGTCTTTTGGAGGGTCGATCAGCAACATCACTTCATTTATGAGAGAGACTTCTTCACCTTCCAGAAATAGTTTCACCCCGTGACCATTGGCTATAAAAGTTGTATTCCCATCGCTTAGTTCAACGACTCCGGATTTATAAACTCGTGTTACTTTAAATGGTCCCGTCCATCTTGATTTAAGCTTTCCCGGAAACAACTTTAAACGTGAATTGTACAATAACACTCGATCACCTACATGGAATTCACGACTATAGATTCTCTTATCATGGAAGGATTTCGTGCGTTCCTTGTAGATTCGAGCATTCTCATATGAATCAAGGCGAAATTCTTCTAATTCTGTTAACTGAAGTAATCTATGATCACCGACAGCCTTAGGATCGAAATTCAGAAATCTAATAGCCCAGAAGGCTCGGTGTTCTAACTCTACTGGGAGATGACAAGATTTACCAAAGACTAATTTGTAGGGAGAACAACCAATCGGAGTTTTAAAAGCTGTTCTGTATGCCCATAACGCATCATCTAGTCTAACTGCCCAGTTTTTACGGTTTGAATCCACTGTTTTTTCTATGATTCTTTTAATCTCTCTATTCGACACCTCTACCTGACCACTGGTTTGCGGATGATAAGGTGTTCCTAACTTATGCGTTACACCATATTTTTCAATTAACTTAGTAAATGGTCGATTGCAAAAGTGTGAACCTCTATCACTAATGATCGCCCTTGGAATGCCATATCTAGTGAATATGTTCTTTTTAAGGAATCGTATGACAACCTTGGTATCATTAGTGGGAAGAGCTTCAGCTTCTACCCATTTCGAGACATAATCTACCATTACAAGAATAAATCTTTTTCCAAACGATATAGGGAAAGGTCCCATGAAATCTATACCCCAAACATCAAATAACTCACATTCTAAAATAGGTTGCATAGGCATTTCATGTTTTTTCGATATATTTCCCCATTTTTGACATGATTCACAAGATTTAACATATGTATACGCATCTTTATAAAGTGTAGGCCAAAAAAAACCACATTGCAAGACTTTAAAAGCAGTTTTCCAACCTCCATGATGACCTCCTGCCTCATGATCATGACAAAACGATAAAACACTTAAAATTTCATTATCAGGCACACATTTTCTGATTATCCCATCCGAACATTTACGAAAAAGATCTGGTTCCTCCCAGTAATAAAATTTTAAGTCGTAAAAGAACTTCTTTTTCTGTTGCCAAGTCCAATGAGACGGAATGTAATCACAGGTTAAGTAGTTAATGATATCTCCAAACCAAGGTGAATTTTCCTTAGAAGGAATTCTTTTCTTTAATAACTGCATGGTTGAAGGAGTATCGATTCTAAACGATTGTTCATCGGAAAACGAATCCTTAATTTCATTTCCTATTTCTTCATCAGTTTCCATTCTACTTAGATGATCTACTACTACATTCTCACTTCCTTTTTTATCTTTAATCTCAATATCAAATTCTTGAAGTAGGAGAATCCATCTAAGAAGACGTGGTTTCGCATCTTTCTTACTCGGTAAATATTTCAATGCTTTGAATGGTCCGTATAAACTATTACCTTAGAGCCAACAATATACGATCTAAACTTATCTAAGGCAAAAATCACGACCAACAGCTTCTTTTTCTGTAGTTGCATAGTTCAGTTGAGCTGCATTTAACGTATGTGATGCATAGTAAATAGCTTTGAGAATTCTATTATACCTTTGACCTAAAACAGCTCCTACAGCTAAATCGCTTGCATCACACATAATCTCAAAAGGTAAATCCCAGTCTGGTGCTACCAATACTGGTGCAGTAATCAACTTCGCTTTCAGGGTCTTAAATGCTTCATACATTTACTATCAAAATTAAAAGGTACTTCTTTTTCAAGCAAATGACTTAGAGGTTTTGCTATCTTTGAAAAATCTGCAATAAATCTCCTATAAAATCCTGCATGTCCAAGAAATCCTCTTAGAGTCCTTAGATTAACTGGTGGAGGCAATTTTTCGATTACCTCGACTTTAGCTTTATCAACTTCGATTCCTTCTTCAGAGATTTTATGACCTAGTACAATTCCTTCTGATACCATCAAATGACATTTTTCCCAGTTAAGCACTAAATTGGTATCCTCACAGCGTTGTAACACTCGTTCTAAGTGTAACAAACAGCCATTAAAAGAGTCTCCGTAAACACTAAAGTCGTCCATAAAAATCTCTAAGAATTTCTCAACCATATCAGAAAATATAGACATCATACATCTTTGAAACGTAGCAGGAGCATTACATAAACCAAACGGCATTCTTTTATACGCAAAAGTTCCATAAGGACAAGTGAAAGTAGTCTTTTCCCTATCTCCTGCTGCAATGAAAATCTGTAAATATCCTGAATAACCATCTAAGAAACAGTAATATTTATGACCACTTAAACGCTCCAACATTTGCACTATGAATGGAAGCGGATGATGATCTTTTCTTAGTATGATCATTTAGTTTTCTAAAATCAATGCACATTCGATATCCTGTAATTTCCCTTGTTGGGATCCATTCATTCTTATCATTCTCTTTCACTGTGAAACCTCCTTTCTTTGGTACAACTTGAGTTGGACTTACCCATTCACTATCCGATATAGGAAAGATTATTCCCATTTCTAATAGCTTAATAACCTCTTTCTTAACGATTAACTCGTAAATTCGGGTTGAGGCGGCGTTGCGGTTGAATACAAGGTTTAGCATCTTCTTTCAGAATTATCTTATGAGCACATATCTCAGGGCTAATACCTCGAATATCGGCAACTGTCCATCCAAAAGCTTTCTTATGCTTTTTCAACATTCTAAGTAATTGATCTTCTTGTTGCTCCGTTAAAGTTGATGAAATAATAACTGGTAAAAGATTATCAATTTCAAGAAAAGCATATTTCAGATTTAAAGGTAACGGTTTCAATTCCAGATTCTTAGGCGGATCTTCTATTGACGATTTAAGAACTGGTCCTTCTAGTTCTAACTCCAAATACTTATGCCATGGTGGTTTAAAAGTAAAACTGCCTTCATTTAGAGTTAAGATTATCTCTTTCATTTCAATGTCTTCCTCATCTTCTTTATAGATAGAAGAGTTAAGCATTCTTCTAATCTGTTTTCAAAAGTTGGTAACTCGATTATCATAGACGAAATGAATATCTTCTATAAAAGAACATGATTCGGTGATGTATATTGATGGTTCATAGCTTTGAAAATATTGAAAGCAACTTCATCTTCATTGACTCTCAAAATTAATTCTCCTTTCGAACATCGATTAAAGTTCTCCCCGTAGCTAGAAATGGACGTCCTAAGATAAGTGGCGCTGAAAATCCTTCTTCCATTTCCATAACTACAAAGTCTACTGGAAAATAGAACTTGTCTACCTTAACCAATATGTCCTCAATAATTCCTTTAGGGTACTTAATCGATCTATCTGCCATTTGCAGAGTCATTTCAGTCTTAGTAAGCTTTCATATGCCTAGCTTTCTATAATCCTCATAAGACATGAGATTTATACTAGCTCCAAGATCACATAAGACCTTCTTAAACGAAATCCTCCAATTTCACATGGAATCGTAAAACTTCCAGGATCTTTCGCCTTTAGCGGTAACTTATGCTTTGCGGGGTAATTGCGAACATTCTTCATTTAGGCATATATTCTCATATTCCTCTAATTTTTTCTTATTTGATAGAATATCTTTCAAAAACTTTCCATAGGCGGGCATATTTATCGAGCTTCGATAACGGGGATATTAACATGAATATGACGAAAAGTATCAAGGAAACGAGCATACTTCTGATCAGTCTTAATCTTTTTAATTCGATCTTTAGGTGGAAAAGGTAAAGACTCTAAATCTATAACCTTTGGTTCCGAAGTCATTCTCTCTTTTCCTTTATCCTTTGGAGTATTACTTGATCGCCATGTTTCAGGTTCTTGAATTTTTTCTTTTAATTTGTTCCCTGAATCAATCTCTACTTCATACTCCTTCAGTTTTTCCTGTTTTTCATCCTTGTTTTCTTTATTTTCTATTCTAACATGTTCCTTAAATAGATTCCTTAAATCTTTATCCATGGGATCTTTCAAAATCCTAGGGATTTTTACCCATTTTTCACCTTCATTCTCAGGTTCCAAACTTCTATTCCTTTTCAAGAAATTCTCTATGATTTCTTCTTCCTCATCCGTAAAGTCAAGTTCATCTTTAGTCTCTTCATTTTTTCTATCTAAATCATTTTCTACTTCATTATTCCCGAAGTTTTCTACTCCATTACTACCGTAGAGTTTCCTACTTCTCGTAACTACAACATTTACCTCTCTTGGGTTTCTTTCAGTATTACTTGGTAATCCTCCAGGAGGTCTACTGTTGTTACGTTCACCTTCCCTACTCAAATGATCTTCCATATTCCTTAATGAAGCTTCTATCGTTCTCATTCTGGTATCATGTCCATTCATAGATGTTTTCATTGAACTCATATCCTTACTGACTGAACCTATAGAAGTCATCATTGTTTCCATATTCTTAGCTTGAGTAGATACTACACCCATCATATTTTCCATCAGTTTTTCCCATTTTTCAACCCCTTCGCAGGTTGAGTTGAACTTTGAGTTACTTGGTATACTTTGAGTGGTATGTTGAGGATAGGATCTTGGTAATGATTGTAAATTCTGATTATATGTATTTCCTTGATAAACTTGATTATTATTCATATTCTTATACTGAACTGGATACGGTGGTTGTCCTGGCTTACTAGGGTTTTCAGACCATCTAAAAGTTGGGTGATCTCTTCTAATAGCATTAAATGAGTTTGAATATGCATTGTTCAAATTCCTATGTTGCTGAAGAAAACTCACCTCCTCTCTTGAATATCCTGTTGGTTCTTCTATCCCTAATGACACATTATCATGATTTGAGTATTCAGTTGGCATACTATTTTCTGAATTTTGATTCTTTCCTTGTTGTAATCCATCAAACTTTCTACTCAAATTCTCCAAGTGTGCTAGAACTTCCGTATTTGACGTACATTCTCCTGCAAAAGCTACTTTTCTAGTGCTAGAACCGGTTTCCCACATTCTGTTATTTTTGGAAATCTTTTCTATAGCATCGTAAACTGTTTGAGCTTCACTCATCATTAACGAACCACCACATGCATGATCTACATCTGCACGTGAACCCTTTCTTAGTTTACGACAGAAAAGTTGAATTTGCATATCTAAGGAATAACCATGATCGGGACAAGCTCTTAACAATTTTTTAAACCTTTCCCAGGCATTCCCAAGTGTTTCTTCAGATCCTTGTCTAAAATTAGCAACCTCGACCTTTAATTCCAAATTCCGTCCTAGAGTGAAATATTGTTTCAGAAATTCAGTTTGAATATCCTCCCAACTAGTTAACGAGTGGTCTGGAAGAGACATAAACCAATCTCGGGCTCTTCCTTTTAAAGAAAAAGGAAACATAGTCATCCTTGTTAATTCCTTATGAGCACCTTGACTTTTGGTCGTATTGCACGAGTTCTTCAAACGAGATAGAGATGATGATGTGGATCTTTATCATCTTCTCCTAGAAATTGGGCTCTTGCGTCAATTAAACCAAAAAGATGAGATTTAATTTCGAAATTATTCGCTCCTTCATTAGGTAAAAGTATGGGATTATTAGTCCGGTTTCTCCTAACGCTTTGATCACGGATAGGTCTTGGGTTTGGTGGATTGTTACGATTATTCTGGTTCCGATCTTGATTGATTCTATTATTCTGATTATTATTAGGGTTAACAGGGTTTTGGCCATGCCCTAAAGCATGATCTAGCCTCTGTTCGTTTGTTTCATCACTAGTTTCAGCCATTTCTTTATTTTTATTAGAAGATGATTCCGTTGGAGATTTTCCAAGGAGTCCTAAGCTGGTTTGACCACGTTTACTCTCTATCCGCAACTGCCTTTCGTAAGCGTTTATATCAGGCTTATAAGGAGTAAGTGAGGCTTTACCGCTTCTGGTCATCAACTAACGAAAATAGAAAAATGCTCGAGTTTTAAAGAAGAAGAAAATTGGTACTAAAAGAAAGTAGATACCAACAAAAAATAGAAAAAAGAAATGTGATAAGAAGAGTGTTGGTTTATCCTCGAGAATTTTTAAGCTAATACAAGTAGTAACCATAGACACAAAAAAAAATAGCGACTTTGTTCCCCGGCAACGGCGCCAGAAAGCTGACGTCACCAAAACCAAGCCTTAGAAACGGCGTCAAGAAAGGGACAGACCTTTTCTAGGTTAGACGGATCCTAACCGGCAGTGTACCGGGTCAAATTGTAGTGATAAAGTGGTGAGTCAGGTGTCGAATCCTCGGGGAAAAAGTGGTAATTCTTTTAAGTGTGGTTAAACACCAAAGAGCTGCTATTAACTCGATCTAAACCGCAATTTTATAACACGATTACTACTACTCTAACCAACATAAAATAAATGCGTAATTTAAAAGTTATTCTAATATAATATATATAGATATATAAATATATATAGATGTACATAAATAGTAAAATATATATATATATATATATATATATATATATATATATATATATATATATATATATATATATATATATATATATATATAAATATATAGATACCAATATATAGTTTATAGACTAGACTAGCCAAAGTATATGTAATCAATTTATTCGATCTTTTCAATTAATAGAATGTGTTCGATCTTCCTTTTTATTAGGTCCAATTGAGTAAATGAAACGGTGTACTCCTAATGTCAACAATTCCTCCTCACACGAGCGTATGAAATTGTCATATGTCAAATTGTCATCAGTCCAATGTCCACAACTGCCCCATGCTAAACTTAGTTAGTCAAAACAGGTACCGAGTATAAATCTACCCCGGATAAAAGAGGTGATTCCATTTGTCAGATGGCCGATGTTATCCAAGAGGCTCCGGTTGTCAAGCGGATCGATTTAACACAAACGGTGTAGTTTCAATTAAACTGTGATTTTAACATTATTAAGATCTCGAGTACAAAATTAATAAGATTTGTTTTACTAGGACAAATCTGCCCCCGGGTAGGAAATAGGATTCCGTTAATCAGACGGCCAATTTTACCCTCCGGTTTTTCTATTTTTACTCATATCCTGACTTCTCTGGTCAGTTCATCGTCAGGTTATATGTGGTATTCATCATGATTGATTACGTCATTCCGAATATGTTATCATTTACGTAGCGAAATAGAAAAGGATTCATTTTAACTCAATTTTAATCAATTTTATTTTAACATCATTCTTTTAACGAAAAGATCGAAATAATACGATTACATAACTTTGGCTAGTTATTAGATTTAGCCTAATAACATTATAAAAACTAAAAAGAAGAAAATAACAAACACAAACATAATTATCATAGAAATTACCCGATTACAATCGCCGACTCGAAATCGTCTTTTCCCGGGTATTCAACGATTTCGGAACACCGAACCTTCGAGAATTTCCCAAGCATTACTACGATACTACTACTACATTATTTATTTTGGCATAAGGCCTATTTACAAACTAAAGAAAAGAGGGGATAGAGAATATATATAGAATATGGTGTATATATATTGGTACAATGGAAATGAAGCCTCTGCATCCCCTTTTATAGAAGAACTCCTTCCCGGACCGGTCCTGAATAATGCCGGATCGGTCCGTGTAATTATTGCAATCATTACATGCATGTGCAAGCATGTGTATGCATGTTACCTTAATCATCACTTAGCATGTGCAAGCATGTGATCTTTAATCATTACTCAGCATGTGCAAGCATGTGATTTGTTAGGGGAAGTAATGATGATTCCCATGTGATCAGTTATCAAAGTAATGATTACTTCCATAATTATATAAAATTATATAATTATATTATTATCTTGTAAAATTCATAACTTGCATTCCCGAACTCCAAATGACATGATTCAAGATCTGTTGAAAAGCTCTTCAAATGATCTACAACTTCCATCAAGACCACTTCTTCAGAAAACACATTTTTGATGAGTCATTTGTATGTCAAAGACGTTTTCTCGATTTCCACTAATTGACCACTTGACCTTTTATATCAGTGACGCTTTATAACTTCCTTTCAACAACTTGAATTGACTTCAAAAAGTGTCGATACTCGGGTTTTTAGTTTATCTTAAGATTCTGCAATGAAATAAACACAAAATACCCGTGTAAAATAGACACAATATTCCGGTTACTAAAACTGGTACAAAAACTACAACTTTTTACTATAAATACTAACTTTTACTACTAACTATACTAAACTATAAAGATTAATATTTCATACTAATTATATCATAATTTCATATATTTTACATAGAATTTGTCAATAAAATCACGTAAATTCAATCATATAAAAATAATATATCAGGTACCTAGTGGGGCATTTATATATGATGATAATCATATAGGGCTGGACCGATTTGGTTTGAGTTCTCGATATAATTCCGTAATCGATAAGTCTTATCGAATCATAAGATGATCATATATGGATTAATCTCAATCCTGAGGTGATCACAGGAAACTGGTTAGACTAGGGTAGAGTTTGATGTGTTAGTAAGGATCACTTCGTAGTATGTGGTCCAACACTTCTCGTCGGCTCTATTCTAGAATGAGTGAGTAGTCTGTGTTATCACAGATATGGAATCCATTCCTTTCCTCGGGAAGTAGACAGACAATTCCCTTATTTGTTAACCCTAGAAACGATCGATCGGCCGAGTTCATATTTAGACTAATTAGCTACTAGTAAGATATGTGAGCTAATTGATCACCTGGGGGGGGGGGGGTTAATGGTAAATAAGGATAATATGTTTCGAGAAGGGTTTACGGAAATATCCCGAATCGAAGTGAACAGTCTATGGAGGATTTATCCGTATGTAATGATTATATCAGTGGACGCTTTCGACTCATAAATTGAGTGTAAGTTATCTATATTCGATAGAGTTCGGTTTCGGGTTTATGGTGGTGTAATCCCGGAATTAATAGGTTGGATATAATTATTACGTCGACGAATGATTTTATCTAATTTATTTATTGTACTACGAATATGGGTCCATGGTCCCCGACGTGGCTCCCGAAATAGCATAATTGGATTTCTCGTCGTTGCACCTCAGTTATAATTAAATAGTGGATTGGGCTATTTGATTTGATTTGTGGATTAATTGTTTAGTTGGACTAAATAATTAAATACACGGAAAAGACATTTTTCGTGGACTCGGCCCAAATTAGTGTGTTGACCTTTTGACCTAATTGGTCAAATATAGAAAATTGCGTGTGAACCTTTTTAATAAAAAGGTGGCGCCATTTTTGTCAAATAATTAGAAAGAAATTAGTTTTCTTGGATTATTTAACATGTGATTTATCTTTTATTTGTTAATTGATAATTCAAGGAATATTAGATAATAATTTGATTTATCTTAATTTGTTTGGGATAATCATTTTATTTATCTTTTATTTGGAATAAAGGATTAATGTAATAATTATCTCTTAATTATTTAATCCTTGGAGGTTAAGTTTTACTCACCTATATAAAGAGAGTTCTTCCAAACCTTTTAAACAACACATCATTCACGCCATTAGTGTAAGAATATAGCTTGGAATTTTCGGCTATAGTTCTTTGGGTTTCGAGTTGGAATAATCTTCGGGATTATTCCGGTAGCATATCAAGGAGGTCCGGCGGCGGGAAACACCATCCACTTGGTGTTGCTGGGAGACACACGTTGGAAGACTGTGGCTTCTCAAAATACGTGTTCTTGGAGATCTATCGTTCTTGGAGTTAAGCACCATAAAAGGTAGGCTCCTAAACCCCTTGTAGGTTTAGATCTTTTATTTATGTATTTTGTTTCGTTTAGATCTAGATCTGATGCCTTCCGCTGCGTAATCGGGTCAATCCATGATTGATCCGAGGATATTACATCTAACATGCTTTGCACTTCATCTCCTCCGGGGCACAGTCGAGATTCATGTGCGTGAGGTACTGGAACAGGTGGTCCTGGGGATCCTTTGTTCCATCGTAGGGCTCCAATTTAGGGATCTTGAATCTTGCCGGTCGCGGATAGTTATCGATCTGCTCAGAGAAAGGAGATTCGAGTGCTAGGAGCATTGACTTTCTTTCGGCTATCGCCTCTAGCTCGGCACGAGCTGCCTCCATGGCTTGAGGGACGACCAACTGCCTTTGCAGGTTTGAGGATGACGACCGGTTTTCTCTTCTGCTATTTTTATGCTTGGGGGGAGGTGTCGGTTGCCATGACCCGTCGTTGGAATCGTCTTCTTCCTCTGGCTCTGGACTCTGGGAATTTTCTCCAGATGAGCCTCCGTTTGAGTGATTCATATCCTGCGAGTTTTCGTTGAGGGGGCCTTCTTCTTCCAGACCTTCCCAATCCTCATCTTCTTCGTCCTCTTCTGCCAAGACGGCGTTGAGAATAGCAGCTTTCGCAGATTCATCCAAAGCTATGAGTTGATCAACTAGTGCCTGATGGGTTGCGTCAAAAGAGACATTTTCCTGCTGCGGCTGATTCTGGTTGTTAGCGTCTGACTCCGATGCTTTGTTAGCACCATTACCATTAGCAGCCTGTTGTCTTGTGGTCACCATGTTTGTCCTGAAGCTTTTCCTGAGATTATCAATCAAAAGATGGCCCTCCTTCTAGCTCCAATTGACGATTCAAAAATCGTCAAGGTAATCCTCTAAACTCGTTCCTTGATTATAACCTATGGAAGTTTCAAGAACACGGAAAAAACCTTCTTAGTGTTGTGAAAACTTAATTTCAACTAATGCGTGAAAGCTGCAACCCTTTCACCAACGTCAATTTCCATCTGCGACGACTAAGGGAATCGGAAAACAATTAAGTTTTAAGTTAGAGGAGATTTTTTTATTTTTTTATTTAGGGACATATGTAATATCAAAAGATTGTATAAATTTTTTTTTTAATCTCTCCTCTCATCTCCTCATTTGATTATATCACCTTTTATTAAATGTGAATGAATACGTAAAACAATACGTCTACATAACACAAATTAGAATGTTTTTTTGAGCAGAAATTTTAGAATGTTAATGACCTATGAAAAATAATTTATAGCTTGTAAATACATACCCTTATATTTTGGACTTTTTCCTTTTTTTGAAATACGATGGATGAAAAGAGTTGTGACATGATGATAGATGACCATCATAAAATAAAATAAAAAATATATAAAATATGATCCAAAATATAGATGACCATCATAAAAAATATATATCCAAAATCGACATTTTGCCTCAAAAATATAAACTAATATAAAAATATCTCATTTTATATTTTTGTGTGTACCAACTACCAAATGCCTTAAATATATTTATTTTTTTTGGAAAGTATTACCGCTTCTTCCATCCTAATATGTTTGCGGATTTTAAAATTCAAAATATTTAAGGAAATATCATTTAATTTAGGTTGTCTAGCCGTTTAACAGAAAATGACCTCACCGTTCAGGGTTGCTTATTTCAGGATTGTTTGGCGGTTTTATCTGGTTTTGAGTCTGTTTCTTTTTATTTTATTCAGCGTGTGAGAATTTCCCGGCGCATCTATTTACATGACATGGATTGGTAGTTTCTTCCCAGACACTTTGGGGCACCTCGCTCCCGGATGGCGTTTTGATCGCTTGTTTGACGGTATTGATTAATAAAATACTTTGGTTCCTAAAATAAATAAATAAGTAATTTACTTTTTATTGTTTTATGTGTAGCGTCATTTTTATTTTATTTGTATTTTAAGCAATTTAGGCAAGCAAAATTTGAGTCTAATTAGAGCCTACAAATGGAATAGGTTCCAAATAAATTTGGAACGGAGGGAGGGAGTATCCATAGAAATATCTCTGTGTATCTTGAGTACCAAGAAAAATGAGAGACGCGGGAAAAAAAGAAGAATGGCGGTTTGGTTTGCCTCTGCCCGTCCCCTGATACCCAACGTTTCTCGTATTTCGCAGAGTAGATAAATCCTTATACTGGTTATCGACTGGTTTTTTGTGTGCTATTTTGTTTTCCTTCTGGTGGCTACTTGCTTATCGATTTCTACTGGTTTTTGTGTAAAATGGGGATGAAAGCTGGAGTCTTAGGAGGTATTTCATCTTCCTTTTCGCTCTATTTAATTTTTTCCTCTTTCTACTTCATTCATTTATCGCTTGTCTGCTTTGATTTCTGATTTTGGTATGTAATAGTTAGTAGGGGTATAAATTTGGCTCTGTTTTTTGTCGACTTTTTTCTGCTGTCCTTGTTTATCGGTCTCAACAATATTTGGGCTTCTAAAATCAAGAAATTAATTGGTTGCCCTAAGTTACTAATTTGGAGTCTCAGCATTTCAATCATGTGCAAATGCATCTATTAGTTTCAAATTTGTTTGTTTTTTTAATGGATGCAAGTAATGTTTTCATTGATGTGTGAAGAAAAGGGAAAGAACATTGTCAATTGAGGTTATTGAAGTAAACATGGAAGGAGGAAGAATAAACTGAAGAATCACATTCAATTAGCTGGAAAGTTAATTTCTTAGTTGTTTATAGGAGTTAGGAATCCAATATGTTGGTGTTACAAGGTAGAGTTTAACCGCTCAACAGTTTTCTACTGATTCCTAACGGCTGATAACGGTAAAAATGAAGAAGGTGTTTGATAACTGTCCCAATGAACTTCTTCATGTTTTGATAATATACTCAACTTCAACATTCAGCTTAGGATCCTGCCATCTCGTTTATGTTCATTCTTCTATTTTGCATCTGTCTTAACAGTGTGGGGGAGGTAAAACGCATTTAGTTGAGAAGTGTTAACTAATACAACCCCCCTACACAATATTAGGTGTATTTCTTATCAGAGAGTCGATTGTTTAGTCCAAACAAAAGATTGGTTGTTTTGTTAATTATCTAATGAGTAATATTAATTTTGGTTTTAACCAACAATGTTTAAATTACCGAATTTCAGATAATTTGGCACTATGGGGCACGATTGGGTTAGGTGTAGCAATGGCTTTTTATTCTTCTCTTAAAGCACGCTAAGGAAAGGACGATGGGATAAACAGATTACCTGATGATGTTCTCTATAACATTGTTTCACGCTTGAGTGTCATCGAAGCTTCGCGAACTAGTGTTTTATCCAAAAGGTGGAGGAAAATTCGGGACTTGGACACTAAATTGAGGTTCGACTGCCTTTGCACACTTGATATCTCGAAAGATTATCACGATCGTGTTGCTTATGGTGATAAACAAAGGTTTTTGAAAGCCGTCCGTCAATGCCTAGAGGTTTACTCGGGTCGAAATTTGAGAGCCTTTATGGTGCATTGTTGCTTTTTGAATGACCATGCATGTCATGTTGTAAGGTGGATAAAAATTATTTCAAGGCTTGATGTTGAACAACTTTATCTTGGTCATTGTTGTCCAATGTCAGATGGGCTGGTACTTGATAGAGCGTTTACGTTCTCTTTTAAACTCATTGATGGATTATCCAAGTTATTGTACTTAGATTTAATGTTCTGCTATGTGGAAACCAGTTTTGTCAGTCAATGTAACTCACTTATGCAGTTAATTCTACGTGGCGTTCCATTGCCTAGGCAAGAATTGTCCGACATTTTACTGTCTTGTCCTAACCTCACAGCGCTAGAGATGAATTATTGTCAATTGCCTCACAATCTAAGAATCTCGGGACCGAATCTCAAGTTGCAGATTCTTGAATTGTTTGATTGCTTTGATGTGCAAAAACTTGAGATCTCTGATGTCAATCTTGTGACCATCAAGATCTATTTTCGTACCGACGTAGATATTTTTCTGTCTTCCGTTCCAAAGCTTGATAGATTGCATCTTATAACTCGTGGGATGCACTATTATTTTGGGGATTTTCCAAGAGATCTGCCGCAGTTAAAGTACTTACTGATCCAATCACCGATCCAGGTAATGGATGAGATCTGTGGTTCCTTACTTCTGTTTTTGATGTCTCTATGCTTTGATTTCTAACAATTTATTGACATGCTCCTGCCCCCCTCTCCCCACACTCACACACATACAAAGATCCGGTCGTTGCCTCCAACATTTTTAGTGTTTGGCAACGTTAGGGTATTATGTCTAATCACGAAAGGTTATCTTTCCCAAGAAGCTAGCCAGGAAGTGGATCTTTGGAATTTCGCTCCAGTTTTGAGTGCATGCCCGCGCTTGGAGGAATTTTATCTTAAGGTAAGTCATCGCGCAAACTTTATGTTGCATTGAGATTTTGCTTTGTTGGCATTTTTACATGATCGCTTTAATCACATTTGTTTCATACATTTTTTTTCTGTTGGTGTCCTCCTTAGATATGTTTCTCTTCCATTCATTATAGACCCTTGTTTTCATTTTAAGTTTTGGTAAATTTCCATTGATGAACAGAGAAGAAATTACACGAAATTCCCTTTATTTATTGAACTGTTTTGATGATCCAGAAGTCTAGGAAATGAAAAGTAAAGTATATGCCCTCATGCTAGGTCCGTCTTTCTTTTAAGAAAGGCCTAAATTATTTTTTTGGCCCTGAGTCTAAATTTGGACAGGGACGCCCCTGGCTAGGAAAGTATTTAGGTGCAGTCTACATGTACGGTTTCTCTTCATTCTGCCACCACAATATGTTGTCCATTATAAATGAAGTTTGTGAACCCCAAAAACGATTGGTCGGTCGGTCTCTTTAAATTTCTGCAGTATAAAGGCAAGAATACAGTTTTTCTTTTATTAGTACATACATCGAACATATATGGTTCTCTTTACTGAAGTGTCTCTCTATTTCAACATACTTGGTCTGGTCGTTCTATACGTACCGGACTGTAAGAAATCGCTCTGAATCAAACCAAATCACTCATGCCTAGTGTTGTAGTAGCTCGATATTTAGATTCGGCACTCAAGAATTAAATGTTTAATGTGCTAAACATTAATTGATGCAATTTTTATAGCAACACACACAGGTAGGAGGAGGCCCTCGTTCTAAAGAAGAAAGAAAGGTGAAGTGGCCTACGTTGCGGCATAAATGCCTTAAATACATGGAGTTATCTAGATTCTCCGGTACTCAGAATGAGCTTGAATTTGCTAAATTCATATTGAGATCCGCAGAAGTGCTTCAGTGTCTTGTACTTTGGTCGTCATGGAGAAGATATGATGGAGAATGTTTAAGTCTTGAAGTTGAAGATGAAGAAGATGCACAACAGTTTGACGCTCAATTGGTACGTGCAGAGTTACAAGGGCACGCCCTTTCCGAGTTTGCAACTGTGGAGTTGTACTAGTTAATCTTGCTGCATTGATGAGAGATTTTGATGTAGCACAATTTGAGATAATTAAGAGTCGTTTTATTATGTTTTAATTAAGTAGCTAATCTTTTGGGCTTTTAAGTTGGCTAATTGGGTTTTTTAGCTTATAAATAGCCTAAGTCCTTAAGTTGTCGAGGGAGAATGTAATTTTGAATCCTCTTTTAAGAATGAAATCGAGTAAGAGCTTGGATTAGCTCTTGTTTACCTTTTCTTAGTTTATCGTTGTAGATCTTCTACATCATTTGGTATCGGAGCTAGGGTTTTTCCCCTCGCTATGATGGCCAAACTGAGTCGGGAAGATAACTGGATCCGCGACGGTGTTCGGGATTTTAAGATCCTTCGGGATGTTTTTACAATGGAGTTGCACCATGGAATGAAACACGGAGAGATGAAGATCAAGCAGGTGGTTCATGGCGGGGAACAAGTCTTTCCTCGAAGATCGGCCGGTGAGCAACAATGTTTGATGCCCGTTAGTTTTTCTTCTAGCTTTGATGGCATGGAACGCTGGTTCCGTGAGTATGAAGAAAAGGAAGCCCCTTTTCTTGGGTTTTACCGTATTTTACCGTAGAAATACCGAATCGGAGTCCATAATAGTTAGATTCAAGAAAAATCTTCCTTCTTTTGATGGATTTTGGCACATAGAAGATTTCTTGAGTTGGATAGACGCAATTGAAGATTTCTTCGAAGAAATACGTCCACCAGAACATCTAAAATGCAAAATCGTTTGGTATAAAATGAAGGGGGCTGCCTATTATTGGTGGAAACAGCTTCAGCATGAAAGGAACGAGCATGGAAAATGTTAGAGAGATTGAGGTTTGGAAAACAACAACAATGTCAAAACCGCAGGAAAACTAAAAACGCAGAAAATGGTTTGCTTGATATGAACGTAGAATCATGTAAACACTTTCCTACAAAAGTTATTTGTCCCTTACTGAATTCCTAGGGTGACACAAATACTTTTGTGAGATAAGACTGCATTTTCCCTTCAAATTTAGGCACAAAAGATGAAGATTACTCTTGGAGATAGTTTAATGTGTTTTTACTTTCAAAGATGAATGTGCTTCTCTTTTCTATTATTTGTTTAAAGCACTCAAAAAGATCTTATATATTGATGGAAAAACCGACCTCTTATGTATGCAACCTTTGGAAATAAGTTATATACATAAACAGTTGAAAAGGACTGAAAAGACACACCATTTCAGAATTTCGGACCGCATCCGTATGGATGAAGTTATCATCCGGACGGATATATCACAGTATCAAAGTTTTTACCGTTTCAGCCTTTCATCCGTACGGATAGATTCTTATCCGTACGGATAGCTATCATCCGTACGGATAGATTCTTATCCGTACGGATAACTATCTGCTTCTCCAAATTCTGAATTTTGGTCCTTTAAGTGGATTTTCAGTCCTTTAAGTGATTTTCCCGAACTATACTTGATCATTTAAATCCGTAAACTCGTAGATACTTATATGAGTGTACACTCCGTACCTCCAAACTCATATTATAGCATTCCGAGTTCACCCATCTTTGTACCAAACCCCGATTACATAAATGAACATGGTAACATTTAAATTACCAACAGAAAAGAGGACACTTCATGGCCAACGATGAAGAACTTGATGCTCAACAGATTTTCGTCTACTAAGTGTTCGATGAAAAGATAGCAATGACAATAACAGCGTTAATGAAAGTCCATAGGATAGAAATGAAAGTATTGAAGTTCAAATTAGTGAAGTAATCATCTCAGACAATCCATTCTCCACTCTTGATGCCAAGCAGGAAAAAGAACCGGAAGTGGCAAAGTGCGTAATAGGTGGTATAACCATGCCTACCAAGTGTTTGATGGAAGCCCCATACCAGTTAAACAACAACAACCAGAAGCAATTAAGTGATGCTGACTCCAAAGATGTTTTGCACTATTTGGGTTTAAGCACTAAGAATGCCCACCACATTACCAACTGTGCAAGTGCCCCACATGACTTTCCCAAACATGAAGCAGATATTAAGAACAAGGAAGAAGACACTAAAGTTGGTGCTAGGAATGTGCACATCAACAGACATGAATTTCATGCAACTTTGATAGAAAACTCCATAACCCAAAAGGCCTCAGTTGAAATTATCGCCACCTTCCATCGTCTCTTTACGGGAAGTGAAAACACAAGAAATGATGTTGAGCTGAACAGGCAAATATGGAATTTAAGGAAAAATGTTTCTGCCACTAGACACATAGTAGTGCAGCTACCAATAGCAAAATTGGTTGATGTTGTTTATTTGGAAGTACTACATGACCTTGCGCCATCCAAACATGAAGGCCAACATAAGGTAAGATAGAAAAATAGAGTGAATGGATTTAGTGGAGTCATGGATTCCTGTCCAAATGACAACCGACACTTGACATATTTAATTTGTGGGTCGAATGAGCATCCAGCTCAAATATTGTTGCTACCGTCGATGCTCGAAACTTATTCTGACGGGGGTGTGTTCTTATTTGATCCGGACGGAGACATTTATTTACCACACAACAGGGGCTTCAAATATCATCTTCTGTCTAAAACTGGCACAATGTTCTTCAGTTTTTCTGATGGGATGGATCAGGAAAACAATGATTGGTGCTCTAGCATCTTTATGGTATTGACAAATATGAGTCCGAGAGGTGATCTTGTTCAGACGGAAAGATTAGCAATTGGGCCTATAGAACACTCTTTTGATAACACAACACCTGACCGAAATGCACCAGGAGCACCTATTATCGATGTCATTCAATTTCATCATCGGACAAGCATGTGTTCGTTTTACGATTACAAATCAGTTTGAAATGGGTTCAGGTTGTGCACTTGCTACTTTATTGACATCATTTGGTATAGAATGGAATTCTAAAAGTTTGGCACAGAAGCTATTCAAATATTCAGTCTATGGACAAGAGTACAGAAGGAATAGTGATGCAGGTGGGATGAACATTGCCAATCTGATGGATATTGCTTCCATCCTTTCTACAACAGAAGGTGCAAAAGGGGTACCAAGATCACTACAAGTTGTTAATATGAATGTGATGAAGGTGAGACCAAGAGGGGAACTTGTGTTGTTAGACAAAAAGTCCATGCCGTTTGCTACGTACCGTAAACGCGGAATAGATAGGAAATCTATCGTGGAACTGGGAGGAGTGTTCAAGAAAGTCATCAAGCAGAAGCTTGTGAAGGAAAGCATTGAGATGTTTAATGAGATTGCTGCGAATGAGGATTACTACAACTTCTGTGAAGCTTATTCAAAGATTCTCAAATTTGGTATCCATGAAGACAATCAAAACAGAGCAAAGTTGGCCGATTTGCCTCGTTCCGGCTCAATAAAAGGTGGGAATAAAGTTACCAGCTTTGAAGAATATGTGACTGGGATAAAAGAAGACAAAAAGAAATCTCACTACACTTCAGGAGGAAGTGAAAAGAAGCAAATGATTCTTCCCGAGTTTGGAACTAGTGTGACTCTCAATTTTACATTGGATGGACATGACATGGTTGGGTTGTTAAGGTTATTCAATGGCATATATGTGCAACAGTGTAATCTTTGTATGGATACCGACCCCGATCTAACTCGTGGACGAGTTATTCCGTGGGAGGGTTGAAATGATGAGAACAATTCCAATACCTTCCTCATGGCTAGACGAAGTGAAGTTACTATCTCTTTATGCTTGAGCACTGTGGGCAAGAATGAAAAATTTAAGAGACCTTTGAGATTGTTTCACAATGTGGTGAATGGGCTAGACCCGCCATTGGATCTTGATGGTGCTTGTGTGGATCCCTACGAGTTCGCTCGTGGACGAGCTTTTTGAGTTGAGGGATGGAGATGATGTAGCACATTTGAGATAATTAAGAGTTGTTTTATTATGTTTTAATTAAGTAGCTAATCTTTTGGGTTTTTTTTTTGGGAATCTTTTGGGCTTTTAAGTGTAGGGTTTTAGCTAATTAGACTTTTTAGCTTAGAAAGAATTAAATCGACTAAGAGTTTGGATTAGCTCTTGTTTACTTTTAGTTTATCGTTGAGATCTTCTACATCACATTACTACGGTTAATTGGAGATTAGCCAGTGAATTTTGAGATTGAAGCGTGCTTTTTGGTTGTTTTTCTCTCTCCTCCATTGATTTTTCTCTTTTGCGTTTCTCAAGAAACGGATCCAAGCGCAGCTTTAATACGCAATTAATTACTGTAATGAAAGTGAACATAAAGGCATATTTGTGTGAAAAATATAAGATTGTCTTATATCCCAAAATGAATTTTCCAAGTCTTTTTCACCTGAAATCTTCTAAATAGGGTTCTTTTGGCCCTGCATCACTCTTTTTTTATAAATACTTAATTGGTGAAAGAATCTTAAAAAATATAAAAATGATCCAAAATAGACATTTTACATGAAAAATAAAAACTACCAATATAAAAATATCTCGAATTTATATACTACATCGTCCCAAAATATAAATCGGTTTAAAATTTTTCACAAAGATTAAAAAAATTGTTAAGTGTCATTAATTTTGATTGTATTGTCTAGATTACCTTTTGACATCATTAATATAATAGTTGTAAAGTAGTTGTCCATCATTTTCAAAATAATTGATGCAGTTGCAAAAACCATGATTAAAATGCGAGTTAATACTTTAATTTGAATGTCAAATTAACTAAAAAATCCTTAGTCTATAATTAATGCAGTGTTATATTTATTTTAGGGTGATTGAGAGAAAATGACAAAAAAAATTACAAAATAAATAAATAGGACACACTTCTTTTTTTATTTGCAAAAATAACAAAAAATTTGACACAGACAAAATTGACCCTAAGAGCGCCGCGTGCATCAGTTTGCGTACATCAGGTTTACAATGCACCTGCTTGTTTTTGTTTTTTTTCAAACACCCGTAACTTTTGATTTATAACTCCGATCATCGAAATTTTTTCACCAAAATTCATAATTTTTTTGCTCTTTAATTTGAGCCCAAATACGATACACTTCTGACGTAAATTTTGAAAGCCAAAAAAATATTTGCATTAACTGGAGCGTTTTTATTATAAACGACCGTAACTTTTGATTTAGAACACTGATCATCAAAATTGTTTCACCAAAGTTCATATTTTTTTTATCTTCATTTTGAGACCTCATTTGATACCTTTTCAACGTAGTATTTGAAAGCCAAATTTGATCGCAACGTTTACACTAACACAGTATCACTAACACAGTATCAGTACACAATATCAGTACACAATATCAGTACACAATATCAGGCTAATTTAAGGTTTAATTCAAGTGACTACTGTAAGGCACACAATATGAGTAACGGTATCATATAAGGCACACAGTATCACTAACACAGTATCAGTACACAGTATCAGGCTCAATTAAGGCTTAATTCAAGTGACTACTTCAAGGCACACATTTCTGGCTCATATAAGGCTCACTTAAGGCTTAATTCAAGGGACACAAATATCATATCTGGCTCATATAAGGCTCATATAAGGCATACAATATCACTAACAGAATCATATAAGGTACACAGTATCAGTAACACAGTATCAGGCTCATATAAGGCTCATTTACGGCTCAATACCAAGTACAAAGCCAACTGAATGAAACTACTTTGTCAATCTGTTTAGAATACATGATACCACCATAAGCTCATGCCCCAACCACTTGGAATTTGAAAATATCATAAGAGAATAAACCATTTCACCATACCAATCACATTGAGTACAAAACATATATCACCAAGGCCAACTGGATGCTTTTATAGAGCGGGTTAGCTATAATACTATAAAATAAACATGAATGGTGCTCAAATTCTTCTATTTTATGCAGAAGCATATTTCTGTAATTATGGAATGAAAACAAAAATGAATAAATTCATAAGGACATCAGCTTAGATCACCCCATTCAATTTCAGGCAATACACATCAAGTCAAACAAATGAATTCTTGTCTCAATTGCATTACTATCCCATTCAATTTCAGAAAATACACATCAAGTCAAACAAATGAATTCTTGCCTCAATTGCATTACTATCACAGGGAATTACCGGAATTGAAGATACTTGTGCCGGAAGCCCCTTGAGCTTAATTTTAGAGTAAAACAAACTGGAATTTTCCGAAATAGTAGAAAATCTCACCGGCGACAATGAAATTTGTTCATTATCTGCCTGAAATGCTAATCCGGTTGGCACCTTGGAAATTATTCATTAAAGAAACTTAAGTATAAGGAAAAAGCGTTTCAGTGCAACGATTTCATAATGCCTGCAATCTTGTATCTTCGAATGAGACCTCGAAATCTGCCGTTCAAGATGCCTAAATCCATCAATATTCAATTGTCTTCGCCTGAATTGTGAACTCGATACATACGGCTTTCCTTTAGAATCCGTATATTCATGTATTGGTTGCTGTTTAATTTCTTCAAAATCAAGCTGCTCATCTGCAGATAATGACAGAAATGCAAGGATCAGAACCAGATTCAACTCCTGTATGAAACTTGATGTTATGGTGATTCAGCACCGACGAGTTTTTGGAGATGGCAACGACGAGTTTTTGGAGGGATATGTTTTGTGAGAGAATAGAGGTATATTCGTCAGTGGAATTTATTTGTCCTTAATGCAACTAAAAATTTGAAGCTGGATTAGCACTTAATTAAAGGGGAAATAGTGGACTACAAACTAATTTTTCCTTTATTCTATCACTCTTTAATAAATAAAGGTAGAAAAATACAATAAATGATGCATTGAAAATGTAACTGCTTCAGTTATTTTGGAACAAATATTTTTAGCAACCGTCTCAGTTATTTATGAAACAAATCTTTTACAAATATTTTTAGCAACTGTCTCAGTTATTCTGGAACAAATGTTTTTGACAACTACATCAGTTATCTTGAAGTTGAGTAAAGGGAATAAAAGGGTAATAAATACACCATTGATATTCTAAATAAAACAAATTTAAAAAACTAAAGGGATTTAAGTTTTGGAGTAAGGTAGTATCTTGTGGGTATTTTGTGTGCACCAAATGCCTTAAACAAATTTTTCTTTTTTGGAAAGTATTAGTATAGAGAAATATCTCTGTGTATCTTGCGTACCAAGAAAAATGAGAGACGAGGGAAAACGAAGAAGAATGGCGGTCTGGTTTGTCTCTGCCCATCCCCTGATACCCTACGTTTCTCGTATTTCGGCAGAGTAGATAAATCCTTATACTATCATCCTATTTTGTTTTTCCTTCTGGTGGTCGCTTGCTTATCGATTTCTACTGGTTTTTGTGTAAAATGTGGATAAAAACTGGAGTCTTAGGAGGTATTTCATCTTCCTTTTCGCTCTATTGAATTTTTTCCTCTTTCTACTCCATTAATTTATAGCTTGTCTGCTTTGATTTCTGGTTTTGGTATGTAAGTTAGATATATCAATTTGGCTCTGTTTTTGGTCGAATTTTTCTGCTGTCCTTGTTTATCAGTCTCAACAAATAGTTCGGTTTCTAAAAACAAGAAATTAATTGTAGCCCTAAGTTACTAATTTGGAGTCTCGACATTTAAATCATGAGCAAATGCGTCTATTACTTTCAAATTTGTTTGTTTTTTTAATGGATGCAAGTAATGTTTCCATTGATATGTGAAGAAAAGGGAAAGAACATTGTCAATTGAGGTTATTGAAGTGAACATGGAAGGAGGAAAGAATAAACTGAAAAATCACATTCAATTAGCTGGAAAGTTAATTTCTTAGTTGTTTATAGGAGTTAGGAATCCGTATGTAGGGGTTACAAGGTAGTATTACTGTATAACTGCTCAACAATTTGCAACTAATTCCTAAATGAAGAAGGTGTTTGACAAATGTCCTGATGAACTTCTTCATGTTTTGCTAATATACTCAACTTCAACATTTAGCTTAGGATCCTGCCATCTCGTTTATGTTGATTCTTCTATTTTGCGTCTGTCTTAACAATGTGGGGAGATAGAACACATTTAGTGAAGTTGAGAAGTGTTAACGAATACAACCCGCCTGCACAAAATTAGGTGTATTTCTTATCAGAGAGTCGATTGTTTGGTCCAAACAAAAGATTGGTTGTTTTGTTAATTATATATATATATATATATATATATATATATATATATATATATATATATATTATCATCTAATGAGTTATATTAATCAACAACGTTTACATTATTGAATTTCAGATAATTTGGCACTATGGGGCACGATTGGGTTAGGCGTAGCAATGGCTTTTTATTCTTCTCTTAAAGCACGCTATGAAAAGGATGAAGGGATAAACCGATTACCTGATGATGTTCTCTGTAACATCGTTTCACGCTTGAGTGTCATCGAAGCTTCGCGAACTAGTGTTTTATCCAAAAGGTGGAGGAAAATTCGGGCCTTGGACCCTATATTGAGGATCGACTGCCTTTGCACACTTGATATCTCGAAAGATTATCACGATCGTGTTGCTTATGGTGATAAACAAAGGTTTTTGAAAGCCGTCCGTCAATGCCTAGAGGTTTACTCGGGTCGAAACTTGACAGCCTTTATGGTGCATTGTTGCTTTTTGAATGAGCATGCATGCCATATTGTAAGGTGGATGCAAATGATTTCAAGGCTTGATGTTGAACAACTTTATCTTGGTCATTCTTGTCTAATGTCAGATGGCCTGGTAGTTGATAGAGCGTTTACATTCTCTTTTAAACTCATTGATGGATTATCCAAGTTATGGCACTTAGATTTAATGTTCTGCTATGTGGAAAACAGTTTTGTCTGTCAATGTAACTCACTTATGCAGTTAATTCTACGGGGCATTCCATTGCCTAGGCAAGAATTGTCCGACATTTTACTGTCTTGTCCTAACCTTACAATGCTAGAGATGAATTATTGTCAATTGCCTCACAATCTAAGAATCTCGGGACCGAATCTCAAGTTGCAGATTCTTGAATTGTTTGATTGCTTTGATGTGCAAAAACTTGAGATCTCTGATGTCAATCTTGTGACCATCAAGATCTATTTTCGTACCGACGTAGAAATTTTGCTGTCTTCCGTTCCAAAGCTTGAAAGATTGCATCTTCTAACTTGTGGGATGCACTTTTATTTTGGGGATTTTCCAAGAGATCTGCCGCACTTAAAGTACCTACTGATCCAAACAGCGTTCCAGGTAATGGATGAGATCTGTGAGTTCCTTACTTCTGTTGTGATGTCTCTATACTTTGATTTCTTACAATTTATTGATATGCTCCTGCCCCCCCTCCCCCCACACTCACACACATACAGATCCGGTTGTTGCCTCCAACATTTCGAGTGTTTGGCAACGTTAGGGTATTATATCTGTTCACGAGAGGTGGTTATCCTTCCCAAGAAGCCAGCCCGGAAGTGGATCTTTGGAATTTCACTCCAGTTTTGAGTGCATGCCCACATTTGGAGGAATTTTATCTTACGGTAAGTCATCGCGCAAAGTTATGTTGCATTGAAATTTTGCTTTGTTGGCATTTTTACATGATCGCTTTAATCACATTTGTTTCATATATTTTTTCTGTTGGTGTCCTCCTTAAATATGTTTCTCTTCCATCCATTATAGACCCTTGTTTTCATTTTAAGTTCAGATAAATTTCCATTGATGAACGGAGAAGAAATTACACAAAAATCCCTTTTTTTTATTGAACTGTTTTGATGATCCAGAAGTCTAGGAAATGAAGATTAAAGTGTATGCCCTCATGCTACTTTCTTTTTTCATGTTCAAATGCTTAACTATGCTTGATTGAATTACTTTTTCGTCTCACGTTTTCTGGCATGGCTGTTCACATTTTCTGGCATGGCATAACTATGCTTGATTGAACTGTTTCTTCATTTCCCCTTTTGTTTTTCAAGTTGCGTAATGTTGGCCATGCTATTTTTTCTGCGAGTGGTGCTATAACAATGGACACAACGCACTTTTACAATCAAGGGTCTCTTTGCTAGAAAGCCAAGATTTAGCTCTCTAAAAGTTTATATGTATGCTTTAGTTGCCTTAGGGCTTGGAAAGTATTTAGGTGCAGTCCTCGTGTACGGTTTCTCTTCATTCTGCCACCACAATATGTGGTCCATTATAAATGAAGTTTGTGATCCCCAAAAGACGACTGGTCGTCGTTCGGTCGTTCTCTTTAGATTTCTGCAGTATAAAGGCAAAAATACAGTTGGTCTTTGATTAGTGCATATATCAAACATATATGGTTCCATCCTTTGACTTCGCTTTACTGAAGCGTGTCTCTATTTCAACATACCGGACTGTAAAAAATGCTCTTAGAGGGCCTTTAATCTGCAGCATTAATTCAGTTATAAGAACAGTACTCTGATTCAAAGCAAATCACTCATGCCTAGTGTCGTAGTAGCTCGATATTTAGATTCGGCAATCATGAATTAAATGTTGCATGTGCTAAACATTAATTGATGCAATTTTTATGGCAACAGGCAGGAGGAGGAGGCTCTCGTTCTAAAGAAGAACGAAAGGTGAAGTGGCCTACATTGCAGCATAAACGCCTTAAATACACGGAGTTATCTGGATTCTCCGGTACTCAGAATGAGCTTGAATTTGCTAAATTCATATTGAGATCCGCAGAAGTGCTCAAGTCTCTTGTACTTAGGTCGTCCTGGAGAAGATATAATGGAGAAAGCTTTTGTCTTGAAGATGAAGAAGATGCACAACAGTTTGACGCTCAATTGGTACGTGCAGAGTTACAAGGGCACGCCCTTTCTGAGTATGCAACCGTCGAGTTGTACTAGTTAATCTGCATCTTCGTTTTCACATATTGTAACATGCGGTCTCGGGTTGAACAGTACTTAATTTGAAGGGCTAACTTGTTAATTTCTGTATCGCGGTCTCCAGATTTGTGTTGATTTTTATAAGATTCTGCAAGCTTATCAGCTTAATCTTTATAGAAGTTTACATTATTACATACACCTATCAGTGTTGAATTACATCTCTTTTAAAAGGCTAAGCTATTTGTAAAGTGGCTTTGATCAACATATAACACAAATGCATATAAAAGGTTGGACCACCATTGATCACACACAACAGAAGGCTCCAATTAGGCTGGTCAGAAGTACAACTCAAATTCAGAATCCCCACAACCTGCATTGATTTTGCTTCTAAATGGACCTTAGCCTTCTTCTTTCGAAATGTGGGAACCACCAAATTCACCGAGTGTTATACGTTTGAACCCGAGGCTTTTGATCCTTCCTGGCTTTAATAGGAGAAACCAACAAGGACGCGTTCAAGAAGTTTAAAGAAAACCGTAGACTCCTTGATCGATCTGCCCCTTATTGCTGAAGTTAAGGGATATTTACACAGCCTTTTCAAGATCAAAGACCTGGGTGTCTTAAAGTTCTTTTTGGGACTTGAGATTTCCAGGTCCAGCTCTGGGATCGTTGTTTCTCATGCAAATATGCCCTCAATTTGCTTGAGACGTTTGATATGTTGGATTGTAAAAGTGCTGCCACTCCCATGAAGTCAAAAGAGTCCTTGTACCATGGTGATTGAGTTCCTTTATGCGACAATACTCGTTATCGCACCTTGGTCGGAAAATTGCTCTATCTTACAATAACACGTCCAGATATTTCGTTTGCGACGCAACAGTTGAGCCAGTTCTTGGATGCCCCGACTGTTTATCATTTTCACGCTGCACAACAAGTATTGTGGTACATAAAATCTGCCCCTCGTAAAGGGTTGTTTTATTCCGCTCGCAATTCGATTGTCCTTACTGGTTATGCGGACTCTGACTGGGGGGCTTGTAAGGATACGAGACACAGCATTACGGGTTTATTGCATGTTTATAGGTGATGCTTTGGTTTCTTGGAAATCCAAGAAGCAAACAACGGTGTCTCGAAGTTCAACCGAAGCTGAGTATAGGTTATGAGTACTTGCTGTTTGTGAGCTGCAGGGGCTGTGTTTTTTGGGTGCTGATTTTCATGTCCCTTTTCCAACGCCAGTTCATTTGTATTGTGATAACGTTACTGCTATACATTTAGCCTACAACCCGGTTTTTCACGAGCGAACAAAACACATCGAAATCGATTGCCACCTTATCTGGAAAAAGATTCAAGATGGCCTTGTGAAGCTTCAGCCTGTTTCAACTTTGCATCAGCTCGCCGATATCTTCATGAAGCCGTTAGATGGTCCACTGTTCCATTCGCTGCTCCGGTGTTTTCACATGAAGGACATATATTGCACATCAAGTCCACCTTGAGGGAGGTCTTGCGTATATTGTATTTTAGATATATTTATTATTATTTTCTGTATTTTTTTGAGGGAAAAGAGAATTGTTTTATTGATTCAAATCAGCAGAGCATGCCAAAATTACATTGGAAGGCGGCCTCGTGCCCCATTGTTTGAGATAATCCTTTCTATGCCAGAAGATGGGCTGGGAGGTTGCCCTCTCTATTGACAAAGGAGGAACAAAAATTGACAAAAGCAGGAATAAGAACTTTACAATCATTGATAATAGAGCCTAAGTGAGATAAATCCTCCTAATGCGACAAAAGCTTTTTATGGATTCTTTGTGAATCGCCTTCGAATATGACATCGAAGTAGCCTCATGTGATTGAAAAAACCATAGCTTGGTGAATGACTAATGTTTCAGCTTTGATGACATCAAAGCCTCCGACAAGCTTTTGAGAGAAGCTGCGGAGGATGTTACCTGAGCTATTTCTGACTAGGCCTCCAATTGATACCTCGGACCTTTTCACTGCTGCATCCACATTGAATTTTACCGAATTTTCCCTTGGTGGCTCCCATAATTTCTTAACACTCGACGGTTTAGGAATGGATGCTCTCATTAAGAGAACTTGAATGTAATTCCGAGTTTCGATATCTGACTGCATTAGAATCTTCGCTGGATGAGGCTCGCATTGCTCATATATCAAACCGCACCGACTTTTCCAAATCAACCATAGGGTATTGATAAATTTGGCTGCAGATTCCTCATGTTCTTTTTTCGCCAACATCTCAAAGAGATCAAGGTTAGAGTGGAAAGACAAACTCTTCCAAAATTGGCCGTCTGGATATAAAGACCAAACCGATTTAGCTATATAACAATCAAAGAAGAAATGCCGCGTCGCTTCTCAAGGTTTTTTTTTTAATTTTATTTTTTGCAAACAAGGCATATACCATCACCAATACCTCTAGAAAACAACCCCGTAAATTGTGCAAAGTTTCCAACAGAAGTGTGTGATTCGAGGTGTCACCTTTACGAGGAAATGCCAAATATTTTAATAAATTTGAGAGGATGACTCTCTTTATGTATTTTGGGAGAAGCGGATCCCCGACGGTACAAAGTGCTGTGCACCGTTTCCGTCCAAATTTAGACGGAATTTGGACGGAAGAGAGTGAATCAAATTTGGACCAAAAAAAAAAAAGAAATGGACGGATCCGTTCAAATTTAGACGGATCTAGATGGATCCGTCTAAATTTGGACGAAAATGGTGCACAACAATTTATACCGCTCTCCTTGTAGCGTTGGGGATCCGCTCCCGTATTTTGGGAGTCAATTTTGTAGTTAGTATAAACAGGACATCTTAGTGTCGTTTTGTGTACCAAAAAACATTTTCACAAAAATATCAATAAACGCTCCCGTTCTTTTTAGTTCTTCCGTAAAACCCTAGATCCCCAAATTCGCTTTCCTCTTCGATTCTGCTACGATTAAGTGATTATGATAACTTTCTTCAGAGTCTGAATTTTTGATTCAATTTCACTCCGTCTACAAAGCCGCTTCTAAAATTGATAGCTGCTGTTAATCGATTGTCAATGATGCGGAGAATTGCTTCTCTTTTGGGTAAATCTCATCTCACTCCTACTTTTTTTTTTTTTTTTGCTATCTCACTCCTACTTCAATTCTTCTTAATCTCAATGATGCTCTATATACATCATTTTGTCCAAATTCGAACCCCTCTCTCCCAAATTCAAATCTTTTGAACTTAACCCGAGATGAAGTTACAAACTTCTTATCAGGTAAATGCAAAACTGGGTTTCTTCATGTGGATGACGCCCATGCTTTGTTGTATAGAATGCTTCAATTTCAACCTCTTCCTTCTGTTGTTGATTTCAACCGGTTGTTATCAGGTGTTGTTAACATGAGGCAATTTAGCTCCGCCGTCCTTCTTTACAGACATACCTATTAACGGATTGACCATGAGCATCGTGATAAACTGTTTCTGCCATTTGAATCATGTTGATTTTGGTTTTGCCTTGTTTTTACCTTCAGCTTATTTAGTACGAGGGTGAAAAATGGGATTGTAGGCTAGAGATTGGGCACCAATGTTATCAAGCTGATCCAAATGGCAGAAACAGTTTGTCACCAATGCTCTTGAAATGCGGTGTTGTTAGGATTATTTGAAGCTGGTAGATGTGCTGATGCAAGAAAAATGATTCGTGAGATGAAATCTCTATGGGTGAGTCCAGATAAGTTCACTTATTGCATTTGGCTTGATGGCTTGTGTAAAAAGGGCCTTGCCTCTGAAGCGCACACATTGCTATGTGAACTGGAGAATAACAGAGTTTCTCTAAACATAGCTTCATATATTGATGTTATGAGTGGATTATGTGCTGAAGGGAAATTATCTTTAGCTAAAAATCTGTTTGACAAACTTCCTTCTTTAGGCTTGGAGCCTAATGTTAGAACATATAATGCCATGGTGAAAAGATTTTTTCAAGAAGGGTTGTTGGAGGATGCCGAAGAGCTGTTAACTCAAATGAGAGAATGTGGTTGTTAGCCAATTCGTCCCTTCTTCACAAACAAATTACATGACTTGGTCTGTTAAAGGTATGAATCTTTAGCCTGGTGGAACTAGTTGGTTTGATGTTCTTTTCTGAATGAATATGAACCCACGGTAACTTGTTGAATGTTGAGTTGTTATCCGCTTGTAGATATAGAATATAGATTTATTAGGATATGCATGCTAACATGATTTAATTAATTATTTTTCACGATTGCGAGTGTTTCTGCTATGATGTGCAAAAACTTGAGATCTCTGATTTCAATCTTGTGACAATCAAGATCTGTCTTCCGTTCCAAAGTTTGAAAGATTGCATCTTATAACTCGTGGGATGCACTATTATTTTGGGGATTTTCCAAGAGATCTGCCGCAGTGTTAAAGTACTTACTGATCCAAACATCGTTCCAGGTGATAGATGAGAAGAAATTACACAAAAATCCCTTTATTTATTGAACTGATTTAGTGATCCAAAAGTCTAGGGAATGAAAATTAAAGTAAATGCCCTCATGCTACTTTCTTTTTTCATGTTCAAATGCATAACTATGCTTAGTGAATTGTTTTTTTTACTACTTTGAGGACCTAGTTTCTTCATTTACCCTTTTGTTTTTCAAGTTGGGTAATGTTGGCCACGCTTTTACAATCAAGGGTCTTGTTGCTAGAAAGCCAAGATTTAGCTCTCTATATGTTTATATGTATGCTTTAGTTGCCTTAGGGCTAGGAAAGTATTTAGGTGCAGTCTACGTGTACGGTTTCTCTTCATTCTGCCACCACAATATGTTGTCCATTCTAAACGAAGTTTGTGATCCCCAAAACACGATTGGTCGGTCGGTCGGTCTCTTTAGATTTCTGGTTGCTGCAGTAATGGAGATTCTGGAGAAGATATAATGGAGAAAGTTTTTGTGTTGAAGATATAATGAAGTTTTTGTCTTGAAGATATAATGGAGAAAGTTTCTACGTACTTAGGTCGTCCTGGAGAAGATACGATGGACAGATGTTTTTGTCTTGAAGTTGAAGATGAAGAAAATGCACAACAGTTTGACGCTCAATCGGTACGTGCAGAGTTACAAGGGCACACTCTTTCCGAGTTTGCAACTGTGGAGTTGTACTACGTAACCTGTATCTTCGTTTTCACATATTGTAACACGCTGTCTTGGGTTGAACAGTACTTGTTAATTTGAAGGGCTTACTTGTTAATTTGTTTATGTATGTATGACACATATGTTAGGATCTGTTTCCGGATTTCTGTTGATTTTATAAGATTCTGCAAGCTTATCAGTTATTTCTTGAGCCTTAATATTTACTTGGTCATTGGATAAATAGTGGTTGAAAAGACAGGCATGCCCGAAGGGTATTTTAGACTTTTGTCTTCAAATTTACGACATTCTTTCATTCCAAACTTTGTTTCCCGATGGATTGTACATGATCCATTCTGAAACATCTCTTTCACTAATATTTTTATAAGATGAGGCTGACTGCCGACAAAATTAACTTGTTTGCCCAATGGAAACCAACCACATGATGAAAATTTAAGAACCTGATGACCAAGTATATCACACAATAAACACAGTAGTCTGTTGGTAGTGTCGCAGATGAGCCGTTTCTTATGATTATCCCCTAAAAGAACCATGGGTGATAAAATGCCGTAATCCGATATTTGTATCCTCGTCCATGAATACTTTAAGCCGTAATCCGATATATGCAAAAACACGTGTGTTTTTTTTCCCACCTATACGTTTCCAGCCGCAACCCAGTGCATCTTGAAAAGAAACACGTGTTTTTTCTTCTCTCATACTCATTTTTTTGAACATCCGTATCCCCCCCCCCCCCCTCCCCAAATAATTCATAGCGAATGCAACGACATACAACGGATGCAATGACACTGATCAGTACAATGAATGTAGTGACATCCTTTTAACGTGACAACGAATGCAGTGACACTTTCTCGAAATTTTACAAAAAAATCAATGTAATGCAGTGACAGTGAGATGTACTACGTGATAGCTGAAAATGCAGTGACATGTGAAGATGCAGAGTGACGGTGAAGTTTGCACTTGAAGTGCTAAATATCTAACATTTGATTCATTGACAATAATAGCTTGTCAGTGTATCTATGGTGAAACTTTTTGAAGACCAAAACGTATGTCAATTCATTTTAAGTGACATTTTACAAAGAACAAATCAAGTGTTACTGCAATTAAGTAAATGTTATGAAGATGAAATCATGTGTCATTGCATCTTAAGTAACATTTTACGAAGAAAAAAAATCTGATGTCACTACATATCTTTGATGACAATTTATTAAGACCAAATCACCTGTCACTGCATCTTCTATGTCACTGTATATCAAAACAACAGTATATTGACCATCAAGTGTTGCTGCATCTTTAGTGTCAATTGAAGATAAAATCGCAAATGTCACATGCAAATGCAACAACAATTGTCAATGAAGCAACATTATTTAATTAGGCATTGACATCAATATTATCATATGCAATGACACTGCCGCCAATGGAGTAATAATTGTATTTACATACAGTAACATCAAGATTACACCAACAGTGATGCTACACACAAAAAATGACACAACACCTAGAACGACACGTAATACACCAAGAGTACATTACAATTATTATAAGAAAAGATGTATTTGAAGGGCTTACTTGTTAGTTTGTGTATGTATGACATATGTTAGGATCTGCTAACAAATTTCAGTTACTTCTTGAGCCTTTATCTTTACCTAGTCATTGGATAAATAGTTTTTGAAAAGACAGGTTAGTCCCTACATGTATTTTAGACTTTTGTCTTCAAATTTACGACATTCTTTCATTTTGTTAACTGTAACGAAAAAGTATAGGTACGTGTAATAATATGATTATTATAAATATAAATAAAGAATATATAAAACCCAAACGAAAATAAGAGAAATGGAAAAGATATTTTGATATTATTGGAATAATTGTGACCATTACACTCTACAAATAAATAGGCTAGAAAAGGAGTCATTCTTGAGAAGGACTCTGACAAATTAGGAGAGAATCTTGCTATTAATTAATATTATTCTCAATCAATCATATTTATTTTCTTTTACACTCCCCCTCAAGTTGGAGTGTATGTCTATGACACCCAACTTGTCTACTAGAAAATCAAATCGTCTTCCATTTAAAGGCTTGGTAAAAAGATCAGCCGGTTGATCCCCGGTCGCAATGTGCATAGTCTTGATTAATCCTTTTTGCAATTTCTCTCGAACTAAATGGCAATCAATCTCTATGTGCTTAGTGCGCTCATGAAAAACTGGATTCGAAGCAATATGTAATGCTGCCTTATTGTCACAAAACAAATGGACTGGTTGATGATGGTTAACATGTAGATCACGTAAAATATTCTTTATCCATGTTATCTCACAACTTGTGGTGGCCATTGAACGATACTCTGCTTCAGCACTAGAGCACGATACTCTGCTTCAGCACTAGAGCGAGATACAGTCGTTTGTTTCTTTGTTCGCCAAGTAATGGGTGCTTGTCCAAGAAAGACACAATAACCCGTAATAGATCTTCTTGTATCCTTACAACGAGCCCAATCAGCATCACAAAAGGCCATGAGTTGTAACGTCCCTTGAGATGGCAGTAAAATTCCTCGCCCTGGAGAACTCTTAATATATCGTAGGACTTTATGTGCAGCATCGAGATGTGGTTGTCTTGGCTTATCCATGAATTGACTCAATATATTGACGACATATGTGATATCAAGCCGTGTGACTGTCAAATAGATCAATCTTCCAACGAGTCTTCGATAAAGAGATGGATCACGCAATAATGTACCATCTTTCATAGTGAGCACAATGTTTTCTTCAATTGGTATGTGAGACAGCTTTGCTCCCAAATAACCTGTATCTTCCAAAATCTCCAAAGCATATTTTCTTTGAGAAAGACTAATTCCCTTGTGTGACCCGGCCACTTCTATTCCCAAAAAATATTTCAAACGACCCAAATCTTTGAGTTTAAAATGATTTGACAAGAAGACTTTTGTATCATTAATCTCATGCACGTCATTCACTGCAATAATTACGTCATCTACATAGACCAAAATGGCAAGGAATTTACCCTCTTTAGCTCGGACAAATAATGAATGATCAAAATGGGATCGAATAAACCCTGCATGCTCTAACTTGTTTGATAATTTGAGAAACCACTGTCGTGATGCTTGCTTTAGGCCATATAGGGACTTCTGTAATTTGCATACTCGTGTCTCCCCCTTTCGTCCGAGTCCAGGTGGTAAAGACATGTACACTTCTTCATGTAAATCACCGTGAAGAAAGGCGTTGTTAACATCAAGTTGGTGAAGATGCCATCCACGCAATGCTGCAAGACTAAGAAGTATACGGATAGTGACCATTTTAGCTACCGGGGCGAAGGTTTCGTGATAATCAATCCCTTCCAGTTGACTGTATCCTTTGGCCACCAAACGTGCCTTGTATCGCTCAACGGTGCCATTTGCATTGAATTTAATTTTGTACACCCATTTACATCCAATGGGCACTTTTCCAGGGGGTAGAGATACCAAACTCCATGTTTTATTTTGTTGTAAAGCCATTAGTTCTTCATGCATGGCTTTGCGCCAATTAGCATCACTTACAGCCTGTTCAAAACTTTGGGGTTCTTTCAAAATGGTGAGTTGTGCCACATATGCTTTATGAGTGGTAGATAAATTATCATAAGAAAGAACCTCATGTAAAGGATAGGACGTACCTCCTCCATGGACCGCGTGTGAGGCCGACGACTGCTCTAGGCGTGATGGAAGGGCCATATCCAGATGGTAATCATGTAAATAGGATGGTGGCTTGGTTATTCTGTGGTTGCGTCGAGGAACATGATGCGGGGATGGAGAAGATGTGACGTCAGATGTTATAACGGGAGGTTCGACAAAAGGTGGAGAAGGTTCGGTTTCGGTGGTGTCAAGTACTGGATTGGCTGAAGGAGTAGGGTGTGGAATGTCTGTTGTATGGTCAGTTTGTGAAGTGAGAGGAATATGATTTTGTGGAACTACATGGTGAATATTTTGTGAATCATGCATCTGCTTATAAGGGAAATGATCTTCATAGAATTGGACATCACGAGATATAATTGTTCTTTTTTTTATCCAAATCAAAAAGTTTATATCCCTTTTGGCCATGTGGGTATCCAATAAAAATACATTTAGAGGCTCTGGCATCGAATTTGGTTGGGTTATCTGCATGGGTCGAGGCAAACAACCAAATGTGCGTAAATGCGCATAATTGGGTGGCTTTTGAAATAACTTTTCAAAGGGTGTTTGACCGTTTAGTAAGGGAGTCGGTGTGCGATTTATTAAATAGGCAGAAGTGAGAATGGCATCGCCCCAAAATTGCTTCGGAAGTTTGCTTGAATGAGTAGTGCACGAGCCATATTAAGAAGGTGCCTGTGTTTCCGCTTTGCAACACCATTTTGTTGGGGCGTATCAACACAATTAGTGTGGTGTATGATTCCCTTGTTTGCAAAAAAATCCCAAAGTTTAAATTCTGCACCATTGTCACTACGAATAATTTTTACTTTGGCATCAAATTGATTTTCAGACAGATTAAGAAACTGAATCAATAAATTTCTTGCATCAGATTTATTTTGCATAAGGTAAACCCAAGTACACCTAGTGTAATCGTCCACAATTGTGAGGAAATATCGTGCACCAGATAATGATGGCACTCTATAACCACCCCAAATGTCGACATGAATTATTTGGAAAGGAAAAGTACTAGAAATGGAACTTTTGGGAAAAGGGAGACGGGTCTGCTTGGCCAAAGGACATATCAGGCATGATTTTCCGGCAAAAGAATTATTTTTAATCTCTATAGAATAAAATACAAACATGACTTTTGAAGAAGGATGACCCAACCGTTGATGCCACATGGAGAAGTTGTTGGATGAAATTTGGTTGCAAGCACTGTTTGTAGTTGTTTGGAGATAGTATAGCCCTTATTTTTCAACACCCGTCCCAATCGTCTTCCCCGAACGCAGGTCCTGGATAAGACAACAATTAGTAAGAAACACGGTGACATAGTTTGAATTCTTTAAAAGTTTGCTGAGTGAAATGAGATTCAATCGAAAATCAGGAATGCATTGAACATGATCGAGAACTAAAAAGGGCGATAGAACTATTCTCCCAACATGTGTGACCCGTAATTTTACACCATTGGGAAGTGTCACAAATCGATCCGTCACCGGTATACATTGAGAGAGTAATTTGGGATCACAAACCATGTGGTCGGTGCATCCACTATCTAGAATCCATCCTTGGTGCACCGAATTATAAAACGATTTACTTGACATGTCATCATGGTAAGAAGTTACTTGATTTGCTTGTGATGGCTTGGATCTTATCATCTCCAATATCTGCTTGCATTCCTCAGGCGAAAAAGGAAATGTTGATCCCTGCTTGTCAAAATTTTGCTTTCCCTTTTGCGTGGATGACTGTTCTGCATTCCCTTCGGCTCCTTTCTTCTTTCGACAATAGTCAATTGTGTGGCCCTTTAATGAGCAATAATCACATATAAGATGAGCCCTGCAATTCTTAGTGACATGATTGTTTCTTCCACATTTTGCACACTTTTTGTCATCATTTTGCTTATGTTGTCCGGCACTTCTCACAGCAAATACGGCCCCTTCTATTGCTGCATCATTTCGATGATTTGTCGGTACCGGTGTAGCAGCAGATTGTTTCTCATGCCTTAAAGCTAAGGCGTATGCCTTGTTTACGGATGGCAAAGGGTCAAGTAACAAGGTATTACTTCGAACCCCTGCAAATGATTCATCCAATCCCATTAAAAATTTCATTGTCTTTTGGGTTTCTAGATACGATCCCACTTCTTTAATTGATCCACATGTGCATGGGGGGAATGAACAAAGAGAGTCACGCTCATCCCATAACCCTTTAATTTTGTGAAATACGAACCAACCGATGCACCTCCTTGCATGCACGAGTGAATTTCGTTTTCAACATTGAATAATTGTACAGCATTGACATGTGAAAAACGCTCGTTTAATTCGGCCCAAATCTGCCTTGCGTATCTGCAGCGAATAACGCTGCCCACTATTTCTGTGGATATGGAACCAAGCAACCATGTTTTTACCAGATTGTTGCATCGATTCCATTGTTGATATTCCTCTACTGATTTTGTTGATGGTTCGGGAATTGTTCCGTCCACGAGCCCGATCTTATTTTTGACAGTCAATGCCATGACCATGGATTGCTTCCATGTATTATAGTTATTTTCTGTTAAGGGTTGTGATATAAGAACCGCACCAGGTTGATCAGAGTGATGAATAAACAACGGATGGTTTGGGTTGTCCCAAGAGGGTGAGGGAGTCGAGCTCCCTGATTTTTCACCAGCCATGGAACGTGAACGGGGCTAAGGAAGAAGAAGAAAGAACTTCTCTGATACCATGAGAAATAATAAAAATAAGAGAAATGGAAAAGATATTTTGATATTATTGGAATAATTGTGACCATTACACTCTACAAATAAATAGGCTAGAAAAGGAGTCATTCTTGAGAAGGACTCTGACAAATTAGGAGAGAATCTTGCTATTAATTAATATTATTCTCAATCAATCATCTTTATTTTCTTTTACAAAACCACCAACAGCAAGATCATAATCTAAAGATTGTATGTAGAATTAATACACTAATTAATATAGAAATCAATAGCCGTTGTTTTCGTCTTCAATTATGCTAATCAAAATTTTGACTTGGCCCTCACAACTTTTAAGCTTCTTCTTTCCACTTTCTCCAAATTTATCCCCTTTTGGCACGTTTGGATTGCGGTAATGGAATGAAATGCTTTTTTCATTCTATTCAATCAAATTGGCGTGTTTGGCAACGGCAGAATAGAATATATTTTCATTCCAACAGAATGAAAATGTATGATTTTCATTCCATTCAAAATCCAATGGAATGGCAGGAATGAAATCAAAAAATAAATCATACAATAAGAAACGATTTCATTCCACTGTCTACCAAATGCAGTAATGGAATGATATCATTCCATTCCATTGCATTCCATTCCAACAGATTAATTTCATTCCATTACATTCCATCAATCCAAACGAGCCATTACTTCTTATTTTTTTCCCCCTTGTTTCCAAAGGAAGGCGGATGAGGCTGAACAAAACTGCCGACAAACTGATGAGGCTGAACAAGACTGCCGACAAACTGATGGAGCACGAGCACTTTCCCGACACGACCGCCGACAAACTGAGGAGCACAATGTAAGGAACTAAGTAGAAAAAAGATAGGAAATGACAGGGGAATGGGGAGAACAGAACAGAAAGAATAAGGAAGACAGAAAATAGCAGTTTATTGAGTAATATCTTGTCTGAATGAGTACAATTAGTTGTGTCTTCTCCCTTATATACATCAACACACAGCTAGGTATGCTAACAAACGGCTCATTAACGCTACATGACAGCTAAGTGACAGAAATCCACCCAGTTCCTGACATCACCTTCCCCTTAAAAGCTTCCTTGACCTCAAGGAAGTGGGAGTCAAGGATAACCATCCAAGCTGACAGCTGACAAGAGAAAAACATAAAACATAAATGTGCAATGGATGGTGCAATGAGTGGCAATGAATGTCTTAGCCCCATGAAACTTCTCCACAAATCTTCATCTCGCTAGTGTGTTTAGAAACTTTTCTGAAAGTCTGAAATTTATCGTTTTCCATATCATCTTGACATACCAACATATTAGCTTCCAATGCCTCTTCCTTCCAACACATTATCAATTTATTTCTAATGTAGCATCCATGAGTACTATATCCTTTCCCACCCCCTCAAAAACATCCTTGTCCTCAAGGATGAATAAAATTGTGACAACCAACCCGGATCCCAAATAAAATGCTCCATGTTGATGAAGAAGAGATAATACTCATCCAACACATCAAACTCCATAACAATTGTAACTAAAATGGTGCTGTCAATATTAACAATTGCTTTTACCATCTCACACCATTCCATGGTTATAACCGGAATAAGAAAACGACACATGTAAAGACTGGAGTTCCATGTGCAGTGTTTGTCAGCAACAGTGAAGAAACAATCTTTTATTCCCCTTTTATAAAGCACTGCTACAACTATTGGTACAACCATGAACACATCAAAAACTTTTTGATTGATGCTCTCAAGTTGCTTCACAGTCATGACACTTGAGTCAGAAATAAATTTGGTTGCACTGTGCAAATCTTTGAATTTAAATGCCACTAGAGCACCCTCCATTTTTTTCTCATTTCCACCAAATCCCATTTGATGCCTATGATTTACACTTGAAATAAGTCCCAAGACAGCCACAGCATCTGCCATACTGTTAGATGTAGGTGCAAAATCAAAATCTATACACACAGTATGTACAACATTCCTCTTGGCATTGGTAACTAATAATAGGGTGTCCAATGCTATTTCCATGTGATTGAGGTCAGCTCCAAGCCCAAAATCCACATAATCCTCTATCGACTTCTCAAAAAATGCTCTAGACATGTGCTCAAATATATCTTTCCAAACTCTTAAGTGACAGAAACTTCCATCCAGATTCAATAAGAATGTGACATTGTCATCAATTAAAAAGGCATTCTCGCACCATGCAGTTGATGCTTGTATCAAGCTTTGGAAACAACTTGAATCCGACTTAACCCAGTAAGAACAATACTGTTTAAAATTGATGAATATTCCCTGAGCATAGAGTCCTTTGACTGCTATCTGTTTTGTCAGCCACACGCCCATGGTATATAATTAGTCTTGCTCCATTATGACCCATTTTGACATTATACAGAACATATCAATAAGTTCTGAGATTACATTCATACCATCAGTTACTAGCATACTTGGAGAAACATTACCAACCCGAACATCGTAATACTGAAGCACGGACTGAGTAATTTGATTAGAGCTGCTAGTGCTAGCTTCAATGTATTGAGAGGTATGCAAAGAAGTTGACCTCAAATCGATTGCTTCCATTCCCAAACACTTCACACTTTCAATCAGTTTTAGGCACCATCTCGAATCAACCTCTTCCTTCCAAAGAAAAACGAGAATATCAACACTTGATTCCAATAAACTACCCATGTACGACAAGATCCGATCGAACTTCTGCAAGTGTTGATTGTTGGGTGCAGCGTTCATCTTTTCTTTCATTTTATCAAATAAATGATGAGTAGCCTTCAAACTTCTAGACATTAACGAAGGGGGTTGGACAACCTTATCAATTCTCTGTTGGATGGCCCCTTCTTCGGCCACTTCAAAACTCACAGTGCCTTGATGTTCAGCTTGACTAGTGAAGGGCTGAACAATTCTTTTATCTACATGCGGAAATGAATTCACACCCCCACCAGGATCAAATAGAGTTAGTTCATTGAAGCTGAAATCAAGATTACAAGATTCAAGCACTTGTTCTTTCACTAAATCAGCTAGGAATGGCTCACATTTTTCATGAATGTCACTCCCATTTCTCTGCTCAACTGGAAATCGTTCGGGCATTTGGTTGAACAGTTGGTGGTCGGTTCTTACGCCTCCCATTGTCAACAAATGAGGCTGCCCCACCATTTTCCTAAGCATGTCACGTCCATGAAGAGCTGTACCAAGAAAGTCAGGTTCCTCTTTTTCTTCAGTTTGCTCAAAAGAAGGCTTAGTTAGACTTTCTTCCCTTACATCAGTTAAATCTCTTGGAAATGGTTCGGGCATTTCAACGAACACTTCGCAGTCTTCATTGTGCTCATCCTTATAAAGAACTAAGAATGGCTGCAGCTCATTTGTGGACTGCAAATGTGTTGCAATTGGCATAGTCAATCCGTCAAACATCTTGAATACTTCATTTCTTGGATCAACTTGGCCGCCAGCAACTTTCTTAGTCATTTCTTCTTCAGAATCCAACAAGTTGCTGATATCAAACCCCTCAGAAACTGATTTATATGTTGTTGTTGCTGGTTTGTGGTTTAGCATTGCGAAAATGGCAGCAAATTGATCCTTCATGAATGCAAACCGATTATCTGAACTCTGCTTGAGATCCTGCATTGTTTTTCTTAGCTCTTCGATGTCTTTGGTATTCTTCTTTGTTCGCTCATCAACGGATTTGAGACCAGCATCATCCATGGCAGAGAATCGTTATCTCTGATACCACTTGTAAGGAACTAAGTAGAAAAAAGATAGGAAATGACAGGGGAATGGGGAGAACAGAACAGAAAGAATAAGGAAGACAGAAAATAGCAGTTTATTGAGTAATATCTTGTCTGAATGAGTACAATTAGTTGTGTCTTCTCCCTTATATACATCAACACACAGCTAGGTATGCTAACAAACAGCTCATTAACGCTACATGACAGCTAAGTGACAGAAAACCACCCAGTTCCTGACACACAAGCACTTTCTCGATGCGAAATCTAGAAGATTTCGGAAACTCATGATGAAGAACAACTTGATGGCTAATTAAATCATACAATAAAATCATTCCTTTGTGGCGATCGTAAGAGATGAGTTTTCTCTTATTATTATTATTATCCTCTATAAGAGCCACATACTGCGGCAAATCATGTATACAAATCTTCATCCATGAATCCTTCAATCCGTAATCCTTCATCACCCATAATTCAAAATTATTATACCTTCCATTTATTAAAGATAGGCAACCATTCAACACACCTAATGACAAGGAATGAATTTTCTTTAGAACATCAGGTATTGACAAAATCTTGTGTTTATCCGTTTTAAGATCAAATGCTACAATGGAATTCCTTTTCCTTCGAGGAAAGGAAGATAACCAATGCAAAGCAAAATTAACTAAGACCCCGGACCTATGCATTGTGCCACCAATATAATTATCATCCGAGATGTAGCGATCATGATAGTTCAAATGTGATCTTACCCTTCTCCATGAATTTGATCTCAGACTATAAACTTCAAATACATATATAGTTAAACCTGGAAAGATTACTATGCCTAAAAGATGGACCTGCAATCATAACTTTGTAATCATCATGAACATCATCATATCCAAAGGCGCAAAAATATATGACATCAAACTACGGACAAAGAACCGAGGGCCTTTTAGGCAAAATCCAAGATGATTTTGTCAACGGATTGCACAAACATATATCGCGTACGTCAAATTCAGTAAAATAAATTTGACAAATGAAACCATCGCAAGAGCCTACTGCACCTCAGGTCGATAATGGTCGAAAATTCTACTGCACCTCTTTGCTGCTGCCTTTCATTAACATATGTACAAAATGTTATATGTTTGGCTTTTGGTTGATTTAGTTGCAACTTAGCGAATTCTTGGCTTGAAATCAGAGCGTTCCATGATTTCGATACGCATCTAAATTGACAAATAGATTTTAATGGAAATCTCAATAAAATAAGACCAAGTACATCCTCAGGTAAACGAGAGATTTTATTGTGCGACGGTTGTAGGAAGGTTATACAAAATGACATACATTAGAGTCTTTCATTTTTACTCTCTTTCACATAATATACTTTTATTGTGTGTGAGAGGTTAGAAATGAGTGGTAAACGAGAAATCGACATTGATCGATTGAATACTTTTTCAATTCAGGAGAGGATAATTATTTGTTCGTCAATTAGGCAGAGACGTAGGTATTATGAGGGGCCGGCCGTAGTAGGCTGGACGCAAATTCAGGGATATTGGGGAAATTATTTATGATTTCTTATTACTTAGGCACCAAGTTTTATTCCACGTCTCGTTTAAAAAATTCAAAATGAAAATTTACTCCACGTGAAAAGATAAATGTTATTTCTCCGAGCAGCGGTTTTATGGTGGTTCAGGACCACCATGTCATACTTGTCAACCAATGAAATGTCTTATAAAAAAGGTAAAAACGTAAATACATGGAATTTATATTTTACACGGTGGGCCCTTGTGTTATTTGTTGTTTTTCTATTGATCTTGGATCACCAAGTCATCATTGGTTCAGGACAATAATAAAATTTCTGTTCTCCGATTAGTAAAATTTTAGTACTCCCTCCGTCACAGCCCCAGGATAAAAGGACTTTTAGAATTTACACACATTTTAAGAAAAATAAGAAATGAGTTGATTTTTAAAATTTCAAGGTAAAATATTGTATTGTTTTTTTGACAATGACCTATAGTATTTCGTTACTTAATGCGGAAGTGAAAACATTACATTTAATATTGAATTAAGATGTGAGAAGACTTTATATTATGAGATAAAACCAAAAAGCTAAAATTTCCAATATTATAGGACAAAGTGAGTACCTTAATCAATGGAAATCAAAAAAGAATAACAGGTTGAAGGCCTTTACTTTCTGGCCGTTAGGATTTTATAAAAGATGTAAATTTTGACGTATGAGCCTCGGCAGGAGCGGCTAAAGGATTTTTTTGAGACTTTTCGTCTTTTAGATTTGACATATACCGGGTTCTTATCCAACCTAATTTTCTTGTAAGAAATGATATCCTTACCGTAAATCACCGTTTCTCTGAAAAGGTTAAACGACTAGGGAAGCGAACACAATAACAACATGGTATGATCCTCATTGTCAATCTTAACATCTTTATTGTTCAAATCCATAAGAAGGGAATCAAATTTATCCAAATGCGCGCGATAATATCGATGACTCTTCAGAGATACAAAACATGTATACAAACTCTGCATTAAATAAAGCATATTTTTCGCAGTTTTTTCATATACAAAGATTTACTTTTTCCCACAAATCCTTGGCACTAACCTCAGTGGCTATCTCTTTTAAAACCTTATCAGAAAGACATAATACGATATCTGACTTGGCCTACTTGTCGAGACCATCAAACTCCTCATCTGACATATTCTTAGGCTTTTCCTTCTTCCCAAGTAGCGCAATATTCAAGCCCCTCTGAATCAGCATGACATGCATCTTCAACTGCCACTTCCTGAAGTTGATGTTTATGTTGAATTTCTCAAAATAATAATTAGTTTCCGTGATAATGGCTTATTTTCAAAATCTCGAAAAACATTGGCTCTGATGCCAGTTTATTAAGAAAACGAACCCGAGTGAAATCTTTTAACGACGGCAACACAAAATAATTGACGGAATGAAAAAAGACAAAACATCAAATTTACGTGTTCGATCAATATGACCTACATCCATGGGCGAAAGAGAGAATATTACTATAATGGAGAAATACCAAATAAAAAATATAATTCTCCTGGAACATAAAGACAAAAACCAAAATAGACTAAGACAATTGAAAGTTTATCTTAATTACTACATTTTAAAATAATAGGCTCAAGCCTATTATAAACTACACCATTGTCAGCTCTTAAAGCTAAATTGACGATGTGAGATTTTGCTCCCACTACTTAACAATTTTCATAAAAAAAATACAAACAAAAAAAGGATTATTATTAGTATTATTCATCCTTGTATAACTTCAAATATAAAGATTATTATCATCATATAACATAAATATATAATTATGAATGAACAAATAAAATTCTTGTATACTGATATAGCATAAATATTTATTGTATCATAATAGAATACTTATTCAATTCATACAATTAATTTGAAGCAAATTTTGGTGTATCTTTGTGTGTTCGTGTGTTCTTTTAAATTCTTATTCAATGTGCATGAGAAAGAGATATGAAATAACTACATCACGTATGAATTCATTTTATTTAAATTTTCATATTTAATATACAATTACTTTATAGATCAAACATATAGTTAATAATAGATGTAATATTAAACTATATTTCAAATTTTCTAAAGTATAAAAATATTGTTTAATTTTTTTTGAGGGTAAATATTGTTTAATTTAACCACCTGCAATACTTTGCTAGTCAACTTAAATAGGCAAATAGTATATGTTTAACTTTTCATCCACAAAAAATTAATAGATACACAAGTTAGGGTCGCAAGAAACAAAAAAAAAAAAAAAAAAAAAAAAACAAACTGAACAGGCACATGCGATTCAAAGATTGGAAAAACAAAAGCTGCTGCAACATAATATAAAAAAAGGTAAGTTTTTGTGGGGTATATTCAAATGCACCGAATTGACATATGAAAAATCTGAATCACATAGTTTAAATTCAGTCTAAAAATAAAAAATCTACCGTTTGCCAAATAGGTGCACTCCGCCGCATATGACGGGTGCACCCAATAACTTCTCAATAAAAAAGGAAAAAATTATTATTATTATTATTATATTTTTTTAAGGGGAATTATTTTTTCTTTTCTACTTAATTTTTAGATCATATGTAACTTTTGATCTACAAATTCAATTATAAAAGAAAATTCATTATAATTTATATTTTTTCGTTCTCTTTATTTGTGGATTTTTTTGGACTTAAGTTCTAAAAATCGAAAAATTTCTTCATATAAAAAAACGATACGATACAATGACAGCTGAAACTGCAATGACATGGATTCGGCAAATCTTGTTGTAAAATGTCCACACCTATGATGCCCGATAATACCTCAAATAATTAAGCTCAGAAAATTGTCCGCCTCAAATGATTAAGCTCAAATAATTTTGATAGACGTTGGCTCACTTTTTCTAATCATAGTAGTTGGGTATTGACTATTGAGATATGGGAGATATTATAAAAGCCAAGGTTAGTAACAGTGGCGGACCCAGAAATATTTTTCAGGGGGGTCCGTAATTTTTTTTCTAAGTAGAATAATTTTTTTACGGTGTCTAAAATATTTTTCTATAGGTATAATGTAGCATATTTTTTTGTTCAGGGGGGTCCATGGAACCCATTGTGAAACACATGGGTCCGCCCCTGGTTAGTAAGGAATATATATATATATATATATATATATATATATATATATATATATATATATATATATATATATATATATATATATATACTAGTAGGAAACTCGTGCGATACACGGAGAACGTTAAATTTAAAAAGTAAACATCGAAGAAAAATAATATGTTACGAAAAAATGTTGTGTTTAAAGAAACTAACATATAAAAAGCACATTGATATGTCCAAGCTCCAAAGCACATTGGCATCACAGATTAGTTAGAACTATTATATAAATGATAAGAGATTTCAATATTGAACCTAGTCAAAACAGTGAGATAGTTGTGGAACAATAAATAAGGATTGGGGCAAAATATACAAAGTCAATAAAACAATATTTAATTTGATTGCATATATCATGCTCAACAAATCTTTAAATTCTTATCACAACCATGGTGATGTATACATTAGATCAATAATGAGAGTAACTCCTATTACCGAATATGAAGGGGCGGGTCATGTTTTTTGAGTATGAACAACTTTACTGCCATGGATCCTCATCAATGACCATCATCGGTGTACTTCATCCTCAAATAATATAATTTCATCACTTTGCTTGAAATCTTCCATTAATTTCTTAAGCTTTTATTCAAACTTTCATCTCTTCAAAAAAAAAAAAAAAAAAAAAAAAAAACAACAACAACACCAGCAATATCCAAAGTGCTCACACATGTATCAATGAAGAGAATATAAGCATTCAGATTTCAGAGTTGATAACATTAGACCCAATCGTGCAATAGAAACAATATTAAAATTAAGAAAAAAAAAATGATGGGAAACGACGAAATGGAGTTGGAGAGTTTGCTGATCACCAGAATTCTCACATCAATGGACACAATAAAGGCCCCACAACCAACTTATTGTGCCACCCTATCCCCAGACATAACGTTCAAAACACAATGATCACAAACATGTTATATTGGTGTGGTACCTATTGATTTGTAGGGGTCTCATAAGAATGAATGGCGTAGGAGTTTGTTATGGCCATTTTATTGCAGAACAGACTTGACATATAAATAGCGACGGGAAGCCCAACAACAGACTACACATACATTTCACAAAATAGTGAAAAGAAAAATACCATAATCAAAGTGTTGTCTCTTTCAATTGGCCTCCTTCATTCGCCGAGCTCGAGATCGTGAATGAATCTTGGTCGACTTCCTGATAATGAATCCATCATTAACCCAACTTCCTTTCATTTTGTCCTGTATTTTACAAACATCAATAAACACATGTATTCAGAATCATGATTTGTTCCGGAGACATGCCAAGGACAGACACTATAAGAAACTCGATCGAAATCCACTAACTGCTTTAAGAAAAGAAATGTTCTTTATCTAAGAAGCAAAAACAGCAGAGGATAACATCGTGTGACTATAAACATGATCCTTATGAAGATTACACCTTACTGTTAACACAAACAATTAGCTTAACTAAGGGAACAATTTGCTCCATGATCAAAACCCAAAAAAAAAATAAAAATCAAGCTCTCATATGTTTTGAGAAGCAACAACAAATGGGCTAATCAACATTTCTCAACATTCATCTTTTTTCTAAACTTAAACATCTTTTTCTTAGCTTAAATATTTCTCCACATTCATCTTTTTCTTTTAATAAGGAATTGCAATAATAAAAGACTACAGCAACAACTCACATCATCAGTGAGTCTCAGTTTTCCCAAAGTTTCCAATTGTTTATGATGCTTGCGAATTCTGTACATTACGACAATAAGCCAAAATATGATCCTAAGTTAGCTGCACAAATCAAATTAAGGTCATTTACATAGTTCCATCCTGAAGAAAGCACATTTGAGGCCAGAACCAGTGCTAGAGAGTGCATTCATCTTTAACGTATAATAATCAAAATAACTTTGCAGCCATATCATGAACTCATGTATCATGCATGACATAACATAACTTTTCCTTAAATAAGTAAATCTGTATATATATATATATTAAAATAAAATAAAAAATGAAATGAAGATAAGTATATCTTTGTAGGTAAAAAAATGATGATAGTTGATCACTCGTTGAAGTTCCATTTCATATAGCCAAACATCAACTACTTTCTTCTTCAACATACAAATCCCCTGTCCAACATGAAAAACATTGTTGTCAAATTAAATGCGGTCATCGGGAGTCAGGACCATATGTTGTTAAGAAAATAAAATGGAAAAATGAGAACACGAAATGCCACACACACACATACAACAATGTTTTAAGGTGAAACAAACATGTCACAACATGACATCATTTTATCGCAATCCACTTAAAGTCAATGGCAATTGATCCACCCAACACCACTTAATGAAGATAATCTCCCTAAAAACCAGTTGTTGCAATCATACATTAGATGATAATCATAACACATGATACTGCACAAATATTTGAATAAGTATGGCGTGTGAAATTTCCTCATAAACCATTGAGAAAAAGAAATAATGGAATTGATGTGAACCGAAGGCTTTCATTTGGATTGTATATCCTGAAAGTGTAAGAGTATCGATTCTAGTACCGATTATAGTACAATCACCTGTTTAAGACGTTTTAATATTTCTGCACGACCACATCTATATAAAGAACGTTTGATCAAAACAAATTATAGCATCTTGTTTTCAGATGAAAATAACGAACATGATGATGGAAAGGAATAACATTGATTACCATGGAAAAAAGCAATCCCGGATAAAGCATTATTTCCCATGCAATGTGTGCAACAACTGAGAAAAACAGAAAAAGTAAAAATATATATTCTGCAAAAAGAAAGATAAGATTCACAAAATGTTATTATACGAATATATTACGATCTGATGTGCTTCAGTGGAGCAATTGATGATCAAAATGTATGATATCCAAAAGCATCAGTCTCTACATGCACCATGACCTACAAAGTATAATTACATACCGTAAGACTTTGATCCTATGTAAAAAAAAAGCCAGATAATTAACGGTAATGACAACACCACCACCTTTGAAACCAAATTTAGGGTATACGGCATATTATCATTGGCTTTTTTTTATAAAAAAAAAACGAGTTTATTAAGCGACCTTAAGGCGTCTATATACTTGATCATTTACCACTGCTACGCTACTACTACTGCCCATAAAAAAAATCGCCAATGTTTGGCAACCTATAATCAGAGCCCTTGAAAACTAAGTTGTCGCCCAACAAATTAAAACATTTAAAAACCTTACACATGCATCATCAATATACTACAACTTCCAAATCTCAATATTTACTGAAATAACAATGAGAAACCAATATACTACAAATAAACGAAATTACTGATTGTCACAGATCGTGAAATTTGTGTTAATCAATCCCGAAAGTCGGCAATGCAAAAGTTAATTAAAACGAAATTACCGATTCTCACGGATAGTGAAAGTGGCGTTGATCTCCCAAAAGTCACTGCCGGCAATGAAAAAGTTGAAAAGGATCTCTAGGTTATATTTTCATCAACAATTTAAGATAAAAAAAATCAGGAAACGACCAAGAGAATCGCAATCAAACTAACGGAAGAAAGTATTTAACAAATGAAACGAAAACAATGGAAAGAATTTATTTGCTTTCTTCCTGTTAAATTTAATGTCGGCACACCAAAAAGGGGAGAGACTAAACAATGGAAAAAATCTTATTAGCAATGAAAAAAGCTGAGAGAATTTTTTTTTATAGTAATAATCAAAGCAAACGATGGATTTTTATAAGACAACAGCTTTTCGAGCAAATTTTATATATGTATTGTAGTGTGGTGTTGCAGGAAGCCAGGAAGGAGTAAAAAATATATGAGATGTACATGATATGTGAAGGAATGTTGAAAAAGAAAAGAAATGGGTATATTAATGTGCTGTAGTCGTGGAAAGTGGGAAAAATAGTTATGGTTGTGGAGGAGTAGAGGAGGTGGAAGTTAGAGTGTAACGAGGAGTGAATGTAGGATATGGTTGAGAGTTGTGTATATTTTTTTTCGTTTATTTATTTTGTTTAATTTTTTCATAGTTAATTTTTTTTCTTTTTCGGATGGGATAAACCGGATATGGGTCTTGTCAATTGGACAAAACGGCAAATTGAGAGTTAATCATTCAAAAATATTAATATAGATATATACTAGTGCTGTGTACGTGCTCCGCACGTTTAGGCCCTTGTTATGGTTCTGGTTACGTTTATATGAAAGCGCTTTATGTAGAGATATTTTGGCCTACCTGAAGTGTATTTACATTGCTTTAGCTACTGTGTTTGGTACGCAAAAGCTGTCACAGCTACATTAGTTAGTTTGTACAAAATATTGCCAAGTTTGTCATAGGCTATGGAATTTACGAGACAGGGTCAAAAAACAGGTTTCCCTGTTTGTGGAACAAGCAAAAGAGGGTATTTTCTATCTGAACCGTCGTTGAAGCAAGAGCAGGTGCTGCTTAGTCCCTTTCTGGTGATTTGAGGTCCAGTTTCTTCATCGGGGTGGTGTTCGTTGCGGAGGGTAAGGTGGTGCCGGTGGTGGAGCTAGTCCTTGGCTTTTTGCTTGGGCTGTCATCTACGCTGGTGGTACGTGTGGTGTGTGAAGCATCTTCTTTGTTAGTGGATTCAGTTGCGTGTGCCTGTGTTTGGCTCGTCAGGGGTTCTGCTTTGCCTGCACGTTTTTAGTATTTTAGGGCAGATGAATTTTCAGCTTCATGTAGGGGCAAAGTGTACGGTTTAGTGAGACAAAGTTGTACAGCTACCTGTGCTGGGAGATGCAGCTGGAGTCAGGTTCATTTGCTTGTTTTCTACCCAGTCTAGGACAGTGTAGCGCGTGACTTTGTCGTTGAACTTTTTTTTTCACACATCGTACTTGTGCAATGATTTCCTGGGTTCCTAGTTTCTTGTTCAGTTCATCCAAGTGTGTGGCCATTTTCTCCAGTTTGTGAGGTGGCCATGTAGTGAATTATGGTTGTGGGGTAGTGCATTAAAGTAGGAAAATTTAGGGTGGAAGTGAGTTACCTGTTTGTCCATTATGTGCATTTCTTTTGGTGTATGGCCTAGTAGTTGGTCGGCGCAGTGGTTGAATAAAGTTGCATCGACGTTGCCGGAGTCATCATTTAGTTGTACCACGACCTTGCAACTGTGTGATAAGAAAGCATGATGAGAAAACAAAGTTCCTAACTATACATCTCACTTAGAAAAGGTCTAGCACCAGGTAATTTACACACTTTAAAAATAAAGTAAAAAATTATAAATTACTTAGTCCAGGTAGTAAAAGTGTCCTTAATTAAGCTACTTAGTCCAGCTAGCAAAGTGAACTAATTAAGGTGAAAACAGACACAATTCAGCAACTTGCCAGACTCTGGTGCAAGTTGCACCTGGTTGATTTCTTGGAATAATTTTGAGGTAAAAATATTTGTCCATCAAAAGGCTATTTTCATACACTCGTGTTCTTCTTTCATATGTTCGATAAATTGCATTGCACATTTTGACAAGGTTAGGAATGTTTGCAGCAAAATGTGATTTTTCAGAAATTTATCAAGTGGGCAGGCATGTTTTGTTGGTTAATCAAGTACAATTAGCAAATGAGATAAAAAATAAGAGCAGTTCTTGTTTGTTAAAACAGTACCTAACCTTTAAGCTCTAGTGGCCCGACTTTAAGCTTTGTTAATTCATAAAGTACCATTATGCTCTTATTTGTTAAAAGCTTTAAGCTCAGTTATGAATTAAAGCATGTTTTAATAGTATGCTTGAACATGATTGAATTAAAGCATGTTATGAATTAAACATGTTTTAAAGCATGTTATGAACTAAGCATGTTTTAAAGCATGTTATGAATTAAATATGCTTGAATTAAAGCTTTAAGCTTTGTTATGAATTATAGCTACTACCTCTTCCATGTTAAATTTTACGTACCGTGCGTCTGCAAGTTGTTCCTCTTTGCACGTGTGACATGGGAAAGTTTCATCGAAGAGGGCTTTTTGCGTTTGCTTGCATTTTGGGCATGTGGTGTATGCCACTTTCTGGTGTATGTTGGCTATTAGCATAGTAACTTTTACGTGCCTAGCCTGTTGCAGTGATAAAGTTTACGTCATGTAAGTGCATGTGTAGTTATTTGGTTCTGTAAATCAGATACATTTTTTAGTGGAGTTATTGTTACTTACCTGAGAGTCTGGCAAAATATCTTTCAGCTTCGTAATTTTAATTGCACTGTGTTCATGAGCAGCCATGTGCAAGTAGCTTTCTGCTGGTTTGTCGGCATGTTTGTGCACATCATCGAGATGGTCGTCTAACTTTGTTCAATGAGTTGGAAGGAAACGGCTTATGCAATGTGAAGGTACGTAGGAGTTATATTGGTTGGTCAGCGACAATGAAGTACAAAAGTAGTGCGATTTGGTGCCTCATTGTACGCTACAAATTTGCAGGTCATTTACCGAATTATATGACATTGGTTAGTTCCTTACCATTCACGAAGGCAAGTGACCTCAGGGATTTGTGGCTCCAATGCGACGAATGAAAAAGGCACCGTGGACAGTGATAAACCTGTAAAAATAGAATGTTGTGGGTATAAGATTCGCGTTACTCTAATGTTTCGGTAGTGCACGAACCTGTGAATGAAGTAGCTCTGAGGCCTTTACATAGTATGATGGGCCTTTCGTTCCTTAGTGCAAAGAGTTCAGCACCTTGTTGATTCACAAAATCTCCCCATAGTGTGAGCATGATGGGGTGCAATCTGTGATTTAAGCCATTTCTTTTTTCCTGTTAACGGCAAGTATTGTCGGAAATTTACATGTGAGGTGGTATCAGGGAACTTACTCGTTTTGCACAATAGTGCATTCTCGTATTGGTGTTAATTTGCCCTTGGCATCGACGAGCCTTGGTTCCTTCACATTCAGCACAGCAGCAACAATGTCTGTAAGATGCATATGAAAGTTCTGATTAATTGCTCTGTACATATAGCAAGCAGAGTTCGGAACAAATGTACATACATTGTTATACACTATATGTACATGGATTTGACCCAAAATTTGACCCAAAATTTGTCCACCTACAACCCAGATTCTGTGGGCTACACACATTTGTGTTATTGTTCTGTTACTGCTGTTAATAGTTCGCTAAACCAGGTTGAGTGACTTTGCATACAGCAGACAGATCGTGTGTTTTTAGTACAGTCACAATATGCTAAAAAAACAGATTGTTATGCTAGAGCACCTACTCCTTTGTAATGTGTTGGAGTATGAGATAAACAAATCATTGGCATAATTTTTTGTTAGCCTGATTGGGATCATGAAATACATTAGACAAACCTAAATGTTTCTGTATTCTTGTTGTATGGTCTGTTGAAGCTTTGAATACAAGTTTTCCTGCTATTAGTTATAAAATTTCCAAAGGTACATGGTGAGAATATATACCCACGTAGCACTGACCATTAATGAATTTTGTTTTGCATTACTAATGAATCAACCATACTAAATTAGTTGCACATACCAAGTACAAATTTGCAGCCAATCGCAAACTGAGCATGTCAGGTTAATAATACCCATGGCTTCATGTATTTAAATCAAATAGCTTAGTAACATTACATAATAGGTAATAAATGTTGTTTTCGATTACTAATGAATCAATCATAGTAAATTACTCACACATACAAAGTAAATATTTGGAGTCAAGAGCAAACTAAACATGAAAGGTTAATAATACACATTGGTAGCATAAAAGTGGTTGATGTGCGGTTTAGGTTGTCTTTGCAAGGGTGTATCGTAAATTTGGGGCAGTGTTTAAGCTTTATGAGCAGAAAAATTAACTAAACCGCAGGTTGTAAGCTTTTTTGATACGAAGAATCAAACCAAAATGCAATCTTGAAGCTTATTGAGCAGATGAATTTGCCACAATTACGGTGTTTAAGTAATTTAAGGAACAGAAATTCATAATAATTAAAGTGTAGTCTTTAAGCTTTCGGAGCAGAAAAAATAACTGAAAAGTTGAATATTTGTGCTTACGTGGCCAGAAACCTAACCAATATACGGAGCATTTTAGCTTCCAGAGAACAAAAAGCAACCAAAATTCTGTCCCCAGATTTTCCGATGTGAATAATCAAACAGGAAAATGCAACGTTGGAGCCTACGGAGGTGTAAAATTTACTATATTCACAGTGATTAAGCATTTTAAGCTACGTTTTGGTTATAATCTGAATGGAGTTGTTAAGTGTGTTTTGTACCTATCATGGTCCCGGAGTCGGCAAGCGACCGTTTTTCTCCAAATGGAACTTGCTGAACTGGAGGGTAGGGTAGCTTCTGTATATCGTCGGTTACTGGGCGTATGAATGTTACCCGAGACATAACCCACTGCATTTTTATGCCTGGAGTGGCGTACTGGAATCCAGGTTTGACAGGCTGGACTTGTGCCCCTCCAATGATGTAGGTTGAGAAGGGCTTTAGGCTTCCTTCTAGTACGTTGATGTTATTACCCCATAGCATGCCTTCAACTTTGCTACCCTGTATGTTTCATCATGGTAATGTCATGTGTAACAGCATATGCCCATAAGGGCTGTAAAGGAAGGTAGTGTAAATGGATTTCAAATTTGTGACCAACCTGTTCATCCATGAGCAGCATTTTCTGGAGTCTTATTCCGCGTTCATTAGTGTAAATGTTGCTTTTTTCAGCAACCAAAACTTTTACTCGCCAGTCTTCTGACTTCTCTGTTATGTCATTAATAAACTGTGTGGTGGCCATCATTTTTGTACCTGTTTATAACACATAAACTATGTAGTTAGATATACTACGGGAGAAGGTAGGCAATGTACATACGCAGATAATTAACCTGTAAATTAAATGAAATGAGATCATTATTTTAGAAGTTGTGGGGAAGAGGAAGGTGTGCGAAAGATAACTAATTAGCATATGCAAATGTAGGCGAAGGAGGATGAGTTTAAAAAAATAGGTATGTACGAAAAGAAAAGCGAACGTACAAAAAAAGTTATTGGCTGTATTAAAAAAAAATTATGCTGCTATTTGCGTAGTTTTCCGTCAGACTGTGGGTGATCTACGTATTACCGAGGAAGTAACTGTTCATTTTGCACCCTGTCGAGTATTTCTCGATAAACAACGTTCTTCGTTTTGTTGGTGGAGAAAGTGTCAGTGAATGTTGGCGGCGCAATAAGCACTCTGATTGACGAGGATTTTCTTGCCCTAGACAATGCAACGTACAATTGGCCGTGGGAAAATACTAGCTCTCGTAAATAAACACCAACGCGTTCCAGTGTTTGCCCATGAGCTTTGTTAATTGTCATGGCAAAGCACAAGCGCACAGGAAATTGGTAACGTTTGAAGGGTATTGGACATTTGTCTTCGTTTGAGCATTCTAGGGGGATCCTGTGTAAAATGGTGGTGTTACCTGCATACGGACCGCTTGAAATCTCAGCAACAATGGTCTGAGCTCTGAGTTCCCTACAAATTAACCTAGTACCATTGCATAAACCTTGGACAGGGCTCAAGTTGCGGAGTAACATGAGGGGCGAATTGGGATTTAGTGTTAGTTCATGTGGTGGCAGGCTGCTTGGGTTCAACGAGTTGAGAAAGTCGTCGTAATCTCCGCGGTGCTGGGGATCGTTAGCAAGGTCGTTACTTATGTATGTTTTTGCGGTCCCTGGCATATTACGCAGCATAGCTTCGTTGATGTCATCTACGCAATCATTTGTAGGTGCGAGTAAAGCTCTGTCCATGGCTGACCTCGCATCAGTCGTAAAAGCATTTATGTCTGGCTAGACGAATTCTATGAGTTCTTGCAAAGATGTTTCTCGGTCAACAAAGGGGATAACCATATTTGCTGGAAAAGTAATGTTGCCGTTTTCGTCCTCAAGTTCCGTACCGTCACCGATGCGTAGGAGAAATTCAGTGAAGTGAGGGTCTGCCCTGGCTCACATATTTTCTGTCAGCTTCAGTTTTCTGAGGACTAGCCATAGGTGTGAGCTGAACAATGTTGCGTCCAGTTCCTGTTGCTTTGTAGCATTTGTCACTACGGGAAGTACTTGTCTGAAATCACCTCCAAACAGCACAACCTTATTACCGAAAGGCTCGTCAACGTCGGTTATGTCTTTAAGCATCTCTGAAAATGCCTCGATTGAGTCTTTGTGTGCCATTGGAGCTTCGTCTCAAATTATGACCTTGGCGTCTCGCAGCAGTTTCGCTGTGGTGGACTGCTTGCTGACACTGGCAATTTTCCTCTCATCGTCGTGCAAAGGCAGTTTGAAACGCGAATGCGCAGTTCTTCCGCCGGGTAAAACACATGCTGCGACACCAGACGTGGCTGTAGCTAAAGCAATGTATTGTGGAGACCTAAGTGTGGCTAAAATAGCCTTGTACAAGTACGTCTTCCCTGTTCCGCCCGGGCCGTCAATAAAAAACGCACACGGTTCATTTTGCATAACTTTCTCCATTATAACATCATATGCGCGTTGTTGTTGTTCATTAAGTGTATGCACATTGACCAGATCACTGTCGTCAACAACGATACTCCTTTCGTACGCGATTTCTTTGGAGACATGATCTCTGTGTGATATTAAGTCTGCCTCTGGACCTAGGTCATAATCTGATATCTGTTTTCCCATGTCATCCAGCAACAGAGATAGGTCTTCCAATGCTTTCAGGCGAATTTCAAAACGGCTCAAGGGTAGGCCAGTATGTGCCTTTGTATAATCCTCGCAAAGTGAATCAGCGTATTTCTCCCAAAGCTTACGTGGATCAGATGGGGAACAGAACACAAGAATAGATGCGAAGAGGTGGCATAATTGTCTTGGCATTTGATACATTGTTGCTTCCTCTAGGCAGGAATCAAGGTCAGTGTCTGTAGCTAACAAATTCCTTGCTAAAGCAGCTTCTCTGAAGGTTGCGTGTAAGTAACTGACGTGGCCTTTTCTAGTGCTAATACCAGTCCTTAACCGACAGTGTATCGGGTCAAACTGTAGTGCTAGTATGGTGAGTCGAGTATCGTATCCTCGGGGAACTTTGTAATTCTTCTAAGTGTGGTTAAACACCAAAGAGCTTTTATTAACTCGATCTAAACCGCAATTTTATAACACGGATCACTACTATTCTAGTCAACATAAAATAAATACGTAAATTAAAATTTATTCTAATATAATATATATAGATATATAAATATATATAGATGTGCATAAGTTGCAAAGTATATATATAGATATAAATATATAGATGCCAAATATATTATTAGAGAACTAGCCAAAGTTTATATAATTGATTTATACGATCTTTTCAGTGAATGGAATGTGCTCGATCTTTAGGTTCAATTGAGTAAATGAAACGGTGTACTCCTAAGGTTAACAATTCGTCCTCACATTAGCGTACGAAATTGTCATATGTCCATTGTCATCGGTCCAAATCCACAATCGTTACGGTTTTTCTGAACAGGTCCCGAGTACGATTCTACCTTTGAATAAAAAGGAGTCATTCCGTTCGTCAAACGGTCAATTTTATTTAAAGGCTCCGGTTGTCAAGGCCGGGCGATTCAACTTTCCGGTTTAAGTTTCAATTAACTGATGATTTTAACATTATTACGATCTTGAGTACAAATTTTAATAAGATTCATCTTTTTAGGACAAATCTGCCCCCGAATAGGAAACTGGATTCCGTTGTCACGTTTTCACTCGGCCAATTTTTACCCTCCGGTTTTTCTATTAACGAGTTCATAACTTAATTACGAGGCGTCAATTCATAATTAGATTATGAATTCTTTCAAGTCAAACTTTATCAATAGGAAAAGATTCAATTAGCTCAATTTTATTCAATTTTACTTAGACAACATTCCTTTACCGAAAAGATCGAAATAAAACGATTACATAACTTTGGCTAGTTATTAGATTTAGCCTACTAACATTATACGAAAATAAAAACGAGATAAGACAAACATAAATACTTTAGAAATTTTACCCGATTACAACGATTGATTCAGAAGCTGTATTCTTCCGGATGCTACAACAACTTCAACAACATTGATCTTCTGATAATTTCTCGAGCATTATAACGATACTACTTTATTTATGGCATAAGGCCTATATATATACATACTACTACTACTAAAGAGAGGTGAAGAAAATATATTTGGTACCCCCTTTTTTGTGCTCGCAATGCCGCCCTTTTTATAGGCAATTTTTCCCTTGCCGGATCGATCCGAGAAAGGGCCGGATCGATCCGGGAATAAAAAATCTTATCCCAGGATTTTCTCTCGCAGGGCCACATGCTGGATAATCATGATGTTTCCTCGGATCGATCCGAAGTAAATCCGGATCGATCCGGATAGATTTTTTCCAATCTTAATCCGAAACTTGATAAAATCATAACTTGAGCTCGGATCTCCAAATGACATAATTCAAGATGCGTTGGAAAGCTCTTGAGGAGATCTATAACTTCCATGAAGACTTCTTTTTCAGAAAATGCCTTTTTGCTGGGCCATTTGTTCGTTGAAAATATAACTTGATACGGCGTCACGAACCATTGATCCACTTGAACTTTAAGTCTCGTGGCACTTCCTTTATTCCTTCAAAAGATATGATTTTACTCCAAAAAGTGTCATCACTCGGGGTCTTGATTTACCTAAGGTCCGTAAAATACCAAAAATACCCACGTGAATCGACACGACACTCCGGTTATTAACCCGGTACAAAATTTTATAACTTTTTATCATTTTTACTAGATTTTTATAGTATTTAGATTTATTCATAGCTATTAATATTTTATAAGATTATCTCGTTATAATTACTTATATTTTATATAAAAAGAGTCGATAACGTATATAAAACATCGTAATTTTTATCATATAAATGTTACACATCAACTACTCCCCACTTAGCTCTTTGATCGTCCTCGAGCAAAATAAGCGGTAATACATAAAAATTACGATAAAAATAATATAAGTAGTAGATACAATTTTTAAATTAGTAAAATATCATTTCAATATTATAAACATATTAATTATATCTTTCTTAGAAATTAATAAGATAAAAAGTGTAGATAACTTTGATAAATTATTTATCAACTATTATTCAAATGAAATTTCACAAAATCTACTCAATAAATATAATTAAAATTCTAGAATTATTTTCCTATCTCAACTTATATGAAATATTTGGAATCAAAGACTAAGTCAAGTAATTGACAAGATGGCTAATACTTTTTAGGAAAGGACATTGGTTAATCAAAAAGATAGGAAAAGAAATCAAAAAGAGAAAGAGGCAAGTCGTACGTACTTACACCTTCACGTTTGATCAAAAACAGCTTTCGATTAATAATATCTCCTTTTCCAACTATTTTTCGAGATTTTCTCTCTTCTTTTTCAATATTAAGAACTAAAAGCGTGAGTGTGTGTAGAAAATCAAATTTACAAGCATTGCTTCATCAAGATTGATCGGAGTAATACTCTTTCGATCTAAAATTACGAGTCCGGTTTCCTTAAACTCGTAATCATTCTTGAGATCTTATGATTCGAATTTTTATCGGGAGCTTTATACCTCATAGTGATATAGGACGTTTCTAGATAACACCCTACTGCACTCAAATCATTGGAAGCTACTACCGATATCCGTCGATCAAAGATAAGGAAGATACCCGGTATTCGATTAATTCTCGTAAAATGGTGCTTCGTTCTTATATATATCTTTTTTTTTTTTTTTTTTTTTTTTTTTTTTTTTTTTTTTTTCCTCACCTACACCATCCTTAGCTTCGTGCTATCATCTCCTTTCATAAGTACGTACAAGCTCGTGGGATTTTTAGGAAATGTAGACCAAAATAAGCCAAGGGTCGGTTATGATCAAAAATGGCTATTTCGAGTGAGGTCTTGATCACTCTAATCAAGGTTGGGGTAATTTTTTATGGTGTCAAAAATCTCATCATTCCTAATCCGATTCCATATTCATATTTCGTTTTACAAAGAAAATTATTCTAAAAAATTCATTATAAATATAAGTATATTTGCTAAAATTTCATATGAAACTTACTTGATAATATTTATGTATAGTTACATATACTTAAAATCTTATAAAGATCTAAAACTGACATATATAATATACTTATAATATATCTAATTTATTTTACTTAATTAAAATCTATTCTTACCAATTTATATTGTTTTTATTCATATTAATTATATATTATCTAGTTATTTTGTTCCAAGAAAAATTAAACTAAGTATTGAGCAATTAAGTATACATTTATATAAGAAAATTTTAATTTTAATTTACTAACTTACTTCCACTCCCCACTTACGAAATGACATCGTCCCGATGTTTAGTGAGTAAATAAAAAGTAGTTTGCAAATAAAATTAAAATTTTATATGATTTTGATTATTATTTATTATTTTTAGCACTATATATTATTTTGATTAAAGAAAATGACATATATATTAAACACTATTACAAACTATAAATAAAAGTAACAAACAACAAAAAAACAACTAATTTAAACAACTACCAACTTAACAACACAACTTCTAACTGATTATCAAACCGTAGATGAACATCCGGGAGTATCCACCGGAAGTAATCCTAACTGAGAATCACGAGATGGAAAAATCTCGTCAGTAGCAAACTCAGGCACGTGATTCAGTTGGATACAAAGGTGAGAGATAACCCAGGCAAATGGTAGTGGTTTTCCCCTATTACGTCTTTCTACTGCAAAATTAATTGCAGTCTTAAAAATCAAAACTCCCCAATCAATGTATGCTCCCACAGTCAATGCATACAACAGCAGCATCTCATCATCCGTAACCCCATAAAAATCTCTAGTTGGATAGATCCGAGAATTAATGAAGCGTTTCCAAGCCCTTAAATGAGGGGGTAAAGCCAGAGTTGAGGAATCATAGTTATGATCAAACAACGGAAATACGAACTGAAAGGCTTCTGCAGTACGATTTACAACATTATACGCATCCCCAAGTTCCCAAAGAAACTCGAAGTGTGGGTTTCGATCAAAAGTACATGGTGGAATTTGATAGATTTGATTTATGATGACTGGTGAAAATGAAATAACGATTCCCCTAACTTGTAATAAGTTGAGATGAGGCTACTTGTCGTTATCTCGGTGAGAGACGCAAAGAAATCTCTAACTATCGAAATGTTTACTCGACCTCTCGGGAGTCCTTATCAACTTTTTCCACCCGCAACCTCGGATTAGATTACGTCCCCATTGATCAATTTTTTCGTTGTTTAAGCCTTTCTCCATCGAATAGGAGAACGGACGAAATTTAGATGTCTCGGGACGTTATTATGAAAACAAGAGGCATGCCCTTCGGGGACCACACCATCGGGCGTATGTGGCTCATAACTATTAACCGAAGGAGAGGAGCGGTTAGACATTTCGATACGAGAGATTTAAAATAGAAGAAAGGAAAGAATGAGCAAAAAGGTTGGCTGTTGCTCTTTCCTTTTATAGAATACATCCATCAAGCAAAAGTAGAAAAGATCTACTTTCTGCGCGTTTTGTACTTACCGGATCGATCCGAGAAAGGGCCGGATCGATCCGGCCTCTGAATCAGTAATGTTGTCAGGTCGGTATACTCACGTCGGATCGATCCAGTGAAAAGCCGGATCGATCCGGAACATTACTGTTCACGGACAGAGTCGATTTTTCTTGAAAAAAACTTAGTTTTTTCTAGGTGACAAGTTTTCTTCCTATTTTTGGTTCATTTTCATTACGTTATAACGATAAATTTTTCTACACGATGCTTAATACCATAATATGCAATGAAAACATGAAAATCATATTAAAATAAAATCCTACTATGATCAAAACAACTTAAAATTTAACGAAAAAAAGAAAAAGTGCACGATAATAAAATTGTTTCAATGTCAAAAACCATAGAATGTTTAAAAATTATCACTCCTCTTCATCACTCAGCTCGACGTGGCTTGAACTTGGCATAGCTTGAGAACGGGTCGATTCTTGGGATGGATCTTGAAAATAAGTTGACATCCGTACCGAGCTATCTAGTCCCATCGAGCTCATTTCTCTCGTAATATCAGAAAAAGTGCTTCCCCATCCCGTCGTGGTATGGCCAAATGATCCAGATCCAGCCCATTCAGATGTCGCAGCTGCCGTAGTACCTGTCGAAAAATCGCCTACACCACTAGTTTGAAATCCAAAAGAATGTGGCATTTGTTGGAAGTCTGAGGGTGGTGGCATCGGTGGAATGAAATCGGGCAAGGTATAAGGCTGGGTTTGGCATTGCGGAATATCCATCTCGGCATAGGTAGGGTTTTGCAGTATATTCATTTGATATAAACCTCGCATGCCTTGACGTAAATCTTCAGACCATAATTTATTCCTTTCCGCAAAAACAGCCATATTGGCATTAGCACGATGAACATCATAGGCCATGGATTGAAACATGTCGTAAGTGATGGTATTCGGAAGTTGAGTTTGAGTTTGACTGGATGAAGGAGGGACAGCAGTGGATGGAGTAGGCTGAGGTCGTTGACGGTTAGGGTCCAAAAAGTTTATTCTTCCTGCCGGCCTAAGTGGTAAACTAGGACCTATAAGTGTGTCATCCACCATCATCAAATTATCATTTGGGAGCTCGGGGACTCCTATCGACGACACAAGGAAGAAATAAAACACGGAAAAGGCATGTGATCGCCGGGTCTAGCGATCGGGGCAAATTCCTTGGCCCTTCTACACATTACTCGCCTATATCCACGGGTACATCATTAACTATAGCCCAAGCAATACATAAATCCTCTTTACCAAAAGATGTAAAATGCCGAGTCGGGTAAAGAGTGTGACTAATAAAACGTTTAATGGCTTTCATATCCCGGATACATTTCCCATAGGAAAACTCGTTTTCATGCCGACGGCGAAGTGGGATCTAACTCATTCTCGGGCTACCGCAACAATATGATCAAAGTCTCGCCGGCTCATCCAAATTCCAAACCGTATAATAATCCTCATTCTCCGGTATATCGGGAATACCATAAATAGCATTAATAAAGTGAGGAGTAAACGGCACTGTCCTAGTTCTCAGGTTGACAGAGGTTAACTCACCTTCATCCGTAGCATTGTGAGTTGCTACCAAAGAATAAAATTCTCGCTACTAAGGTGGTGTTAATTTCTCCCGACCTTAAACTCGGCTAATTCCATCCAATGTCGCCTTTCAAAAATTTCCTTCACCTCCCTTCCCAAATCTTTAAAATCCAAACCCCTCTCTATTGCAACTAAACACTTGTCCAAATTTATTTTTCAATGCTTTCTTAGGCGCAACAGACGCGGTTCTTTCAAAACTAACGCCAATTCTTCTTCTCGTTAAAGGCCTAGTTTCTATAACTCGGAATTTGGGTAGGGATATGCGGTTTGCGTTTTTTACTAGCTTTCGATGATTCGGCCATTCTATGATAATGACACAATAACAAAACAACACAAAACAACAAAACAACACAAAACAACAGTACAAATGTGAGTGACAAAACAGTTGAAAATAAAAAATTGAAAAAAAGAAAAAAAACGAAATTAAGAAAATAAGTGACTACAATGTTACCTTACAAAGCTTAAAAAAGTTGAAATTTGGCCGGAAAAGATGGAAATTTCGCCGGAATAAAAGTTGAAGCTTCCTTGAAAAATTCTTCAATTTAGATGAAAATTTGAAGAGAGTAGAGGCAAATTAGAGAAGTTTAAGAGTTGGGGTAGTTTAATGGTGATGTTGTGTGATGATTTGAAGAAAAAAATTCGAATTGGGGGAAGAGGGGAGGGGCGGCTGTTTTTAGAAAAATGGAAGAAGAAAGAAGAAAGGAAGATCCCGTTCTTTTTTAGGTTTTTTAGCTTCCGGATCGATCCGGGGTTAGGTCGGATCGATCCGACCACTTTTTTATTTTTTTTTTTTATTTTTATTTTTAATTTTTTTTTTTTTTTTTTTTTTTTTTTTTTTTTTTAACTTAATAAAACTTCTACAAAAATAAAAAAACTTTTTATAAAAATTTTATAAAACTTTTAAGTAATTTCATAAAGATCCTATTTATAAAATTTTCAAAAGTTATATAAAAATTTTATAAATATTACAAAATTCACGAGGGTCCTAATTCCAATACTTCTAAATCTTCCGAGTTCGACGTAACGTTCTATCAACCTAACCTTAAGAAATGAGGCGTTCGAATTTTCCCTTTGATCTCCATCGGGATTTTCGGATAACCACCTAATCGTTCCCTTCTTAACAACATTCAAACACTCATCCTGGGATTTGGTTGTGCTTTCCCTACATTTCCCTTCATGCTCACTTTTTCCACATCTTCTACACCTTCTTAAAAACTTTGCCCTTCTCTTTATCGAACTTCTCGATTTTCCATTACATATTTCTTTCAGTCTGATCTCTCTCAACAATTGCTTGTTTTTCAAAAAAACCGAAGCTTCTATTTTAAACGCGACATCTTTATCCAAGCCTAATTTCAAAAGCAATATAAAAATTCCTATTCTATCTAAAAAAAGCATCCAGTTCTTTTACGTCTATCCGGTAAAAGACGAAACTACTTTAAACATAACTAAAACACAAAAAAGTAGAGTAAAGATAGATAGCACTGGTATTCGGTGAGTTTAACTCCTCTCGCTTTTCGCTTTCTCGATTTCTCTCGCTTTTTACTTTGTCGGAGGATCGAGTTAGTAGCATTATTTCTTCTTTCGGTGCGGTTCCTTCTCCTTCCACAAATAACTTTACTCTATGGCCATTGGCTATAAAAGTTGTATTTCCATCGCTTAGTTCAACAACTCTCCGCATTTGTAAACTCTCGTTACTTTAAATGGACTCCGTCCATCTTGATTTAAGCTTTCCTGGAAATAACTTTAAACGTGAATTGTACAAGAGCACTCGATCACCTACATGGAACTCACGACTATAGATTCTCTTATCGTGAAAGGATTTCGTGCGTTCTTGTAGATTCGAGCGTTTTCATAAGAATCGAGACGGAATTCTTCTAGTTCCGTCAATTGAAGCAATCTATGATCACCGACACCTTAGGATCGAAATTCAAAAATTTAATAGCCCGAAGGCTCGGTGTTCTAACTCAACTCGGGAGATGACAAGACTTACCAAAAACTAACTTATAGGGAGAACAACCAATTGGTGTTTTAAAAGTCGTTCTATATGCCCATAATGCATCGTCTAGTTTAAGCGCCGCTTTTTCGATTTGAATCCACCGTCTTTTCTACAATTCTTTTGATCTCTCTATTAGACACCTCTACACGACCACCGGTTTGCGGATGATAGGGCGTTCCTAACTTATGCGTTACACCATATTTTTCAATTATCTTGGTAAATGGTCTATTACAAAAGTGTGAACCTCTATCACTAATGATAGCCCTCGGAATGCCATAACGTGTAAATATATTCTTTTTAAGGAATCGTATGACAACTTTGGTATCATTAGTGGGAAGAGCTTCAAATTTTCTACCCATTTCGAAACATAATCTACCATTACTAGAATAAATCTTTTTCCAAAAGATATAGGAAATGGTCCCATGAAATCTATACCCCAAACATCAAATAACTCACATTCTAAAATAGGTTGCATAGGCATTTCATGTTTTTTAGATACATTTCCCCATTTTTGACAAGATTCACAAGATGTGACATATTTATAAGCATCTCTATATAGCGTAGGCCAATAAAAACCACATTGTAAAACTTTAAAAGCGAGTTTTCCATCCTCCATGATGACCTCCCCTCACGATCATGACAAAATGATAAAATACTTAAAATTTCATTATCGGGCACACACTTTCGATTATCCCATCCGAACATTTACGGAAAAGGTCCGGTTCCTCCCGGTAATAAAATTTTAAGTCATAAAAGAATTTCTTCTTCTGCTGCCAAGTCCAATGAGACGGAATATAATCACAGGTTAAGTAATTAATGATATCTCCAAACCAGGGTGACATTTCCTTAGAAGGAATTCTATTCTTTAATAACTGCATGGTTGAAGGAGTATCTATTCTAAAAAGTTGTTCATCAGGAAATGAATCTTTAATTTCTATTCCCTTTTCTCCATCATTTTCCATTCTACTTAGATGATCTGCTACTACATTCTCACTTCCCTTTTTATCTTTAATTTCAATATCAAACTCTTGAAGTAAGAGAATCCATCTAAGAAGACGTGGTTTCGCATCTTTCTTACTCAGTAAATACTTCAAAGCTGAATGGTCTGTATAAATTATTACCTTAGAACCAACAATATACGATCTAAACTTATCTAAGGCAAAAATCACAGCCAACAGTTCTTTTTCTGTAGTTGTATAGTTCAGTTGAGCTGCATTTAACGTATGAGATGCATAGTAAATAGCTTTGAGAATTTTGTTATATCTTTGACCTAAAACTCGCTCCTACAAATGCTAAATCACCGGCATCACACATAATCTCAAACGGTAAATTCCAATCGGTGCTATTAGCACTCGTGCAGTAGTTAATCTTGTTTTTAAGGTCTGAAAAGCTTCCTTACATTTACTATCGAAGTTAAAAGGTACTTTCTTTTCAAGCAAATGACTTAGAGGTTTTGCTATCTTTGAAAAATCTGCAATAAATCTCCTATAAAATCCCGCATGTCCAAGAAATCCTCTTAGAGTCCTTAGATTAACCGGTGGTGGTAATTTTTCAATTACTTCCACCTTGGCTTTATCAACTTCAATTCCTATTTCGAGATTCTATGGCCTAGGACAATTCCTTCGATACCATTAAATGACATTTTTCCCGGTTTAAAATTAAATTGGTATCCTCGCAGCGTTGCAACACTCTTTCTAAGTGCGATAAACATTTACCAAAAGAATCTCCGTAAACACTAAAGTCGTCCATAAAAATTTCCAAGAATTTCTCGGAAAATATAGCCATCATGCATCTTTGAAACGTAGCTGGAGCATTACATAAACCAAACGGCATTCTTTTATACGCAAAAGTTCCATAAGGACAAGTGAAAGTAGTTTTTTCCCTATCTCCTGCTGCAATGAAAATCTGTAAATAACCTGAATAACCATCTAAGAAACAGTAATATTTATGACCACTTAACCGTTCCAACATTTGAACTATGAATGGAAGTGGATGATGATCTTTCTTAGTATGATCATTTAGTTTCCTAAAATCAATGCACATTCGATAACTTTGTAATTTCTCTTGTTGGAATCCATTCATTTCTATCATTTTCTTTCACTGTGAAACCTCCTTTCTTTGGTACCACTTGAGTTGGACTTACCCATTCACTATCGATATGGGAAAAATTATTCCCATCTCTAATAGCTTAATGACCTCTTTCTTAACAATTAACCGCAAATTTGGGTTGAGGCGGCGTTGCGGTTGAATACAAGGCTTAGCATCTTCCTTCAAAATTATCTTATGAACGCAAATCTCGGGGCTAATACCTCGAATATCGGAATCGTCCATCCAAAAGCTTTCTTATGCTTTTTCAACATTCTAAGTAATTGATCTTCTTGTTGCTCGCTTAAAGGCGACGAAATAATAATCGGTAATAGATTATCGGTTTCAAGAAAAGCATATTTCGCATTTAAAGGTAATGGTTTCAAGTCCAGGTTCTTTGGCGGATCTTCTATTGACGATTTAAGAACGGTCCTTCTAGTTCTAATTCCAAGTACTTATGCCATGGTGGTTTAAAGGTAAAACTTTCGTATCTAAAGAAAGAATTATCTCTTTCATTTCAATGTCTTCCTCATCTTCTTTATAGATAGACGAGTTAAGCATTCTTCTAATCTGTCTTCAAAAGTTGGTAACGATTATCGTAGACGGAATGAATATCTTCTATAAAAGAACATGATTCGATGATGCATGATTCATAGCTTTGAAAATATTGAAAGTAACTTCGTCTTCATTGACTCTTAAGATTAATTCTCCTTTACGAACATCGATTAAAGTTCTTCCCGTAGCTAGAAATGGACGACCTAGAATAAGAGGTCTTTGAATAACCATCTTCCATTTCCATAACTACAAAGTCTCTTGGAAAATAGAATTTGTCTACTTTAACCAATATGTCCTTTATAATTCCTTTAGGGTACTTAATCGATCTATCTGCCATCCGCAGTCATTTCGATCGTAGTAAGCTTTCCTATGCCTAGCTTTTTATAATCCTCATAAGACATGAGATTTATACTCGCTCCTAGATCACATAAGACCTTCTTAAACGAAATCCTCCAATTTCACACGGAATGGTAAAACTACCGGGATCTTTCGGTTTAGGTGGTAACTTATGTCGCGAATTGCGGAACATTCTTCATTTAAGCATATATTCTCATATTCCTCTAATTTTTTCTTGTTTGACGAAATTTCTTTCGAAATTTTCCATAAGCGAGTATATTAATCGAGCTTCGATAACGGGGATATTAACTTGAATATGACGAAAAGTGTCAAGGAAACGAGCATACTTCTTATCGCTTTTTGCCTTTTTGATTTGATCTTTAGGAGGGTAAGGTAAAGATTCTAAATCTATGACCTTTGGCTCCTTTGTCGATTTCTCTTTTCCTTTTTCCTTAAACCTTCGAGTATTACTCGGTCGCCATGTTTCGGGTTCTTGAATTCTTTCTTTTAAATTGTTCCCCGAATCTATCTCTACTTCGATTCCTTTATTTCTTCATGTTTTTCATCCTTGTTTTCATTTTCTTCCATTCTAATGTGTTCCTTAAATAAAGTCCTTAAATCTTTATCCATGGGATCTTTCGAATTTTAGGGATTTTTACCCAATTTTCCTTTTCACTTTCGGTTCCGAATTTTTATTTCTTTTTAAGAAATTGTCTATAATTTCTTCTTCCTCGTCTCGTAAATTCAAGTTCATCTTTAGTTTTATCATTCTTACCATCTAAGTCATCTTCTACTTCATTATTCCCAAAGTTTTCAACTCCATTACTTCCACCGAGCTTCCTACTTCTCGTAACTACAACATTTACCTCTCTTGGGTTCCTTTCGGTGTTACTTGGTAATCCTCCCGGGGTCTCTTTGTTATTACGTTCACCTTCCCTACTCAAATGATCTTCCATATTCCTTAATGAGGCTTCTATCGTTCTCATTCTGGTATCATGCCCACTTATAGATGTTTTCATTGAACTCATATCCTTAGTGACTGTACCAATAGAAGTCACCATCGTTTCTATATTTTTAGATTGAGTAGATACTACACCCATCATATTTTCCATTAGTTTTTCCCATTTTTCAACTCCTTCACGCAGCCGAGTTGAACTTTGAGTTACTGGTATACTTTGAGTGGTATGTTGAGGATAGGATCTAGGTAATGATTGTAAATTCTGATTAGATGTGTTTTCTTGATAAACTTGATTATTATTCAAGTTCCTATATGGAACTGGATATGGCGGTTGTCCTTGCTTACTAGGGTTTTCAGACCATCGATAAGTAGGGTGATCTCTTCTAATAGCATTGAACGAGTTTGAGTAAGCATTGTTTAAATTCCTATGCTGCTGAAGAAAACTCACCTCCTCTCTTGAGCATCCTGTCGGTTCTTCAATCCCTAGTGGTATTTTATCCTGATTTGAGTATTCAGTTGGTGCACTATTTTCTGAACTTTGGTTCTTATTCTGCTGTAAACCATCAAATTTCCTACTCAAATTTTCTAAATGTGCTAGAACTTCCGTATTAGACGTACATTCTCCTGCAAAAGCTACTTTTCTGGTGCTAGAACCGGTTTCCCACATTCTGTTATTTTTGGAAATCTTTTCTATAGCATCGTAAACTGTTTGAGCTTCACTCATCATTAACGAACCACCACATGCATGGTCTACATCAGCACGTGAATCTTTTCTTAATTTACGACAGAAAAGTTGAATTTGCATGTCTAAGGAATAACCATGGTCGGGACAAGCTCTTAACAATTTTTTAAATCTTTCCCAGGCATTCCCGAGCGTTTCTTCAGATCCTTGTCTAAAGTTAGCAACCTCGACTTTTAATTCCAAATTCCGTCCAGGAGTGAAATATTGTTTCAGAAATTCAGTTTGAATCTCCTCCCAACTTGTAAGTGAATGATGCGGAAGAGACATAAACCAATCTCGGGCTCGTCCTTTTAGAGAAAAAGGAAACATAGTCATCCTTGTTAATTCCTTGTGAGCACCTTGACTTTTGGCCGTATTGCACGCTTCTTCAAAAGATAGAGATGATGATGCGGATCTTCATCATCTTCTCCTAGAATTGGGCTCTTGCGTCAATTAAACCAAAAAGATGAGATTTAATCTCGAAATTATTCGCTCCTTCATTAGGTAAAAGTATGGGATTATTAGTCTGATTTCTTCTTATAGTTTGGTCACAGATAGGCCTTGGGTTTACTTGGGTTGTTACGATTATTCGGTTCCGATTCGATTATTTCTATTATTATTATTATTTTGATTATTAAGGTTAACGGGGTTTTGTCCATGCCCTAGAGCATGTTCCGGCCTTTGTTCGGTGTTTCATCACCGATTTCGACCATTTTCGTATTTCGTTTGAAGATGATTCGTCGATTTCCCCGACTAGTATGACCACGTTTTCTCTCTACTCTTAACTTGCCTTTCGTAAGTGTTTATGTCGGGCTTATAAGGAGTGAGTGGGGCCTTACCACTTCTGGTCATCAACTAACGAAAATAGAAAATAACACGAAATTAATAGTAGTAAAAAATGGTAACTTACCTATAAGGTAAGTACCGACGAAATTAAAAATAGAAATGAGATAAGAAAAGTGTTGACTTATTCTCGAGAATTTTGAGCTAATACAAGTAGTAACCATAGACACAAAAAAGAAATTAGCGTCGTTCCCCGGCAACGGCGCCGGAAAAGCCGACGTGGCCTTTTCTAGTGCTAATACCGGTCCTTAACCGACGGTGTATCGGGTCAAACTTGTAGTGCTAGTATGGTGAGTCGAGTATCGTATCCTCGGGGAACTTTGTAATTCTTCTAAGTGTGGTTAAACACCAAAGAGCTTTTATTAACTCGATCTAAACCGCAATTTTATAACACGGATCACTACTATTCTAGTCAACATAAAATAAATACGTAAATTAAAATTTATTCTAATATAATATATATAGATATATAAATATATATAGATGTGCATAAGTTGCAAAGTATATATATAGATATAAATATATAGATGCCAAATATATTATTAGAGAACTAGCCAAAGTTTATATAATTGATTTATACGATCTTTTCAGTGAATGGAATGTGCTCGATCTTTAGGTTCAATTGAGTAAATGAAACGGTGTACTCCTAAGGTTAACAATTCGTCCTCACATTAGCGTACGAAATTGTCATATGTCCATTGTCATCAGTCCAAATCCACAACTCGTTACGGTTTTTCCGAACGGGTCCCGAGTACGATTCTACCTTTGAATAAAAAGGAGTCATTCCGTTCGTCAAACGGTCAATTTTATTTAAAGGCTCCGGTTGTCAAGGCCGGGCGATTCAACTTTCCGGTTTAAGTTTCAATTAACGATGATTTTAACATTATTACGATCTTGAGTACAAATTTTAATAAGATTCATCTTTTTAGGACAAATCGCCCCCGAATAGGAAACTGGATTCCGTTGTCACGTTTTCACTCGGCCAATTTTTACTCTCCGGTTTTTCTATTAACGAGTTCATAACTTAATTACGAGGCGTCAATTCATAATTAGATTATGAATTCTTTCAAGTCAAACTTTATCAATAGGAAAAGATTCAATTAGCTCAATTTTATTCAATTTTACTTAGACAACATTCCTTTACCGAAAAGATCGAAATAAAACGATTACATAACTTTGGCTAGTTATTAGATTTAGCCTACTAACATTATACGAAAATAAAAACGAGATAAGACAAACATAAATACTTTAGAAATTTTACCCGATTACAACGATTGATTCGAAGTTTGTATTCTTCCGGATGCTACAACAACTTCAACAACATTGATCTTCTGATAATTTCTCGAGCATTATAACGATACTACTTTATTTATGGCATAAGGCCTATATATATACATACTACTACTACTAAAGAGAGGTGAAGAAAATATATTTGGTACCCCCTTTTGTGCCTGCAATGCTGCCCTTTTTATAGACAGTTTTTCCCTTGCCGGATCGATCCGAGAAAGGGCCGGATCGATCCGGGAATAAAAAATCTTATCCCAGGATTTTCTCTGCAGGGCCACATGCTGGATAATCATGATGTTTCCTCGGATCGATCCGAAGTAAATCCGGATCGATCCGGATAGATTTTTTCCAATCTTAATCCGAAACTTGATAAAATCATAACTTGAGCTCTGGATCTCCAAATGACATAATTCAAGATGCGTTGGAAAGCTCTTGAGGAGATCTATAACTTCCATGAAGACTTCTTTTTCAGAAAATGCCTTTTTGCTGGGCCATTTGTTCGTTGAAAATATAACTTGATACGGCGTCACGAACCATTGATCCACTTGAACTTTAAGTCTCGTGGCACTTCCTTTATTCCTTCAAAAGATATGATTTTACTCCAAAAAGTGTCATCACTCGGGGTCTTGATTTACCTAAGGTCTGTAAAATACCAAAAATACCCACGTGAATCTGACACGACACTCCGGTTATTAACCCGGTACAAAATTTTATAACTTTTTATCATTTTTACTAGATTTTTATAGTATTTAGATTTATTCATAGCTATTAATATTTTATAAGATTATCTGTTATAATTACTTATATTTTATATAAAAAGAGTCGATAACGTATATAAAACATCGTAATTTTTATCATATAAATGTTACACATCAGTAACCATTTACCGTGAGAAGGTCGTCGTAGGATTGGGGGCATGGTACGTGATTTAGTAGCAAGCGAAGATAGTACCTTTCACCTTCCCTCGGGCTGGCTGATACAATGCGACTAACAACTTTACCTTTTTTCCGGTCTGTCCATGTGCGCTTGCTTGAGTCCCAAATGAAATATTTAGGAAAGTTCTTGTATATTGTGCAGAGGCGAGCGGCTCGCTCATTAATTCGGTTCATCTCGAAGAACTGCATGAGCATTGTTCTGGCTAGGAAGTTATTAGTAGCAATGTTGTTAAGATCTTGGTTGGCTGTGAAGGAAACGAGGTAGTTGTCTGGCAGGTGCAACTGGAGGACGACAACTGCTGGTTGCATATCAAACAAGTCGAAACTGTACATACGCCAGGCAGCCTCTGGTGGCCCGACCCATCTTCCTTCTTGGTACTGTTTTATTTCATCGTCGGAAGTTGGCAATGTTAATTGGTAGGCAATTTTGTCTGGACCCTTGTAAATATACTTATATATGTATTTTACAAGTTTAATAGTGGAGCATATTTCGACGTTAATGTGGCAATCGTACTTTTCCAGCAAGTATGGATTGTAAGGAACAATCCAACGATTGTCAATTACGTGACCACGTATACGAGCAAAAATGCCAGTGTCGCGTCGCTTGTAATGCGGGTAACTGTTGCATCCATGTGTGGTATATTCAAGGAAGTGCTTCGGAAACTTGTTCTTGCATTTTTTTGTCTTGCATACATGGGCATTTCGGATTGAGGAGGCCACAGGGGCCATGGACCATGTGTCGTTGGACAAGTTCGTGTAAACACGGGTGCAATGAAGGGTCAGGCAATTCAGCGCTGATGAATCTGTCTTAAGCCTCAGGATTCAAGGGCTTCGAATCCCTGTCCATAATGAGCAGCAAATGAGCATGGGGTAAACCACGCTTCTGGAACTCAATGGAGTACACGCAAGCAATTGGGATGCCGAAAACATGGTCTTTTAACAGATCATTTTTCAGCATTTCCAGCTTTGCCCTGAAAACACGCGCAAGCAAATCTGGTCTATTCTGTGGCAATTCATCGGGGAGCAGGTGCTTAGCAATGTCTGGCCAAGCGGGGTTGCATGTCATGGTCAAGAAAAAGTCTGGTTTCCCAAAATTCTGTACCAAACACATGGCATCCATGTAGCGTTTTTTCATGTCTCGAGGTCCACCTACAAAGGAAGGGGGCAAAATAACTCGTCGACCAACCGCAGAACCAGTGGTATTGCCACCTGCAATACTGTCAAGTACTCCTCGCAAACATTCTGTGCGTATCTCCTTTTGTTGTTTGTAAACATACTCAAGCCTTGAGGTCTCAACCTTGACGAACATGTCGACAATAAACTGCTGAAGTAACCTGCCTGTGTGCAAAAGCATCGACGTATCCTCGTCGCGCATCTGCAACTTATAGCAGTAATACTGGCGGCACGATACGGTGTTGCGTTTCCGAACACCATCCTGGAACACTGTGTAAGAGATGAAGAACCTAGCAGTTAAACTCTACAAGAGTATAACATTGCTAGTATCATATGGAAGTGATGTTTACCTAGCCTTTCCTGGCACAAAAGCTCATCAGCGTCACCTGCAAAGGCATTAATGCTAGACAGGGGGTCACGGCACCTGTAACCTCGCTTTTGTTTATTAGGAGGAAGTTTTTCTATGCCACAGTGCCATCCAACCTCTCCGTGTGGGAAAAGTAGATGATACTGTAAAGGGTCATAGCAGCCAAAGTTGTGGCATATTCTGTATGGAGCTGCATTCCTAGAGTAGATTTGAATATGGCATTCAGGGTTGAAAGCATTTTCTCCATCTGTGGAGACTATAGCAGAGACATCATTACATGTTGGCTCATTGTAGACCCATTGGTCAAGCTTAGGGCTGCTAACAAGGTATAATTTGTAGGCATCCAAACATGGAGATCCCTAACCTGGCGCAAGAACCGGGCATACGGGTTGCCAGACATCAGTTGCATCAGCTGCACCATCAAATTTCTCGAAAACTTTGAGGAGGCACTGAGCCTTTCTAGAAGCTCGGCCTCAGGATCATAGAAATAGAATTGCAAACCAGTTGGGCTATCAGTGTCCCCTGTTAGACACGCTAGATAATGGTGTACATTGCCCTGGACCTTGAAAGTGTAGACGCCTTGCTTATTTTTCAGGAGCTCGTTGTCCTTTCTTGCTGCGAAAGTAGTGAAAGCAAGGTTTTTGTTGTAGGTCCGTGCATACTTCCTAAACTCTACACATTCAAGATCAGAGGCCGTGAATAGTCGTGCAAGATCAGGAGGCATCTCCGGAGAGGCGATACTTATCTCACCCTCAGAACAACAAAAACCACGAGGCTCACTGAAAAAACGTTTAGCTAGGCAATACATGCAGTCAGCTGCCATGGGTAATAGATTGGAGCATAGCTCAGGTCGTAAGGCCCGAGCTGCAGAAGTGGAAGGAGAACATGATGCAGGTCTATTAGGGGGGTAAATAGTGTGATCTATGTGACCACGTCGAGACAACGCGGTGCGCATAGGGAGCGGGCTGCTCAGCCCAGAATTCAGTTCCGGCGTAGCGGGGTAGGTAGGGTTGAGCATAGCAGCTGAAGGTACGTTGGCTTCCGAAATTGCAGGAGCAATCTCAGAAATGCGCGACTGGCCAAGTTGGCAAAGTTGAGCAGGCGCAACTTGGATCGTCGAAGTGGAGGCATGGTTATCTGTTTTCTTAAGGGCATACTAGAGGCGACGTTGCTGAAGGAAGTCTGCTTTCTTATTAGCATCCATCTCGGAGTATGCTTTTCTCCGCCTCTCATTCCTCTCAACACGTTTATCTTCATCCATTCTATTGGCACACAATGCAAGCACGGGAATAGAGCATAAGGCAGCAAACACTAATCTAAACCTAGCCGAAGTACGTACACTGAAGCAATCAGCCGACAAATATGCCAAAGATTTATTCTAACACACTAATTCAAGGCAAGATGGAAAGTCGTACCTGCGTAAACTCAGACACAAACAAGGTAGGGGAAAAGAGCAACAATTACAAAGTGCAATTGCCTGTGCAATGAACAGGAAAACAGCGTATCACAAGCAGACTACAATTCAACACGAAGAAAGAAATCCTAGCCACATAACAAAGCAGTAGAATCAGTGGTAGACATAGCACTCTTCACCACATCAGAAACAAAGGCTTACACAAAGCAGGAGTGAAAAGGCAAAACTTTGTAGTAAGATTCATCGTTAATGAATACTACAAAGTGATACAATAGTTTTGATGAGAAATTACCTTACATAATTTAAATAAAAAAATTTATGAGATAACAAACAACAGAAAATACAAAAGTTAAGAGATTCATCACATGTTTTTGCCTTACATAATTTTTTTTTACTTAAATCAGAAGTAAGGTGTGGTGAGGGAGATTCATCACATGTTGGATAATAGTTTTCCACACTCCTCACCAAAAAAAGTGCACGAATCTTACTACAAAGTGGCAGGCGTAGGCAGAAGAAAAAAGGGACACACTCAACTAACAGAGCAATAAAGCAAGAGCAGGGAAAGGACACGTAACTTGGGTCAGCGTGAACAACAATCCAACCAAGTAACTGAACGTACAGCAAAAGCCAGAGAAAAAAGGAAAAATGGAAAATCCAGTATAATGTGGATATGAAATCACGAAGTACTTATGCTCAACTTTTACGTCTTAACCATAGTCCACATCCACCAACACTACTCTATACCTAGTATGGAAGCCTTACCAAGCAAGTACACAAAACCACAGGCGAAGGGGGAAACAAAGTAAGCAATAGCGGGAAGGACCATATACGTAACATGTAGACTACAACCGCATCGCAAAAGTAGTTCCAAAGATACATCCAGATTCAAGAGCACAAGATTTAGGAAAAAAAAAAAGAAGCAGTTAGTATTTAAAACTATGATTTCACCTCTTTAGGACCGAAACCTATCTTTTATTTTTAGTCTTAAATCTCGGTGATTTTTTATTTAAGATCGAAATTCTGTGGTTGACTATCTAAAGGCTGCACCTGGTTGATTTCTTGGAATAATTTTGAGGTAAAAATATCTGTCCATCAAAAGGCTATTTTCATACACTTATGTTCTTCTTTCATATGTTCGATAAATTGTATTGCACATTTTGACAAAGTTAGGAATGTTTGCAGCAAAATGTGATTTTTCAGAAATTTATCAAGTGGGCAGGCATGTTTTGTTGGTTAATCAAGTACAATTAGCAAATGAGATAAAAAATAAGAGCAGTTCTTGTTTGTTAAAACAGCACCTAACCTTTAAGCTCTAGTGGCCCGACTTTAAGCTTTAAGCTTTGTTAATTCATAAAGTACCATTCTGCTCTTATTTGTTAAAAGCATTAAGCTCTGTTATGAATTAAAGCATGTTTTAATAGTATGCTTGAACATGCTTGAATTAAAGCATGTTATGAATTAAACATGTTTTAAAGCATGTTATGAACTAAGCATGTTTTAAAGCATGTTATGAATTAAACATGCTTGAATTAAAGCTTTAAGCACTGTTATGAATTAAAGCATGCTTTAAGCTTTAAGCTCTGTTGTTAAAGCTTTGTTAATTCATAAAGTACCATACTTTATCAATGGTACTATTAAAACATGCTTTAATTCATAACTGTACCTAGACGTGACCGGTTCCGGGCCGGTTCCGGGTCCATGGCACGACCCTCCGGTTCCGGGTCCAAAATGGAACCGGAACCGCCGGTTCCATTTTCTAGCCGGTTCCGCCGGTTCCCGGGAACCGGCGGGTTTGGCGGTTCCCCGGTCCGGGTCCGGGTCTCGGCGGTTCCCGGGTCAGACGGTTCAGATCACGGTTCCGATCACGGTTCCAATCCCGGTTCCAAAAAAATCAATTTTTTTTTACAAAATTTTTATAACTTACGTTAAAATTAATAATAAATTCTAATTGGTTATTAAACTATATATAATATTTAATTTCATAAGTATGTTTAAAAAAAAACACACGGCTTGTATAATATTTAATTTCAACCAATCTATATATAATATTTAATTTCATAACTTATATTCTAGATAATTTGTAAGTAAATTAAAGATTATAGTTTTCTAATTGTTTATTTTTTATGATTGATTTGTAAGTAAATTAAACTTATATTTCATATATTGATTACGATGATTTATACTTATAATATTATGTATATAAGTTGATATTATATCTTAATGAATCGAGGCAAAATGTATATAAAAGTTGTTTTATTAAGCAACATCATTACATAATTGAACAATACATCAATGACGACAGTCACGACACACTTGAATCACTTGATAGTTGATACACATTACTTAACACCATACTAATAGTCTAATACACTTCATATTAAAAATACAAACACACTACTAATACACTGAATATTCAAACATAATATGACGCTAGAATTTGTCTTCATTATTGTGGAAGCATCTTCATTGTCTTCATAAACACCTCCAAGCACAGCACAACGACCGTTTCACATTTTTGTTCTCATAATCATCATTGTTGAGCTTTGGCACATCAAGATGGAGTCATCTGAAAAACATGAAATTTTTAGTATATATCATGACTATGATTGATTGGAATTTTATAAAAAAAAGTAATAAGTAAATGTACATACCAGTCACTCAGAATCTTCTAGGTTATCATCATCTTCACTCCCGTGTGCACTTGCAGTTGTTCCAGTTGTAACAGCATCAGTGTCCACCACATCTTGGTCATCTTCTTCCGGTGGAATGACGTCTTGTTGTCTCCGTTCGGCTAGCACCCAATCTTTGAGGCACATTTGATGTTCTAAATTTCTTGGGTGCATGCTCGCTCTCCTTTGGCTAAGCATGTTTCCGCCCTCACTAAAAGCCCGCTCTACCGTCACGGTTGACACTTTGGACACGACAAAAATTCAATTGCCATGTGTGAGAGAATTGGGAAATCTCTTGAATGGCTCCGCCACCATCCCAATATATCCCGGTCAAAATCGTACTCCACATTCGTATCAATCTCGAAAGTAGTCGATAGATATCTATCTATTTCTTCACGTGAGGACGATGAATCAACCCTCGGCCTCTCGCCTTTTCGCGGATATTTTTTCCATCACTTTTCTCAATCTTTGAAACTTTTCCACCTCCGGGGTTAGTAGAACTTGTACCTGCATTATAGGAGGGCCTAGTATCCCCAACTCCGTAACGAATATCATAATGAGCGTACAAATCTGTAAATAATTTAAGTGTATTTTGAACCACTTCCTTGTGGTTAACTGGTCGGGACGCCGGATTAGGAAACAAGAATTCATAATAACTCTCCAAAAATCCCGTCAGTCCCTCTGTCTGAAGTCGAGGGTCTAGAATAACAGCAATAAGATAAAGCTCGGGTATGTGTAGCATATACTTAATCCATTTTCGTCTTATAGGCCGTTAAACATGGAACCAAGTCGGGACATGCTTCAAATTCTTCAAACAAATTTACTATCTCAATCGTCCTTGGTAAGACCGCATGTTTATAACAACTCGAAAAGAACAATGTAGCCTGTTTGAAAGGCTCCACAATATTCATCAACATCTGACAATCACTCCAATACATCGTGGAAAGAATTGGCCAGATAGCTATGGGCAATGCAGGTGATGGTTATATTTTCTTTCCATTTCTTATCACCGCTTTTGCTAGAGAATTCAGGGTACCGCAATATGATACGGACAACCTATCTGGACCTAATGAACCTATTTTATATGAATAAAAGAGTAGGATGTACTATGTAGTTTATTAATATTTTGTAACATTTAAATTTAATTTGATTAGTCAAAGTGTAACCTTTAAATTTAATTTAATTATGTGCTCTTCCTTGTCACAATAATTTAAATAGTAGTATTTGATTATTTGTCTATTTGATTAGTCAAAGTGTTACGATATATTTCGGTCATAAAGTAATAATAATAAGAAATATATTTTTATGTTGTGGCACTAGTAAAAATTAAAAAACAACATTTTATGGTATATTAAAATAAAATCAAATATTTTGAATATAAAATCAAATATTTTGAATAAAATCAAACATGAAAAAAAAAAAAAAACAAAAACCGCCGGTTCCGGGTCCTCCGGGCCGGTTCAACCGCCGGTTTTTCGGCCGGTTCTTTGAACCGCCGGTTCCGGGCCGGGCCGGGTCCGTTGGAACCTAAAACCGGGTAGGAACCGTGGAACCGCCGGTTCCGTGGACCCGTGGAACCGGAGGGTTGGACTCGGGAACCGGCGGGTCCGAACCGGATTTGGACCCGGAACCGGTCAGGTCTAACTGTACCTAAGCTCTGGTGGCCCGACTCATCTTCCTTCTTACTACTGGTGAGGTTAGGTATGAAAAAAAATAAGAGCAGTTCTTGTTGTATGTAACTGTACGAGTCAATTATTAAAGGTTGAACAACAGATTGAAAACTTACACCTTCCTCAACAGATAAGCTTTTCCGTGTCTGCACTGCAACTCCTGAAAGAAATAGCAGACGGAAATAAACAAGTCAGATTCCATTATGCCTACAACCCTCAAAGTTGTAAAGATTGGAACTGGAATACAGAATTGGAAAAAGCAAAATGCTCAGAACCATCAAAACAAACCAAGAAATTCATTTTAGCTACCGAAATCACTTGAAGTATTTCAATCAAACAAAAGCACCTTTTTGTTTAGGGAGTACTTATTTCCATCACACCTCAAACTTAACACGGCATCACACCTAATCCACCTTTGGAAAGGCCGTTATTTAGCCTACAATCGACTTTCAAAAAGTCAATCCTCACTGTCAACCTTGTGGAAATCGATTATGGACTGTAAAAGTGATTTGGTGTCTAATATCCCAAAAAACACCGGCAAGGCCGTGAGGATCTCGATCAGCTTGCTCGTGAATCTGTGTGTAAGTCTGTAAATTTTTTTTTTCCTTTTTTGTTTTGCTTTTGGTCCTTGTAGTGTAGGACTATGGTTTTTTTTTTCTCCGGGTTATTCATAAACTTTTAGATTCAGAAGTTGGTTTTATTGAATACAACATGTTTGATAATATTCCTCAAAAAGCTTTTTCCAAACACATGAATTTGTGGAAATCGAGACGGTGACTAAACGATTCACGCGATTCTAGTAGATAATAAGAACATCAACACGGCCAAATCAAAATAATCTATTGAAGATGAACTAAAAATGCAAAGAAAGCTAGAGAGAATTCATGAATGAGTAACTGCTTCTTTCATATGTGAGCGAGAATTAAACAGAGATTAAAGTCATCAACAAAGTGCCCAATATTGTCAATCGAATAACTAACAATTAAATATATGCATTATTATAATCGAGTCAATTTTCTAAAAGTATTTGAAATTGAAGCGACTTAACAATCGGTTGCTCCGAAAAAAAAAAAAAAAAACCAAATCTACGAACTATCCACACCCATCCACCACGGCCAACTCGGCCCTCGGACAACATGCGGTAAAAAAAACCGAACTTGAGAAAGGAGAGGCCAAAGCCACCACCTGGACGCGATGAAGTGGATATTGCTTAAATTAATTGTGGAGAAAAAGAAGAAGAGCCTAACACAAATTTTGAGCCTAACACAAATAAATTCACACCCAGTCAGCATACTCAATTCAGCCCCCACACAACATGCAATCCCAAAATACATGAAATTGACAAAGGAGAAACCCAAGCCACCATTTTTGTGCAACCGGGGCAATAAAACACCCTACGTAAGCAAGAAACCCACCACACAAACAATAAAAGGAGACAATCGGCGGCAAAGACAACAAGAAACATAGCGTACCTTGAAAAGGGTCGAGAGCACTGGAATCCGCGACGCAATGACAAGGTAACAAACCCGAAATCGAAATTAACAAAGCATGATCATTGCAAGAACAATCACGGCAACAATTTGAAGGATGAAAGAACACGGCGAAGAAACGGAGAAGATGGTGCCTCACCAAAGCTGAAATCAACACCGACACAACACGCAAAAGCCCCATCGCCGACTGAGAACTCCTATTTATAACCAACGAGGCGAGGACGGTGTAAAATAGTTAGTGGGTTATTCAGACAAGCTGTAGGCATGCACGGTGGTTATTGGAGAAAGCGGAGGTGGGGAGATGAAAAATCTGCAGCAGAAAATTGAGGGGGTAGAGGGGAAAAGAAAGAAATAGAGAGGGGTTAAAAAGAAAAAGGGAAAAATACGGTAAATGACAAAGAGGACGACGAAAGATGCAACTTTAATAGTTATACAACTATGTATGATATATATAAACTTTTTTGGTTCAAGTGGTCATTATATTACTCAGGGTGATGACGAAAGGTGCTTTGAATATTCAAAGCTTCATTGATAACATTATAGTGAGGAGGTGCGGGTGAAGAAAAAGAAAAAAGAAAAAAAAAAAAAAAAACAATTCCTTCAACTGCTTGCTTGAGCATTTCAGGGGAGTGAAAAATGGTTCACACTTTTGTGGATTCTGCTCTTGAAGCCTTGTCTAAGCTAATTAGCTATCCCGAATTTGCTGACTCTTTGAAAGCACAAACTCAATCTTTCATAGTTGACCTCAGATTTCTTCAAAGGTTCCTGCGTTGCCTCATCACTTCGGACCCTGATAATAATGATATGGATCGTAAGTTAATATTTTGTATGCTTTCTTCCATTGAAGGCATATGGGACAGGTCTGGAGATGGCCTTTATAATGCTGGGCGTCAAGCAATGAAAAAGAAGTTCCAAATTTGGGATAGGCTGTTCTCCAAATTGGGCGACAAAATCCAACAATGTAAGGGAGAAATCAAGAAATATTGCGTGCGGTTTATGTCCAGCTCATTTCAGTCCAAGCCTTTCCCGGGTGATCAGATACTGGAATTCCTTGATGAAATCCGCAACAATTCCAACAATCTCCCTGCTGCGGAATATCAACGATTCCAAAAGCTCAGAGAGAAACTCTTATCATTAAGGCATATAGTAGAATTTGCTGCTAGGAGATGCCCAGATGATGTCGATGAGTATACAGATTTCATGATACATGCTCATACATGGGCTAATAAGGCAGCTTGTCTTACATGTCTGTACTGGGCAAATGATATGGAAGATGAGGGAAGAATCGAAAGCAATCTTTGGATTGCTGATCTGCTGCGCAAGGTCAACCCTTGCACTCCCGAGTTCATACAGATGTGTTTTGCAGCCATGAAGTCGTCACGTGCTGATGCTACTTTCTTATACAACGAATTCGTTATAAGTTTTACTGATTTTATGCTAGAGACTATGGCTTTGAAGGATTTCAATGAAGCCCTTCGTGACGAGTGGATATTCCTCATAAGCTACTCAACTGTTCCACCTGCAGACCATCATGCATTGACTTTCCATCCTGCAGAGATTCTTCTTCTTGGTGACGCTTCCCATTCAGGGGACTTGACAGTAGACAGGGCGATTCAACCTGACTTTTCTAGCAAGATTCGCAGTATCAGGGGACGAATCGAAGAGCGTCATGTCCGGATTCCAGATTTCATTCTGCCTACGACAGACAGACTCGGCTTTGTTGATCGTCTCTTAGGCAAGATTGAACATCTGACGACAACGATGGAATGCATCCCAAAGATTGCCCCTTTTGCCAAACATCTTTTTAGAGTTAAGGAGGAAATAACGTCTCTATGTCGGTCAATCCATGTTATTTGGGAGGAGCTCCTCCAACTCCAAGGCGAACATGAAGAGCTTAAAGATCTATTGGACCGAATGATCGGTGTAGCATACCAGGCAGAACTTGCTGTCAATTCATCTTTTACCATTGATCATCCTATATGGTACCATATGTCTTGTTTGTCTTATGTCCTAGTAAAAATTAAGGATATTCAAAATGCGTTTGGGATGTTTAATACCAACAAAATTGGTGGTTCTGGAGTTGCTGTTTCCAAACTGCCTTCTATCTACATGCCTCCGCATTTAGAGTTGGATGATGAAATTGTGGTGGGTTTTGAGGATGATAAACAAGCATTAATTAACCGAATCACAAGGGGAACTCCAAATCTTGACATAGTCCCGATTGTGGGCATGGGCGGGCTAGGTAAGACTACTCTTGCTAGGAAGCTCTTTAATGAACCTCTTGTTAGACATCATTTTGATAAACGTGCATTCTGTTATGTTGGTCCAGACCATAATAGTAGGCGCTTATTGCTTGAGATTTTAAGACAAATCATTGTGATTAATGATGTTGACATTCGTGTCACGATGGAAGATGATTTAAAACATATATTGCGCCAACGCCTGATAGGATTAAAGTATCTTATTATTATGGATGACATTTGGGATATCGGTGCATGGGAGGGTGTAATGCATGCATTTCCAAATGGCTACAATGGAAGTAGAGTTGTAGTCACTACTCGGAACAGTGATGTCCCTCAACAAGTAAATTCAAATTGTACGACTCATTATCTTCGTTTTCTCTCAACCGATGAAAGTTGGGAGTTGTTACAAGCAAAAGTATTCCGCAACCGTCCTTGCCCTTCACATCTTCAAGAGGTAGGATTGTCAATCGCGAAAAAATGCAATGGTCTACCTCTGGCTGTTGTGGTAATAGCAGGTCTTCTTGCAACAAAACCTGAAAGCCGCTCTTCATGGAATAGGATAGCAGATGACCTTAGTTTTCATCTCTCTGCCGAAGGCTGTATGTACATTCTAGAATTGAGTTACAAGCATTTACCCGAGGCTTTAAAGTCATGCTTGCTTTATTTTGGAGCATTTTTAAAGAAGAAAAATATCAGTGCAAAAAGATTAATGCTGTTGTGGGCAGCTGAAGGATTTGTACCCAAGTCTTCTGAGAGTAGCAACTTTCTTAGCATGGCAAAGCAATATTTGAATGATCTGGTTCACCGAAGCCTTGTGATTGTCCATCAACAAAGTTCCACAAGTGGGATTAAACGTTGTGAGGTTCATGATCTAGTACGTGAGTTATGCCGACTCAAAGCCCGAGAGGAGAATTTTTTCCACTTCATTGAAAGATCAAACGGCTCAAACACATTCTCAATGCGTGAAATATATAAACAATATCGTCTGTGCATTCATGTTAATTTGGAAACTGAAGATAATGCAGAAGCAAGAAGAGGCCACTCTACTGCACACACTCTAATTTATTATTGTCCCGATTCCCCTTGCTCTGTGGATGCCTTACCTTTGAGCAATGTTAAACTGGTACAAGTGTTGGATGTTAAGGCCGATGCTGGTACTTTCCCAGAAGAAGTAACAAAGTTAGTCAATCTTAGATACTTCACACTCAAGACCCACACATTAAGCTCCGTTCCACCAATAATAGCCAACCTTTGGAACCTAGAAACATTCGTTCTAAAATGCTTCTCCAATAAGAAAATATGTTTGCCGGAAACAATTTGGAAGATGAAAAGACTGAAGCATGTTGATGTGGGACGAGAATCTGTTGTTGAATTGGATAATGATGTAGGGAAGGATTCATCCAAACTTCCTAATATTGAAAGTTTTTCTTCGGTGACTATTACTTGTGGAGAATCTGGAGTAGAGTTGCTGAGAAGGCTATCAAACGTTCGGAAGTTGAGCTGCTGTTATTATACTCGTTTGGATTGTGAAGAAGAATTCGAACAGTTGCCAAAGTTGGACGAATATCTTACTAAGCTTGAATCGTTGAATATAGTTTATCATGGACCTTTTTACCCCTATCTACCGAGCTTCCCCATAACACTGAAGAAATTGAGTTTAGAGGGTGTCGATCTACCTTGGAGTGAATTTTATGCAATCGCAGAGCTACCTTGTCTTGAGGTTCTGAAGCTGATGACGAAAGCATTCCGGGGGAGTAGATGGGATGTAGAGGATGAGGAATTTCCAAACCTGAAGTTCTTGAAGCTGCGCGGATTAGATGTTGAAGAATGGACTGCATCACCTGAAACCTTCCCTTGCCTAGAGCAGATCGTTGTGAAATCCTGCTATAATCTCGTGGAGATACCTTTCTCTTTTGAGGAAGTTCCAAGTTTGACACTCATTGAAGTTTACGATTGCGAAGAAGGAGTAGGAAAGGCAGCAATTCGAATTCAGAATGTGCAGCTGGATATGGGAAATGATTGCCTGCAAGTTCGAGTCATTGAACAGTAATTGTGTGCGCACAAGGTACGTACGTACTAATGAGTAACGTCAAACTCTGTTTTTCTTGTTATGCTGTTAAAGTATTTGTTGTATTAATTAATTAGTTGTTATGCTGTTAAAGTATTTTGTTGTATTACTCTAATTAATTTGTTGTTGTATTTCAAGTATCACGTGTTTGCTGTAAGAAGAAATATTGGTTTTATGATGTAAATTATTCTTGTTCAAATTGAAATTGATTGCTGCTAGCTGTTTGGATCTGCGTAGTTTGAATTGTTGGCTGCTTCCATGTTTTCTTTTCCCCTTGATGAATGGTTCCTTACCTTGATGGTTAGAAGTAGGAAGTACTCTTCCCCTATCAAAGGTTCAACAAAAACCACTCACAACCATGGCAAAGACCTAACTTATACATAATAGAAAGCCTGCTAATAACTTAAAGAAGCTTAACCATAACGTACGACACTTAAAAAGCTGAAAGTTAGGGTACAAGTGAACCAATAATGCTGTAAAGTATCCTTATACTCGAGCAAGAAAGGTAGGAAACTTGAATATCCATCAAAGCTGTCGATGTTTCTCGAATTCAGAAGGCCGTATCTAGGTTGCCATCATACACTTCATTCACTACTGGAGTTTTAAGAACTTGAAAGAACCCTGATAATTGAATTTCATGTTGTCAATTCATCTACAGAAAACTCATCCGATGAATCTACAACAATTTTTTCCTCTGTGTTCCATCTAACATGATTTCACGTATTCCCATCCAAAAATATAATTCATATTTAATCTTTATGTTAAATATCATGTGTGTTTTCTTAGGTCAAATGACCCGAAAGTGAGACTCGGGTATCACTCATTACAACCTTCGTGATAAATCGTCTCCAAAAACAAAGACAACAGCTGAATCGTGACACTTCATGATTGTAGACGACAAGGGAAAAATTGTTCACACACAAAACAGAGTCGCTCTTGTTGTATTCCAGATATGAATCAGAAACCGAGGTCACTCAACCTTTCATCCGGTTTGGTGGCCACTATTGACGTTTCTACGCTAAACACTATTCTTGCTCGCGTTAATTCCGAGCAGGTCGTTACAGATCAACCCTCATCTAGGTCTAGGTACTACTCTGCCTTTGACTTTACCTCCTTAAACCAGTGCCTCAGAGCCCATATGACTACTAGAACAGCCATAGGTTGCTTCGGCGTTAGGTCCAAACTAACCCAGGACGGCCTCTTGCAAATCTGTAACCGGTATGGCATAGACATGAACCACTATGCCCCTCAGCTACCCGGGGGTGCCCATCTCTACGCCCATCAGCCCCCCAGAGGGGTACTGCACAGTATACAAAGATCAGTTCGTCTGCGGCCTCAGAGTTCCTTTCGTCCGGCTTTTTTGGCCGTGCGAGGCATTACCAAGCGGGATGCGCCGGATCGCCCCTAACGGTGTTAGGGCAATCATTGGTTACTGCGATCTTCTTCCGGTGATGGACACGGAGTTCGACGTGGATCTTTTTAGGACCTTTTACCAACACAAGAAGGTAAGGAACCACAGTGGGTGGTATTACTTCCCACGCCGCACAGACCACAGGAGGGGGGTCACTATGCTTTCCACAGGAAAATCTTCGATCCACGAGTGAAAGAATAACTTCTTTTTTATTCGCAACGACGGACACCCGAGGTGGCAAGCTGGAATTATTTCCGGCTCCCGGCCGATGTGTGCCCCACTCTTTGTTGGTGAGGGTTTTGAATGATATTGCCGGTGCCAATGCTCTCCTTGATTTTGAGTGCGGGTCCGATGAATTGATAGAAAGTTTGCTCGCTTTGTCCGACGGTCTGAGCCTGTTTGAGTCTTACTCGGGATGAGTACAATCATCGTAGGGGATGTTCCCTTATTTTCTCTTGCTCTATGTATTTAACTTTCTTTGTTCTTCCGAGTTCTAACGATTTCTTTTACGATGGGCGATGTTGCGACATCTTCGATCAAGCGCTCAATGATGAGGAAGATGTGCACGAGCCCCGGCGGGAACACGGAGGTTCCCGGGGAAGAGGTGGCCCCCGAGCCCGAGCGCCTAACCCGGAGGTCAACCACGAGACTTCCCTTGCGGCCCTCGTCAAGGCGACCTAACCCCGGGAACGCATCGTGTCGAGCAAAGAGATGATAGTCTGGTCATTCTGGACGTCTCGGACACCGGCGACCAATCAAGGCAGCGCCCCAGATCTGGACGAAAGAGGCCTAGATCCGGCCGGGGAGGCCTACGAAGGGGCCTCGGGCTCTTCGGCCGAATTCTTGGGAGCGAGCCGGACAAAGATCGGCATCTATTGTAAGTTTTACTCCTTTTATGTTTCTTTGTAAGGAACCGTACGCCTCTGTTCGCTTTACACTTGTTATTTACGGGTGGTTAAAGGCGGGAAAGAGGTCCTTCACCGACTCAACGACTTCTCCACTCGAAGGCATCTTTGGAGAAACGGATTTCGACCTATCGCCGGCCGCAACAAACATAAGGAAGAATCCTTGTCCAAGGACGCCCGGATCGGCGATGCGGAGAAGGTCGCGCGGCTCGGCGAGCGGAGTTGAATGAGCTGCGAGCATCGGCGGCGTTGTTCGTGAAGAGGCCACTGGCCAAACTTCGGGCGATCACGCGTCATTGGAAGGCTGCCATGCCCGAGCGAATTGCTCGGGCCATCCATGAGTATAAGAGCTCGAGCACTTTCTTGGGGCCTTAAAGGTGTTACTTGGCTCTATTTTGAGCCATGTGTATACCCTTGGCGTTAACCGAGCCAAAGAGCGGTGCCACGAGCCGGTTATCTCGGATCTTCGACATGGCGAGGCTGCGCAAGCCATGCGGCAACGAGCTGTACCGATCCGGTGAGGGAATATCAAGCAGGTGTGGACCTGGCAGAGAAATACGGACGTCGACCTGCAGCTCGTCAGACTGGAACCTCCCCGGCTCAACGCTCTGGTACCCCTACCGATCCGCCACAAGACACAGCTGCCCATCCTTAGAAATCAAGGGTTTTACTTTTTTGTTGAAAAACTTGCACTTTTTCCAACTTTTGTTATTTTGCTATGGATACTTTGTGCCTTTTTGGCACTCGTTCTATAACGGTTTTATTTTCTTATTTGGCGTTCAGCTCTTTGCCATTACTTTTGTTTTTATGCATAGCCTAGAGCCCCCTGAAGGACATTGTTTACAGAGCTTTGCTTTTTGAACGATGTACTTCGGTGCATGCGGCTTGTGATCACACATCCTGCAGACTTAGGAGCTTTGATTATTTCAAACTTCCAAGTATCATAGGAAACGCTAATCACCCCTTTTTTTTTTGACCAACCCGTTGGTCAGTTCTTCAGAATCCGACTGTGGATCGGTTCATTGAGTCACGTCTGCCGGACTTCTTTGGGTTTGCCTTGGCAAATTTCTTCTCTGTGTCCAACTGCGGATCGGTTCATTGAGTGTGTCTGCGACTTCTTTGGGTTTGCCTTGGCAAATTTCTTCTGCGAGTCCGACTGCGGATCGGTTCATTGAGTGTGTCTGCGGACTTCTTTGGGTTTGCCTTGGCAAATTTCTTCTGCGAGTCCGACTGCGGATCGGTTCGTTGAGTACGCCTGCGGACTTTTTGGGTTTGCCATTTCTTCTGCGAGTCCGACTGCGGATCGGTTCGTTGAGTACGCCTGCCCGGACTTCTTTGGATTTGCCTTGGCAAAATTTTTCTGCGAGTCCGACACAATCGGTTCGTGATACGTCTGCGGACTTCTTTGTTTGAGTTCGTTCTTTGGATTTGCCTTGGCGATTTTTTTCTCTTTTGAATCCGACCTGCTGACTTAGTTATGATCAAATAACATAGTGACAATGCATATAGCAATAAAACTCTTTATTCAATATTTGATGTACGAATACATTTTATTCGAAAATAAAAAATGCTAAAAATAGTCGGAACTGTCTGACGTAAAACTTCCTCAAGTTAGAGGCATTCCGGTACGGATGACGGTTACGCCATTTGCGTCGGCTAATTGATATGCTCCTTTACCATGTACTTTACCACCTTATAAGGTCCTTCCCAATTTGGATCCGGTTTCCCTTGGGGTAATTGCTTACTAACCTCATTCTTTCGAGCACCGGGTCCCGCCCTAAAATACGAGTGCTTAACTCGAGCATTGTAATACTGAGAAATTCGCTGTTTGTACTTAGCCATTCTTATGAAAGCAATGTTACGAGCTTCTTCCAGATCATCTTTGGAATGTCTAAGCTCTGCCTCATGTTCACCTTCTGTGTAGAGCGCTGTCCGCGGAGATGATAAGCCGATCTCGGCTGGGATCACGGACTCGCAACCGTATGCTAAGGAGCGAAAGGGGTTTCCCCAGGTGGGCGAATTCGGAGTTGTCTGTATGCCCATAATATGTTAGGCGGGTGATCCGTCCAATTCTCCCTTTCTTCCTCAGACGCTTTTTCGATCCCCGCTTTGATGCTCTTTGTTGGTCTGTTCGACTTGACCATTAGCTTGGGGATATCCCACGAAGTGAAGTGTTGGGTGATATGTAATTCATTGCACCATTCTCGACGACCATTGTCTTCAAGCGAGTCCCGTTGTGCGAAACCAAAGTTTTTGGTATTCCATACACACACACTATGCTCTTCCACGAAATTTTTGTATACTGCCTTCTGTTATAGTGGCCAACGGTTCGGCTTCAACCCACTTGGTGAAGTAATCAATTGCCACAATTAGGAACCCGACATTGCACAGGGGCTGCGGGAGTGGTCCGACCGGATCTACCCCCCACGATCGAATGGCCGGGGGGACACCATCGGAACCATGTCTTGGGATGGCCGATGTGACAAATTGTCATGCAGCTGGCATGATCTGCACTTCTCCACCAATTCCCTGGCGTCCTCCAACATTGTTGGCCAATAATAACCGAACAGCTGGCATTTCCTCGCAAGTACGTGTTCGTGCTCCTTGATGATTTCCACAGATGCCTAAGTGCACTTCCACGAGCGGTAGTTCCGCTTCTTCTTCGGTCACACATCTCAACCATGGAGCAATATACGACTACGGTAGAGTATGTTTTCAAACAATGAGTATCTAGCTTGCTAAGAGCCTCGTCTTTACGCTTTGAACTTTGTCTTGGGGGAGGATATTATCTCTAGATACAACACAATTGGATCCATCCACGTACTGGCTTGTCTGATTGGCTATACAGCCTGCTGTTCGTAGCTTCGTTCTTTCAGCAGCTCCACCAGTACTTTCTTTTCTGACAAAAAATTTGAGGCCAATTTTGACAAAGCATCTGCCCTCCTGTTCTCAGTTCGTGGTATTTGGTCAACCCGGACCTTTCGAAACTTCTCTAAGAGTGCTTTAGGCTGCAACCGTTAAGTACCTTCTCATGGGTTCTTCCTTAGCTTCATACTCCCCGTTTATGTGATTCACCACGAGTAGGAATCACTATACACTACGGATCGTCGTACCCGAGCTTACTTGCCAACTTGAGCCCCGTAATCAAAGCTTCGTACTCAGCCTCATTATTTGTAGCCTTAAAGTCAAATCTTAGAGCGTAGGGGAATTCCTCCCCTTTAGGGTTGACTAGTAGGAGACCTGCTCCTGCACCGTCTTTACTTGACGCTCCATCAACGTACAAGTTCCATTGATGTACCTCTTGTTTCTCAGGATCAACATCTAAACAAACAGATATTCCTTCGGCCAAAAAATCCGCTAAAACCTGTGCTTTGATCGCAGTCCGTGGTCTGAAATCGATGTCGTATTCTGCCAGTTCGACAACCCATTTCGCCAACCTACCTGAGGTTTCTGGTCGTCCTAAGATCTGCCGTAGCGGCTGATCAGTGATGACAGTAATGGGATGTGCCTGGAAGTAAGGTCTCAACTTCCTTGAGGCATGTACCAATGCTAATGCTAGCTTCTCTGCATTTGAATATCTAACTTCCGGTCCGTGGAGTGCTTTGCTTACAAAGAAAACGGGTACACATTGTCCATTACGCTCTTTTACCGATCTTGCGCTCGAGCTTCTTCACCCACGACTAGATATACGAACGAGAGGTTCTCCTTCGAGGAGGCTTTGTCAAAGTGGGTAATTCAGCCAAGTACTTCTTTAATTCGTCGAACGCGACCGGCTTTGTTCGTCCCGGTGAAAAGGGCTAGCTCTCCGTAAGATTTTGAAGAAAGGTAAGGCACGGCTGTCTTGATCTCGATAAAAATACGTTTAGGGCTGCTATCCGCCACGTCAATCGGCGAACTTCCTTGATGTTCTTTGGTGGAGACATGGTTTTTAATGCCTCGATCTTATCCGGGTTCGCTCGATCCCGTCTCGGATATCATATATCCTAGGAACTTCCACGATCGACCCCAAATGTGCACTTCTTTGGATTGAGCTTCATATGAGTCTCCACTTAGGACTCCGAAGACTTCTCGACATCGTTCAAATACTGATCAAGAGACCTGCTCTTGATTAGGAGGTCATCCACGTATACCTCCATACATCTTCCTATCTGATTGGCAAAAATCGAGTTAACAGCCCTCTGATACGTTGCCTTGCATTTTTGAGTCCAAAAGGCATAGTGACGTAGCAGTACGTCCCAAACTCTGTTATGAAAGCAGTCTTCTCTGCATCTTCCGGATCCATCACGATCTGGTGATAACCCCTGTAAGCATCCAAGAATGCGAACACTTCATATCCCACGGTTGAGTCCACTAACCGATCAATCTTGGGCAGAGCATAGCAATCCTTTGGGCACGCCTTGTTCAAATTTGTGAAATCTACACACATCCTCCAACTCGTTTGGCTTCTTGACCAGTACAGGGTTGGCTAACCATTCTGGGTATATCACTTCCTTTATTATGCTTGCTTGCAGCAGCTTCGTTACCTCTTGCTTGATTGCTTCAATGCGCTCAGGGGCGAAGTGCCTTTTCTTTTGACGAATAGGCTTCCTGTTCGGATCCACCTTCAATCTATGTACCGCCAGATCAGGAGATAGTCCTGGCATATCTTCTGCCCTCCAAGCGAACACGTCTCTAAACTCTTCAAGAATTTTTACCAATGATTCTTTGTGCGGGGAGGGAATCCAGGGCCCCCATGCTAATTGTCGAGTCTTCATGGTCGTCCCGTAGACGTACGGCCTCGTGGGATCCTCGGAAGACCGGTTCTCTTCGTCATTGGGTATTAGCTCCTCGATACTTGTTGAACCATCTTCCCGTTCCATTTGTTGCGGTATAGCGACTCCCGGCTTTGTTTCCACATCTCCTCGATTTCTATTGATCCGTCCCTAGTTGGGATTTTCATACTAACATGGGCCGGTGAAATCACAGCCCGGAGATCTATAAGGGCTGGCCTTCCCATTATCACGTTGTAAGCCGATGGTGCCTTCACCACCACATAGTCCACAATTAAAGTTTTGCTCCTCGCACCTTCTCCAAAGGTAGTGAGCGACTTGATCACCCCGATGGATGAACAAGAGGTCTGCGAAGCCGAACGGCGGCGTTGAAACGGGGAGTCGGTTCGGCGTCCTTCGGTTTCATTGCTGCGAAGACGTTATAGTAGAGGACGTTCACGGCAACGCCCGTGTCCACACAAATTCTTTTTATCCGGTTCTGCTAATCACGGCTTCAATCACCAATCCTTCATTGTTGACCACCAATGGTAATGAGTCCTTGGTCCATACACCACTTCTCCGACATCCTTTGCCTCTTATTCGTGGAAGTAGGGGTAACAGACCTGTTGTTTCCTTCTTCTGTCACCTTTGAGCTGTTCGGCCCCCCTGAGATCGTATTGATTGTGTTCACAGGACGATTATCTGCGTGTCCTCCAGTGTCGGGAGAACGAGATCTTCTCCACCTCTGCTCATCTCGATGATCCTTATCACTGTTATTCCTACGCTTAAACTCTCGCCGTCCCTTGGGCTCAGCTTGTTGAGACCGATCTACAACCTCGTCAAGTTGTCCTTCCATTATTTCCGTGTCGATGTCTCGGATTAGGTCTTTGCACTGCTCTGAGTCATGTCCTACATCCTGGTGATACTTTCAATATTTGCTTTGATTTCGGTTTTCTCTAGGCCCCTTCATCGGGGGTGGGGTCCTAGCAATGCCCTTTCTTTGCATTATCGCAAGGACTTGTTCACGAGGTCTGTTCAGCGGGATGAAGTCCCTGTCTTGCAGAGCTCCTTTCTTCCCCAGCCGATCAGAGATGGGCGCAGTTACCCGATCCCAAACTGACTTTCTTTTTTTGTCCGATCTTTCTTCAGGCTTATTTTTCTTGTTCTCACCCTTTTCCATCTCTCTTTTAAGTCGATTTGCTTCTTCTCCCTGGCAGTATTTATACGCGACGTCCAGACATTCTTCCATTGTGTGTGGGAGCTTGCTGTTAAGCTTCGTGTGTAGCCGTCCCTCTCGCAGACCTGCCATGAAAGAGGCGACCAGCAACCTGTCGTCCGCGTCCTGAACTTGTGCGGCCTCTTCATTGAATCGCTTTATGAAGCGCAATACGGATTCAACTTGTTTTTGTTTTAAAGTTAACAGATGAGTTTGATTTCTTTGGAAAGGTCGTGCCGCAATGAATGCATGAACGAACTTCCTGGTCAAAGTCCTAAAATCTGAGATTGATCTAGGAGGAATCCTGTTGAACCACTCCCTGGCTCTTCCAGTTAGGAGTGCGGGAAAAGTCTTGCACTTCATCTCGTCCGACGCGTTGTACAGGTTCATGTGGGAGATGAACTGATGCATGTGATCATAAGGATCCTTGGACCCATCATATGCACTAATCTTTGGAATTTTAAACCCTGCTGGACGGGGATAGTGGTCTATATGCTCAGTGAAAGGCGACGCACAGATCAGATAGTTGTCTGATCTTTTACCGAGCAGAGTATCCAGTTCGGCCTTGGCCGTATCATTCGGGTAACGCGTAAATCCGGTATCCGTATGGGCGCTTGATTCCACGATCTCCGGTTTAGTAGGGGCTGATGCTTTGGGGATTCGCTTCGGGTTTTTACGGGGGTCCCTTCCGCCGAGGGTCTCGTCCGAATAATCTTGATGGTGGTATTGTCCAGATTTTTCAAAGCGTCAACCAATGCCTGATTGGCTGGGTCCTGGAGAACTGGGTCTACTTGATCTCCTTGGAGATCTGCCCCTTTCTGGGCCGCCGCATCTTGAGTTTCGCCTTGAGTAGTTGGAGTTCCTCCCTGTTGGGTCGGATCTGTGTTCTTCTTGGTTGTGTTCCTCGGTGGTGCCATAACGTTTGTAGGGATTCTTGTTTTTTAGATCGATTATCAGTAGAAGACCCTCCTTCTAGCGCCAATGACGATCTTTGGAAATCGTCCGGTAACCATTGTGGGTCAATCTTCTATGTGACAACGACCGATAACCACTAAAAACCCTAAATTATCGTAGAGGGGTGAGTTGTTTAGTGTGTTCGGACCGAGCTCTCGAAATATTTACGGGAGTTGCCTACGTATCCAATAGTCGAATTGGAATCAAGTCATCCGTAGTTCCTTTGGGTTGCTTATATAGGCGATACTTTTTCCTTCTACTTGTTGAGCAAATATTATTATTAATAATTAATCCCTAAGGATAAATACGACTCAATCCCTAAAATCAGAGATAATTATGGACATATTTAATGTCAAGATTGGAGTCTTTATGACTAAGGATTCTTTCCATGTATTATCCCGCACGTGGAATAACAACGGGTCTGTTCGGACTGTTCTCCGCTCAGCCCCCAGGACCAAAACGGCCGAACCGGGCAACTCCTCTTCGCCAGACCTTAACCGTGCGGCGGCGGCTGGAGGAGGAGCTCCAACCGATCTCCAGTGGTAGACGATCTGCCCTCTGTTCGGTCTTTAGGACGTTCGGTCCCTAAGGCTCTAATTCTCATGAAGTGGCACTTCTGACAAGCACCCCTAACGACGACGCATGGCGTAATTCAGGTCGGGTATCATCAGTGGGGACTCTCGTTCAACAATACATGTGCGTAGTACAAATATTTATTGAGAGTTCATAGCATGACTATGCACCTTTATTAGTTAAAGCTTATGTATTATATAATTTTTATTAGTTAAAGCCGATAAGTCTCATGATCTTCGTTTTCTCTCGATTGAAGAAAGTTGGGAGTTGTTACAAGAAAAAGTATTCAACAAGCGTCCTTGCCACTTCACATCTTCGGGAGGTAGGGTTGTCGATCGCGAGAAAATGCAATGGTCTACCTCTGTTTTTGTGGTAATAGCGAGGTCTTCTTGCAAGAATACACGAAAGCCGGTCTTCGTGGAATGAGATAGAAGATGACCTTAGTTCTCATCTCTCTGCCGAAGGCTGTAAGGACATTATAGAATTGAGTTACAGGCATTTACCCGAGGCTTTAAAGTCATGCTTGCTTTATTTTGGAGCATTTTTAAATAAGAAAAATATCGGTGCCAAAAGATTAATGCTTTCTTTGTGGGGGCTTCTTGAAGGATTTGCACCTAAGTTTTACGAGAGCGACAACAACTTTCTTAGCATGGCAAAGCAATATTTGAATGATCGGTTCACCGTAGCCTAGTGATTGTCCATCAAAGAAGTTCCACGGTGGGATTAAACGTTGTGAGGTTCATGATCTAGTACGTGAGTTATGCCGACTCAAAGCCCAAGAGGAGAATTTTTTCCACTTCATTGAAAGATCAAACGGCTCCAACATATCCTCAATGCGTGAAATATATAAACAATATCGTCTCTGCATTCATGTTAAGTTGGAAACTGAAGATGATGCAGAAGCAAGAAGAGGCCACTCTACTGCACACACTCTAATTTATTATTATCCCGATTCCCCTTGCTCTGTGGATGCCTTACCTTTCAACAATATTAAACTTGTACAAGTGTTGGATGTTAAGGCCGAGTGTGGTACTTTCCCAGAGGAAGTAACAATGTTAGTCAATCTTAGATACTTGACACTCAAGACCCACACATTAAGCTCCGTTCCAATCCCATCAATAATAGCCAACCTTTGGAACCTAGAAACATTCGTTCTCAAATGCTTCTCTGATAGAAAAATATGTTTGCCGGAAACAATTTGGAAGATGAAAAGATCGAAGCATGTTGATGTAGGACGAGAAGCATTGTTGAATTGGATAATGATGTAGGGAAGGATTCATCGAACTTCCTAATATTGAAAGTTTTACTTCGGTGACTATTACTTATGGAGAATCTGGAGTAAAGTTACTGAGAAGGCTATCAAACGTTCGGAAGTTGAGCTCCTGTTATTATACTTGTTTGGATTGGCAAAAAAAATTCGAACAATTGCCAAAGTTGGACGAATATCTTACTAAGCTTGAATCGTTGAATATAGTCTCTGATGGAACTTTTTACCCCTGTGTACCGAGCTTCCCCATAACACTGAAGAAATTGAGTTTAGAGGGTGTCGATCTACCTTGGAGTGAATTTTATGTAATCGCAAAGCTACCTTGTCTTGAGGTTCTGAAGCTGATGACGAAAGCATTCCGGGGGAGTAGATGGGATGTAGTGGATGAGGAAAACATTCCCCAGGAATTTCCAAACTCGAAGTTCTTGAAACTGTACGGTTTAGATGTCGAAGAATGGATTGCATCGAAGATACCTTCCCTTGCCTAGAGCGGATGGTTGTGAAATCCTGCTATAATCTCGTGGAGATCCCCGCGTCTTTCGCGAGGTGTTCCAACTTTGTCACTCATTCAAGTTTACGATTGCAAAGAAGGAGTAGGAGAGGCGACAATTCAAATTCGGGAAGAGCGGTGGAGATGGGAAATATGATCCAAGTTCAAGTCATTACACAATAATTGCATGTGTGCGCTCGCGAGTAACGTCAAATTCTGTTTTTCTTTTCTTTTTTCTTATTTCGTTTTTATAAAGATGTATTGAAACATTGTATCTTTTTTCCTTCTTGAACTATGTTGTCAGAAGTATCAGAAGCGTTCAATTTCTGTCTTTTCGAGAGCAATTAAGTGTGATTATTTATCTATCTATGCATGGTTCCATTTTCTAGCCGGTTCCATTTTCTAGCCGGTTCCGCCGGTTCCCGGGAACCGGCGGGTTTGGCGGTTCCCCGGTCCGGGTCCGGGTCTCGGCGGTTCCCGGGTCAGACGGTTCAGATCACGGTTCCGATCACGGTTCCAATCACGGTTCCAATCCCGGTTCCAAAAAAATCAATTTTTTTTACAAAATTTTTATAACTTACGTTAAAATTAATAATAAATTCTAATTGGTTATTAAACTATATATAATATTTAATTTCATAAGTATGTTTAAAAAAAAACACACGGCTTGTATAATATTTAATTTCAACCAATCTATATATAATATTTAATTTCATAACTTATATTCTAGATAATTTGTAAGTAAATTAAAGATTATAGTTTTCTAATTGTTTATTTTTTATGATTGATTTGTAAGTAAATTAAACTTATATTTCATATATTGATTACGATGATTTATACTTATAATATTATGTATATAAGTTGATATTATATCTTAATGAATCGAGGCAAAATGTATATAAAAGTTGTTTTATTAAGCAACATCATTACATAATTGAACAATACATCAATGACGACAAATCACGGCACACTTGAATCACTTGATAGTTGATGCACATTACTTAACACCATACTAATAGTCTAATACACTTCATATTAAAAATACAAACACACTACTAATACACTGAATATTCAAACATAATATGACACTAGAATTTGTCTTCATTATTGTGGAAGCATCTTCATTGTCTTCATAAACACCTCCAAGCACAGCACAACGACCGTTTCACATTTTTGTTCTCATAATCATCATTGTTGAGCTTTGGCACATCAAGATGGAGTCATCTGAAAAACATGAAATTTTTAGTCTATATCATGACTATGATTGATTGGAATTTTATAAAAAAAAGTAATAAGTAAATGTACATACCAGTCACTCAGAATCTTCTAGGTTATCATCATCTTCACTCCCGTGTGCACTTGCGCTTGTTCCAGTTGTAACGAAAGATCGTGTCCACCACATCTTGGTCATCTTCTTCCGGTGGAATGACGTCTTGTTGTCTCCGTTCGGCTAGCACCCAATCTTTGAGGCACATTTGATGTTCTAAATTTCTTGGGTGCATGCTCGCTCTCCTTTGGCTAAGCATGTTTCCGCCCTCACTAAAAGCCCGCTCTACCGTCACGGTTGACACTGGACACGACAAAAATTCAATTGCCATGTGTGAGAGAATTGGGAAATCTCTTGAATGGCTCCGCCACCATCCCAATATATCCCGTCAAAATCGTACTCCACATTCGTATCAATCTCGAAAGTAGTCGATAGATATCTATCTATTTCTTCACATGAGGACGATGAATCAACCCTCGGCCTCGGCCTTTTTGCGGATATTTTTTCCATCACTTTTCTCAATCTTCGAAACTTTTCCACCTCCGGGGTTAGTAGAACTTGTACCTGCATTATAGGAGGGCCTAGTATCCCCAACTCCGTAACGAATATCATAATGAGCGTACAAATCTGTAAATAATTTAAGTGTATTTTGAACCACTTCCTTGTGGTTAACTGGTCGGGACGCCGGATTAGGAAACAAGAATTCATAATAACTCTCCAAAAATCCCGTCAGTCCCTCTGTCTGAAGTCGAGGGTCTAGAATAACAGCAATAAGATAAAGCTCGGGTATGTGTAGCATATACTTAATCCATTTTCGTCTTATAGCTGTTAAACATGGAACCAAGTCGGGACATGCTTCAAATTCTTCAAACAAATTTACTATCTCAATCGTCCTTGGTAAGACCGCATGTTTATAACAACTCGAAAAGAACAATGTAGCCTGTTTGAAAGGCTCCACAATATTCATCAACATCTGACAATCACTCCAATACATCGTGGAAAGAATTGGCCAGATAGCTATGGGCAATGCAGGTGATGGTTATATTTTCTTTCCATTTCTTATCACCGCTTTTGCTAGAGAATTCAGGGTACCGCAATATGATACGGACAACCTATCTGGACCTAATGAACCTATTTTATATGAATAAAAGAGTAGGATGTACTATGTAGTTTATTAATATTTTGTAACATTTAAATTTAATTTGATTAGTCAAAGTGTAACCTTTAAATTTAATTTAATTATGTGCTCTTCCTTGTCACAATAATTTAAATAGTAGTATTTGATTATTTGTCTATTTGATTAGTCAAAGTGTTACGATATATTTCGGTCATAAAGTAATAATAATAAGAAATATATTTTTATGTTGTGGCACTAGTAAAAATTAAAAAACAACATTTTATGGTATATTAAAATAAAATCAAATATTTTGAATATAAAATCAAATATTTTGAATAAAATCAAACATGAAAAAAAAAAAAAAACAAAAACCGCCGGTTCCGGGTCCTCCGGGCCGGTTCAACCGCCGGGTTCCGGGCCGGGCCGGGTCCGTTGGAACCTAAAACCGGGTAGGAACCGTGGAACCGCCGGTTCCGTGGACCCGTGGAACCGGAGGGTTGGACCCGGGAACCGGCGGGTCCGAACCGGATTTGGACCCGGAACCGGTCAGGTCTAACTGTACCTAAGCTCTGGTGGCCCGACTCATCTTCCTTCTTACTACTGGTGAGGTTAGGTATGAAAAAAAATAAGAGCAGTTCTTGTTGTATGTAACTGTACGAGTCAATTATTAAAGGTTGAACAACAGATTGAAAACTTACACCTTCCTCAACAGATAAGCTTTTCCGTGTCTGCACTGCAACTCCTGAAAGAAATAGCAGACGGAAATAAACAAGTCAGATTCCATTATGCCTACAACCCTCAAAGTTGTAAAGATTGGAACTGGAATACAGAATTGGAAAAAGCAAAATGCTCAGAACCATCAAAACAAACCAAGAAATTCATTTTAGCTACCGAAATCACTTGAAGTATTTCAATCAAACAAAAACACCTTTTTGTTTAGGGAGTACTTATTTCCATCACACCTCAAACTTAACACGGCATCACACCTAATCCACCTTTGGAAAGGCCGTTATTTAGCCTACAATCGACTTTCAAAAAGTCAATCCTCACTGTCAACCTTGTGGAAATCGATTATGGACTGTAAAAGTGATTTGGTGTCTAATATCCCAAAAAACACCGGCAAGGCCGTGAGGATCTCGATCAGCTTGCTCGTGAATCTGTGTGTAAGTCTGTAAATTTTTTTTTTTTCCTTTTTTGTTTTGCTTTTGGTCCTTGTAGTGTAGGACTATGGTTTTTTTTTTCTCCGGGTTATTCATAAACTTTTAGATTCAGAAGTTGGTTTTATTGAATACAACATGTTTGATAATATTCCTCAAAAAGCTTTTTCCAAACACATGAATTTGTGGAAATCAGAGACAGTGACTAAACTGATTCACGCGATTCTAGTAGATAATAAGAACATCAACACAGCCAAATCAAAATAATCTATTGAAGATGAACTAAAAATGCAAAGAAAGCTAGAGAGAATTCATGAATGAGTAACTGCTTCTTTCATATGTGAGCAGAATTAAACAGAGATTAAAGTCATCAACAAAGTGCCCAATATTGTCAATCGAATAACTAACAATTAAATATATGCATTATTATAATCAGGTCAATTTTCTAAAAGGGCTGAAATTGAAGCAGCTTAACAATCAGTTGCTCCGGAAAAAAAAAAAAAAAAAAAAAAAAACCAAATCTACAGAACTATCCACACCCATCCACCACAGCCAACTCGGCCCTCAGACAACATGAAGTAAAAAAAACCAGAACTTGAGAAAGGAGAGGCCAAAGCCACCACCTGGACGCGATGAAGTGGATATTGCTTAAATTAATTGTGGAGAAAAAGAAGAAGAGCCTAACACAAATTTTGAGCCTAACACAAATAAATTCACACCCAGTCAGCATACTCAATTCAGCCCCCACACAACATGCAATCCCAAAATACATGAAATTGACAAAGGAGAAACCCAAGCCACCATTTTTGTGCAACCAGGGGCAATAAAACACCCTACGTAAGCAAGAAACCCACCACACAAACAATAAAAGGAGACAATCAAGAAAGAAAGACAACAAGAAACATTGCGTACCTTGAAAAGGGTCGAGAGCCCGGAATCCGCGACGCAATGACAAGAACAAACCTGCGTAAATCGAATTAACAAAGCATGATCATTGCAAGAACAATCACAGCAACAATTTGAAGGATGAAAGAACACAGCGAAGAAACGGAGAAGATGGTGCCTCACCAAAGCCTGAAATCAACACCGACACAACACGCAAAAGCCCCATCGCCGATTGAGAACTCCTATTTATAACCAACGAGGCGAGGACGGTGTAAAATAGTTAGTGGGTTATTCAGACAAGCTGTAGGCGTGCACGGTGGTTATTGGAGAAAGCGGAGGTGGGGAGATGAAAAATCTGCAGCAGAAAATTGAGGGGGTAGAGGGGAAAAGAAAGAAATAGAGAGGGGTTAAAAAGAAAAAAGGGAAAAATACGGTAAATGACAAAGAGGACGACGAAAGATGCAACTTTAATAGTTATACAACTATGTATGATATATATAAACTTTTTTGGTTCAAGTGGTCATTATATTACTCAGGGTGATGACGAAAGGTGCTTTGAATATTCAAAGCTTCATTGATAACATTATAGTGAGGAGGTGCAGGTGAAGAAAAAGAAAAAAGAAAAAAAAAAAAAACAATTCCTTCAACTGCTTGCTTGAGCATTTCAGGGGAGTGAAAAATGGTTCACACTTTTGTGGATTCTGCTCTTGAAGCCTTGTCTAAGCTAATTAGCTATCCCGAATTTGCTGACTCTTTGAAAGCACAAACTCAATCTTTCATAGTTGACCTCAGATTTCTTCAAAGGTTCCTGCGTTGCCTCATCACTTCGGACCCTGATAATAATGATATGGATCGTAAGTTAATATTTTGTATGCTTTCTTCCATTGAAGGCATATGGGACAGGTCTGGAGATGGCCTTTATAATGCTGGGCGTCAAGCAATGAAAAAGAAGTTCCAAATTTGGGATAGGCTGTTCTCCAAATTGGGCGACAAAATCCAACAATGTAAGGGAGAAATCAAGAAATATTGCGTGCGGTTTATGTCCAGCTCATTTCAGTCCAAGCCTTTCCCGGGTGATCAGATACTGGAATTCCTTGATGAAATCCGCAACAATTCCAACAATCTCCCTGCTGCGGAATATCAACGATTCCAAAAGCTCAGAGAGAAACTCTTATCATTAAGGCATATAGTAGAATTTGCTGCTAGGAGATGCCCAGATGATGTCGATGAGTATACAGATTTCATGATACATGCTCATACATGGGCTAATAAGGCAGCTTGTCTGACATGTCTGTACTGGGCAAATGATATGGAAGATGAGGGAAGAATCGAAAGCAATCTTTGGATTGCTGATCTGCTGCGCAAGGTCAACCCTTGCACTCCCGAGTTCATACAGATGTGTTTTGCAGCCATGAAGTCGTCACGTGCTGATGCTACTTTCTTATACAACGAATTCGTTATAAGTTTTACTGATTTTATGGTAGAGACTATGGCTTTGAAGGATTTCAATGAAGCCCTTCGTGACGAGTGGATATTCCTCATAAGCTACTCAACTGTTCCACCTGCAGACCATCATGCATTGACTTTCCATCCTGCAGAGATTCTTCTTCTTGGTGACGCTTCCCATTCAGGGGACTTGACAGTAGACAGGGCGATTCAACCTGACTTTTCTAGCAAGATTCGCAGTATCAGGGGACGAATCGAAGAGCGTCATGTCCGGATTCCAGATTTCATTCTGCCTACGACAGACAGACTCGGCTTTGTTGATCGTCTCTTAGGCAAGATTGAACATCTGACGACAACGATGGAATGCATCCCAAAGATTGCCCCTTTTGCCAAACATCTTTTTAGAGTTAAGGAGGAAATAACGTCTCTATGTCGGTCAATCCATGTTATTTGGGAGGAGCTCCTCCAACTCCAAGGCGAACACGAAGAGCTTAAAGATCTATTGGACCGAATGATCGGTGTAGCATACCAGGCAGAACTTGCTGTCAATTCATCTTTTACCATTGATCATCCTATATGGTACCATATGTCTTGTTTGTCTTATGTCCTAGTAAAAATTAAGGATATTCAAAATGCGTTTGGGATGTTTAATACCAACAAAATTGGTGGTACTGGAGTTGCTGTTTCCAAACTGCCTTCTATCTACATGCCTCCGCATTTAGAGTTGGATGATGAAATTGTGGTGGGTTTTGAGGATGATAAACAAGCATTAATTAACCGAATCACAAGGGGAACTCCAAATCTTGACATAGTCCCGATTGTGGGCATGGGCGGGCTAGGTAAGACTACTCTTGCTAGGAAGCTCTTTAATGAACCTCTTGTTAGACATCATTTTGATAAACGTGCATTCTGTTATGTTGGTCCAGACCATAATAGTAGGCGCTTATTGCTTGAGATTTTAAGACAAATCATTGTGATTAATGATGTTGACATTCGTGTCACGATGGAAGATGATTTAAAACATATATTGCGCCAACGCCTGATAGGATTAAAGTATCTTATTATTATGGATGACATTTGGGATATCGGTGCATGGGAGGGTGTAATGCATGCATTTCCAAATGGCTACAATGGAAGTAGAGTTGTAGTCACTACTCGGAACAGTGATGTCCCTCAACAAGTAAATTCAAATTGTACGACTCATTATCTTCGTTTTCTCTCAACCGATGAAAGTTGGGAGTTGTTACAAGCAAAAGTATTCCACAACCGTCCTTGCCCTTCACATCTTCAAGAGGTAGGATTGTCAATCGCGAAAAAATGCAATGGTCTACCTCTCGTCGTTGTGGTAATAGCAGTCTTCTTGCAACAAAACCCGAAAGCCGCTCTTCATGGAATAGGATAGCGAGATGACCTTAGTTTTCATCTCTTCCGCCGAAGGCTGTATGTACATTCTAGAATTGAGTTACAAGCATTTACCCGAGGCTTTAAAGTCATGCTTGCTTTATTTTGGAGCATTTTTAAAGAAGAAAAATATCGGTGCAAAAAGATTAATGCCGTTGTGGGCAAATTGAAGGATTTGTACCCAAGTCTTCCGAGAGTAGCAACTTTCTTAGCATGGCAAAGCAATATTTGAATGATCCGGTTCACCGAAGCCTAGTGATTGTCCATCAACAAAGTTCCACAAGTGGGATTAAACGTTGTGAGGTTCATGATCTAGTACGTGAGTTATGCCGACTCAAAGCCCGAGAGGAGAATTTTTTCCACTTCATTGAAAGATCAAACGGCTCAAACACATTCTCAATGCGTGAAATATATAAACAATATCGTCTGTGCATTCATGTTAATTTGGAAACTGAAGATAATGCGAAGCAAGAAGAGGCCACTCTACCGCACACACTCTAATTTATTATTGTCCCGATTCCCCTTGCTCTGTGGATGCCTTACCTTTGAGCAATGTTAAACTGGTACAAGTGTTGGATGTTAAGGCCGATGCTGGTACTTTCCCAGAAGAAGTAACAAAGTTAGTCAATCTTAGATACTTCACACTCAAGACCCACACATTAAGCTCCGTTCCACCAATAATAGCCAACCTTTGGAACCTAGAAACATTCGTTCTAAAATGCTTCTCCAATAAGAAAATATGTTTGCCGGAAACAATTTGGAAGATGAAAAGACTGAAGCATGTTGATGTGGGACGAGAATCTGTTGTTGAATTGGATAATGATGTAGGGAAGGATTCATCCAAACTTCCTAATATTGAAAGTTTTTCTTCGGTGACTATTACTTGTGGAGAATCTGGAGTAGAGTTGCTTTGAGAAGGCTATCAAACGTTCGGAAGTTGAGCTGCTGTTATTATACTCGTTTGGATTGTGAAGAAGAATTCGAACAGTTGCCAAAGTTGGACGAATATCTTACTAAGCTTGAATCGTTGAATATAGTTTATCATGGACCTTTTTACCCCTATCTACCGAGCTTCCCCATAACACTGAAGAAATTGAGTTTAGAGGGTGTCGATCTACCTTGGAGTGAATTTTATGCAATCGCAGAGCTACCTTGTCTTGAGGTTCTGAAGCTGATGACGAAAGCATTCCGGGGGAGTAGATGGGATGTAGAGGATGAGGAATTTCCAAACCTGAAGTTCTTGAAGCTGTGCGGATTAGATGTTGAAGAATGGACTGCATCACCTGAAACCTTCCCTTGCCTAGAGCAGATCGTTGTGAAATCCTGCTATAATCTCGTGGAGATACCTTTCTCTTTTGAGGAAGTTCCAAGTTTGACACTCATTGAAGTTTACGATTGCGAAGAAGGAGTAGGAAAGGCAGCAATTCGAATTCAGAATGTGCAGCTGGATATGGGAAATGATTGCCTGCAAGTTCGAGTCATTGAACAGTAATTGTGTGCGCACAAGGTACGTACGTACTAATGAGTAACGTCAAACTCTGTTTTTCTTGTTATGCTGTTAAAGTATTTGTTGTATTAATTAATTAGTTGTTATGCTGTTAAAGTATTTTGTTGTTGTATTTCAAGTATCACGTGTTTGCTGTAAGAAGAAATATTGGTTTTATGATGTAAATTATTCTTGTTCAAATTGAAATTGATTGCTGCTAGCTGTTTGGATCTTCGTAGTTTGAATTGTTGGCTGCTTCCATGTTTTCTTTTCCCCTTGATGAATGGTTCCTTACCTTGATGGTTAGAAGTAGGAAGTACTCTTCCCCTATCAAAGGTTCAACAAAAACCACTCACAACCATGGCAAAGACCTAACTTATACATAATAGAAAGCCTGCTAATAACTTAAAGAAGCTTAACCATAACGTACGACACTTAAAAAGCTGAAAGTTAGGGTACAAGTGAACCAATAATGCTGTAAAGTATCCTTATACTCGAGCAAGAAAGGTAGGAAACTTGAATATCCATCAAAGCTGTCGATGTTTCTCGAATTCAGAAGGCCGTAGCTAGGTTGCCATCATACACTTCATTCACTACTGGAGTTTTAAGAACTTGAAAGAACCCTGATAATTGAATTTCATGTTGTCAATTCATCTACAGAAAACTCATCCGATGAATCTACAACAATTTTTTCCTCTGTGTTCCATCTAACATGATTTCACGTATTCGCATCCAAAAATATAATTCATATTTAATCTTTATGTTAAATATCATGTGTGTTTTCTTAGGTCAAATGACCCGAAAGTGAGACTCGGGTATCACTCATTACAACCTTCGTGATAAATCGTCTCCAAAAACAAAGACAACAGCTGAATCGTGACACTTCATGATTGTAGACGACAAGGGAAAAATTGTTCACACACAAAACAGAGTCGCTCTTGTTGTATTCCAGATATGAATCAGAAACCGAGGTCACTCAACCTTTCATCCAGTTTGGTGGCCCTATTGACGTTTCTACGCTAAACACTATTGCTGCTCGCGTTAATTCCGAGCAGGTCGTTACAGATCAACCCTCATCTAGGTCTAGGTACTACTCTGCCTTTGACTTTACCTCCTTAAACCAGTGCCTCAGAGCCCATATGACTACTAGAACAGCCATAGGTTGCTTCGGCGTTAGGTCCAAACTAACCCAGGACGGCCTCTTGCAAATCAGTAACCGGTATGGCATGACATGAACCACTATGCCCCTCGCCTACCCGGGGGTGCCCATCTCTACGCCCACCGCCCCCGTAGAGGGTACCGCACGGTATACAAAGATCGCCCGTCTCGCGGCCTCGCAGTTCCTTTCTCGTCCGGCTTTTTTGGCCGTACCGAGGCATTACCAACGGGATCCGCCAGATCGCCCCTAACGGTGTTAGGGCAATCATTGGTTCTCGCGATCTTCTTCCGGCCGATGGACACGGAGTTCGACGTGGATCTTTTTAGGACCTTTTACCAACACAAGAAGGTAAGGAACCACAGTGGGTGGTATTACTTCCCACGCCGCACAGACCACAGGAGGGGGTCACTATGCTTTCCACAGGAAAATCTTCGATCCACGAGTGAAAGAATAACTTCTTTTTTATTCGCAACGACGGACACCCTGAGCTGGCAACTGGAATTATTTCCAGCTCCCAGCCGATGTGTGCCCCACTACTGTTGGTGAGGGTTTGCTGAATGATATTGCCGGTGCCAATGCTCTCCTTGATTTTGAGTACTGGTCCGATGAATTGATAGAAGCTGCTCGCCTGTCCGACGCTGGTCCTGAGCCCTATTTGAGTCTTACTCAGGATGAGTACAATCATCGTAGGGGCTGTTCCCTTATTTTCTCTTGCTCTATGTATTTAACTTTGCTGTTCTTCCGAGTTCTAACGATTTCTTTTACAGTGGCTGATGTTGCTGACATCTTCGATCAAGCGCTCAATGATGAGGAAGATGTGCCTGAGCCCCAGCAGAACCTGGAGGTTCCCAGGGAAGAGGTGGCCCCCGAGCCCGAACTGCCTAACCCGGAGGTCAACCCTGAGACTTCCCTTACTGGCCCTCGTCAAGGCGACCTAACCCCGGGAACGCATCGTGTCGAGCAAAGAGATGATAGTCTGGTCATTCTGGACGTCTCGGACACCGGCGACCAATCAAGGCAGCGCCCCAGATCTGGACGAAAGAGGCCTAGATCTGGCCAGGAGGCCTCTGAAGGGGCCTCGGGCTCTTCGGCCGAATTCTTGGCTGAGCTGCCGGACAAAGATCTGGCATCTATTGTAAGTTTTACTCCTTTTATGTTTGCTGTAAGGAACCGTACTGCCCCTGTTCGCTTTACACTTGTTATTTACAGGTGGTTAAAGCCGGGAAAGAGGTCCTTCACCGACTCAACGACTTCTCCACTCGAAGGCATCTTTGGAGAAACGGATTTCGACCTATCCGCCACCGCAACAAACATAAGGAAGAATCCTTGTCCAAGGACGCCCGCATCGCCGATCCGGGAGAAGGTCGCGCAGCTCGCCGAGCGGAGTTGAATGAGCTGCGAGCATCTGGCGCTGTTCATGAAGAGGCCCTGGCCAAACTTCGAGCTGATCACGCGTCATTGGAAGCTGCCATGCCCGAGCGAATTGCTCAGGCCATCCATGAGTATAAGAGCTCAGAGCACTTTACTGGGGCCTTAAAGGTGTTACTTGGCTCTATTTTGAGCCATGTGTATACCCTTGGCGTTAACCAGGCCAAAGAGCAGTGCCCTGAGCTGGTTATCTCAGATCTTCAGCATGGCAGGCTTTGCAAGCCATGCGGCAACGAGCTGTACCAGTCCAGGCTGAGGGAATATCAAGCAGGTGTGGACCTGGCAGAGAAATACGGACGTCGACCTGCAGCTCGTCAGACTGGAACCTCCCCGGCTCAACGCTCTGGTACCCCTACCGATCCGCCACAAGACACAGCTGCCCATCCTTAGAAATCAAGGGTTTTACTTTTTTGTTGAAAAACTTGCACTTTTTCCAACTTTTGTTATTTTGCTATGGATACTTTGTGCCTTTTTGGCACTCGTTCTATAACGGTTTTATTTTCTTATTTGGCGTTCAGCTCTTTGCCATTACTTTTGTTTTTATGCATAGCCTAGAGCCCCCTGAAGGACATTGTTTACAGAGCTTTGCTTTTTGAACGATGTACTTCGGTGCATGCGCTGATCACCTGTCCTGCAGACTTAGGAGCTTTGATTATTTCAAACTTCCAAGTATCATAGGAAACGCTAATCACCCCTTTTTTTTTTGACCAACCCGTTGGTCAGTTCTTCCACTGAATCCGACCTGTGGATCAGTTCATTGAGTCTGTCCTGCAGACTTCTTTGGGTTTGCCTTGGCAAATTTCTTCTACTGTGTCCAACCTGCGGATCAGTTCATTGAGTGTGTCCTGCAGACTTCTTTGGGTTTGCCTTGGCAAATTTCTTCTACTGAGTCCGACCTGCGGATCAGTTCATTGAGTGTGTCCTGCAGACTTCTTTGGGTTTGCCTTGGCAAATTTCTTCTACTGAGTCCGACCTGCGGATCAGTTCGTTGAGTCTGCCCTGCAGACTTCTTTGGGTTTGCCATTTCTTCTACTGAGTCCGACCTGCGGATCAGTTCGTTGAGTCTGCCCTGCAGACTTCTTTGGATTTGCCTTGGCAAATTTTTTCTACTGAGTCCGACCTGCGGATCAGTTCGTGGAGTCTGTCCTGCAGACTTCTTTGGATTTGCCTTGGCAGATTTTTTCTACTGAATCCGACCTCGCGGATCGCTTCGTTGATTCCGTCCCGCGTTCTTTGGATTTGCCTTGGCATATTTTTTCTACTGAATCCGACCTGCAGCTTAGTTATGATCAAATAACATAGTGACAATGCATATAGCAATAAAACTCTTTATTCAATATTTGATGTCTGAATACATTTTATTCGAAAATAAAAAATGCTAAAAATAGTCTGGAACCTGTCCTAGACGTAAAACTTCCTCAAGTTAGAGGCATTCCAGCTGCGGGGGACAGTTCTGCCATTTGCGTCGGCTAATTGATATGCTCCTTTACCATGTACTTTTACCACCTTATAAGGTCCTTCCCAATTTGGATCCAGTTTCCCTTGGGGTAATTGCTTACTAACCTCATTCTTTCTGAGCACCAGGTCCCCTTCCCTAAAGTACGAGTGCTTAACTCGAGCATTGTAATACTGAGAAATTCTCTGTTTGTACTTAGCCATTCTTATGAAAGCAATGTTACGAGCTTCTTCCAGATCATCTTTGGAATGTCTAAGCTCTGCCTCATGTTCACCTTCTGTGTAGAGCGCTGTCCGCGGAGATGATAAGCCGATCTCGGCTGGGATCACGGACTCGCAACCGTATGCTAGGCTGAAAGGGGTTTCCCCAGTGGCTGAATTCGGAGTTGTCCTGTATGCCCATAATATGTTAGGCAGGTGATCTGTCCAATTCTCCCTTTCTTCCTCTAGACGCTTTTTCAGTCCTGCTTTGATCTGTCTGTTGGTCTGTTCGACCTGACCATTAGCTTGGGGATATCCCACAGAAGTGAAGTGTTGGGTGATATGTAATTCATTGCACCATTCTCTGACGACCCTGTCTTCAAACTGAGTCCCATTGTCTGAAACCAAAGTTTTTGGTATTCCATACCTGCACACTATGCTCTTCCACAGAAATTTTTGTATCTGCCTTCCTGTTATAGTGGCCAACGGTTCAGCTTCAACCCACTTGGTGAAGTAATCAATTGCCACAATTAGGAACCTGACATTGCCTGGGGCTCTGGGGAGTGGTCCGACCAGATCTACCCCCCACTGATCGAATGGCCAGGGGGACACCATCGGAACCATGTCTTGGGATGGCCGATGTGACAAATTGTCATGCAGCTGGCATGATCTGCACTTCTCCACCAATTCCCTGGCGTCCTCCAACATTGTTGGCCAATAATAACCGAACAGCTGGCATTTCCTCGCAAGTACGTGTTCGTGCTCCTTGATGATTTCCACAGATGCCTAAGTGCACTTCCCTGAGCAGGTAGTTCCCTTCTTCTTCAGTCACACATCTCAACCATGGAGCAATATACGACCTACGGTAGAGTATGTTTTCAAACAATGAGTATCTAACTGCTAAGAGCCTCGTCTTTCTGGCCTGAACTTTGTCTTGGGGGAGGATATTATCTCTAAGATACAACACAATTGGATCCATCCACGTACTGGCTTGTCTGATTGGCTATACAGCCTGCTGTTCGTAGCTTCGTTCTTTCAGCAGCTCCACCAGTACTTTCTTTTCTGACAAAAAATTTGAGGCCAATTTTGACAAAGCATCTGCCCTCCTGTTCTCAGTTCGTGGTATTTGGTCAACCCGGACCTTTCGAAACTTCTCTAAGAGTGCTTTAGCGCCGTTAAGTACCTTCTCACGGGTTCTTCCTTAGCTTCATACTCCCGTTTATGTGATTCACCACGAGCCGGGAATCACTATACACCCGCATCGTCCGCCCCGAGCTTACTTGCCAACTTGAGCCCCGTAATCAAAGCTTCGTACTCGGCCTCATTATTTGTAGCCTTAAAGTCAAATCTTAGAGCGTAGGGGAATTCCTCCCTTTAGGGTTGACTAGTAGGAGACCCGCTCCCCGCACCGTCTTTACTTGACGCTCCATCAACGTACAAGTTCCATTGATGTACCTCTTGTTTCTCGTGATCAACATCTAAACAAACAGATATTCCTTCGGCCAAAAAATCCGCTAAAACCCGTGCTTTGATCGCAAATCCGTGGTCCGAAATCGATGTCGTATTCTCGCCGCTTCGACAACCCATTTCGCCAACCTACCCGAGGTTTCGGTCGTCCTAAGATCCGCCGTAGCGGGCGATCGCTGATGACAAGAATGGGATGTGCCCGGAAGTAAGGTCTCAACTTCCTTGAGGCATGTACCAATGCTAATGCTAGCTTCTCTGCATTTGAATATCTAACTTCCGGTCCGTGGAGTGCTTTGCTTACAAAGAAAACGGGTACCTGTTGTCCATTCTGCTCTTTTACCAGTCCTGCGCTCAGAGCTTCTTCACCCACAGCTAGATATACGAACAGAGGTTCTCCTTCCTGAGGAGCTGTCAAAGTGGGCAATTCAGCCAAGTACTTCTTTAATTCGTCGAACGCGACCTGGCTTTGTTCGTCCCAGTGAAAAGGGCTAGCTCTCCGTAAGATTTTGAAGAAAGGTAAGGCACGCTGTGCTGATCTCGATAAAAATCGTTTAGGGGCGCTATCCGCCCTGTCAATCGCTGAACTTCCTTGATGTTCTTTGGTGGAGACATGGTTTTTAATGCCTCGATCTTATCCGGGTTCGCTCTGATCCCGTCTCTGGATATCATATATCCTAGGAACTTCCCTGATCTGACCCCAAATGTGCACTTCTTTGGATTGAGCTTCATATGAGTCTCCCTTAGGACTCCGAAGACTTCTCTGACATCGTTCAAATACTGATCAAGAGACCTGCTCTTGATTAGGAGGTCATCCACGTATACCTCCATACATCTTCCTATCTGATTGGCAAAAATCGAGTTAACAGCCCTCTGATACGTTGCCCTTGCATTTTTGAGTCCAAAAGGCATAGTGACGTAGCAGTACGTCCCAAACTCTGTTATGAAAGCGCTTCTCTCGCATCTTCCGGATCCATCACGATCCGGTGATAACCCCCGTAAGCATCCAAGAATGCGAACACTTCATATCCCACGGTTGAGTCCACTAACCGATCAATCTTGGGCGAGCATAGCAATCCTTTGGGCACGCCTTGTTCAAATTTGTGAAATCTACACACATCCTCCAACTCGTTTGGCTTCTTGACCAAGACAGGTTGGCTAACCATTCGGGTATATCACTTCCTTTATTATGCTTGCTTGCGCAGCAGCCTTCGTTACCTCTTGCTTGATTGCTTCAATGCGCTCAGGGGCGAAGTGCCTTTTCTTTTGACGAATAGGCTTCCTGTTCGGATCCACCTTCAATCTATGTACCGCCAGATCAGGAGATAGTCCTGGCATATCTTCTGCCCTCCAAGCGAACACGTCTCTAAACTCTTCAAGAATTTTTACCAATGATTCTTTGTGCGGGGAGGGAATCCAGGCCCCAATGCTAACTGTCGAGTCTTCATGGTCGTCCCATAGACGTACAGCCTCTGTGGGATCCTCAGAAGACCACTTCTCTTCGTCATTGGGTATTAGCTCCTCGATACAAACCTGTTGAACCATTTTCCCATTTACCGTTGTAGTATAGCAGCTCCCGGCTGTTTCCACATCTCCTCTGATTTCTATTGACCCCTCCCCTGTTGGGATTTTCATACTAACATGGGCCGGTGAAATCACAGCCTGGAGATCTATAAGGGCTGGCCTTCCCATTATCACGTTGTAAGCCGATGGTGCCTTCACCACCACATAGTCCACAATTAAAGTTTTGCTCCTCGCACCTTCTCCAAAGGTAGTGAGCAGCTTGATCACCCCCAATGGATGAACAGGAGGTCATGCGAAGCCGAACAGAGGCGTTGAAACAGAGTCGCCCGGCGTCCTTCGCCATTGCTCGAAGACGTTATAGTAGAGGACGTTCACGGCACTGCCCGTGTCCACACAAATTCTTTTTATCCGGTTCCTGCTAATCACAGCTTCAATCACCAATCCTTCATTGTTGACCACCAATGGTAATGAGTCCCTTGGTCCATACACCACTTCTCCTGACATCCTTTGCCTCTTATTCGTGGAAGTAGGGGTAACAGACATGTTGTTTCCTTCTTCTGTCACCTTTGAGCCGTTCGGCCCCCCGAGATCGTATTGATTGTGTTCACAGGACGATTATCTGCGTGTCCTCCAGTGTCGGGAGAACGAGATCTTCTCCACCTCTGCTCATCTCGATGATCCTTATCACTGTTATTCCTACGCTTAAACTCTCGCCGTCCCTTGGGCTCAGCTTGTTGAGACCGATCTACAACCTCATCAAGTTGTCCTTCCATTATTGCCGCGTCGATGTCTCGGATTAGGTCTTTGCACTGCTCTGAGTCATGTCCTACATCCTGGTGATACTTTCAATATTTGCTTTGATTTCGGTTTTCTCTAGGCCCCTTCATCGGGGGTGGGGTCCTAGCAATGCCCTTTCTTTGCATTATCGCAAGGACTTGTTCACGAGGTCTGTTCAGCGGGATGAAGTCCCTGTCTTGCGAGCTCCTTTCTTCCCCGACCGATCGAGAGATGGGCGCAGCTTACCCGATCCCAAACCGACTTTCTTTTTTTGTCCGATCTTTCTTCGTGCTTATTTTTCTTGTTCTCACCCTTTTCCATCTCTCTTTTAAGTCGATTTGCTTCTTCTCCCCGGCGCATTTATACGCGACGTCCGTACATTCTTCCATTGTGTGTGGGAGCTTGTCGTTAAGCTTCGTGTGTAGCCGTCCCTCTCGCGGACCCGCCATGAAAGAGGCGACCGAACTCCGTCGTCCGCGTCCCGAACTTGTGCGGCCTCTTCATTGAATCGCTTTATGAAGCGCAATACGGATTCAACTTGTTTTTGTTTTAAAGTTAACAGATGAGTTTGATTTCTTTGGAAAGGTCGTGCCGCAATGAATGCATGAACGAACTTCCTGGTCAAAGTCCTAAAATCCGAGATTGATCTAGAGGAATCTGTTGAACCACTCCCCGGCTCTTCCAAGCCAGGAGTGCGGGAAAAGTCTTGCACTTCATCTCGTCCGACGCGTTGTACGGGTTCATGTGGGAGATGAACCGATGCATGTGATCATAAGGATCCTTGGACCCATCATATGCACTAATCTTTGGAATTTTAAACCCTGCTGGACGGGGATAGTGGTCTATATGCTCAGTGAAAGGCGACGCACAGATCAGATAGTTGTCTGATCTTTTACCGAGCAGAGTATCCAGTTCGGCCTTGGCCGTATCATTCGGGTAACGCGTAAATCCGGTATCCGTATGGGCGCTTGATTCCACGATCTCCGGTTTAGTAGGGGCCTGCTGCTGGGGATTCGCTTCGGGTTTTTCTGGGGGGGTCCCTTCCCTTGAGGGTCTCATCCAGAATAATCTTGATGGTGGTATTGTCCAGATTTTTCAAAGCGTCAACCAATGCCTGATTGGCTGGGTCCTGGAGAACTGGGTCTACTTGATCTCCTTGGAGATCTGCCCCTTTCTGGGCCGCCGCATCTTGAGTTTCGCCTTGAGTAGTTGGAGTTCCTCCCTGTTGGGTCGGATCTGTGTTCTTCTTGGTTGTGTTCCTCGGTGGTGCCATAACGTTTGTAGGGATTCTTGTTTTTTAGATCGATTATCAGTAGAAGACCCTCCTTCTAGCGCCAATGACGATGCTGGAAATCGTCCAGTAACCAATGTGGGTCAATCTTCTATGTGACAACGACCGATAACCCTAAAAACCCTAAATTATCGTAGAGGGGTGAGTTGTTTAGTGTGTTCGGACTGAGCTCTCAGAATATTTCTGGGAGTTGCCTACGTATCCAATAGTCGAATTGGAATCAAGTCATCCGTAGTTCCTTTGGGTTGCTTATATAGGCGATACTTTTTCCTTCTACTTGTTGAGCAAATATTATTATTAATAATTAATCCCTAAGGATAAATACGACTCAATCCCTAAAATCAGAGATAATTATGGACATATTTAATGTCAAGATTGGAGTCTTTATGACTAAGGATTCTTTCCATGTATTATCCCGCACGTGGAATAACAACGGGTCCGTTCGGATCGTTCTCCGCTCGCCCCCAGACCAAAACGGCCGAACCGGGCAACTCCTCTTCGCCGGACCTTAACCGTGCGGCGGCGGCTGGAGGAGGAGCTCCAACCGATCTCCAGTGGTAGACGATCTGCCCTCTGTTCGGTCTTTAGGACGTTCGGTCCCTAAGGCTCTAATTCTCATGAAGTGGCACTTCTGACAAGCACCCCTAACGACGACGCATGGCGTAATTCAGGTCGGGTATCATCAGTGGGGACTCTCGTTCAACAATACATGTGCGTAGTACAAATATTTATTGAGAGTTCATAGCATGACTATGCACCTTTATTAGTTAAAGCTTATGTATTATATAATTTTTATTAGTTAAAGCTGATAAGTCTCATGATCTTCGTTTTCTCTCGATTGAAGAAAGTTGGGAGTTGTTACAAGAAAAAGTATTCAACAAGCGTCCTTGCCCTTCACATCTTCAGGAGGTAGGGTTGTCGATCGCGAGAAAATGCAATGGTCTACCTCTGGCTGTTGTGGTAATAGCAGGTCTTCTTGCAAGAATACCTGAAAGCCGGTCTTCGTGGAATGAGATAGAAGATGACCTTAGTTCTCATCTCTTCCGCCGAAGGCTGTAAGGACATTATAGAATTGAGTTACGGCATTTACCCGAGGCTTTAAAGTCATGCTTGCTTTATTTTGGAGCATTTTTAAATAAGAAAAATATCGGTGCCAAAAGATTAATGCCGCCGTGGGGCTTGAAGGATTTGCACCTAAGTTTTCTGAGAGCAGCAACAACTTTCTTAGCATGGCAAAGCAATATTTGAATGATCTGGTTCACCGTAGCCTAGTGATTGTCCATCAAAGAAGTTCCACAGGTGGGATTAAACGTTGTGAGGTTCATGATCTAGTACGTGAGTTATGCCGACTCAAAGCCCAAGAGGAGAATTTTTTCCACTTCATTGAAAGATCAAACGGCTCCAACATATCCTCAATGCGTGAAATATATAAACAATATCGTCTCTGCATTCATGTTAAGTTGGAAACTGAAGATGATGCGTAAGCAAGAAGAGGCCACTCTACTGCACACACTCTAATTTATTATTATCCCGATTCCCCTTGCTCGTGGATGCCTTACCTTTCAACAATATTAAACTTGTACAAGTGTTGGATGTTAAGGCCGAGTGTGGTACTTTCCCGAGAGGAAGTAACAATGTTAGTCAATCTTAGATACTTGACACTCAAGACCACACATTAAGCTCCGTTCCAATCCCATCAATAATAGCCAACCTTTGGAACCTAGAAACATTCGTTCTCAAATGCTTCTCTCGATAGAAAAATATGTTTGCCGGAAACAATTTGGAAGATGAAAAGATCGAAGCATGTTGATGTAGGACGAGAAGTCGTTGTTGAATTGGATAATGATGTAGGGAAGGATTCATCAGAACTTCCTAATATTGAAAGTTTTACTTCGGTGACTATTACTTATGGAGAATCTGGAGTAAAGTTACTGAGAAGGCTATCAAACGTTCGGAAGTTGAGCTCCTGTTATTATACTTGTTTGGATTGGCAAAAAAAAAATCGAACAATTGCCAAAGTTGGACGAATATCTTACTAAGCTTGAATCGTTGAATATAGTCTCTGATGGAACTTTTTACCCCTGTGTACCGAGCTTCCCCATAACACCGAAGAAATTGAGTTTAGAGGGTGTCGATCTACCTTGGAGTGAATTTTATGTAATCGCAAAGCTACCTTGTCTCGAGGTTCGAAGCCGATGACGAAAGCATTCCGGGGGAGTAGATGGGATGTAGTGGATGAGGAAAACATTCCCCGGGAATTTCCAAACCCGAAGTTCTTGAAACGTACGGTTTAGATGTCGAAGAATGGATTGCATCGAAGATACCTTCCCTTGCCTGTGAAGCGGATGGTTGTGAAATCCTGCTATAATCTCGTGGAGATCCCCGCGTCTTTCGCAGGTGTTCCAACTTTGTCACTCATTGAAGTTTACGATTGCAAAGAAGGAGTAGGAGAGAGCGAAGAATTCAAATTCGGGAAGAAGCAAATGGAGATGGGAAATATGATCCAAGTTCAAGTCATTACACAATAATTGCATGTGTGCGCTCGCGAGTAACGTCAAATTCTGTTTTTCTTTTCTTTTTTCTTTTTTCGTTTTTATAAAGATGTATTGAAACATTGTATCTTTTTTCCTTCTTGAACTATGTTGTCAGAAGTATCAGAAGCGTTCAATTTCTGTCTTTTCGAGAGCAATTAAGTGTGATTATTTATCTATCGATGCATGGTTCCGGTGTTCTCCGAGTCGAGAGTGGAATGGATGTTTTTTTTGATACATGAGGGCAAAATTAGGATTTTAGTCCTCTAAGTTGGCCTATTTTGGATTTTAGTCCTGCTCCTGCTCCGGTGAGGAAAAAAGTCCTTTAAGTTGGCTTTTTTTTTTGGATTTTAGTCCTATCCACCGGATATTGCCGACTGGGCACCGGAATATTTTAAAATTGATGACGTGGCTGCCACGTCGGATCCTACATGGCTTGTGGGTCCCATTTCTCCTCCATTTACTAAAAAAAATAAAAAGTCGAGGGAAGAAAGATTCGAACCGGCAACCTTGTGGTAAAATACCAAGCACTTTGCCATCCAAGCTATGACTTCAACATATATATTATGACACAATTAATTACTTATGCACAATAACATTTCTTCCAACATTGTATGTGCCTAATTTAAATAAACCTATTTACAAAATTAATTTAACTGTAGATGATATATATATAAGAGCTCTTGCGTAATTTTTTATTTTTATAGTTTTTTTATAACCTATTATTCTTAATATTATTATTATTATTAATGTAAGTCAACCTTACATTACCAGAAGAGTAATAATTATAAATTTTTTCTTATCTTACTATTAATTTGTATATATTCGGTCAACTTTTTTAATATCATAATTATTACAATTAATGATAATCAAATTGTATATCAAACACTATAGTCTTTTTTGAGAACCAAACATTATAGTCTAATATATTTAATCACTGTGTTTCAAAAAAAATTTAATCATTGTGTTTCAAAAAAAAAATTAATCACTTTATTAATGTATATGATAATTCTAAATCCACTTACATTTTTAGGGACGTAGATAGTTTTTTTTTTTATTTTATTTTAAAAAAGAACTACATCAAATTAACAAGGAAAATTAAACCAAAGGAAACCATATTATGCATAAGTAATAAATCTTGTCATAGTATAAACATTAAAGTTGTAGCTTAGATGGCAAAGTACTTGATAGTTTACCACTAGGTCGCCGGTTTGAATCCTTCATGCATCAACTTTTTATTTTTAGTAAATGGGGTAGAAGTGGGACCCACCGCCACGTAGATCCAACATGGCATATGATGTGGCGTCCATATAAGTTATTTTTTATGATTCCGGTGTCCAGTCAGCATAAACCGGCGGATAGGACTAAAATCCCAAAAAAAACCCAACTTAGAGGACTATTTTCCTCACCGGAGCAGGAACAGGACTAAAATCCAAAATAGGCCAACTTAGAGGACTAAAATCCTAATTTTGCCGATACATGAGTGAGACATTTGTGATGTATTTGTTGCTTGCTGAAGTATTTGAAGTATCTGTGTTGCTGTAAGAAATGTTTCTTTCATGATGTAACTTATTCTTGTTGAAAATGGTTGCTGCTGTTTGGATCTTTAGTCTCCTTTTATTTTATGTTCATGAAATCTCTCATTCTGTTTTCATCCACATGAGGCAAGATAGTCACCCATTATCTCATGTTAATGAAATCTCTCGTTCTTTGGATTGCTTTGCGTGAATTTGATAGCGAGAGAGTGTGTGTGTGTGTGTGTGTGTGTGTGTGTGTGAAGTTCGATATGCTTACCGCTTTTCCTTTAGAGGCCTACCCATTTATACACGGTTGAAGTTGGTGATGCTGCGCATGGCGGGGTGACTTATTCATGGCTTGAAATAAGACCGTTCCGTGAATTGTTTTACGGTGTGTTGTGTTATTTGGTATTTGCCTGTGAATATACACCGTATCGATTGCAACTCTTTTCTTGACCGAAGGGCTTTGTGTGGCCGCATGAGGCATGTTACCGTCGAAAGAGATGTCGGACCGATCCGAGCGGCTTCGATCGGGTTGAGGTGGGCCAGTGCGTGCCGAGATGGATGCCTTGATAAGGAAGAAGGAGATGGATCAATCTTCATTCAGCACCCCTAGGCCGACCCTATGTCTTCCAATTAGGCTTATAAAGCTAAGGAAAACAACAAGGGTAAAGCTACTACCTCCCCCCAACAGCCCACTCATGAACGTAGATGTTTTAAGTGTAAAGGTGTTGGACACAGAGCAAGTGAGTGTGCAAATAAACGTGGTATGGTTTTGGTGGGAGAATCAAGTGGGGAGAAGGAGTATGTGTCACAATCGAGCGTTTTTCCCATCACCGACCCATTCTCCGCCCTGAAGTTATTGACGACGACCAAAGGTTAGCAAATAACTAGGTACTTTTCTTGATTTAGGTTTTGTTATTCCGATTACATGTTGTTGAATGATGAAAGACTAGCAAATAACTAGGTACTTTTCTTGATGGGGAAATTGGCTTTCTTGATTTAGGGTTTTTGCTATGGTGTTGAATAAAGTGGGGCTTTACCTGAATTGACTTGTTCCTTAAATTCGAGTATATGGGTTGAAGCAGTGTGAATCAAATGCGTTGATTGTTAATAAGCGCCGCCCCCGTTTGATTTGTATTGTTGGAATTCGCCTGTTTGTAATCATTGTGCTGAATCGTATTAGAACAAGATCTTGGCGATGCGGAGATAGTGATAATGTTTTGTTTTATGTATGTTACCGGCTTGAGGTTGAAAAGAATGTTGATGGTGTTTGGATCGAGTTGGAAGTATGCAGCATGTGAAATAGAAGAAGGGTCGACGATTTTGAACGTCACAAAAAACATTTCATTTGATGAATTGTATGATTTTGACATGAAACTTATGGTCCATATTAGTACAGCTAGCTAGACTGATTATACTTAATTGAGATGAGCTTGTGAGACGGTTCATTTCTCTTTGTGATCTAAACAAAAATGCGTTGTTAATAAGTTTGAAAAAAAAAAAAAACACTGAAATTGAAGTGGAAGCAACACATGTTGAAGATGTTAATGAAAGTCAAGAAACTTGTCTTATTGATGTTAGTCAAACTATCGACCGTAGTGTTGAAGTCGATGTTATTGGAGTTCAAGAAACATGTTTGAATACGGATAGTAACAACAATAAGGTGAATGAGTGTTTTGATGGAATCGTGATGGAATAGATTGTTGATAGGAAAATAGACACTCTGGAGAGATTTGAAGACTCTTTGTTGATAAATCTAGGTGAAGATATATATTTAGAAACTTGCCAAATGAGTAACATGAATGGCGTGGATGATATCTTAAACGAGAATGATGATGTTTTGAATGTACGGGGAACCTCCAAATATGGATACTTTGAATGGCAATGGATACTTTCGTAGGCCTGAAGTCTAAATTCGTCTAACTCATGCAACTGTTGCAATCAATGTTTTCCACATGATTTGGCATCAAAGTTTAAGAACTTAATGGCCCAATACGCTCTATGCTCTAATTCGATTGGCAAGTGGCATGATTTTCCATACACCATCTGATAGGGTGATGTACCCGTGGGGGTCTTATAGGCGATTCGATATGCCCACAAGACATCATCCAACTTTAGACTCCGCCTTTTCTATGATCGTTAACTTGTTTTCTCCAGGATCTTCTTTAAACTTTGGTTGCTTCTTTCAACCCGACCACTAGTCATAGGATGGTATGGTGTGCCTATTTTGTGCCGGACACCATATTTCTCAAGAACTTTTTCTAGTGGCCGGTTGCGTGTGCGTTCCCTCATCACCGATTAAAGCGCGAGGACATCCAAATCTCACGAAAATATTTTTCTTCGGAACTTCATGACCGTTTTATGATCATTGTGAGAAGTGGCTTGAGCCTCCACCCATTTCGATACATAGTCCACGCGACTAAGATGTATTTATTTCCACAAGATGATGGGAATGGTCCCATAAAATCGATGCCCCATACATCAAAGACTTCACATTCTAGGATGGGTTTCAATGGCATGTCGAAACGCCTTGTTAAAGTTCCGGTTCTTTGACACCTATCACAAGCTTTACAGAAAGCTTCTGTATCTTTAAAGATTGTGGGCCAATAGAAACCGGATTGAAAGATCTTAGCAACGGTTTTCCAAGGACCAAAGTGACCGCCAGTGGGTCCACTGTGGCATTGCTCAATAATATCACGTTGCTCGGATTCTGGAACACATCTTCTCGAAACCATCTTTACAAATCTTGAAGAGGTAAGGTTCATCCCAAACGAATGTTTTCACATCGAGAAAAATTTCTTCTTCTCCCGATAAGACAATTCGGATCTAGATCGGGGAATGTAAGAAGTTGACGATAGAAGCATACCAAGGATTTTTAGGAGTGCACTTGTCTAGATGCATAACATTCGGAGAGGAAGGTAAAGGTCTATCCCTTCAGGTTCTTTCACTTCTTCATCCTTCATTATAGACATATGATCATCTACTTCGTTTCCACCTTCCTTACCAGTCAGGAGATCAGCCTTCCGACTTCCACTAAATTCTTTATTTCTCAGGGGATCAGCCACCTGAGTACTCTCATCCAGAACAGGGAAACCACTAAGTTGAGTGTCGGACCTTACATTCATAGCACTAGCCTCTTCTCCACCATTGTATGTGGATGCATAGTTAGATTGAAGTGGATTCTCATAACTTGCATCATAATTTCTATTAGTATTCCATTGGTGGGGTGAATTACCTCCATTGCACTGAGCCTCATAATGGTTTCCACCACAATACGAACATCTCACTTGAACGTTATTAAATTCATGTCCATAAGAATTCTCATCAGTTGAGGGTATACGAGCATCGGATCCAAGGACAGATGAATCCATTAAAATTGACCCTTCTACTTTTGGGGAACCACTGAATTGAATGCCGGATCCTAAGTTCATGGCATTGTTCTCTTCGCTATCATAAGTAAATGTGGGAGCTAGGTCAATGCCTAAGTCTTGAGCCATTTCCCCGATTCGTCTCTCAAGATTCTTGTTTATGCTCATCAGGAGTTGGATGTTTTTATTTTGCTCCTCCAATTTAGTTTCAAGATCGTCCGATTGAGAGGGGCCTTGATAGTTCTGAAAGTTCTGTGGGAAAGATTGGCTAGACTGACTTTGAAACCTAGGATCGGGACTGTTCTGATTGAACCATTGATTTTGATTGGAAAAATTGATATTTTGGTTCTGACTGAAGTTCGGGTTTTGATAGAAATTTGGATTCTGAGAATTGAAACCCTGGTTCTGAAAATTGCTTTGGCCAGAGAACTGATTATTAAATCTCTGATATTGCTGGCCACATAAAGCATTTACTTCAGCGTCCTGTCCACTCATAGGACAGAAACGAGCATTGTGTCCCTCATTGTCACAATTTTGACATCTGACTAGATTGAAATTTCCCTGATTCTGGAAAGAATTGACTCGATACGCAGGAGGGGAAAGAAATTGACACTGGCCAACAGCATGGCCAGGTCGACAACATCTTCCACAGAACATAACTTGTGAGTTCTGTGGAAAAGACGGGGTCTGATTCATAGGATTAAGCGACCTTTGAAGAGCTGCCATCTGTTGTTGCAGCATGGCGATCTGACTTTGCTCATCCATGTCCTCAATCCTCGGTAGAAGATTGGGTGACCCCTTTGTTTTTTTTTTTTAAAATTTTTTTCTTTGGAAAGGATGAAGAAAAAGAAACGGAAACAGATACAGAAATCTACCTACGAAAAATTTAAAACGAAAAACGAAAAAAAAAAAGGGAGAAAAACGTGTTGAAATCTTCTGAGCCCAAAATGGAAGGGAAAACAGCATATTTTGACCTCGAAAACGGTGTCGAACGGCCTTTGGCCATTGCCACGTCGTCGGCGTCGGAACGAGCTTTCCGAATTGGGGTCCTGCACGCCAAACGGACACTCGAGCCGAAAGTTACGGCCAAAATACTAACGAGTGCTAAAACGATCCCTTTTATCCAAAAGTTCGATCGCTAAAAATGTGGAGTCAGATAATTCAACCTCAGATGTCCCCGAATCAATGTAGAAACTAGAAAGGATAGAAACAAAAACCTATCTACGAAAAATTCGTAACAAAAACAGAAAAATTAATGAAACTAGACAACCGTACCGATTCCCCGGAAACGGCGCCAAAAACTTGTTTTTGGTTCCGTTGGCGGGAATGCTCACCACTATACTACCTTAGAAAAATTAATAATGAACTGGACAACCGCACCGATTCCCCGGCAACGGCGCCAAAAACTTGTCACGGATTTTATCTATGAAAACAAACAAGTAATAAAATTTATAAATCCGGTATTCCCCAAGTGTAGGGATCGTAGTACAGCGATTAATACCGGAGTCGATCTCAGGGAATCGGGGTATCTAGTTCATTAATTTTCCTAAGATTGATACTATTATTATTAAACCTAATATAATAGAACGAAAAGATAAACTGGACAGAGGATTGTCAGTCCAAAGCCAGGAAACGATAATTGCGAACTTAAATCGAAAATAACTAATTCTATTAACTAAAAAGAAAGCAAACTTCTAAGAAAACAACGAAGAACAAGGCACAAAGATAATTTCAATTAATTTTAACGAGGAACAAGCAATGATCCACCTATCTCGCAACTCTCAATTTCTACCCTAGATCGTTTAGTGAAGATTTAATAAAGATATGGTTCACCTATCAAAGGTATGAATTTCCACGCTCGTAGATAATTCGCCTATTAATCTTTCATCTCTCGATCTTAAAGATTAACGCTTCCATAACAAAGGTGTAAGATTTCTCAATCTAGCAACCTAGAAATTTAACCTAGCAACTCTCGTTATTTATAGGTCAAAAGTCCAATCTTTAATATGGTGATCTAGGTCTAACAACGATTCTCATCAAACGTTAAACATCAATAAGCAACAATCCATCGATACAATTGCATAAAAACAAATTAAACATAATAAAGATGCAACTTTAATAAAACTCACAAAACAATCCAAAAGAGTAGAAATCAAGTTGCTGCAACGATCGGTTTCACAGAGCTCGTTCAAATCGGCCTCAGCCTCTGACCATCCTCAGACCGAAAAAAAAAAAAAATGGCTCGGTCGACCGAGCGGGGGCACTCGGTCGACCGAGTGAACCTCTCTTTTTTTTTTTTTTGATTTTTTATGCCGTCTCTCGTTCCCGCATGATTTCTCGTGTCTTGCTTCCAATGATCGCCCCCTTTTATGCTTGTTCTGCCGACCTAGGGTAATTATTAACCTTTTTTTCTTTCCTTTTAAAAATAAAACCCTAAACCCTAATAAAAATATAATCCCTATTTCGCCCTTCTGTTTAATCTCCAAATAAATGTTGCTTCTTTTAATTCCTTCAGCTCTTTGACTCATTCCACGACATGCGTTCGTTGTACCTACAATAATAAAAACGTGCAAAGTGTAACATCACATATATAAAGAGATAATTGCTAATAAAATCACGTAAATAACCCGACTTTGCACTTTAATAATTTCCACATTCATTTGCTTAATAATTCTATTAAACACTTAATTTTCTATAAAAATTAATAAAACACGAAGGAAATTGTTACGAAATAAAGTCATATAAACCGTAAAAATCACCGTCAACACTTTGTTTAGGTCGGTGAAGTCGACGCACATCCGCCACTTGCCGTTATGCTTTTTTACCATTACCACGTTTGCCAACCACGTAGGGTATTGTAGCTCTTTGATAATGCCAGCCGTTAAGAGCTTTCCGACCTCATTCTTTATTGCGACCTCCTTTTCTGTAGAGAATTGGCGCGCTCTTTGTTGGATCGGCCTGAATTTGGGATCGACGTTTAGATGGTGCAAAGCGATCTCCGACTCCACTCCCCTCATATCTGTCACTTCCCAGGCGAAGGCGTCCAAGTTTGCTTTCAGAAGCTCAATCAGGTCCTCCCTTTCTTTCTCGTTGGCCTGCGATCCCACCTTGACTTTCTGATCAGGGTGCTTGTCATTTATAATGACCTCGACCAACTCTTCCTCGGCGATGAAGTCCGGCTCGTCGCGGATCTGTAACGTTTCAACCTCTACTGTTTCTTCTGCAACCTCCTTGATCGCGGCGATCTGATCTGTGGTCATATTAAAACCCTCTACTCTGGGTCGCTTGGAGTCGACTCTATTCTTGGTCATGTATTCGAGGAAGAATCCGGGTCGGCTTATGGCGACCCCAATTTCGTCCCTTATATTGAATTTGACCCTTTGGTGAGGGACAGACGCCACCATTTGAAATTTTCTCATAGCCGGGATCCCCAAAATCATGTTGTAGTACGAGGGGAGATCGATAACTAGGAAAGTGACCACCTCAGTTCGGCATGGTTCGTAATCGCCAAGAGTGATGCTGAGGTCGATGGTGCCTTTGACCCGTACCGTATCATTGGTGAAGCCCTCGAGTACCCCGAGATAAGGCTTCAACTTGGCCTCTCCAAATCCGATCTGTTTTAAACAGTCGAAATAGATGACGTCGCGGCCAGCCCCAGTGTCGACCATTACCCTGTTGACGCCGTGCTTGTCGTTCACCCCGACTTTGAGTATGAGAGGTACTTCCATGGGACCGTCGACCGTGGTTAGCTCACTTTTAGTGAATTCCCTTCTCGCTTTCCCCCAACACTATCTGCTTTTCAAAACCGCGCGTATTGATTTGATGTATCTGTGATTTCAGCTGATTGTTGCTGGGGAATATTCCCATGGATAACTTGAACTTCCCTCTGATAGACGCGGGGTTGGCGACTCTGTCCGGGACCGGTATTCCCCTCTCGTTTGTACTTAGTCGCCGGTCCTTCACGGATCAGCCTTTCTATTTCTCGCCTCAATGTGAAGCATTCATCTGTGACGTGACCGTGATATTTGTGATAGTCACAGTATTTTGATTTATCGCGACCGTCGGGATCGCCCCTCATGGGCTTGGGTTTGTCGAAATATTCGCGAATCTCGAACGATATATTTGGTATATATATTAATAGATTTATATGATGCTTTCGTGTTGAGCGGGGTAAAGTTATCTTCGCTGAATTTGTAAGGTATCTTTACCTCACGATCATGGCTAGTATATTGCCCCTTTTCCCTCTTGCGCTCCTCTCGTGCGAGTGAATGTTGCTCTTGTTTTGGGTGTGAATTTGCTCGTTTTTTCCCGCAGGATGGCGCTTCGCTGACTCCCATCATCCGAGCCCTTTCCAGCATTTCCCTGAGACCCGCTTTAGGGGGCCGTAGATTAAATTCTGTCTTTATCGGCCCCTTGGCGATCCCTGTGAGAAAACATGTTATAACTGCGTCATCCGGAATATTTCTTGTCTGATCGTATATTCTGATGAATCGTTCGTAATATTCTTTTCCAGACTCATGCCCTCCCATGAGAACCTCATAAAGGTCCTCTATGGTTTTCTTAGGTCGGCTTGCCGATTCAATTTCTCTGACGAACTTTTCCGATAAGTCCTCCCAACTTTTGACTGAGCCGCGGGGAAGACCGCGTATCCAGGACGCTGCCCTGTCCTGCATGCTACCGACTAAAGCGATACACCAGGCAGACTTGTTCTGAGTTGCTAGGGTGATGCGGCCCTGGAAAGTGGTGAGCCAATCGTTCAGGCAAGAGTTGCCATTGTAGTAATTATAGCTGGGGTAGCTAACCTTTTCATTGCTGGCAGGTAATGTCTCTGTGATTCTTTTAGCGAGCACGTCGATTCCTGAGACCGGTGCGGCCCTTTCGACTGGCCTTGACTTTTTTAACTCTGCGAGCTCATTTTTCATTATTTCCATTTGCTCTGCCAAGGCAGAGTCGAACCTGGGTCACGATAGTGCTTGCCTATCGGCCCGTTCCAGCCTGTGCTCTGATTCTCCATAGTCTTGCGATCCCTCCTGGCGAGCTCTTTTCTCCCTTATTATTAGGCGAGCGTCCTGCGCGCTCCTATCTGGTCGGGGGGTATTCCTCCTCCTGGATGGCTGAGACGACTTGGGGCCGAGGCCTTGTCCTTCTCACCCAACCTTTTGAAAGCTGATCCTTTTTCGAGTGTTTTTCCTCTCTGGTGATCGCGATCTGGGGGTGTCGAGTTTTGCGCGATTTCTCTCCTCAATCCTTTGCGACCCGATGAATGCACACTCTCTTCTACATCGATTTCTTGGATCTGACTCTGGCGACCTTTGTTTATGTCGGCGGGAGCAGTTTCATTCCTAGGAGGATTCGGGGGTCGTATCACCATTGGGGCCTGGCCTTTCGCTACCAGGCGAGAGTTAGTTAAGTACATAGTTTCCACATACCTTGCATATTCTCTCATTTCTGCGATCTCAGGGTCCTCCAGGGAGCCTGGTCTTGTCTCGGGGGTCGACTTTTGACTTTGTTGTGACCTTGCTCTTTCTTTGCGAGCCCCATCTATCGCAGCATTGGCCTCTTTTGACTTGGCCTTTTGGTTAATGACATTCATGGCGTCGCTAGGTGATAGGACTCTTCGTTGTGACCCTTCTCCTTCTACGGGGAGATTGTCAAGTGTTTCTCCTACTCCCTCTCCACGAGCCTGATGTTGCATGCCCCACTTTGCAGGGGTTTTGGGTGTCAGATGTCCCTTACTTCCTGTCATTTGTTGTAGCGACTTTCCGGGGAGGAGTGGTGACGATCTGTGTGTAACAACCTCGGAAAAGTGTGATTTTCAGAAGTGTTTTGTTTAGGTGAGGGTTTTTCTGGGTATGTGTTTTTGAGGTAGGAAAGATTGTTTTTTTTTGACGGTTCCCCGCTCTGGGGGAAAAGAAGCAAAGGGGTTTTTGAGGGTTTTTCTTTGTAAGATTACCTCTTTCTGGAACGCAACTTGGATGAATGAATACAGCCGGACGTTTCTTGACTGGCGGAGGTGAGATTCCTTCTATCCGCCGTGTGTTATTACTTCTTTGATGATTCTCACACCTGGAGTCGTGAGCAAGTTGTTGCAAGGTTTCCCGGTAACGGAGCCAACTGACGATGCAGAAATCGTCACGATAGCGCGGCGGAGCCGGTGTTGTGGATATCTGGCTTGTTTGTGAGTGGATTGTCTATATATTAGCCGGAGATAGGCGGCGGCGGGAGGAGGATGGAGAGATGAGTTTGTTTCTTACAGAGCTTTGGCCTGTTTTCTTGTGTATTACAATATATCATTAGGTTACACAAGACTTCCTTTTATAGGAAGATTAAACTTAGGGGTGAAGTAAAAGACTGGCGGTGCGAGGCAGCTTAGTCACTAGTCTTAGTAGCTAAGCAAATACTAAATATCTAACAGCAAGTGGATGTAATATCCTGGCGGCGACCCTTCGTGGTCGCCAAGGCCGCCAGCCTCGTTGTCTGGCCTTCGCTCCCTGTTTTCTTCTCAAGTCTTGTGCGGCCCTTAGAGAACCTTGTGTCCATGGTCATCCACTGGCCCCTAGCTCTGACGAAGCTCTAGGAAGGGTCGTTGGCGGCGGCCTTGACTTAATACCATTTGACGTCGCCGAAGATGTAGTCGCAGACCTTCCTTAGGTTGTTTCCGAGACTAAATGGTGGCGATATAATTTGTATCATCAGTAAGATAATTATTTATTTGATTTATCGGAGCCGCTAATTATTAGTCCATGGTCCCCGACGTGCCTCCTATATAGCATATCTATTCTCGGACGCCGAATCCTAATAATATTAATTTAGTTCTTGTTGGACTTTATTAAAACGATATGTGAATTAATTGTTTAGTGAACTATTAAATTAGTTGGGCTAAATAATTAAATATGTGAAAAAAACATTTTTCATAATCTTGGCAAAATAGTGTATTATAGCCGAAAATTAACATTGACTAGGTCAATGATGTAAATTTCGGCCAACACATGTTTTTTGGATAAATATTTATGGTAAGGAATAAAAATAAATATTATTCTAGATTTGTTCTAGAATATTATGGGATTATTTTTATTTAATGGATTTATTTTATTTGCAAAATAAAATCTTTGGAGGCCAAGGATTACTCTCCTATATAAAGAGAGTTCTCCCAAGCCTTACAAACACACATAATTCGACTTCACCTCTTAGAGAGGAGAAGAAATAAATTTCGGCCAAGAGGGAAATAAGGGGAAAATCTTGGAGGTTTTCCGGGTAGCATATCGGAAGGATTCGAGACGAGAATTTCCTTCCACCGGGAGTTGCTTGGATCACACGTACGGAAGATCGTGGTGCTCTTCACATCTTCTTGCCTTCTTTCTTTTGTGGTTCTTCAACTTGGATTTTGAGATCCAAGATGTATGATCTACAACCCCCTTGTAGATATAGATCTAGTTATTTTATTACGTGTATTTTATAGATCTAGATCCTAAATTCGCTTCCGTTGCGGATGATATTACTAACACTCTCCTCTCAGCCTCCTTCCTCTCGATCAGTTGATTTAGTAGAATTTCTATTCTCCGTAAAGAAGCTAGATTTTCCTCATGGGTCATTTCCTCCATGTAAGTCTATGATTCTTGAGGCGGAGGTGGAAGAGTATCAAGTTGTTGTTCAACATAACTTGGGGTATTCCACCACTCGATTTCATATGACGTGCACGTGGAGTACGGATTGAAAGGTTGCATTCCGTAATCCATAACACCGTAATCATAACCCCCATACGAGTAAGGAAATGAGCCGCAATTGTCGTATGGATCCATTATCTGCAAAACAGGGAAACAACACGAACACAATCACAGTGTCTAGTCACTACCACTACCGAAGTAAATGGTGTGACACCTCAACAAAAACAAATAAAACAAACTATACATAAAAAAAACAAATAAAAAAATGACCTAATCCTAAGAACTTAACTAACTTACAAGATATCAACCCGATCCCCCGACAACGGCGCCAGAAAACTTGATCGGCCTTTTCTAAGTGTCCAATCTCACCGGCAGTGTACCGGGTCAACTGTAGCATAGAATTGGTGTGTCAAGGTCGTATCCCACAGGGAATCTGGTCGAGTACCAAAGTCGGTCTCGTCCCTGGTTTAGGTCAACACAAATATTGAAGACGGTGATTTGTCAGGTCACCGGTTCTACAAACTAAATATACACAACAAAATAAAGATCTAAAACTATATAAAAGAGATAGCCGAGCTATGATCCAATCTAATACTCACAAACTCTAGCTAAGTCCCGAGGTATTCTTGATTCACCTAAACGTTCTCGATGTCACAAAGGGTGTCGTTTCCTGGCTCTGAGAATAGACATTATTTCAATAATCTACCCTCCTATGTCAGGTTCAACAGTCTGCTCAACGGATTTAACTGACCTCACACGGTCTACGATTCATGAAACGCTCGACAAGTCGATACAAAACCTCACAATGAAACCGAGTCTGAACAACTCAGTCGGTTTTACACAGTGATCCTAGAACCCCGGTTCCCGTATCCTCTCGCAAAATACATCTATAAAGACGATACGTGTGATACGTTTATTAAGTAGCTAATTCAACAAACGTGATAAGAGTAAGTTCTAGAACTATGGTAACATCGAGAATCAACAGATAAACATCAAGAACACCACATGAACATGCTAAGGTTCGATTTCAAAGACTATCACATAACTCGACTATCGGGAAATTAGCTACTCATTCTAACAAAAAAAACAACAAGAAATCAACAATAAAAATAACACAAAAAAAAAATTGAAAGCAAGAACAAGAAATGAAAACGAAATACCAAATATATTATGCCGTAGAAAATCGATCCACCGAACGAAATCCCGTCAATAACGCGTCAAGCTATCTCCGACAATCAACGGATTACAACAATCTACAACTAAACTAAGCTAATATATCTACAAACTAAGCTAATCTAATGAAAAGTGCAGAAAAATGGTGAAAAAACGAGTTGGGAAGAAGATGGTGTGGATCTAGATCCAAAATGGGGGTATTTATAGTGTTTTATGAGTTCTGAATGCTAGGCGTGCGCCTAGGAAAGTGCAGGCGCACGCCTAGGATGATAAAAACACGTACTGAAACTTCGCCAAAATTGACTGCTAGACGTGTGCCTAGCATTTTTCAGGCGCGCGCCTAGCTGACACACCCTCAGAAAAATAGCCATAACTTTGTCTGTAGACCTCCGATTTGAGTGATTCAAGATGCGTTGGAAATCTAATTCAATTATCTACAACTTTAATGAATATGTCTAGTCCAGAAAATTCCTCTAATCTGGATCAAAATGCAGATCAATGGATGGTATGGTTGTAGTACCACCGCGTTTTGATCCGTTTGAACGTTTAAGCTTCGGGCACACGTTCCAATCCTCGTATCTCGCCTTCCGGACATCTCAAACACCTAAGTCCTGTCACAACAAATACCACACATAATCCCTACAGGACACTAGGGTGACCGAGTGTATAGTAAATTACACCGAAAAAGACCGAGAATCCCGGACTTTACGTCCTAGGTCCCGAAATGATAAACAAGATGTAAATACATCAAAATACAACCAAATGTCTCAGAAAACATATAAAATGAGGTATAAACGGGGTATAATTACATAGAAAATAATAGACAATTTGACTCTCATCACAAACATGGTGTGGAAACTTAGTGTGTGCCATACCAGGTGGTTGTGTCATGTAGATTTCCTCATTAACTAAACCATGCAAGAAGGCATTTTTTACATCAAGTTGTCTAATTGTCCAATTTTGAATAAGTTTAGTAGCTAGAACAAGTCTTATGGTGCCTGGTTTTATGACTGGGGAGAAGGTTTCAGTGTAGTCTATACCATCAACTTGATTGTATCCCTTAGCTACTAGTCTAGCCTTAAGTCTTTCTAGGGTGCCATCAGGTTTAAGCTTAGACATAAAGACCCACTTAGAGCCTATTACATGCATATGGGGTGTTCTGGGCACTAGTTCCCATGTGTGGTTATGATCCAAGGCTTGGAGTTCTTCTAGCATAGCTGCCTTCCAACCAGGGTGTTTGAGGGCTTCTGTGACTGTTTTTGGTTCTCTGGGAATATCTGGGAAGGTGGAGACAGTGAGGGTATATTTAGGATTAGGTTTGAGAATACCCTGTTATGCCCTGGTAACCATTGGATGGGAGGAGACTGGTGGAAGTATAGGTGGTGTGGCTGGATCAGAGTTGGTATTAGGAACATGTGAAGGGTTTTCTATGTCTGAATCTGTGTCTATAAAGGGATCTAGGAGTGGAGATTGTGTGTCAGGAGTAGATGAAGTTGGAGAGTGTGGTTCATAAGTAGGTGTGTTGTCTGTGTTATGAACAACATCAGGGGTGGACTGGTCAATGGGAAAACTTGAAAGAGGAATATCTGGAAGAGTAGGTAAACTTGGGGTGGTGTGTGAGGTATCTGAAAGATGGTGTTCTGGGGGGGCACATGGGGTGGTCCAATCTTCAAAGATACTAATGTTGTATGGTTGAGGTGGATCAGGAAGGGCCTGTTGGTGTCTATAAGGGAAGAGAGTCTCATCAAAGACAACATGTCTGGAGATAAGTACCTTCCTGGTTTGTGGATGATAGCACCGGTAACCCTTGTGTTGCATACTATATCCAATAAAGATATAGGGGATGGTCTTGGGGTCAAATTTGTTGGCTTTGGTGTCCCACGTGTAGGGATAACATCTAGTGCCAAAAATTCTGAGCATAGTGTAGTTGGGGTCCTTCTGATAAAGTTTGTGATAGGGTGTCTCATTTTTGAGAGAGGAGGTTGGTAGTCTGTTCATGAGGTATACAGCAGTGGCAAAAGCCTCTGTCCATAGGTACATGGACAGATTGCTATGGAACATCATAGTCATACCTAATTCCCTAATTGTCCTGTGTCTTCGTTCCACCATGCCAGTTTGCTGAGGTGTGTGTGGGCATGATAGTTGGTGGATAATGCCAGTGTGTTTGAAGTGAGTGGAAAGTCTATTATTCACAAATTTTGTGAAAGATCTTGATGTCCCTGTCAAACTGTCTTTTTACATAGATTTCAAAATTTAAGTAGGCAATATAAAAATCAGACTTAAAGGCTAAAGGCACAAACCAACTGAACTTAGTAAAGTCATCTACAAAGCAAGCATAATAAGAAAAACCTCCAATAGATTTAATAGGTGCTGGACCCCATAGGTCACAATGTATTATTTCAAAAGGAAATGAAGTAACATGTTCTGAATCAAAAAAAGGGAAGCCTACTGAGTTTGCCTAATTGACAGCTTTCACAAATGTGATCTGTCTTTATTTGCCCTAGTACATCAATAAATCCTTTATTCTTTAAGTCCTGAACAATGGCCATCTGAGTGTGTCCCAACCTTTGATGCCACAGCTCACTAGTGCCTGTCCTGAATCTGTTTGAGAAATGCAGTTCAGGGGTGTTTTGTAGGACATACAAATCACCCCTTCTTCTCCCTGTTGTCGAATCCTGCTCTGTTGCTTGGTCCTTAACAAACACATCACTATTAGTAAATTCACAAGTTATAGGTTCATCTGTAGTAAGTTGGCTTACTGAGAGTAAATTTTTAGTTAACTATGGAACAAGTAAGACATCTAATGGAATAGTGCTGTGTGCCTGTTTTAGACTTGCCTGTCCAGTGCCTCCGTGACAGGTAGTGTGGAGCCATTTCCAATAATTATAACATCTGACCCTAGTGGTCTGTGAATGTGGTGCAACATATTGGACTTACCAGTCATGTGATGGGAGGCACCTGTGTTCATAGTCCACTCTGTATCTGCAATGGTGTTGTCTAGTGTGAGTGCAGCCAGTGCCTGGGGTAGTTCAGTGCTTTGTTGGTCTTTCTGTAGTACCCACCAGCAAATATGTCCCATGACACCACAGTACTGGCATTTTTCAATCTGATACATTTCTCTTTCTGCATTTGTCATCCTCCTCTGCCCTGGTGGTGGTGGTTTCCTTTGTGTTAGGTTGTTTGAGGGATTGTTTCTTGATTGTTGAGCCTGAAATCCCCTTCCAGAGGACACAAACCTGCTGTCTTGGGTTGCTGATCCCTTGAATCCTGATGTTGGAGTCCTGGACTGGTTTTGGCCATAGAAGGCCATCTGTGGCGAGGACTGATGATAGGATATGTTGAGGCTAGTGGAGAACCAGTTTCTTCGTTGGTCTAGGCTTTGGAGATGAGAGACTAACTCAGTGTATGTGGGTCTTGGTGGTTTGAGCATTGTGGTGGTGAAAGTTTCGTAATTAGGTCCCAAACTTGTAAGGAGAAAATATACCTTTTCAGAATCCTGCACAGGTTTGCCTATAGCAGCAAGGCTGTCACATAGTCCCTTGAAGTCTCTGATATGGTCTGAGACGGTTTTTCCATCATCTTTCTTCAGATAAATCAACTGTTGCTTGAGGGTGAATTCTCTTTCTTGAGAATCTTGTGCATATGCATATTTCAGTACGTTCCATACATCTGCTGCAGTGTCTAGACCTATTACTAGGCCCAGTGATTCTTCTGAAAGTGAACCTATTAGCCACCCTCTGAGAAGTCTATCTGACTTTTTCCACTTTGTGTATTCAGGGTTTTGGGTTGTTATTTATGTCCCTTCTGCATCAGTGCTTTTTGATTGTTGATCTGGTGCTGGTGGATCCTTTGTGAGGTGTCCAGTGAGATCTTGACTTTCAGCCAATGCAAGTGCTTGTTCTCTCCACAGTGGGTAGTTGCTTTGAGTGAGTTTGAGTGTGATGAAACTGTTGACATTGAGTGATAGTGTTGCCATTTGTTTGTTGCTGTTTGTGTATTTTTGTTTCTGTTGTTTTTGGGGTCTGTTGTTTTTGAGTAATGTAGAGTGGATTTATGCTGATGTGTTTCTGTGATTGTGTTTGTTACTGTGATTGATGTGTGTTTGATTTGTGATCTGTGATGTTTTTGTTTCTGTGCGTTTACACAGTTTTTGTCTCTGATACCATGAAAGAAAACAAGTACGGAGAAGAAGCAATGGAACAAAGGCAAAAGATAAGTTTATTCCTTTCTTTCTTGATGATTTCAACGATTACAGAAGTGCTACTATTTATACCCAACCTAAACCCTAATTTATTGACATTCTGACAATGTGCAGATAATTACAAAAGTAATTCAAACATATTTGAATCGAAAGAGTTGTAGCTGCTGAAGATTGAAGCTGCTGAGGATAAGGTGAGTCTTGTTTGATTCAAACTTGATCCGGATCTTGCCCTCTTTCTATTTTGAGATAAACCACCATTTTGTCTTTTGAATTTGTAACTCCTAGATAATCCTATCACTTCCACATACTACAGCTCAAATAATACTCTGATAATTGTTTGAATTTTCAACTTATCTCTCCAAGAAACCATCCTTATATCTCCTGCTCGATCTGTTTCTCTGTGTCTTTGTCTGAACAAATGCTGTCTGAAATGTTGCTGTTAATAGGTAGAAAAGCAAGAAATTTAATTACTCTCTTGAATTGAATTGCTCAAGTATTCGATCATTAATTAATGTCGATTTCATATTTATTTGAAGATGTTCTAGTTCTTGTCTTGATGAGGTTGCCACCAAAAATTGTTGGTCGATTTAAAAGCGTATTGAAATCATTGAACGATCTGATTTCAAGCCAAGAATTCATCAAAACATCTTAATCATCAGTCTCTTGTCAACCGAAAGCCAAACATAACACATTGTACATATGTTTGTGAAAGGCTGATGCGAAGAGGAAGAAGGTTCTCCGGCCTGCAAATACATGTGGTAGAATTTTTGACCTTTGACGAAACATTGGAATTAAGCTGCAATATTCAATTTCTCCTTCTAAATCCTGAAAAGTCAACTGGCAGTTCAGACACCGTAAGCTCTTGCAATGGTTTGATTTGTCGAATTTATAACCCATGTGATATACTTTTGTCCAATCCGTTGACAAAATCATATTGGAATTTGCCTAAAATACCCGCGGTAGTCCTCAATGATGATACGATATGTTTTTGTGGCTATGGATATGATGATGTTCATGATGATTAGAAGGTTATGATTGGTATACGTCCTTTAACGACCGTTTACGAGTATGAATATGCATTTGAAGTTTATAGTCTGCGATCAAATTCATGGAGAAGAGTATGATCATATTTGGATTATCATGATCACATCTTGGATAATAGAGGCAAGTGTCGCGTGTATGGGATCTTAGTTAATTCTGCTTTGCATTGGTTACCTAAAAAAGAACCGTCTTCCTTTGATCAAAGGACACGGAATTCCATTGTAGCATTCGATCTAAGAACGGATAAACATAAGATTTTGTCAATACCTGATGTTCTAGAGGGAATTCCTTTGAGATTAGATGTGTTGAATGGTTGCCTAACTTTAACAAATGATTGTCATGCAAGGTTTAAAAATTTTGATTTTGAATTATGGGTGATGAAGGATTACGGATTGAAGGATTCATGGATGAAGATTGCTATACATGAAATGCCGCAGCGTGACTTACACAGTTCATAACCCGTAACTCTTATAGAGAATAATCATAATCATAAGAGAAAACTCATATTATACGATTCAATTATAGGAAATATTTCATTGTATGATTTTAATTAGTCACAAGTTCTTCGTCTTAAGTTTCCGGTACCTGCTTGTGTTTACATCGGGAGAGAGCTCCGTCAGTTTGTCGGCAGTCTTGTTCAGCCTCATCCGCCTTCAATTCCTTTGGGTACATGAAAAAGAATGAAAGAGGCTAAATTTTGAGGAAGTCGAAAGAAAAGACGCTTAAAAGTTATGAGGCCAATTAGGTCGAAATTCTGATTAGCAGAAAGACATGGACGATGGCTGTTGATTTCTAAATTAATTACTCTGTATATATATAGCCACAATTTGTATAGGATTTATTTGAATAGTAAAACTAGGTTTATTATTTATGGACAAGACATAGTATTTGATTTTCATTCATTATTGGTTACTGGTTGCATGAAACACACATTTATTAAATTTAATTGTTCTTTTATCGCACGAAACAGTGACGTTCAACACTCCCGTGCATTGCACGGGTTTATGACTAGTATATATATATATATATATATATATATATATATATATATATATATATATATATATATATATATATATATATATATATTTCTGGAAAGATTATCTTAATGATTTAATTTTAAAGTCAAATGTCATTTTTAGGATATATTTGTAAAAGACTTAAGGATATATAAAAGGACTATAAAAATGATTTAAGATTTAAAAAACATTTTCTAAGGATATGGACTCATTTACCCTTATGGACAATCTCATCTTCCAAATAAAAAGTTTCTTTTTTAGATTCAATCCCAAATAAAAAGTTATGCGTGATTATTAGATAAGGCAAATTTTATGGTGGTTATTTAACGAGTTGAGGAATTATACGGGCACAACGGTTGTAGCACAACGAGTGACACAACGGTATATGCACCGTTGATCATAATGAATCTAAATTTATCATTATGCAAATCTGTGGAAATATTACTCAGCATACTGAGTCTGCTGAGGTTTCAGCAGGGTGATCAGCAGACTCTGCTGAGCCTCAGGATTTCGTGCATAATATTTTGTACACCTTATTTAATTGTAAAAGACATATTAATTGTGATTCATATAAACAATTAATATGTCAAACTCTAGTTTACTTTATGTCATAGACATAACTTTTACTTTTTACTTTTGCATGCTTGCCGCCCACATCTACATACTCAAGTGGCCGCCCAAGCTAGCTAGCTAGTCTCTCTATCTCAATTGTATCTATTTATACATCTTTTTACTCAATGAATAAACTAAGTTGAAGTTTACTCTTGTGTTTATCACATTCTCAAACTCTCTTCATGGTATCGGAGCGATACCGAGTTCTAAAATCCGCCGCAAAACTCGCTTCTTTTTCGTAAAAATGTCAACATTATCTCGAAGTTTCATCTTCTTCGGTAGACTCACAATTTGCCTCACAGACCGGGATAATCGAACACTCTTCTTTTACAAATCATAAACTTGATGGTAACAATTACTTGCTATGGTCAAGGTCTATGAAAATGTATATCTCCGGCCAGGGCAAGATGGGATATCTGTCTGGTTCCAAACTCGCCCTCGCTCGAAACCGACCCCAAGTTTGAAGCATGGGACACGTAAAATAACCAAGTCATGACCATCCTCACGAGGTCTATGACAAAAGAGATCGTGAGAACTTCATGATGTATGACACTCGCTAAGGAAATCGGGACAATGCCGTAGACCTTTACTCAAAAAAGGACAATACATCCGAAGTCTATGAACTCGAAGCTCGTATTCAAAATTGCGTACAAGGGGATATGTCCGTAACTCAATACTTTAATCAACTATCTAAGGCATGGCAACACCTAGATATGTTGGAAACTCACCCCTGGAATGATGTTAAAGATGCCGCACTCTTTAAAGACATTATCGAGAAAAAGAGAGTATTCAAATTCCTTACGGACCGAATCCTACTCTTGATGATGTCGAGGTAGAATTCTTGCTACTAAACCTCTTCCAAATCTCAAATCCATGTTTGCCGAGGTCAAACATGAGGAAAGCAAGGAGGAAAGTGATGCCGCCGAACTCCCCGCCGACAACCCTACCGAAGGTACGCCTGTCGAAGGTTAATGAGACTTACAGGAAAGCCTACCGAGAAAGCCGGAAAGCCGTTTCGTGATCACCGCAAACGCACAAATCACACCAAGGACAATTTTTGGAAGCTACATGGCAAACCTAACCCCTCTAAAACCTCAAAACCAACCAGGGAAAGTCAAGGCAAACTTGTCGTGAAGAGGAGAATGACAATGAAGCGAATGCTCGCCTTGCCGCCTTTAAAGCCTTTATTGCTCGGCGAGGAAGGTAGCTCCCCTCGAAATGGCCACTCATGCTAAAACAGGTATATTTTACTCACCTCTTAGTAATGAGACTTGGATTGTTGATTCTGGGGCCCTCTTCCCATATGACCGGTAATAAAAACCTTATTACCCAATATATGCCATGCAACCAAATTCACAGAATTAAGACTGCTGATGGTTCTGTTTCTTATGCAAAAGGTGTTGGGAAGGTTAAACTTACTAATCAAATATATCTACAGAATGTCCTGTTTGTTCCAAAGTTAGACTGTAACCTTATATCTGTCAGTAAACTCACTAAAGATCTGAATTGGACTGTTGTTTTTAATAAGAATCAGTGCATATTCCAGGATCTTTCTTCTCGAAGTGATTGGGCAAGCTAAACCCCGCTCGGAGATCGTTTGTGATCAACCCCGTCGAAGACGGAAGACCGAAGACAAATCCGCCTCGGCGACTGCACTCAAAACCTAGACAATATCATGTTATGGCATTATAGACTAGGACATCCAAGTTTTGGTTATTTAAAGTCTTTAATCCCCGAATTGTTTAAAGGATGTAATCTTAATGATCTTCAATGTGATATTTGTCAATTTGCTAAACTCACCAAATCTGTGTATGCTAAGTTACCTCACTTGCCCTCTTCCCCTTTCACCCTAATTCACAAGTGATGTATGGGGACCCTCAAGAGTGAAAAGTATAACAGAAAAAGGTGGTTTGTAACCTTCATTGATGATCATACCGAAACACTTGGGTCGTTCTTAATGAAAGACAAATCGAAGTTGGACCTATCTTCCAAGAATTCTATCACATGGTCTCCACCCAATTTGATACTACGATCAAGATCTTAAAGACTGATAATGCTCTGGAATACTATGAGTCTAACCTCAGTAACTTCTTGACAAACAGTGGAATTGTTCATATCAGTAGTTGTGTGGAAACACCTCAACAAAATGGGGTTGCTGAAAGAAAGAACAGGCATCTGCTGGAAATGGCCAGATCAATTATGTTCACTACACATGTTCCTAAATACATGTGGGGTGAAGCTATATTGACTCGCAACATATTTAATCAACGACTTCCCGGCGAGTGTTAGGTTTCAAAACTCCTCTCCAAACCCTGCTGACCACACACTCCTGCTCTCATCTTATTACCCAATTGCCTCCAAAGATCTTTGGTTGTACTGTGTTTGTTTATATCCATGCTCAACACAGAAGTAAACTTGATCCTAAAGCTCATAAGTGCATTTTCCTTGGATATGCACAGGACATGAAAGGTTACAAGTGTTACTCTCCTACTGAAAAGAAATTTTACAATTCTATGGATGTGAAATTCTTTGAAAGGACTCCATATTACAACAAACCTACTGAGCCAGTCACTGATGGAAACCTGATTGAGATTGAACTAAGTCCGTTCCCTCAGCAAACCATTTACCCTCAGCAGAGTCCTAACCCTCAGCAGACTCATAACCTTCAGCATCCTGCGGATACTCACATTATCGACCCTCGGCGGTCCGCGACCCGTAGTCCGCCGACCCGCAGTCCGCCGACCCGAGCCCGTTGAACCGTAACCTCGAAACCTACGAACCGAGTCCGCTGGACCTCGGCTTCGACCCTCGGCCTTACCGAAGTGGATGACGTACCTATTGCTCTAAGGAAAGGGAAAATATCATGCACCGATCATTCTATTCATACTTATTTATCTTATGATCGCTGTCTCCTGTCTTTGCCATGTTTACACGGGACCCGGACTCTCACTCTATCCCTAGAAATATTCGGGAGGCCCTTCAAAATGATAAGTGGAAGGTCGTTGTTAAAACAGAGATGACTCGCTCTCCCGGATAATCATACTTGGGACCTCACAACTCTTCCCAAAGGCAAGAAAACAAGCTTAGGCGTAGATGGTTATTCACTATCAAATACAATGCTGATGGTAAAATTGACAAGTATAAAGCCAGATTGGTAGCAAGGGGATTCACTCAAACTTATGGCATTGACTATAAGGAAACTTTTGCACCAGTAGCAAAGCTCAACACTGTCAGGGTACTGATTTCCCTAGCTATCCAACTTGACTGGCCTCTTCACCAATTGGACATCAAAAATGCCTTTCTAAATGGGGACCTCACTGAGGAGGTTTATATGACCGTACCCCCGGTTTTATCAATCCTCATACTCAAGGCAAGGTGTGCAACCGAGGAAATCTCTATATGGCCCGAAGCAATCACCAAGGGCATGGTTTGGAAAACTCACTACCGTGGTTAAAGCCGTTGGATATCATCAATGCAACTCGATCACACCATGTTTGTCAAGACAACCAACCAGGAGGAGGTCCATTCTAATTGTATATGTGGATGATATCATCCTTACCGGAGATGACTCTACCGAGATCCGAACTTGAAGACTCTACCGGCAAAGGTGTTCCAAGTTAAAGATCCGGGCTACCTCAAGTACTTTATTGGTATGGAAGTAGCTAGAAACACCAATGGCATTTCGGTCTCCCAAAGGAAGTATGTCCCGGACCTACGAAGGAAACCGGCATGATGGGATGCAAACTCGCTCGTATCTCCAAAGAGACCCCGGTCATACCCTCATCGCATGGTGACATTGCTTTGTCGTGGAAAGAACAATATCAAAGGCTTGTAGGCAAACTCATATACCTTTCTCACACAAGACCCGATATTGCATATGGGGTCGGTCGGTCGGTCAATTCATGCATTGCCCTACCGAGCAACATTGGGATGCGGTGAATAGGATACCGAGGTATTTAAAATCCACTCCCGGCCAAGGCCTCGCACTTCACCAAGTCTACCGATAGATCAATCAAGGTCTACACCGATGCCGATTGGCCGGATGTCACATTGACAGAGGTCTACCACAGGCTATTGCTCATATATATGGGGGAACCTCGGTTACTTGGAGGAGCAAGAAACAACCTACTCGTGTCAAGAAGCGAAGGTCTTGAAGCCGAACTAAGGGCACTTGTACTTGGCATTTGTGAAGCTCTATGGCTAAAAAGTACCGACCGAACTTCAAAGAACCGTATCGGCAACCTATCACACTCTGTTGTGATAATAATTCAACCTTATGCATGGCGTAAGATCCATCCATCATGATAAAACCAAGCATGTGGACATTGACAGACACTTTCCGAAGGAGAAGATTGATGCCAAGATTATTCAACTCCAAGGTATGTTCCCTCGACGGATCGAATGCGATATTCTTACCAAGGCTATTCCACCTCTTATGTTCGGCAGACTATTTCGTGCATAATATTTTGTACACCTTATTTAATTGTAAAAGACATATTAATTGTGATTCATATAAACAATTAATATGTCAAACTCTAGTTTACTTTATGTCATAGACATAACTTTTACTTTTTACTTTTGCATGCTTGCCGCCCACATCTACATACTCAAGTGGCCGCCCAAGCTAGCTAGCTAGTCTCTCTATCTCAATTGTATCTATTTATACATCTTTTTACTCAATGAATAAATTAAGTTGAAGTTTACTCTTGTGTTTATCACATTCTCAAACTCTCTTCAAAATCTAACATGATCATAATGAATCTAAATTGATCATTATGTAAATCTAACATGATCAACATGGAGATGGCCGTTGTGTCACTCGTTGTGCCACAATTGTTGTGTCCGTATCATTACTCGAGTTGAGTTTGATGGTTAATTTTTGACCACACATAAAATCTGTCATATATATTGATAGATAGATATTCTACCTCCGACCCACAATAAGGGTCTATTTTTTGAAAATAATTTGTCTCAAAAAATGTGTTCATTTAGAAAACCAATGTATCATTAATGCATTTTTTTTCAAAAATACTCATATCATATTATTTAATTTTTGTATGCTCTTTTCATATTTCAATACAACATTTTACAAGATAGAGATATATAGGTTCATTTTTAATGAAATACAGCACATTAATTACTTCTTAATCAGCATGCATGAAATTCACCAATCCTGAACCCTGAACCCTGAACCCTGAACCCTAAACCCTAAACCCTAAACCTTAAACGGGCAATGATAGGGGCACAACCCCAACACCATAACCAAATCCACAACATGAGCTGGCGCTGACATGGAGCTTATATGGCAGTGGGACCCGTTTTAATCTAACATTCAAAAATCATTTTCTTAAAACAATGAAATATATGGGAAGTTCTTACATTGAGACTCCCGTATAGAGAGTAGCACATGTGGCACACTCTGGACCACACAGTTTCATACTACAATGAAATTGTGTGGTCCAGAATAGGAAATTCTTAGTTGAATACTCCAACATGGAGAGTAACGTATGTGGTTTATTCTGGACCACACAATTCTTAATAGATGGCTTATATAAATTTGATCAGTAGGCTATAAATGCAAAATAAGTAATTAATGAAACGAACAAGTATTAGCAAGATGAACTACACGTAGTTAATATGCATGTTTGCCATGCATTAATTAAGTATCATTTTAAAAAGAATTCCCTTATGTTTCAATTATGTTCGAAATGTAGTTTTCTAAATGTTCCAAGTTATGTTTTGAACAGTTTTGTAAATTAGATGGAGTAGATTCGTTTAATTTCTCCCGACATCCGAAAATATGAATCTCTCTTTTGATATTCTTTCTCCTCATTGAGCTTTGCACGCAAGCTCACTCCTATTTAAAATAAAAAGATATACATGTTAAAGATGGGTTGGATTAATGAGTATGGAGAGCAAGCTAATGAATGGAGCTTTGAAGTTTTTGGGTATCAGCGGTTTTCTTTTTGGTCAAATTGAGTTGTAATTAATATTAGTAAATATTTATGATTTAGTTTAACAACAATTGTAATCCGTTGAGTTTTTTAATGGAAGATTTTTAGTGTCGGTTTATGAGCCTCTTGCTTGTTTCTTTTCCTCCACGATTTTTGATACGACATGACGCTTATATAATCTTTAGGATTTTCTATAAATATCAAAAGTTGAATGTTTTTTTCCAGATAAGAATTCGGTATATGTCTAATCTAAAAGACAAAATGTCTCAAAAATCCTGTAGCCGCTCATGCCTATTGACGGCACCAACACTACAGCCGAGATTTGTTCTCCAAGCAAGGCCGACTAGGGCTTCCTCTCTATATTATTTTACAATTGAACCCTTGATGTAATTCAGATATATATATATAACTGAACAAGGTGTAAACGAATTGATCAATGAAATACAAATCATAATTTCTTTAATATGGTATCAGAGCGGTACGGTCTCGTCTCTCATGTTTTCTCTCCTAAACCCTAACCCTCTTGCTAAACCCTATCCACTTCTACGCAGCTTTCTTCCCTCGGCATCAATGGCCGACCCGACTACTACTCCAACCTCCGGCACCTCCACGCCGGCCTCTTCTTCTTCCTTCTCTCAATATCCAACCTTCACTCCTTCTTCTTCGTTCCACATAACCAAATTGACACCTCAAAATTACCCGCTATGGCGTGCTCAAATATATCCTTATTTTCGTGGCCAATGAGTCACAAGATATCTTGACGGCAGCATCAAGGCTCCACCGAAAATTATTTTAGAGTGCAGCATCCAGAAAATTAATCCGGCATATGAACATTGGTCTAAACAGGATGCTTTAATTCTTGGAACAATTACATCATCCCTCTCTGATGATGTATTATCACAGGTATATAGCTCAGAAACATCTGCTGAGATTTGGCAGGCATTACAAACGAGTTTTTCTTCCCAATCTCGGGCTCAACTCGTCCATCTTCGTTCCAAACTTACAGCAGCACGTAAGGATACCATGTCCGCCTCAGATTATTTCATGTATGTTAAGCGTCTTGTAGATGATCTGCTCTTGGCCGGTCATCCATTAGATTCAGAGGACATTATAGCTTATCTTCTAGCCGGACTCGGATCGGATTATGACAGCCTTGCTACCATCCTCTTTGCCCGTACTGATTTAACACTCGATGAGGGCTATTCCATGCTGCTAACCACCGAGGCTCGTATCAATCGTAATCAGCCACCTCCCCATTGCTCTGCCGCTGCCATTAAATCCGGTGCATCCGAGTGCCCAGGTCGTTGCTTACCAAAATCGGTCCGGCTCTTATCCTGATCGTGGAATCAATCCGGCTCTCAGCAAAACCGAGGTCGGGGGCACAATTCCAACCATGGCCGAGGTCGTGGTCCATTTCCCAATACTATGTTTGTGCAATGTCAACTCTGTGAACGATTTGGCCATACGGTGCATGACTGTTAGTACCGGTTTGACTCCACGTTTGTTCCTCCAGCTCCAAGGCCTTCATTACCTGCTCCTCCACAAGCTCATTTACCACCCCCCAAGCTCCTCCATCTGATTGGATCGTTGATACCGGCGCCACTCATCACACAACCAATAATTTCCGCAACCTGAATCTCTCCGCCGACTCTTATGATGGACCGGAAAAATTACACATTGGTGATGGTACAAGTTTTCCCATTACGCATTATGGTTCTTCTATTATTTCTACTCCCACATCCTCTTATGTACTTAATAATGTTCTCCTAGCTCCCCCCTTTTTACCAACTTATTATCCGTTTCTCAGTTTGCTAAGGATAATTATGTTTTCTTTGAATTTCACCATAATTATATCTTTGTGGAGGATTATACCCGTTTAATTGTTTGAGTTATTATATCTTTGTGGAGGATTAGATCTTCGACCTTGGGAGCCTGATAACTCGGGCCATATCCGGCATCGGGGCTACCTTAAGGATGGCCTCTATCACTTCTCTCAGTCATTCCACTGCTTCCCTACTCATGCTCATGTTACCAGTCGTTCCAACGTCTCCCAGTGGTACCTGCGTCTAGGACATTGCTCATATCCAGTTCTTCGTCAAGTTTTGCGTCAGAATAATATTTCGGCACCCTCCCCGGCCCCTGCGTCTGTTTGTGTCCCTTGTCAAATGGCCAAAAGCCATCGTCGGTCTTTACATTTGTCGTCTTTTACTTCTTCGCGTCCTTTGGTACTCTGATGTTTGGGGCCCTTGTGCCGAGGATTCTATTTATGGTTCAAAGTATTATGTTAGTTTTCTTGATGATTACACTAAGTATTTGTGGGTATATCCTTTGCACCTTAAATCCGATGTTGAATCCGTTTTTATGCAATTCCATGCACTTGTTGAACGCTATTTTAATACCAAAATAAAATCTGTTCAAACTGATTGGGGGGGTGAATATCGTCGCCTAAACACTTTCTTTTCCAATATTGGTATCGATCATCGTCTCACGTGTCCCAACACCTCTGAGCAAGGTGGTGCCATTGAGCGACGTCATCGGCAAATTGTCGAAATTGGCCTTGCCTTTCTTGCCCATTCTAACCTTCCTAGCCCGGTTCTCTCATCTCTCTCCTCCTCCTCTGCCTCCTTTTCGTCGTCTCCCTCTGCACCCCCTCCTCCTCCTACTCCTCGTATGACCACTCGGTCCCAAACCAACACGCTTAAGCCCAAACAACTCCCGGATGACTTTATTCGCTATCCTCTACCCAAAGCCTTTACTGCTATGGCTCAACCCTTAGAACCCACCACTGTTACCGAAGCCTTGAAACATCGTGAATGTAGAGATGCCATGAGAGATGATTTTAACGCTTTGGTGCAAAATGATACCTGGGATCTTGTGCCTTATTCTCCATCTTTGAATGTTCTCGGCAATAAATGGGTCTTCCGCATTAAGCGTCATGCAGATGGTCACATTGAACGTTTTAAAGCACGTTTTGTGGCCAAAGGATATGATCAAGAAGCTGGTGTTTATTTCTCCGAGACCTTTAGCCCGGTTGTCAAACCGGTCACTATCCGTATCTTATTATATCTTGTTGTTACTAACAATTGGGTTGTTCGACAGGTTGATATACAAAATGCTTTTCTTCATGGTTATCTCACTGATGTTTATATGCAGCAGCCACAGGGTTTTCGCCATCCTGACTTTCCTTCCTATGTATGCAAACTTAAAAGGAGTCTTTATAGACTTCGTCAGGCCACTCGTGCTTGGTTTTCCCGATTTACTGATGTCCTCTGCCAGTTCGGCTTTACACCCTCTCGGGCCGACACTTCCCTCTATATCTACACATGTGGTGCTCAGTCTGTTTATGTATTGATTTATGTGGATGACATTCTTATTACAGGTACCTCGGCTTCCTTTGTCCAGGATACTATTGCTCATTTGTCTGCTCATTTCCCGGTCAAAGATCTTGGGTCTCTTTCTTACTTTCTTGGTATTGAGGCTCTTCCGACCTCAGATGGTCTTCTCTTAATACAACGCAAGTATATTTGCAATTTATTGGAACGTGCGGGCATGGTGAATGCTAAGCCATGTGTTACACCGATGGCCAGTAATCTCCGGCTCAGCGCCTCCACTGGCCAACCCTTCTCGGTTATATCTCTCTATCGCAGTATTGTTGGTAGTCTTCAGTATCTTGCCTTCACTCGCCCGGATATTGCGTTCGTTGTTCATAAAGTTAGTAAATTCATGCATGCCCCTCGAGATACTCATTGGGCTGCGGTCAAACGTATTCTGCGCTACTTGAAATCTACGACTATAGATGGTTTGCTCTTTACTCGTTCCTCCTCCTTACATCTCCAAGCTTACACCGATGCTGATTGGGCGGCTGACTTGGATGATCGACGCTCTATTGAAGCCTTCTGCATCTTTCCTGGCTCGAATCTCATTAGTTGGCGCTCCAAGCAACAACAAACCGTTGCTAAAAGTAGTACTGAGGCCGAATATAAAGCTCTCTCTCATGTAGCCGCTGAACTTCTGTGGATCACAACTTTACTACGTGAGCTCTCTATCCGCTTGCCTCATCCGCCAACCTTATGGTGTGACAACATCGGTGCCACCTACCTGACTGCGAATCCGGTGTTTCATGCACGTACGAAGCACATTGAAATCGACTTTCATTTTGTCCGCGAGTAAGTTGCCATGAAGAAACTGAATGTCGCCTTCATCTCCTTTAAAGATCAACTTGCGGATCTCCTTACCAAGCCATTGGGTCATCTTCGCTTTCATGATCTCAAGAACAATCTCCATGTCCGTCCTAATTGTTAGGTGTAATGCCCGAAAGACAATTTTGTAATTGTTTTATTTAATAAATGAAATGATATTATTATTCATATTTATTATTCTCATATTCACCGATGTGATAATAGTATTTACACTACAGAAAACCCTAAAGTATATCGTTTATGTAATCACTTAACTCAGTGTATGGGATATACACGGGAGGATTGAGTTAGTGAAGATGTACTTAAAATACAATTAGCCCGTAGTGAAGTTAATCGAGAGTATCGGTCTCTCCTTTAACGTGCTATTAATGCGCCCGAACACAATAGGTATGATTGTCTTATCCGGACTTTCGGTTAAGAGAACCTAGTGGGGCATTTATATATGATAGATATATCATATAGGGGTGGACCGATTTGATTAGAGTTCACGATATAATTCCGTGATCGAGAAGTCTTATCGAATCAATGGATGATCATATTTATGGATATATCTTAATCCCGAGGTGATCACGAGTCAACCGCTTGAATCGGTATGAGGTTTGACTTGACGGTTAAGGATTACACCGAGTCCGTGGTCCGAATTACCCCATCTTGGCATTGTACTTGGATTGAGTGAGTAGTCGTGTTATCACGGATACGGAATCCATTCCTTCCGTTTATGGAAGTAGATAGACGCTTCCCTTATTTGTTAATCCTAGAAACGATCGATCCATGGAGTTCATATTACACTCGATTAGCTACCAAAGGTGAGTTGTATGAATTAATTGATCACTAGGGGGTTAATGGTAAATAAGGATAAGAGGTTCTAAAAAGGGTTAACGGTAACTTCCCGATTTAGAATGAACAGTTTATGGAGGATTAATCCATATGTAATGATTATATCAATGGACGCTTATTATCATTCTCGTGAGGAGAAATATAATCTCATAATCGGAGGAGTGCAGTCACGGGATTATGGTGGCATATTCTTGTGATTGATTTATCGAATATAATTATTCTGTTCGTAAGATAATTATTTATTTGATTTATCGGAGCCGCTGATTATTAGTCCATGGTCCCTGACGTGCCTCCAATATAGCATAGCTATTCTCGGATGTCGAATCCTAATAATATTAATTTAGTTCTTATTAGAATTTAATTAAAACGATATGTGAATTAATTGTTTAGTGGACTATTAAATTAGTTGGGCTAAATAATTAAAAATGAGAAAAATGCATTTTTCATAATCTTGGCAAAGTTGGTGTTGTGGCCGAAAATTATATATTGACTAGGTCAATAATAATTTCGGCCAAGGGCATATTTTAGGAAACAAGAAATTGTTTTTAAGACATGTGCACAAAATATTTATTGGATAAATATTTATGGTAAGAAATAAAGATAAATATTATTCTTGATTTGTTCTAGAATATTATGGGATTATCTTTTATTTATTGGATTTATTTATTTGTAAAATAAAATCCTTGGAGGACAAGGAATACTCTCTTATATAAAGAGAGTTCTCCCAACTCATACACATAAGACAAAATTTCGACCTACATCTCTTGGAGATAGGAGGAAGTAAATTTCGGCCAAGGGGAGACTAGGAGGAAAATCTTGGAGGTTTTTCCGGGTAGCATATCGGGAGGATTCGAGACGAGAATTTCCTTCCACCGGGAGTTGCTTGGATCACACGTACGGAAGATCGTGGTGCTCTTCACACCTTCGTTTGTTCTTTCTATTGCGGTTCTTCAACTTGGATTTTGAGATCCAAGAGGTATGTTTTACAACCCCCTTGTAGATGTAGATCTAGTTATTTTATTACGTGTAATTTATAGATCTAGATCTTTAAATCGCTTCCGCTGCGGATGATATTACTTACACTACTCCCATGGGATTGCGGGGGCGTATTGACGGCACCAACACTACAGCCGAGACTTGTTCTCCAAGCAAGGCCGACTAGGCCTTCCTCTCTATATTATTTTACAATTGTACCCTTGATGTAATTCAGATATATATATATGAACAAGGTGTAAACGAATTGATCAATGAAATACCAATCATAATTTGTTTAATACTGCCGGGTCTCATACGTCAATTTACATCCTTTATAATATCCTAACGGCGAGGAAATAAAGCCTTCAACCTGTTATTCTTTTTTATTTTATTTTAAATTATTTAAGATACTACTCTTTTAGACTAATGTTAGAAATAACATTTATCTTTGCACGTGGAGTAAATCTTCAATTTTTTTTTTTAAACGAGACGTGGAATAAGAAACTTGGTGCCTAAGTAAGAAATCATAAATAATATCTGAATTTGCGTCCAGCCTAGTACGGCTAGGGTTTTGTTAAAATCACTTATATATACCTACGTCTCTGCTTAATTGAAGAACAAATAATTGAATGCTGAAGAAATCAAAATATTTTTTTTCTTTTCCGTAAACCCACTTTTGCATTAGTATCACTATCCAATATATTTATTCCAAGTTTCTTCATATATAATATATCCATCCAATTTGTATTTATACGGTAGAAAAGCAAGAAATTTAATTACTCTCTTGAATTGAATTGCTAAAGTATTCGATCATTAATTAATGTCGATTTCTTATTTATGTGAAGATGTTCTGGTTCTTGTCTTGATGAGGTTGCCACCAAAAACTGTTGGTCGATTTAAAAGCGTATCGAAATCATGGAACGATCTGATTTCAAGCCAAGAATTCATCAAATTACATCTTAATCATCAGTCTCTCGTCAACAGAAAGCCAAACATAACACATTGTACATATGTTGATGAGAGGCTGCTGGGAAGAGGAAGAAGGTTCTCCGGCCTGCAAATACATGCGGTAGAATTTTCGACCTTTGACGAAACCTTGGAATTAAGCTGCAAGATTCAATTTCTCCTTCTAAATCCTGAAAAGTCAACTGGCATTTCAGACACCGTAGGCTCTTGCAATGGTTTAATTTGTCGAATTTATAACCGATGCGATATATTTTTGTCCAATCCGTTGACAAAATCATATTGGAATTTGCCTAAAATACCCACGGTAGTCCTCAATAATGATACAATATGTTTTTGTGGCTTTGGATATGATGATGTTCATGATGATTACAAGGTTATGATTGGAATACGTCCTTTAACGACCGTTTACGAGCATGAATATGCATTTGAAGTTTACAGTCTGCAATCAAATTCATGGAGAAGAGTAAGATCATATTTGGATTATCATGATCACATCTTGGATAATAGAGGTATGTGTGGCGTGCATGGGATCTTAGTTAATTCTGCTTTGCATTGGTTATCTATAAAAGAACCGTCTTCCTTTGATCAAAGGACACGGAATTCCATTGTAGCATTCGATCTAAGAACGGATAAACACAAGATTTTGTCAATACCTGATGTTTTAGAGGGAATTCCTTTGAGATTAGATGTGTTGAATGGTTGCCTAACTTTAACAAATGATTATCATTCAAGGTTTAAAAATTTTGATTTTGAATTATGGGTGATGAAGGATTACGGATTGAAGGATTCATGGATGAAGATTGCTATACATGAAACGCCGCAGCGTGACTTACACAGTTCATCACCCGTAGCTCTTATAGAGAATAATCATAATCATAAGAGAAAACTCATATTATACGATTCAACTACATGAAATATTTTATTGTATGATATAATTAGTCATCAAGTTCTTTGTCTTAAGTTTCCGGTACCTGCTTGTGTTCACATCGGGAGAGAGCTCCGTCAGTTTGTCGGCAGTCTTGTTCAGCCTCATCCGCCTTCAATTCCTTTGGGTACATGAAAAAGAATGAAAGAGGCTAAATTTTGAGGAAGTCGAAAGAAGAAGACGCTTAAAAGTTGTGAGGCCAATTAGGTCGAAATTCTTATTAGACGATAGTTTTATATTATTTATATTTTACGTTTATAGCCTTGTTGGCTACCTATATAAATCTATTGTACACACATTATTTCGTTAATAACAATCAGTTGGTTGTTCACTACAATCTATCATGGTATCAGAGATTCTGATCCCTAAAAATTTCTTTTTGCTCGTCCTCTTCTAGCCGCCGCTAGGGCTCTCTCGCCGCCGGCCACCAAACAGCCGCTATGGCAACCTTCTCTGCTTCCGCCATCCACTCGTCCTCTTCCGCCACATCAGGCGCGGCCGCGGCGGCTCCTTCTTCAGCCCCTACCGATGTTGTTTCTCTCAATCCTGCCGTCAATGCCCCTACCAAACTCGATGGCAAAAATTTTACGGCTTGGAAGCTTCAATTGACCACCTTGCTCATAGGTCATGGTCTTATTGGTTATGTAACCGGTGATACATCCAAGCCGCCACCAACACTTACATCTGCGGCCGGTGATGTAGCAACAAATCCGGCTCACTTGCACTGGATACAACAAGATGCATTGATACACAATTTGATTTTGGGTTCGGTTGACAAAGAATTTATGGCTACGATTCAACACACGACCAATTCAAAACAAGCTTGGGACACTCTTCTTGATACGTATGGGAAACAGAGTAAGGGTCGTATTAGACATCTCAGACTGCGTTTACACTCTATTGCTAAAGGTACAATGTCAATCTCTCAATATTTCACTGCCATTAAAACCGTTGCGGATGATCTAAATAAGTCTCTGAAGCTAAAGTGCCCGATGATGAATTAGTTGAGATAATTTTAAAAAATCTTGGTAGTGAATATAAGGATCTTGTGAGTGCCATTCAGGCTCGTGATGATACTATCTCTATGCCATTGTTACATGAAAAATTGCTAATGCATGAAGCGTCGTTTGTACAAAGTCAGTCTGTTGCACCCCCTGCGTACACTGCTTTCCCTGCCTACCATCAACCCCGTCCTATGCATGTTTCTCCTAATACATCCTATTACCTCTATCCCCAAACACCTCGGCCTCCAACACCCATCATGCCTCAAGCCCCACCCCCTTACCCGAGACCCCCACAGCCCTCCCCTTCCCCTTCCCCCAACCACTCATCCAAGAATACCACTGCTCGTAATTCAAAAGGCTATCAGGGCTTCTGCCAACTCTGTGGTGTCCAAGGTCATGTTGCTACTCGTTGCACCACTTATCCACTCTACAACAATCTTCCTCGTCCACCCCGCAACCAAGCCAGCTCTCGGCCTCCACAGCCTCACCACGCTCATGTTGCTCAGAATGCTTCTTCCAGTTATCCTGTGCAGTACTCTGATCCTTCTGCTCCATGGATGCTTGATAGTGGTGCCTCTCACCACATGACACAGGAACTCAACCTGCTCTCCCTTCACTCCCCTTACCAAGGTACGGATCGTATAGTCATTGGTGATGGTAGCTCTTTGGCTATCACACACATTGGCTCTACCTCTCTTTCCTCTTTCAAATTAAATCAAGTGCTTTGTGTACCTTCTCTTTCTCGTAATTTACTATCTGTCCAAAAATTTTGCCAAGACAATTCTATATCTATTGAATTCTTACCTGATTCGTTTTTGGTGAAGGACTTGAAGACGAGCAAATGCCTCCACCAAGGACAAGTCAGTGATGGAGCCTATCTATGGTCTTCCAAAGCTCTCTTTGCCTTCTCTTCATCCAAAGCTTCTGCAGCTACTTGGCATCTCCGCTGCGGCCATCCTGCATTTCCAGTTATCCAAAATCTTGCAAAAAATAATTTTTTAGAGTTATCTACTGTTTCGCATTCCTATTGTGATTCTTGTCTTTGTAATAAGATCCATAGGCTCCCATTTTCGGATTCCACTTTATGTACTTCTCAACCCTTGGAGGTTATTTATTCCGACGTTTGGTCGTCACCCGTTTATTCAGTTGACAATTTTAAATATTATGTTCTGTTTGTCGATCATTTTACTCGATACATGTGGATATACTCGCTTGCATGTAAATCTGACGTATATAATATTTTCATAAAATTCAAGCGGTATGTTGAAAAGCTGTTAGATGCCTCTATCAAAACTCTCTATTCGGATAATGGCACCGAGTACATCAAGTTACGTCCTTTTCTTTCTGATCATGGCATCTCTCATTTCACTTCTCCCACTTACACGCCGCAGCACAATGGCATCTCTGAACGCCGGCACTTGCATATAGCTGAAACAGCCCTAACTCTTCTTGCACATGCCAAAATGCCAGTTACCTATTGGTCTTATGCCGTTAGTGCCGCGGTTTACCTCATTAATTGAATGCCCACAAAAAATCTTGATATGCTTTCACCACATCTCAAACTTCTCTCTAAGCCCCCTAACTATTCTAAGCTTCGAGTCTTTGGTTGCCTTTGCTATCCGTGGCTTAAACCCTATACACCGCACAAGCTTGTGCCCACATCCAAGCCTTGTGTCTTCCTTGGTTACGCCCTCACACAAAGTGCTTACCTCTGTTATGACCTCTCCGAGTCTCGAATGCATATTTCGCGTGATGTTCAGTTTGTGGAGGATATTTTTCCCTTTTCTAGCATAGCTTCTGATTCCTCCTTACCTCCGTTAACTGCTCTTCTACCCTCTGCTTCTTATGAACCCACGGTTGTTCCTTTTCCCCACCCAACCTCCTCGGCCCACACCCCACCCGTGGGCATTTTTGAGCCACCCGAGAGCTCCCTCTCCTCTCATTCTCCTGTTTCTCCCCACTCTCGCTCTAGCAGTGATTCTAATTCTTCCTTCACTCCCATCTCATCTCCTTCCACCTCGTCCCCACCTCCTCCACCGCCACCCCCTCCCCCACCGCCACCTCAACATCCCATGACCACCCGCTCTCAAAACCAAATCTACAAACCTCGTCAACTCTTTAATCTTCAAGCTCAACTTCACAATCGCTACCTTGACACAGAACCCTCGACCCTTAAGCAGGCCTTGCAGTGCCCGCAGTGGTGTGTTGCAATGTCTGATGAGTATAGTGCGTTTCTTCGCAATGACACGTGGTCCTTAGTTCCCCCTGCTGATGGTTTGAATATAGTTGGTTGTAAGTGGGTGTTCCGAATCAAGAGGAAACCGGACGGCTCGATTGATAAATACAAAGCTCGGTTGGTTGCAAAAGGGTTTACACAACGCCCTGGTTTGGATTACTTTGAAACTTTTAGTCCTGTTGTTAAACCTGCTACGATCCGTCTTGTTCTCAGTATTGCGGTTTCCTTTGGTTGGTCTCTTCGCCAACTCGATGTCAATAACGCCTTTCTGCAAGGAACACTAGCTGAAGACGTATATATGTCTCAACCACCCTGAGGATGCAACAAAACCTACATTTGTGTGTAAACTTCGCAAGGCAATTTATGGTCTAAAGCAGGCTCCTCGGGCCTGGTACCATGAGCTTAAGTCCTTTGTCCTTACTATGGGTTTTGTTAACTCTGTGGCTGATCCGTCTCTATTTGTTTGTCGCACATCAATCAGCATTACTATTATCTTGGTATATGTCGATGACATAATTGTTACAGGTAGCTCCAGTGAGCAGGTTCAGAGTATTATTGATCAGTTGGGCTCTCGGTTCTCTATTAAGGACCTTGGTCCACTGTCGTATTTTTTGGGAGTTGAGGTCACTCATTCTACCATGGGTATGTTACTTACGCGGACTGGTGTACACACGTGAGCTACTTTCTCGGTTCACATGGAGGACTCTAAGGCGGTTTCCACGCCTATGCCGGCCGATGCTTTTTCGGTGATCCCATTGTTTCACTCCGCTTATTCGGTCCGACTCGCATCGTCGGACTTTGGGTGCCCTGCAATACTTATGCTTTACGAGAGTTGATATTCAGTTTGCAGCTTAATAAGCTCTCGCAGTTTATGCATACATCGACAGAGTATCATTGGATGCTTGTCAAACGCCTCTTGCGTTATTTGTCTGGCACTCCTACTATGGGTTTGCAGTTATATCGGGATTCTCCTCTGGCATTACATGCTTTTTCAGATTCTGATTGGGCGGGTAACAAGGAAGATGGCTACCGTGATCCAGTGTCCTCTGAGTATGTGCCTGGCTACACTTCTACTTCTGCTTACATTGTCTTCTTGGGCAGAAATGCTATTTCTTGGAGTTCCAAGAAGCAGCACTCAGTTTCTCGTTCTTCCACCGAAGCTGAATATAGATGCGTTGCACATACGGCAGCAGAGGTTGCATGGCTGACCTATCTACTTGCTGATCTTAGTTTTTCGGTTCGCTCCACACCAGCCATTTTCTGTGACAATTTGGGTGCGCTTCGTCTCAGTGCCAACCCGGTTTTCCACTCACGAATGAAGCACGTGGCTATTGACTATCACTTTATTCGTGAGCATGTTGAGCGAGGTCTTGTTCGCGTTGCTCGTGTAGCTGCTGCAGACCAATTAGCTGATGTTCTTACCAAGCCCTTGCCGCGGTTATCATTTTCTACTCTCGTTTCCAAGCTTGGCCTTCGCTCAGCTCCGTCAGCTTGAGGGAGCGGATTAGACGATAGTTTTATATTATTTATATTTTACGTTTATAGCCTTGTTGGCTACCTATATAAATCTATTGTACACACATTATTTCCTTAATAACAATCAGTTTGTTGTTCACTACAATCTATCAATTCTGATTAGCAGAAAGACATGGACGATGGCTGTTGATTTCTAAATTAATTACACTATATATATATAGCCACAATTTGTATATGATTTATTTGAATAGTAATTAATTACTCTATCTTGATCATACAATATATTTTTTTAAAAAGTTATTTGTCCTGTCTTTTTATATTAGGCTATGATGTTATTGTTATGTGTAAGATTTACATGTTATGTTAATCATGAGCTAGATACGCGCCGAGCAATTCTATGCCGGTTTATGATATTTATGAACAAGTCGATCGTTACGATAAGTAAAATAAAAAATATAGAGTTGGAGGTGTCCGTCTTTTAAAATCACATATAATATACCCGAGTTAATTAGTTCCTTCAAACGTTCACAAGACAAGGATCTATATCAAAGACTTGATAATACGTAGATGGTATGAAATAACATCATAAATAGATTATATATTATTCTGATTGATTTACGTAGATTTGGGATTAATTCAGATTATTGTATTCACATTGTAATATCTACTATAAATACCTTCTTATATCATTGGAATAATACACAAGCAATTTTCCTTTCTTTTATACTTGTATTTCCTCTTTTTTTTCCTCCATTATTTTTTTAGTTTTAGTTTTTTTAGTTTTATTTCCTCTTGGATTGAACAGTACTTGTTAATTTGAAGGGCTTACTTTTTAATTTGTGTATGTATGTTTGACACATATGTTAGGATCTGTTTCCGGATTTCTGTTGATTTTATAAGATTCTGCAAGCTTATCAGTTATTTCTTGAGCCTTAATCTTTACTTGGTCATTGGATAAATAGTCGTTGAAAAGACAGGCATGCCCGAAGGGTATTTTAGACTTTTGTCTTCAAATTTACGACATTCTTTCATTCCAAACTTTGTTTCCCCATGGATTGTACATGATCCATTATGAAACATCTCTTTCGCTCATATTTTTATAAGATGAGGCTGACTGCCGACAAAATTAACTTGATTGCCCAATTGAAACCAACCACATGATGAAAATTTAAGAACCTGATGACCAAGTAAATCACACAATAAACACCGTAGTCCTTTGGTAGAGTGGTAGATGAGCCGTTTCTTATGATTATCCCCTAAAAGAACCATGGGTGATAAAATGCCATAATCCGATATATGTATCATCGTCCATGAATACTTTAAGCCGTAATCCGACATATGTAAAAACACGTGTGTGTTTTTTTCCCACCTATACGTTTCCAGCCGCAACCCAGTGCATCTTGAAAAAAAAAACACGTGTTTTTTTCCCTCATACTCATTTTTTTGAACATCCGTATCCCCCCCCCCCCCCCCCCCAATAATTCATAGCGAATGCAACGACACTGATCAGTACAACGAATGTAGTGACATCCTTTTATCGTGACAACGAATGCAGTGACGCATTCTCGAACATGACATTTTACAAAACAAATCAATGTAATGCAGTGACAGTGAGATGTAGTACATGATAGCTGAAAATGCAGTGTAATGTGAAGATGCAAAGTGACGGTGAAGTTTGCGCTTGAAGTGCTAAATATCTAGCATTTGATGCACTGACAATAATAGCTTGTTAGTGTATCTATCTCTTCTTAAGTGACATTTTACAAAGAACAAATCAAGTATTACTGCAAATTAAGTAAATGTTATGAAGATGAAATCATGTGTCATTGCATCTTAAGTAACATTTTACGAAGAAGAAAAAAATCTGATGTCACTACATATCTTTGATGACAATTTATTAAGACCAAATCACATGTCACTGCATTTTCAGTGTCGCTGTATATCAAAACAACCGTATATTCACCATCAAGTGTCACTGTATCTTTATTGTCGATTGAACATACAATCGCAAATGTCACATGCAAATGCAACGACAATTGTCAATGAAGCAAGATTGTTTAATTAGGCATTGACATCAGTGACACTGCCGCCGATGGAGTAACAATTGTATTTACATACAGTTACATCAAGATTACACCAACAGTGATACTACACACAAAAAATGACACAACTAGAACGACACATACTACACCAAGAGTACATTACAATTATTATAAGAAAGGATTTATTTGAAGGGCTTACTTGTTAGTTTGTGTATGTATGACACATATGTTAAGTTCTGCTAACAAATTTCATACTTCTTGAGCCTTTATCTTTACCTGGTCATTGGATATATAGTTTTTGAAAAGACAGGTCAGTCCCTAAGGGTATTTTAGACTTTTGTCTTCAAATTTACAACATTTTTTCATTTTGTTAAACTGTAACGAAAAAATATAAGTACGTGTAATAATATGATTATTATAAATAAAGAATAAATAAAACCCAAACGAAAATAAACCAACAACGGCAAGATCATAATCTAAAGATTGTATGTAGAATTAATACAATAAATTAATATAGAAATCAATAGCCGCCGTTTTCGTCTTCAATTATGCTAATCAAAATTTCGACTTGGCCCTCACAACTTTTAAGCTTCTTCTTTCCCTTTTTCTTCTTATTTTTTTCCCCTTGTTTCTAAAGGAAGGCGGATGAGGCTGAACAAAATTGCCGACAAACTGACGAGGCTGAACAAGACTGCCGACAAACTGATGGAGGACGAGCACTTTCTCGATGCTAAATCTTGAAGATTTCGGAAACTCATGATGAACAACTTGATGGTTAATTAAATCATACAATAAAATCATTCCTTTGTGGCGATCGTATGAGATGAGTTTTCTCTTATTATTATTATTATTATTATTATCCTCTATAAGAGCCACGGGTGAGAAGTCATACCGCGGCGAATCATGTATACTAATCTTCATCCATGAATCCTTCAATCCATAATCCTTCATCACCCATAATTCAAAATTATAAGACCTTTCATTTATTAAAGTTAGGCAACCATTCAACACACCTAATGACAAGAAATGAATTTTCTTTAGAACATTCGGTATTGACAAAATCTTATGTTTATCCGTTCTAAGATTAAATGCTACAATGGAATTCCTTTTCCTTCGAGGAAAGGAAGATAACCAATGCAAAGCAAAATTAACTAAGACCCCGGGCATATGCATTGTGCCACCAATATAATTATCATCCGAGATGTAGTGATCATGATAGTTCAAATGTGATCTTACCCTTCTCCATGAATTTGATCTCAGACTATAAACTTCAAAATACATATAGTTAAACCTGGAAAGATTACTATGCCTAAAAGATGGACCTGCAAATCTGCAATCAGGGGCGGAGCCAGGATTTCCATTAAGGGGGGCGGATTTTCACTTAGACGCATAAAAACTAAAACTAAAAATTTTAAAGGCAAACATAGGAGACAAAATAATTTTGATACCAAAAACTCACATGTCACTTGTGATTTTAAGCAAAATATTTGCAGGACTGCATATTGTTTAGCCCCCCGACACCCCTAAATCATCTTACAGTTGACCTCTACGTTTTGCCATTTTTTGAAAATAATCCATGATACATCCATTTGATATATATCTAAATACGTCTCTTTCAATATATAACACTAATGAGTCATTTAAAAATTATTCACCCATTCCATTCCGTAATCGATCCTTCACATGCTTCATAGCTGACGGCAATTTGGGCGAGATGTTTGAAATTTATAGAGCAGGAGGAAGGAGTTTTAGAATAGAAAAAGAGGGGTGTAAATGTGTATTGGTATAATGCTGGAAGAATGATAAAAACAAAAAGGTAGAAGGATTTTTTTTTTTTTAAAAAGGTAGAAGGATTAAAAAGAAAAAAAGGTAGATGGAGTATTCGAACTGCTGACTCCAAGGAAAAAGATCATGCATCCTACCACCAAACTACTCAGATTTTGTATAAATAGCTGGCCAAATAATTATTAATATTATAGTTTAAAATATTAACAATATGCAAGGGTATAATTGTAATTTCGCAGCAAAATTTAAGGGGGGCATGAGCCCCCCTTGCCCCTACACAAATCCGCCCGACTGCAATCATAACATTGTAATCATCATGAACATCATCATATCCAAAGCCGCAAAAATATATGACATCAAACCAAGTATAAAGAACCGAGGGCCTTTTAGGCAAAATCCAAGATGAATTTGTCAACGGATTGCACAAGCATATATCACGTACGTCAGATTCAGTAAAATAAATTAAGGATTGCACAAACATATATTTAATGAAACCATCGCAAGAGCCTATAGTCTCTAATTCGTCTGACCTTTCTTGATTTAAGCAGAGAAATTGAATCTTGCTGCTCAATTGCATGGTTTCGTCGTCGATAATGGTCGAAAATTCTACCGCACCTCTTCGCAGGGGCGTCCCTGTCCAAATTTAGGCTCGGGGTCAAAAAAAAATTTAGGCCCTCGTCCTTCGAAAAAAACAGTAACCAAAAAATATATTTAAAAAAAAATAAAGCAAAAAAGCTGCGTGAGATAGTCATGAGTTTGGAAGGAAAAAAACCGTTATTTGACTCCTAGTCCATTTAAAAAAAAATAAAGCAAAAAAGCTGCGTGAGATAGTCATGAGTTTGGAAGGAAAAAAACCGTTATTTGACTCCTAGTCCTAGTTTAAAAAAAACAAAAAAATATTGTAGCTAATAAGATTTGAAACTGAGTCTCATGGCTAATATACTAGAGTACAAACCATTAAGGTAATACATTCCTTGTTCATATAAATACAGTATATATATATATAATATTAGGTCGAAATTTTGTGGGGCCCTTAAATTCATGGATTTTCGGAGGGGCTCTGGGCCATGGCCCCCTTGGCCCCCCTCAGGGGCGCCCCTGCCTCTTCGCTGGCCTTTCGTTAACATATGCACAAAATGTTATGTTTGGGTTTTGGTTGACACGAGACTGATGATTTAGTTGCAACTTAGCGAATTCTTGGCTTGAAATCAGAGCGTTCCATGATTTCGATACACA